>BTHU01000001.1:154131354-155331354 GCA_036184795.1 Tokudaia tokunoshimensis | reverse complement strand
GTTATTTCCTAGAAGCCTATTTTTTGTTAATGAGAGATAGAAAGGGAGTGATAGAAGAGGAGATGGAGAGGATCTGGGAGAAGTTGAGAGAGGGGAAACTGTATTCAGAGTATATTGTATGAGAAAAGAATCCATGTTTAATAAAAGGGGGAGAATGTCTATAAACCAACTCACATCGAGCTGCTAAGTAAAAGAATTTTACTTTGGACATCCTGAAATATCTTGATTTTAACATTATCAGTTTTGTCTAGGGGAGTTTTAGTCCTGAATTGACCAGCGTTTCTCACTTGTTCAAAGTTTTTAGTACACTGTCACAGATACACAGAAGTAACTTTCTAATTTAAAAATGATTCATGAACATGGAAACATGAAATCTAAGATCTTTCACTGGATCCCAGATTAAAGGCAAACCTTGAACATTAAAACTCTTGGGGATACTAAACTCTCTGCTCAAGTTTTCTCTCTGCTCAAGACTTAGGTGTTCGCCTATCATTTTGCTTTAAGTCTTTTTCCATTCCATCTGAGACTTATCAAACTAGCAGTGTCATTCATGTTTACAAGAATTATTAGGCATAAGCAACAAAAAGTAAACATGGGTTTGACGTCTCAATATTTCTGATCAGGTTTTTGTTGTCATGCTTAGGAAGTAGCTAAAGCCCAGTTTGGCTTCAACTCTTCTGGCCTAAGGTGTTTACCCAAGGTAACAAAAGTTTTCTTTAAAGCAAGTAACTTATTTTCTGAAAACAAACAAAACCAAACCAAACCATGTATTGGCTACATAGAAGTCCAAGATTATGGACTAGTACTCATCCTATATCTGCACAGCACATGTACACAAAAACACACACAATTTTAAAAGATTCATTGATTTCCTTTTGCATATTTACAGATCCCAAGAAATCCAAATCTCAGTATACTAAATAGCTTTGCTTCAAGTATTCTCTAATTAATCTCTTTCCGATCCATATCATTATTAAAACTCATAAGATACTTTCCTAAGAGTGAAACACTCATAAAGAAACATGAGATACATATCTAAGTCATCTATACAGATTAAATACCAGTTACAATTACCCTTTCCATTCTTGTAACAAGCTGTTTATGATTCCCTTCAACACTGACTTCTGAATATCTTGAGGCTAGAGGCAAAAGAAAATAATTAAGATATAATAATCATTAGGATATTCTGTGATTTTTACATTAACTTTACTTGCAGATCTGTCTGAATAATAACAAGCAGACTTAGTGGCTGGAGAGCGACACTAAGAGCAGTGTCCGATTCACACCTGAGAACTCCAGGGAGCACCAGCGGTGTAGACTATCATGAGGTTGCTCTCTGGGATGTGCAGTATACAGTTTTCAGAAATACACAAAGTGATCTTTTGATGACCAGCAACAATTTTATGTAACTGAAAAAAAATTTCATTTTTCTTTCCTTAAGAAGACAAAATCACAAGTTCAACAGTATTGTATTTATTAATTTAAAATGTTTGGCATATATTTTGGATATGTACACATTGATTCAAGTTATACATTTTGTGTCAAGGGTTTCAGTATGTAAACTAGGCTGGCCAAGACCTTTTGATCTTCCTCAGCTTCTTAATTGCTGGGATTACAAATTGCACAATTGTAGCTGACCATTAGGGATGCATTTAATTCCAATAAGGTAGTCTTGGTAACTCAGCAAGTGCTACCAAGCTATGGTCTATTAAAACTACATTTTTCTTTTATTTTAAGATGATAATGTAATTACATCATCCCCCTTTCCCTTTCTTTCCTCCAAAGTCTCCTATATAGTCCTGTTTTCTCTCTTTCAAATACATGGTGTCATTTTCATTATTATGTGTGTATAGGTAATATGGTACACACAGTCTGTATAATGTTATTATGTGTATGTATGTTCTCAGGGAAGACCTTTGATATTGAATAACCAAATAAAAGAAAAACTGTTTTATCCTAGTGCCCCAAAGTCTTAAGAAAGGAAAGTATAGCCGGGCAGTGGTGGCGCACACCTTTAATCCCAGCACTTGGGAGGCAGAGGCAGGAGGATTTCTGAGTTCGAGGCCAGCCTGGTCTACAGAGTGAGTTCCAGGACAGCCAGGGCTACACAGAGAAACCCTGTCTTGAAAAAAACAAAAAAAAAAAAAAAAAAAAAAAAAAAAAAAAAAGAAAGGAAACCATAAACCAGTGGTTCCAAACTCCTTTATCTGCAAACCTCTATCTGTAAAAGTATTTACATTATGATTCATAACAGTACCAAAATTACAGTTATGAAGTAGCAACAAAAATAATTTTATGGTTGGAGGTCACCACAACATGAGAAACTGTATTTAAGAGTCGCAGCTTTAGGAAGGCTGACAACCACTACGATAGGCCAGTATCTCTCTTAAGCACACATGTAAAATAGTCCAAAAAATACTAGCAAACTGAGTCGAAAACATTAAAAAAAATTATACACTATGGCCATGTAGGATTCAGTCCAACTTTTCAAGGATGATTTGACCTTTGGAAATACATGAATATAATTAATCACATTAATGAACTGAATTATTTTTTTATTGGATAGTTTATTCATATTTTAAATATTATCCCCTTCCCAGGTTCCCCCCATCCCTGGAAACACCCTATCCCATATCCCTTCCTCCTGCTTCTATGAGGGTGTTCCCCACCACCCACTCTAGCCTCCGTGCCCTCGAATTCCCCTACACTGGGGCATCAAGCCTTCATAGGACCAAGGGCCTCTCCTCCCATTGATGCCTGATGAGGCCATCCTCTACTACATGTGCAGCTGGAGCCATGGGTCCCCCACGTGTACTCTTTGGTTGGTGGTTTAGTTCCTGGGAGCTTTGGGGGGTAGGGGTTTGGTTGGTTGATATTGCTGTTTTTCCTATGGGATTGAAAACCCCTTCAGCTCCTTTAGTCCTTTCTCTAACTCCTCCATTGGGGACCCCATACTCAGTTCGATGGTTGGCTGCAGGCATCCTCCTCATACTTGTCAGGCTCTGGCAGAGCCTCTCAGCAGACAGCCATATCAGGCTCCTGTCAGCAAGCACTTATTGGCATCACAATAGTGCCTGGGTTTGGTGACTGTATATGGGATGGATTCCCAGGTGGTGCAGTCTCTAGATGGCCTTTCTTTCAGTCTTTACTCCACATTTTGTGGAGAATTATAGGAGATATTTGTCCTGTATTTTGTTCCCTCTTCTAAGAAGGACTGAAGCATCCACACTTTGGTCTTCCTTCTTGAGCTTCATGTAGTCTGTGAATTTTATTTTGGGTATTCTGAGCCTTTGGGCTAATAACCACTTATCTGTTGAGTGCATACCATGTGTGTTCTTTTGTGACTGGGTTACCTCACTTGGGATAATATTTTCTAGTTCCATCCATTTACTTAAGAATTTCATGAAGTCATTGTTTTTAATAGCTGAGTAGTATTCCATTGTGTAAATGTACCACATTTTCTGTATCCACCCTTTTGAAGGACATCTGGGTTCTTTCTAGCTTCTGGCTATTATAAATAAGGCTGCTATGAACATAGTGGAGCATGTGTCCTTATTACATGTTAGAGTATCTTCTGGGTATATGCCCAGGAGTGGTATATCTGGGTCCTCAGGTTGTACTATGTCCAATTTTCTGAGGAACCGCTATACTGATTTTCAGAGTGGTTTTACCAGCTTGCAATCCACCAGCAATGGAGGAGTGCTCCTCTTTCTCCACATCCTCGCCAACACCTGCTGTCTCCTGAGTTTTTAATCTTAGTCATTCTGACTGGTGTGAGGTGGAATCTCAGGGTTGTTTTGATTTGCATTTCCCTGATGACTAAGGATGTTGAACACTTCTTTAGGTGCTTTTCAGCCATTCGATATTCCTCAGTTGAAAATTCTTTTTTAGCTCTGTACCCCATTTTTTAATAGGGTTACTTGGTTCTGGAGTCTAACTTCTTGAGTTCTTCATATATATTGGATATTAGCCCTCTCTCGGATGTAGGATTGGTAAAAATCTTTTCCCAATCTGTTGGTTGCCTTTTTGTCCTATTGACAATGTCCTTTGCCTTACAGAAGCTCTGCCATTTTATGAGGTCCCATTTGTCTATTGTTGATCATAGAGCACAAGCCATTGGTGTTCTGTTCAGGAAATTTTCCCCTGTGCCCATGTGTTCGAGGCTCTTCCCCACTTTTTCTTCTATTAGTTTCATTGTGTCTGATTTTATGTGGAGGTCCTTGATCCACTTGGACTTGAGCTTTGTAGGGAAATAAGAAGGGATCGATGTGCATTCTTCTACATGCTGACCGGCAGTTGAATCTGCACCATTTGTTGAAAATGCTGTCTTTTTCCCACTGGATGGTTTTAGCTCCTTTGTCAAAGATCAAGTGACCATAAGTGTGTGGACGAACTGAATTCTTGATCTCTGCTTAAGACCTACTGTCTGAGCCTGTGTCATTGCTTGTGATGATTTAGAACTAAACTTTGAGAATCACTCAAGTCGCCTTCCCTGAGTAAGTAAAGCAGGTTTCAGAAAGTCTTTCTAAATACATATTATATACAGAGGTATTTTCTGTTTAATTCTCAGAGAAGTAGAAAAAAATGACCTAATTTTCTGAAAATTCTATTTATCATAAAATTATATCCAATTGTTTAGTGTAATTATATTACAAAGTGGCAACATCTGAAAGAGAGGGGCTGGAGAGATGGCTCAGAGGTCAAGAACACTTGCTAATCTTCCAAAAGACCTAAAATCAGTTCCCAGCACCCATACCTCTGTATACCACACACCAGCCCATAACCACCTGCAATTACAGCTCCAAGGGATTCGGTGCCCTCTGCTGGCTTCCGTGGGCACACTTATATATACACACAGTCATTCACACAAACACACATAAATTAAATATTAAAATGAATCTTTTTAAAAATCAAGAGTTGTGCAATAAAGAAGAGACATAGAATTATACTACTCGAATATGTCCATATACAATACTTACAGTATTAAGTAAGGCATCAAATACAGCATTCACCAAATTGGCATTAATCCCAGAGTCCTCAATAGTATTAAATGAGGCTGTGGCATCTTTCTGCAAATTCAATTAAAGAATTAAATATGTTTAACATTTCATGGATTATTCTTAATAATATCTGAATTATACTTTTTTATAATCTCAACTAATCTTATTGTCTGATGACCAAAAAAGAATCATTAAGGCAATTATTGAAAATAAAATTAGTATATAAAAATGGTTTCAATAATTTTTAAAAACTGAAAGAAATCAAACATTAATAACAGTGAAATAAAATATCTAGTAAATCACAAATAGTATTTTGATACATATAATTTAAAAATACATCCATTGTTTAAGTCAATACTGACTATAAAATGGAATCTATTTTTTAACTTAAAATTATAAGTGAATGAAAAGTATCTTTTATATACTATTTATTACCTTAAATGCAGCATTTAATTCTGTAAAAGAATCGAATGCTGTTATATAAAAAGCATGTACTGTTTTCCAATTTCCTGTGGCCTCAGCTTTTTCTAAATCTTCCCTAAAATATAAACAAAATCATATATTAATCATAATTGGAGAGAAACATCATTTCAGATAAATAGCATTCCTTAAAAAAGGAATATCATGTAAATATATAATTTTAATACCGAAAACAACATAAATCGGTTATAGTTGATACAAACAGTATATAAATTTGTAGTTCTTAATTATAATATTAATTCACTGTTCTCATTTAGTTTTTTTTCCCCTAAGAGTCTTGTCCTATAGCCCATGCTGGGCTCAAACTTGGGGTGATTCTCCTGCCTCAGACTCCTGAGTGTTAGAATTACTGGTGAGTACTACTGTGTCCAGCTAAACACCCTCCACCGTGACCTGTGCCCGCCCTTTCTCAGTCTTCCTTTTCCTCCACAGCCCACCTTCTGGAGCTTTATACTTTATGGTCTGAGTCTCTTTTCACATTATCACGTAAGTGCTTCAAATCATGGGGTTTGATTTTCTGAATGGTGACACAGTTTTTAGAGAATGGTTATATAGTAGAAGAATTTGTGTGTGTGTGTGTGTTTAATGGTAAAATTAATTTTTGCCAATGTTTTGGGACAATTCTGACTCATTCTCTTGGTGTTTGCTGTCTTTTGCTACAACATATCCACTATCTGTTCACACATTTATTTATATCTTCAACTTGAGATATCTTGTCTTTTGTGTCTTCACTTTTGTCTAATATCTTATAAAAATCTACAAGTTCAGCTAATTTTTCAGGGAAAGATGTTAAGCTATGCATAGCACTGACATGCAGATGACTGTCAGTCTACACAGAAGAGTGAGTTAGAACTTACTCAAAGTCTTTCACAGTTTTGGGCTGGCTAGGAAGAGAAGGTTCTGGAAGGGGTGGAACCTTCACTTCAGATGATAATGCATCCATAGACATGCGCTGTTTTTGTCTAACATCAAGACAAATTGGTGGTAGGTCTCTCACTGTGAAGAGTAAGAGAATATTCCATGTAATGAATCAAAGCTTTTTCAAATTAGCAAATATCAGAATAATTCAACATAAACAGAAAACAAAGCATTTTATAATACATTCACTTTGGGATTATATAACAAAAGCCCCATCCCAGTGAAGGGCACTTTGCAGACACTTCATTTCTAACAGCTATTAGACAGTGCTTTCTATAACCTCAGAACCTTTAACAGCTATTTGACTATACCTTATATAAAGCTAGAGTTGAATGTCATTGATCTCCACTCCTCCCCAAAGCCCTTCATAGATGAAAAGTATAGTTCTTTCTCTTCTTCCTTTCTAAAGGTGCCTTTCAAGGAATAGTTCAGTGAAACTTTACTTTAACAACACTTACTAACTTTTTAGAAATATGCAAACCACTTATATATGCTTTCTTATCAGTGTCCACAATAAAATCTTACTTGCCTCTGTCCCCTTATTTTTGAGTTTTGTACTGGTCCATATTTGTTCTTCCATTTTCTTGAAGGAGTTACATGTATTTAAGATCTTACTTTCTTATTATGGCCATGTATTTCTTGTGTGTTTTCATGGTCTTCCTGACTGTTCCTTAGTTCCTTATTATAATAAAAATTTGTAATTGGAAATTGCAAAATTTGATCATGATCCTTTTTGCTGCTAATGTTTACTTGAACATGTTATTTTAGAGTTCTCAGAAACCAGTGCACCTCTGTCCTTGGCTCTTTCTGGGTAGAATCCAAACAAAGAGACTTCTATGGCCCATGTTCCCCCTTCTACTTGCACTCAGGTGTTAGTTTCTTCAATCTCTATTCTACTCAATTTGATTGTAAGCTCACTATGGGGTGCCCTGGGATAAGAAGGGCTGTCAGTTATCTCTAAGAATTCTCCTTTAGACCTCATCATGGTATCTCTATGTTCACCTGCTCTTGATAAAATCCTTTCAGCCTCAGCTTTTGTTCTAGAACCTGCCTTCTGAGCTTAACAATGAATAAGCTATTACTTATTTTGAAACTCTCTTATTCCAATATCCACTAAACAGCTTCACTTAGTTCTCTTGATATCTCCTGCCCAGTAGCTCACACCAGGGAGAACTTATATTTTTGGTTATTTATTATGTTTATTATTAGGGGTTTAAGTGGCTACTTTATCAGTTAACTTTATTATAAAGTTATATTTATGCTCATGATTTTAAACACTGATACATAGTTAACCTGTTCTACATAGTGATTTAAGGAGACTAAAAAACTGTGTTTGTTTCTGCTGCTATACTCACAGAATCTAGCACTGCCCTTTTTTATTTTAGAAAATAGGAAAATTCTATCACAACTCCATTAGTTAATTTTACCTACTTTCCTTGTAGTACTTTGTATTTTTATAATTGGAGAGCTTGCAATCTAACTCTCTTTTATTGTGTTTTTCTTCACTGAAATATACACTAAGAAAAATATTCAGTAAGTAGTAAATGATCATCAGGGTACTCATGTCATCAATGGATTAATTGACACCAGTAATTGTTGAATGGGATATTAGAAGGTAGGGCCTAACTAGATCAAGAAGGTTACTGTTTTAGTCAGCATTCTATTGCTGTGAAGAAACACCATGACCACAGCAACTCTTATAAAGGAGAGCATTTAATTGGGGCTTGCTTAAAGTTTCAGAGGCTTTGTTGTCCATTTTCATGGTGGGAAGCATGGCTACAAACAGGCATACACGGTGCTGGACAGTAGCTGTGAGTTCTGTATTCAGGTCTGTGGGCAGCAGGAAGACAGTGTCACTGGCCCTGACTTGTGCTTTTGAAAACTTCAAAGCCCACCTCCATAGACATACTTCATCCCACAATGCCACTCCTCCTAATCATTTCAAATAGTGCCACTCCCTGGTGACCAGGCTTTCAAATCTATGGGCCTATGAGGTCCATTCTCATTCAAACCACCAGTTACTTCCTGGAAGTGTGCCTTTGAAGAGTTCATCTTATCATCAGACTCACTGTCTCTCTCACCTTCCAGCTCATGAGGTGAGCGACTCTACTACTCTGATTTGTCCCGTGTATAATGGGCTAAGTGACAATGGACTAAAATAGTGACTCTCCCTCCCTTTAAGTTGATTTTTTTCAGGTATTTTGTCTCAGTTATAAGAAAACTAGAGCCGGGCGGTGGTGGCGCACGCCTTTAATCCCAGCACTTGGGAGGCACAGGCAGGAGGATTTCTGAGTTCGAGGCCAGCCTGGTCTACAAAGTGAGTTCCAGGACAGCCAGGGCTACACAGAGAAACCCTGTCTCGAAAAAACCAAAAAAAAAAAAAAAAAAAAAAACACAAACAGAAAATTTAAAAAAAAAAAAAGAAAACTAGATAACACAGTCTATTTTAAAATAAACTTTTCTTATTAGAAGATAGTAAAATTTTCAATTTTTCATATGCCACATAGTATGGCTTTCACGTTTTACTAAGCAAGCTTGAAACACTGATGGCTGAGCCCTCCTTAGAGTCTGGGGTGAAGCAGCTGGGGATAGGACATAAGAAATTCATTTCTAACATGCTCCCAGGTGATGCTGATGCTGCTTGTCTAGGGATGAACTATGTGATGAACTATTCAGTGATATGAGGTGAGAAGGTAGTGATGCTGAAAACACACAAAATAGATCATATTTCTGCATTTCTATAATTATTTTACACCTCTTAATAACTATGCAAATATTAAAGATCTAGCAGTTTGTACTAAAAACAAAGATTTGATAAAGGCTTAATTTATCATCAAGTAAAGTTAAATATTTATGAAAATAATTTCTTATATTTAAACATTTTTATTAATAGTGAGAGACATTTTTGCAGAAAAGAACTTAACTCCAGTCTTGTCACAATGATCTTTTGTGACTCTTCCATCTTTCCTTATTCTTCACTAGACTTACCCTTTCCTATCTCTTCCCACACACTTTTCCCAATCTGGCTATAAGCACACTCTATTAAACACAAACAGACTCATTCAAATATAAATCAGCTTATTCACAAACTAATCCTATCTGGGTGTACACTTTTATACCCACTCACTTTTATTAATACCATGCTGAGGTAGAACAGTGAAATTCCAAGTTAGTAAGAGAACTTGGTTTGGCAGAGCCTGAGAGCAGGAGGGTCTTCTGTAAGACGGACAGTAACACTGAGCCTGGGGGACTGTCCAGTGAGGCAGCATCAGAGGCCAACAGCAGGTTCTATTTTTAGTTCCAAAGGTAACTTGACTGATGAAAACTGCAGAATGCTAACATGCATGTTAATGAAACCCAAGTCTGAAAGAAGAGCAGAATCCTCTGCTCATATCAGTGAATGGAAGTCAAATTACAGGACGTGACATTCAGCTATTAAGGGAAGAAAAATAACAGCTCACAGCTGCTCTTATGTCCCTAAATATCAAGGCATTGTTTCTAGAGAATGGTTTTCTGCCTTTTCTCACAGATGGCTTTTATTAAAGTTCAACTCAAATGAGAAAATCAATGACTATGGTGATTAATTAAATCTCATATCAATATCATAAATAAAACAGGAAAATCTTCATTCTGACATATGCAACTGCAATATATAAGAATATTGTAAATACAGTAAAAAAAAAAAGCAAAATTCCATTTGTGAAAACATGTCATTTAGGTTTCATTCAGTCAATACTTGGAACACTCCATGCTAAATTGATAAGCAGTAATAATTTTCCTTCCTTTTAATAAATTGCTGCCTATTTTAGCTTGTTGCTTAGAAACATTAAGTAAAACACTTGAAGCCAATGTAAGAAGAATACAACCATGACGAGGGTGACCATGATGAGGGCAGCCATGATGAGGGTTGGTAGGTAGCATATTAAAATGTGAATAGATTGCAATATAGTTATGTATAAGGATGTGAGATTATTAGCAAAATTTTGCCATCTCACTATTTATGGCTTGACTCTGGTTGAAAATGGCATATGTAGCTTTCTACATCTGCAATAATCAAAATGAAAAGTAACATTTTTGTTGGTTATATAAAGACTGTTCCTGCATAGCCATCAAATATAGTAACAGTAGCTCAGAGATAAAAGTATTTATGTAGATTGCCTGTTCAAGAGAAGCAACCAAGGTCTATGTGCTGCTGACAAGGAAGCAATACACAACTACAAAACATCATACACTAAGTTTCATAAATAATGGGAAAGCCCCAGCCTTGCAAATCAGTGACTTAATCTATCACTTGCTGAGTTACTCTGCTAACTTTAGTCACTAAGGCTCTTGGAACACTACCTTTGAATGATTGAAGTGGTCAGTCATTCCAAAGGTTGCAGAGAACTTGAAAGGCCAACTTAGAGGTAATAAGAATGGACTGCTTGACTGGGAGTAGCTTACCCTTTCTTTGCTTAAGCTATCAGCTCTTTGGGAATTTTTTATAGTGTAAATATCTGTTACTGCTCTAGTTAGCAGTGTGAACCTGGGTAAATGGGGCCTAAAAATGAGGGGGCCAAAAGTTTCATGCAACAGGCAACTTTATACAGAACATCAGACAATTATACTCTGAGGGTTAAGAAGAGTCACCCAAGTAAAGTATGCAATCACAAAGACAGGCCAAGATGTTTTTTCATAGAGGTTGTGGTGGTCTAAATGAAAATGGCCCTCATAGGGAATGGCATTATTGGGAGGTGTGGCCTTGTGGGACTAGGTGTGGCCTTGTTGGAGGAAGTGTATCATTGGCAGTGGGCATTTGAGGTCTCAGATGCTCGAGCCAAGCCTAGTGTCTCACTCTCTTCCTGTTGCCTGCTAATCCAGACGTAGAAGCATTAGCTACTTTTCTCTAGTGCCATGACTGCCGCCTGTGTGCTCACCACACTTTCCGCCATAATGAAAACGGACTAAACCTCTGAACTGTAAGCCAACTCCAATAAAATGTTTTTTTTTATAAAAGTTGCCCTGTCATGGGGTCTCTTCACAGCAATAGAAACCCTAAGACAGGCATATGAGTAACAACAGCTGAAGTAAACTCACTCCTATCTGCTACACCTGAGAAGAGCATGAAACCACATTCCTAGAACAGTTCTGTGTTCTGAAGAAACTGAGATCACAAGATTCTTGTCTTATTTTCTGTTCCAACAACTACTTAAAAACAAAGTAGACAGGACTTACAATACAATCAAATATAAAAAAAAAACCCTCTCATCAGTGTGATTAATATCGTGACCTGTTGTAGAGAAGCTGGAGTAGCAAAGAAAAGTAAAATGTGCATGTTATCTGAAAGCCTCCTTTCAGTATGGGGGTCCTGTTCTACAGCATGCTCTAAGAACAGTTTTAGAAGAATCAAAAGCCCTATCTTCTTTTCCTGGATCTACATATTATATCCATATATATGGTAGTTTTTAAATATGCCCACAAGTCCTTTGATATTTCTTCAATGAAAAGGAGTCTAGTTGCCATCCTTTTGAATATGGGCCAGTGTTAATGAATCCCTGATAATAAAACTTGGTACAAGTCATGACTTGATTATAAAAAGCCATGCAAGTCTTGTTTGGCTTCCTCTTTGGGGATATTCAGTCTTGTAATTCAGTCATTATGCTGTACAGAAGCTAGGAAGCCACATAAAAAGGCCACAGATAGGTGCCTAGTCCCAGTTCTATCTACAGTCTAAGACTCCGGCAACTTCAGCAAGCCCTCAGATGATGCTCAGGAGTAAAAAAGATTCCCTTCCAATATTTCCTAAATTTTGAGATGGTTGTTATAATGCAAATAAATAACAGAAAATGTGACATTGGGAAAATCAAGTCATCTCTCAGAATTTCATGTTTCATCTTTTAAACAAATAAAGGGGCTGAAGGGATGACTCAGAAGTTAAGAGTACTTGCTGCCCTTGCAGAAGACCTGGGTTTAGTTCCCAGCAACCACATCTGCAATCAACTTCCTGGGATGGTTCAAGGGTGCTCTCTTCTGGTCTCTGGGAGCTTGCATGTATATGGTATATTTATATGTATATACATATTTAGATACACACACACATACACACACACACACACAATAAATCATTTTTTATAAAACCAAAAGAACACATGGAGGCTTTTCAGGATAAATGGCCAGTTGAGAAGACTTTTAATTCCTCTCAAAATTTCATTAAAACCACAACAAAAACTTCTCTTATTTTCATGACATAAATCTGCAGATTCAAAGGCTATATAGCCTCAAAGTTAAAAAGAATGTGTAAACACTGACTTAGATTTAAGGCAGCTAAACACAAAGGCTCAATGAAGTAAGATGAAATGGAACTTCATTTACACTTCTGAATTCCTGAAGGAGATGAAATCTGGGCATGGCTATTTAAATAGTAAGGCCATAGAACTAAAGTGAAAACTGAAGCCAAGCTTAGATCCCTAGTTGTTCTCTCTTTGTCACAGGGTCACAATCCCTCTCCATTCCTACACCAGCAGAAATCTGGAAATTTACCTTCTTTGGAGAGAATACAATAGGCACCTTGGACTGGGAGAAATGTTACAGCTGAGGTGATAAGAGCAGCAAGAATAAGGGAAGAAAATGCTAATTGCTAAATTCTAAAAATTATCAAGGAACCACTTTTATTCCCATCCTCCTAATAAACACTGGATTAAGCTTCACTCCATAAGGCCTCCTTCCCCCACACCACAAGAAAAGATTACAGCTTTCTTGGAGAATCTGACATGCCTCAAAAGAAATAATGATGTTAATTTATCAAACTTCTCTAAACAGAAGCCCGCCCATACCACCTTATAATAAAGCTTAAGGTCAATAATCTTACCCATGCCTCAGGGTTCAATTATTTTGTTCCTTTGTGCAAATAATAAGCAGAAAACTAAATATAAGCTTCTGGTAGAAAGCCTCCAATGTGGAAAAGATAAAAACAAAGACAAATAAAACTTGAGTTAATCAAAATCCATGAAAGAAGGCAGGGTGGAAACCTATCTTAGAAATCTATCATTTTTTCTTCTGATGGATTAAAAAAAATCTTGACATAAGAAAGTTCTATAAAAGAAATATGCAGGGTGTGTCAAAGAAGTCTTAATAACTAAAGACACAGTTACAGAAATTAAATTCTCAATGGAAAGGATCTTTATGCTGCTGAGCATGGAGGTGCATGCCTACAATCCCAGCTAGGCAGGAGGCTGAAGGAGAAAGATCATACATTTGGGGTTAGTCTAAACAACTTTGCTAGACTCTGTACAGTGCTTGCCTATTATACTCAAAACCCTACATTCAATCCTTGGTGGTGGGAGGAAGAAAAAGGGAGACAGGGTCAGGGGAGAAAAGAAAGAGTTTAAGGAAATTTCCCCAAAGACAGAACAATGTAAGTCAAGAAAGGGGAGAGAGGGAGGGGGAAGAGAGAGAAAAAGAAAAGTTAAAAATAGGATCTCAGAAAGTCTAGGGTTTAAACTATAGGAGATCTAGAGAGGAAGGACAGAAAAAGCAGATGGAGGAAATAACTAAAAGTGTTTTTGTTTCCTGGAATTTAAATACAGGAGCTGATAAACATAAAGTGTCTACCAAGTATATATCATAAGAGATTTAAAAAGACTTGAACCAAGGCTTATTATCCTGCAGTTTTGTGAGTTTTCTCAAAGTAAGCCATGAAGACAAAGGCAGAAATACAGAGATGTCTTGCAAAAAGGACCAGAACTCATAGTGGCCTAAATGAGAGCTTTATTTTGCATAGAGTGGACAGAATATGCTAAGAATTAGTATTATTTGATACTTGTCATTACCACCATCTTGACTGTCTTTGTGATCTTCTGAAACTGTAGAGAGAATGAACAGGCAAACCCGCATGGACTCTGAGCTATTCCTGGCTGGCCTGCCAGTGTGCCGGTGAAGTTCCTGCATTCCTCTTCTGGCTCCACTATCTGAATAAGCTAAAGATACTCGGGTCAACTCATAGCTTTTATGTGCAGTGCTCTGGGCAGTCGGAAAGCCATGTGTCTGCTAGACATTAAAGGCGCTGATCAAACAGTCACCCCTTAGCTGCTTGGGCAGCTGTCTGTCTCACAGGGTTCTTATAGAGGAATAGAGAATGGGACAGTAGTGACCTCTGAGAAGAATGCACATGGAGTGGGCTCACAGAGACCTGATGGTACTGCTCTTTTCTTGATTTGAGTGCTGAGTTCATGGGCTTCAATTTAACCACTATTGCATTCTAGATCTGTGATATATTTGAATTAAAAAATTGTGCCCTCAGTTGCTCATGAAGTATCATGGGGTAACAGAAACTCTGCTCTATCATAATCTCTTCTACAATTCTTCATCATATGAATATGCACAGATGTAAACATATAAAAATTAGTCATCACTAACATTTGATGAACTATATAAGGTATGGAACTAAATATGTTTTAAGTGTTTTCTTTCCATGTATCCTTGTAACTTTACAGGATAGCTTTTTATTACCTTGTTTTACAAGGGAAAATAAATAGAATGAGATTAGCTTTTCTAGAATAGTAGATTGTACATTACAGAAACAGGATTCAAACATAGTCTAAAAAGCTATAAAATTTGTATTTTTTCCAATATTGAAGTCAAGTAGCAGAAGGTAAACCTATTGGAAGAAGGAGCTAATAAACTGTAAATGTACCCAAAATATCACCCTAACAAAAACAAAAACATCCTTCAAAGATCAACCAAAATCATTATACTGACAAATTCCATCTTACATATTACTTATAAAACTTAGGTACAGAAGACATTTTATAGTTCATTAGCCACAACTGCCCCATTCTGTGACCATTAAACAAAGGCCTATGAGGGTTAGACAGTTACAGGCAGTCAGCTGACAGCGAGAGCACCATGCAAGGCATAATGGAACAATTTGAAGGTTCCCTCCTCAGTTCATTTCTTGTGCTGTCTCTGACTACTTCAGCTGTGGCATGAAGCAGAAACCGGGAAAGAGCAGAGTAGATTAGTCATAACAGGTGGTGTTTACATCACTGTCTGTAAGAGTACTTTCCTGAACATTTAGCAAAAAGAAAGCTGAAGGAGGGAGAAAGGAAGAAGAGGGGAAACCCTATGATTCATAGAACCTTAGCCATCAGAGCCAAATAAAGCAACACATTCACTGGTTTGGGGAGATGGACTTTTTACCAAGTTCAGAGAAGTGTATGTATAATTCTAAGCATGACTGAAGAGTTCTTTTATATATTTTGCATTAAAAATACAAGTTATTTCTGTAGAAGCTCATCTTTAATGAACCAGATGCTTCATACCAGACTGTCCTACAAATTAAAGACCAGAGAAGGATTTGGTATCTTACTAGGGCAAACAAGCCAGCACAGAAAAATTATCTCCTACTCCTTTCTTTATTCAATAACTTACTTAACAATTACAGACTACATGAGACACAGATGCTAAGCCCTAGAGATACCTGGAATTGAAACTCAAGAAAACTAGAAATATATGCATGCCTAGATCTGACAGTTACACTTCCAGGAATATCTTACAAACACTTTGCAGATGAACAAAATGATTCCATTTTAATATAAAATGAAGTGAATATATAAAGTCACTTGTTGTGGTACTGTTTCTGTTTTTTTAAAAAAGGAGGAACAGAACTCATTCTTTTTAATGAGGTCTGAATAAGCATGTATGTGTAATATAATGGAATATAATTGTAAAGAACAAGAAAGATACCTCAAATAAAACAACTGAAAATAACAATCCAAGGTGTGTACATGTAGGGAAAATATATATGTATGGGAATATATATTTTTTTTTAAAGAATTATTTATTTATTTAATGTATGTGCGTACACTACAGCTGTCTTCAGACACACCAAAAGAGGGTTTGAACCCCATTACAGATGGTTGTGAACTACCATGTGGTTGCTGGGAATTGAACTCAGGACCTCTAGAAGAACAGTCAGTGCTCTTAACCACTGAGCCATCTCTCCAATCTGAGAATATATGTTTATATTTACACAACAGAATACAGGAGATAGAACAAAACAATGTGATAAAGCAGCAACCAACTAACTGGGAAATGATCTTTACCAACCCTACATCCGACAGAGGGCTAATATCCAATATATACAAAGAACTCAAGAAGTTAAACTCCAGAGAGGCAAGTAACCCTATTAAAAAATGGGGTACAGAGCTAAACAAAGAGTTCTCACCTGAAGAATATCTAATGGCTGAGAAGCACCTAAAGAGATGTTCATCATCCTTAGTCATTAGGGAAATGCAAATCAAAACAACCCAGATTCCATCTCACACCAGTCAGAATGGCTAAGATCAAAAACACAGGAGACAGCAGTTGCTGGCGAGGATGTGGAGAAAGAGGAACACTCCTCCACTGCTGGTGGGATTGCAGGCTGGTACAACCACTCTGGAAAGCAGTCTGGCGGTTCCTTAGAAAACTGGGCATGACACTCCCGGAGGATCCTGTTATACCACTCCTGGCATATACCCAGAGACTTTACCTGAATGCAATAAGGACACATGCTCCACTATATTCATAGCAGCCTTATTTATAATAGCCAGAAACTGGAAAGAACCCAGATGTCCCTCAATGGAGGAATGGATTCAGAAGATGTGGTATATCTACACAATGAAATACTACTCTGCAATTAAAAACAATGAACTCACGAAATTCCTAGGCAAATGGTCAGAACTGGAAACTATCATCCTTCGTGAGGTAACCCAATCACAAAAGAACACACATGATATGCAGTCACTGATAAGGGGATATTAACCCAGAATCTCGGAATACCCTAGACACAATTCGCATATCAAAAGATTTCCAAGAAGATGGAAGGAGAGACCCCTGGTCCTGGAAAGACTGGATGTAGGGGAACGCCAGGACAGAGAAGAGAGAGGGGGTTGAATGGGGAAAAGAGGGAGGGAAGGGGGCTTATGGGACTGTCGGGGAGGGAGGAAACGGGAAAGGGGAAATGATTTTGAATGTAAATAAAAAAAAATCTTAGAAAATAAAATAAAATTTAAAAAAAAGAATTTGAAAAAAAAAAACCAAAAAACAAAAAACAAAAAAAACCTAATGTGATAGTGACATATGTAAAGCTACTAATTTTTAGCTGCTTTTTCTAAACTCTGGAACAATTCTATTAGTGTTTAAAAGAAAAGCCCCAAACAGACAAACTATAAATCTCAGCAACTGCCCAGAGGCAGAGAGAATGTAGAAGAGAAGGAAAAAAGCTGAGCTATTTGAGTTCAAGGGGCAGGAAGGTGAGCTGCACAGCGGCTGCAGCCATGTGGCTGGAGGAAGGTTTAGAGGAGTGAAGCCAAAGCGCTGGGGATGCCCAATGAGTTAGGAGAGCATGCTTAGAAAAGAGAATGAATAAAAGAGAAAACTGTTTTCCAAATAGTTCAGAAAAGCAGGCAGACTTCTGAAGCTGCATGTCTGTGGCTCTGTAGAGACTGCCTGCTGTGGGGGTAGGAATCTTCAGATGAAGAAGTATACTAACTCATTAAATGGATATTTTACCATCTCTTCAGGCTTAAGGTGAGCCCACTTTTGAATCATATAAATGTGCTATTCAAAAATTTAACTGGTCTAAAACAATAGCTTGTCCCCTCTCCAAAATAAACATTTTAGGAGCAGACAGTAGTAAAAAAGATAAGTAAACTAATGCAGCAAAATATTTTTTCAGATATACTTTTTTCCATGAATAGTTAAGAAAATAATAAAGGTACTTATTCTGGCTTAGAAGAAGATCTTAGAGATTTTGTCTAGTCAGTTTTCAAAGGAAACCTGAAGACCAGGGTTGAGGCCTTGGAGATATTCCCAAGGTAAAAATCCTAAAGTGGCAAGTCCTTTACTCTCCCCAGACAGCAACCCCTGTATCAGGTTTCCTCTAACCACTTATTTCTGTCTGCCCTTCACACTGTGCTTAAATGGAAATCGTACCACTTTATCTGCAAACACATCACAGGACTTTCATATAGACCTAACCACCGAGTTCAGACAACCTTTCTTTTTCTTCCCTTTGGCTATTATAGAGTGACAAAGATACATTCCTCAAGTAAGACTGCAGAGTTCATGCCACACCAAGGCTCTGCTAAGAATAAACTCATGATATCAGCTGAGCTTGGAATCAAATACTGACTTCTAGGTAAAATGGGAGTTCATATCCACTCTTTCCTGAATTACCAACAAAACAGAGATATTTCAAAAGGCTTGCAAAAGAACTGCTTTGCTTCTTTCAAAGGTATTTTGTGAATTTTTTTTTAAAAGAAGTTTTAGGTAAGTCTAAAAGAGGAAAAGAAAAAATACAAAGAGAGAGAGAGAGAGAGAGAGAGAGAGAGAGAGAGAGAGAGAGGGAGAGAAGAAGGAGAAGGAGGAGGAGGAGGAGGAGGAAGAAGAAGAAGAAGAAGAAGAAGAAGAAGAAGAAGAAGAAGAAGAAGAAGAAGAAGAAGAAGAAGAAGAAGAAGAAGAAGAAAGAAGAAAGAAAGAAGGAAGGAAGGAAGGAAGGAAAGAAAGCTGTGTTACCCACACAATTCTACTCCTACTTTACTTATCTTCTAGGCCTTTTTTTTTGTTGAAGATGCTGTATCACCCCAGCAGCTGTTGTAGTAGGTAAAACGCCTACACTTCTCAGCTTTTTCAAAGGACAGCCAAATTTACAGGCTTATCTAACCATGTGATCTCCAGGGAGGAATGGATCCTCAGCTGTAAGGGAACCCACACTGGGGTAACCCACACTGGGCTTCCACAGTTTCTCTAATACCACTTGGAGATCAGATGGGAGATAGGAAGAAAATTATAGCCATTGCTAAGAATTATAAACTTCTGAAGAAATAATCTTAATTGACAAGTGAGAAAGGCTTCTCAAAAAGTCAAGGAATTATATGCACGCCTACATAAAGATTCAGTCTAATTCCCATTCAATAAAAAGAGTTCTTTCTGTAGCACCTGTGACATGTGAGCATCAGAACTAAGGTGGTATCCAGACAGAACAGCCAGACGTCTAGACAGGAGTTCTATTAAGGTAAAGAAGTCTGCTGAACTGTTCAACTAGAGTGATGTATGCAAAAACTCCAAGTTGAGTGAGTCTGGTGCTAAGTCCAGATTCCACAAGACTGGCTCTTATGAGAGAAAAACAGGCAAGAGGTGGGAGTTTAGCTAGTTGGAACATATTTAAAGTCAACAAATCTACTTGAAAACCTATAGGCACATGAGCTGACAAGCCAAGTTCACAAATCAAAGTATCTGTATAGGTAAGAAAGCAAGGGACAGGCATGCACATGGTACACAGATACACATGCAGGCAAAACACCAATACATAAAATGAACACCCATAAGATAAAATGAAAGAAGAAAAGATTAGGTTGAAATTGAGAATGGAATCAAAGGTCACTTAAACAAAAAACTGAAACAAAGGTAACTGCTATCTACCGCACTCTGACTCCTGTCATACTCCATAAGTTTACAGCTCTGTCATTCTTGTGCCCTCTTATCTCCTTAAATGTTACAGTCCTAAACCAGGAGCCTGTAGAGGTGATCTTAAAACAGACTATCCAGGTAGACAGAACCCAATCACACAAACCTTTTACAAGCAGATCTTACACTGGTTGCAAAAGGCAAGGCTGAAGAGACTGGAATCATCCACAGAACTCAAGAAGGTTAACAAGTCGAAGGGCCCAAGTAAGGATGCCTCAATCTCAATCCTACTTGAAAGGGAGAAGAAAGCAATCACGGGGTGGGGGGTGGAGTGGGGGGATCTGAGTGGGAGAGAAGACAAGGAGGGGAAGAGGGGAAGATGATCAGGTATTGGAGGATGAGGACTGAAGCCCTGAGGGCCAGCCGAAAGAATGGAAACAGGCAACCTCAGGAGGTTGGAGGTGGAGGGACCCTCTAGAATGTACCAGAGACCTGGGAGGTGAGACTGTTAGATGAAATGCCTAACAGTGGGGAAAAGGAACTTGTAGAGCCCACCTCCAGTAGAAAGACAGGGCATCAAGTGTAGGGCTGGTGTTGCCATCCCACAGTCAAAAACTCTGACCCAGCATTGTTCCTGTCTAAAAGAACTGCAGGGACAAAAATGGAGAAGAGCCTGAGGGAAAGGAGGTCCAGTGACAGGCCCAACTTGGGAGCCAGCTCAAGGGGAGGCTCCAGGGCCTGACACTATTACTGATGCAAAATTTACTTACAGACAGGAGCCTAGCATGGCTGACCCTTCCACTCCCCCCCACCCTGAGATCTCTCAACCAGAGAGCATACACTAGCTGATATGAGGCCCCCAACGACACATATACAGCAGAGGACTGCCTGGTCTGGCCTCAATAAGGGAAGAAGCACCTAATGCTTGAGAGACTTGAGGCCTCAGGGAGTGGGGAGGTCTGGTGGGGTAGGGGTGTGGGGGGTGGGGACATCCTCTTGGGAAACTGGGAGGGGGGAGGAGGAATGGGATGAGGAACTGTCTGAGGGTAGGCCAAGAGGGGAACTGCTAAAAAAAAAAAAGATTAAAGAATAATAATTTTAAAAAAAGCAAAAAACAAAACAAAACAAAAAAAAAAAAACAAACAAAAAAATTTTCAAGAAAAGGACCCTGCTGCTGGGCTTGAAAGAATAGCTTTGATATTACTGAGAACCAGTAAGAAGGCACCTGGGGAAAAACTGTGTATGTCTATATGACAGTCAGGAAAGGTGCTGGCATATCAGTCTTATAAAAATCAATTTTGCCAGCAATCTGAAGTAGGTTGGAAAAGAATATTTGTGCAGAGTCCAGCCCAACCAACATCTTGATTTCAACCTTGTAGGGGTTCTAAGTATTGAACCTAGTGACATCCATCCAGACTTCTGACCTAAAGAGCTGTAAGGAAATAACTGAGTGCTGTTTTAAAGTCACTAGATTGTGACAATTTATCATACAGCAATAGAAAATAAATATGATGAGATTTTGACTATTGTGAGAGTGCAATGAAATGGTCTTTCTAAATTATATAAATGTTATTATCCAGTTGATATGTCTAAATAGAAATATATATGATGGAACAAATGTGTGTAGTGTAGGTGCAAATAAATCAAAGGAAGACAGACGTTATTGAAGGTAGAGGTCCAGAAATGAAGTTCTATGGATGTAACCTCTAACTATACAGTAGGTCTAATGGTAGTATGCACTACCAAAAAGAAAATTTTTGTAAGACTAATTTATCATGTAAGTTGTTTGTCTAGAGTATGAGGGCATTCCAAACTCCAAAGATTTGTGTTTTTACAGGGAAAGCTATCCTGAAAAAATGTAAGCAATTTATATTTTCTATGATAAAATAAGCTATACAAAGAAACACTAAACATTTACATAGCTTTTTTCTCTCTTTTGTATTAAACTTACCCAAAAAATGCTAAATAATTTAAATACATTTTAAGTAGTTTAATACTATAATATACTTTTAGCCAAGACACACAGACTATTACCATTCCTGATGTTAGGGAGAGCAAGATGGGTAGGTGAGCTTCTATTTTCAGCGGCTTCTTTCTTCTGGGTAACAGTCGAAACAAAGCTGCTAAAAGTAGAAATCTGGCCCTTGGATCCTCTGTCCAAGCCCTAAAAAACAAAGTGTTTTAAAGATTTAGATTTAATGACAGAAAGGCGATGAAACGGTTATATATGCAACTGACCAAATTATCCTAAAAGAGCCGCAGCAGTCATCTGACTACATACTGGTAAGGTAAAGGGGATGGCAACACTATACCTACTCTATAGTTATTATGAGGCTTACCAAAGTCTACTCATCAAACAGTTAAATACCACTTCTTGTACAAAGTATACAATCTACCAATGTTAACCACTTTAATTAGATATTTAAATAATACTGCTTTTATGATCACTAAAACTATAAATTTTAATAATTTATGAGTTATAAGTTGATTTACTGAAGTCTTTACAGTGATTTGATTCAACTTTAAAAATTCATATAAAATGATAAATTGTTTAGTGCTGATTTTTTACAAAGCATTATAATTAAATTGTAGGTATACCAGGATTTTAAAAAGTGCTAACCATATAGGGATCCTTAGGTATAGACCATAGAACATGCTAAAGAAGAAACTATCCATTAACATATTTTCCACCTCAACAACTCCAAAAAAATTACTAAAACATTTAATTAATCTGTATCATGTAAAAATGAAATATAAATTATAAAAAATAAAATAAAAATTAAGCTGCAGTACTGACTTTAGGCCTTTTCTTAGTCCTTGGATTTTTTTTTTTAATTGATGCTCCAAATCTTGAGACAAGGTCTCTATATATTCCTGTTGGTCTAAAACTTGTTCTATAGCTTAGCGTAGCCTTGAACACCTGTCTCAGCCTCTTCAATGCTGAGATCATTGATCTACACCACCATACCCCACTTTTCAGTTCCCAGAGTCTTGAGAAAAGTAGTTAACTTCTTAACAAATTTTGCTCACATTGTGTGTGCACATGCATGAGTACATGCCCATGTAAATGTGTGTGTGGAGGTCAGAGGGTAACCTCAGAGAATCTGCACTTTCCTTCTACCATGTAGATTCTAGTGATTGACTTCAGGTCAGCAATCTCAGTGGCAAGCTCCTTTACCCAGTGAGGCATCTTTCCAGTCCGACAACTACTTTTTAATCTAAAGGTAGTTTTACATTCATAGTAAATAGATTCTCTTTCAATTCTTTATTTACTCACCAGATTGATTCCATTTACTCTTCTAGAAACAATTTATACATAATATAGCAGATATATTTTTGCTCAACAAATATTTGTGTGTTCTCTCCAAATTTCCTTCCCTTTTACAGAGTCATCTGATTAACTCTGATAGTCTAGAAGTAGAAATCGCATCTATCAGTTCTGGAAAGAAGTGATGGCACACTTAAGATTGGTGGGGAAAATCCCAGCTCGTGCTGTTTTCCAGCACTGTAACTATGAATGGGAGATGCTAGGAGCTGAGGTTCTAGATTGCTCATGAGCTTGGGTCTAGAGTGATAGATTATGTAAAGCAGACCCACTTCTGACCCACAGAATGTAAATAATAGTAAAACAGTTTTACAATAGTAAAACCTTTTAGAGCTTTTAAACACTGAAATTGGACTGTGTAATTGAAACAACAGCTCATAAAGACTTCAATCTTTCTGTGTTTTATTTTTCTGTAAAACCAATCACTCTTGTTAAATCTTGCAATGTATTTAAACTA
Organism: Tokudaia tokunoshimensis; assembly: GCA_036184795.1. Lineage (NCBI taxonomy): Eukaryota > Metazoa > Chordata > Mammalia > Rodentia > Muridae > Tokudaia > Tokudaia tokunoshimensis. Next base: position 155,307,746 of record BTHU01000001.1, on the reverse strand, counting down.
CACCAGAGAAAGTAATTGTCCTTGTATTGGTCCATTATGCTGCACTAGAGAGTCCTTATTCATCACAGGGCTTAATATGTTTTTCTTTTTAAAAGGTTATTAGTATTGGGGGCTGGAGAAATGGTTCAGGAGTTTAGAGCACTGGCTGCTCTTCCAGAGGTCCTGAGTCCAATTCCCAGCAACCACACAGTGGCTCACAACCATCTGTAATGGAATCCAATGTCCTCTTCTGGTGTTTGAAGACAGCTACAGTGTACTCGTAAGTATAAAATAAATACATCTTTTTAACAAAAGGTTATTAGTATTTAAAGAACCCAAAGAAAATGAATTTCAGATACTATACACATAGCATTTAAAAGAGTCTGGATTTAAGTGACTTTTGGAAATCAGTTAATTCCTATTTCACAGGTAAGGACAGTAGAGTCACCTGAGAGTCACAAATGTCAGCTGCTAACAAGTAACAGAAAGATGATAGCTGAGCTGAGGAGATGGCTCAGCCACACAGTAGACTTAAATTTGATTCTCAGAACCCACATTTTAAAAAGCCAGGCAAGGTACTACATGCTTTTAAGCCTAGCATTAAGGAGGTGGACACAAGCAGGTCTCTGCAATTTCCTGGTCAGACTCCAGATCAGCTGATCGAGACCCTGCCTTAAAAACACAAAGGTGGAAAGTGTAGAAAGTGCCTCAAAAGTTGTCCACTGACTTCTACTGCATGTGTATACATGTATACACATGTACACACTTGAACTTGCACACACGTGTACCCAAACACTTAAAAATATGCACACACATGCACATAGGCTTTGCCCAAAATGAAATTAGACATTGAGAATCTGAAGGATACACCTCCACGAGTACATAAGTGCAATTTTCCTATATGCAATATCTTTGGCTGCTCATTGACTTTGATATTGTTACTTGTTTTTGCAGCTCAGTGAATCCCAAGTTAATATTTCTGTATTAGATTTAGTGGAGACAACACTGTTTATAAAGGTTCAAAGTGTCTGGGCTGAGACGATGCCTCAGTTGGTAAAGTGCTCGCTGCACAAGCATGAGGGCTGGAGTTTGTAGCCAAACACCCAGGTAATTGGCCAGTCTAGCTAAGCGGTGAGGGGAGACCTTTTCTTAAAAAATAACATGGAAAACAAATGAGGAAGTGCAGCAGGAACAGCCAAGCCACTTCTACACACATGTATACAGACATATAAACATCTACATATACACACAAAAGTTGAATATATTATGTAACTGAAAATATAGTCTTTTAATAGATATGGGAAAGGAATCAGAAGTCTCAGAATCATAGACATACATATCAAAGGTTAGAACTACAAAAAATAATTACTCAAATTATTTCTGTTATAAGAACATACAAGAACAAACCATTTAATGGGTGGTTGTTATACCCATTACTACACTTGATACTTTACTACATTAAAACATTCTTATGATATAGGTATACTTCTCCATTGTTGGTAGGATTGCAAGCTGGTAAAACTACTCTGGAAATCAGTTTGGCAATTCCTCAGAAAATTAGACATACTACTTATTACCTGAGGACCCAGCTACACCACTCCTGGGCATATACCCAGAAGATGCTCCTACATGTAATAAGGACACATGCTCCACTATGTTCATAGCTGCCTTATTCATAAAAGCCAGAAGTTGGTAAGAATCCAGATGTCCTTCAACTGAGGAATGAATACAGAAACTGTGGTATATATACACAATGGAGTACTATTCAGCTATTAAAAACAATGAATTCATGAAATTCTTAGGCAAATGGATGCAACTAGAAAGTGTCATCCTGAGCGAGGTAACCCAATCACAAAAGAACGCACATGGTATGCACTCACTGATAAGTGGATGTTAGCCCAAAAGCTCAAAATAAACAAGTTACAATTCACAGACCACAGGAAGCTCAAGAAGAAAGAGGACTGAAGTGGGGGTGCTTGGGTTCCTCTGAGAAAGGGAACAATACACTTACAGGAGCAATAATGGAGGCAAAGTGTGGAGCAGGGACTGAAGTAAAGGCCACCCAGAGACTGCCCTACCTGGGGATTCACCCTATAAACAGTCACCAATCCTCAACACTATTATGGACCACAAGAAGCGCATACCAAAAGGAGCATGCCATGGTTGTCTTCGGAGGAGCCCTGCCAGAGCCTTATACATACAGGGGCAGATGCTAGCAGCCAACCATTGGTCTGGGAGTGGGGTCCCCAAGGGAGGAGTTGGAGGGTGGTACGGAGGAGCTGAAGGGGTTTACAGCCCCACGGGAAGAACAACGATGTTGACCACCCAGACGCCCCAGGACTCCCAGGGACTAAACCATCAACCAAGGGGTACACATGGTTCCAGCCAAAAATGTGGCAGAGGAATGAATGCCTTGTCGGGCATCAGTGGGAGGAGTGGTCCTTGGTCAGGTTAAGGCTCAATAGATGCCCCAACAAGGGGAAATCGAGGGGGGGAGGTGGGAGTGGGTCGGGTGGAGGGGCATATACTTGGAGGCAGGGAGTGGGAGGAGGGGTTGAGGGTACTGGGGAGGGGGAAAACCTGGAAAAATTTTTACCACTTGAAATGTAAATGAAGATTATATTTATTTAAAAATGTTTTTAACATAAAAAAACATTCTTATGATATAGGTACTTGTGGTGGCTAATCTTGGTTGCCAATTTGACACATGTGGAAGTACTGCCTCCATCAGATTGGTCTATGAGATATCTATGATGCATTTTCTTGATTGCTAATTAATGCAGGAGGAGTTGGCCTACTGTGAGGCATTCTATCCCTAGGCAGGTGGGACTGAGCTGTATAAGGAAAAAAGCTGAACATAAGCCTGGGACAAGCCAGTAAGACAGTTCCTCCATAGTTTCTGCTCCAGGTTCCTTCCTGTCTTGTGTTCCTAACTGGTTTCCATTGATGATGGGCTATAAGATAAAACAAACTTTTTCCTCCCCAACTTGTTTATGGAGTTTATCATAGCAATAGAAAAGCTGACTAGTACAATACTTACACTTCATGGTACAGATGAGGAACTTGAAATGCCATTCATTCTCAAGTTCACAGACCATGAGAAACAGTTCAAATTCCACTCTAATGAGTATCAAGTCTATACTTGTAAATCAGAATCACAGAATCTCTATCTATAGTAGCCATCAATGTAGGGGCTTGACATGTGGGAATAAATATGTTAAACATAATATACTACTAATTTTCATAACCACTTGATATTGAATGATATTTAACAACTTTAGGAGCAACTCAACTAATCAGAGGAAATTAATAAACATACAAGAAACAAAATATATTAGGGAGACTTCCAATATTCTAACAATTTAGGAAAGACTTCCCGGTTCTTTCCTGTCTCCCTTCCTTTACCCTGTCTTAATAAAAACAAAACCTCTAGGAACACTGTTTAGTTTACTTGTGAGGTTTTGAAATAATACTAAAATAATTAATCTAGTTAATTCCTATGCAACTGCTAAAGAGAGAAACATAGTGTTGGGAGCTAAATCTACCCAATTTCAAGAAATGAAACCTGAACTGATATAGTTGAAACAGTGACTAAAAGATGGCAGCCTGGCTAACCAAGAACAAATGGCAAGCACTATTTCCAGTCTAAGTCTGACGCACAGTGAGGATGACGAAACTGTACAATAAGTTATATGAGAAATGGACAATGCTTCAAATTTCAAAAGATATTTTGGCACCTCACTCTAAGTCAGAGGGAGGGCTTATTGGAAGAACATCTTAGGGTGATTTAGACATATATACAGTTTGTGAGTAACTAGACAAGGAGCCAAGGCTCACTAGTAAACATGTTTTACATGATAAATTAACTGGCATTTTCTAGTGGGGCTTTGTGTACAGCAAAGAACAACATGAGGGTAAAACTATATGTGAGATACTATAGGAAGTAAATAAGTGATGAGAGAGAAAAAAATCCAGAAGAAAACAATGTGTTAAAAACTAAGTGGGAGGGCTGGAGACATGGTTCAGTAGTTAAGAGCACTGACTGCTCTTCCAAAGAACCAGTATCGATTTCCAGCACCCACGTGGCAGCTTACAACCATCTATAACTTCAGTTCCAAGGGATCTGACACCCTCTTCTGGCCTCCATGAATACCAGGCAAACAAATGATGCACTGACATTAATGCATGCATAAAACCTATATACATAAGATAATTTAAAAGAGAAAACTAAGCGAGTTATAAAGATTCAAGAATGTGAAACAATAGAGTTTGTCTATCCTAATGATTACAAAATCTACAAACAGATTCAGTGGAATGCAATGGCAGAAATCGTATGAATGAACTGATGAATGAATGGGAAGCTAGAGAACGAAGGCAGTGACAAGGACTGCCAAGAAACTTGACTAAAGTGGTAGGGGTCAGGGGTAGGGGCAGTGGAAACCGAAAAGTTAAAGAATATTACACCTTGTTAAACTTAAGACTATAACTGACTTGCAGGGTTTTCAGTCATCTTATGTAGAGTTCTTCAGTTGAATACTACAGATGAAGTCTTGGAATACGGCCAGCCTGCAAACAGTGGGCTGTATGTGTTGAAGAATAGACAGTAGGAGGATATACTCAACCAGCTGTTACAGATTGAAGCACAAAGAACTGGGGTTGGAGGGGGCAGGGAATTGAACTTTCACAACTCATTGAGAGAAAAATATACTCAAAACACTTCAACCTAGGACACTAAGTAATAGAATTCATTCACTGGGTAGAGATTGTCCATGAATTTATTAGAAAATTCAATATTTCAAGCAGCAGCAAAGTTTCATGTAGTAATTACACTAAATTTTATTTTGCTATTTCCTAATAAGAGCCTCCACAGTTTTCTGACCATGTAAATATGTAGGTAATATGTAAGATTATAATATTAAACAATCTTAAAAAGTTAAATATACAAATATTTAGAATACCTGTTCCACTCATATTAACATAAAATCATATATTTCAACCTTTTTTCTTTGAATATTTGAATTACCACTTTTAAAATTTACTGAGGAACAGTATCTGAGTCAAATTTCTAATTTCTTAAATCATATTTTTCTTTTATACACTAAAGAAGTGGTATTCAGTTTTCATTGATCAATATTAAGTGCCAATTTCTGTTGTATACAAAATTTTAGTTCAATTTACTTTGATTATTCTTCATCCTCCAAAACCTGCTTTAGAAGATAGAAATTTCTGTTTACACTCTAACACAATACTTGATAAAGGTATAATTACCTCTGTTCCATCATTATCTGCTATAATATGGTAGCATCTCCCTCTATCCTACAGTCTCTGAAATAAAATATTTTAAATTGAATTTCTAGAAGTCTACAAAATCCAACCTCCAGCCTCAAGGAATCAGGGTAGACTACCTATACCTATGGTGGGTATAAAAACTACTTTTACAGATTTCACATTTTATAGAGTAAATGATTTCCTGAGGTATTCAGTAAAGGCTTATATGTCAAATGAGTAGTGTCTTTATGTTTTAAATTAAAATTAACAATCCTTAAGATCTCTTGCTTTGTCAATTTCTAAATTCAGCTCTCCTAGTTACCAATCAGGATCATATGAGACATAAGACCTCAAGTGCATTTAGAGTCTTACAGGTCTTGAAACCAGGCAAAGATATGTTCTTTCTTTATGTTCTTTCCCCACAGCTAAGATGCTAAATTCAAAGTACTAATTTCACAATCTTCCTTTAAAATGTGAAGTCAGCTACTCTTAAGTTGTAAACATTCTTCCTAGGCTAAACAGCACCAGCACCAAATAGAATTTTAGTATGAACCATATCTTTTAAAAGATACTATGAAATAAAGATAACATTCTTTGAAATAATTTTTATTATTGCTTAATTGGCACAAGACTCACTGAAAATATTTCACTTTTTTCTTAACAAGACTCTAAGCCCAAAATAACATTATTTTCCACTATAAAGGTCACAATGCGATTAATCTAGAGACAACTGACCCCTGACCCCCATAGGCATTAGCACTGAAGCCCTGAGCGTCAGTGTTCACTGACCATCAGGAAGTCAGGTGGCCTCTGAGATTAGTCATTTGCTTCACAACACACACACACACACACACACTGAAGTTTCAGCAAAATACTTTTGGGCTTTATGTTTGTGGTACATCTGTGCATAGGCATGTGCACATTTGTGCAAGTATACAGAGACAGGAAGAGAGCATCAGATCCTCTGGAGCTGGAGTCATAGGTAGTTGTGACCATCTGACATGGATGCTGGGAAATGGATTTCAGTCCTCTGGAAGAGCAATAAGTGCTCTTAACCACTAAGCCATCTCTCTAGACCCAAACACTACTTTTAGAATAAGGTCACAATTCTACAACTAATTAATAAGAATCATGTTGTTCTTTAATAAAAACATTTTATTTTATTGCACCTCTTATAACAACTTCAAGAATGATTTTTCAATTCAGCCTAATTAATAAAATTTCAATAAATTTTATATTTAAAGCATACATTCAAATATATTCATTCCAGTCTGTGATCCCCACACCTGCTCTCCTGGTGCTAGGGATGGAACATAACTTTGTGCATGCTAGCAAAGTGGTCTACCAAGGGCTACACCCCCAGCACAACTATATTCATCCTAACCAATATTTTAACTATATCACACTGATCTTTCTTAATGTTGGAATATCAACTTAAAACAACTAACTACTTATACAAGGCTCTCCATAAAACATTTTATCCAGGGCTGGAGAGATGGCTCAATGGTCAAAGGGCACTTTCTGCTCTTGTTGAAGACCCAGGTTCTATTCCTACCACCACATGGAGGCTCACCACCCCCTTAGGCAAGCACACAAATGGTGTACAAATGCAGACACATAAAATAACAAAAACAAAAGACATGAAAATATTTTAAAACAAAAATTTTATCCATACATATAACTGCAATGCTAGAAAAAAAAGTAGGTGAAAACCAGAAACCAAGGCTTCCCAGAGCCTTCTCAACTCCACCCACTTCCTCATTCATCCACTGTTGATCTTTTTCTTCTTAACTCTAAAAATAAGCAAGTTAATTTTAAAATACAACACAGAAGTTGCTAATTTTGATAACACTAGGCTATATTCCCCTGTGAAGCTATTTTTCTTCTTCAAAAAGAAATTCATCTGAATTCTTACACTGAGGAGTCCAGAGTGCAAGGTATCCCTTAATTCTGTGTGGACTGGAAAGAGATGGAGGGGCAAAGGCAACAGATACAGAGCCTGAGACTTGATACAGAGGGTTGGTAAGAAAAGTGCCAACATAAGAGGAATAGCAGGGCTGACTTACAATTTCTCACTGCAGATGCAGCTTTTTCATGTACTTTTTTTTAGATTCCATGTCTATTATGTGAAGTAGGCACTACTAATGTTTTCCTCATTTTATAGACAAAGAATTAAAAATAGCAAAGTGGTCTCACAGTTGTTATTTTTGGGGGGCATTTTCTGGTTCACAATTTATAAGCATGTTTTTCTCCAATTGCTAAATATAGCCAAATTATTTATGTTCTAAATCCTGAATTAAACATGAATGGGAGAATGAGCAGATGTGCATTCTGGCCTTACAGCCAAAAAAAAAAAAAAAAAAAAAGTTGAGAGACTTTATGATCCACTCAAAATTAGTTACCCAGAATATGTATTTATATAGCTACCAGCCTTCTTTTCTTAACTGAAAACTCTTTAAGTACTATTTTAATCTCTCTTTAAGAGGTTATTTTTACTTTTTACTTTATCAGATTGCTTTGTTTCATATAGAATTTAAACCTACATATTCATAACATTAAAACCAAATGATCACATATTCTAGAATATATTTATTTGACACAATTTCCTACCTTTGGAAAAAGATTTGAACTAATACGCTGCTGGACCACATCATCCTTACCAAATTGGGATTACTGCTCTAGGTGGAGGCTCTTTGTGCCCATCTTGCCACCAGAGAGGGACATGGAGAGTTCGGAGTTGGAGAAAGAACAGATTTTAAAACAACCTTTGTACCTAAGTATCATTTTACCCTTTGGCAATATACAAGAAATCTGACTCAAACATCTGTCCCAGAAAATGGGATAATAATCTATACACTGGGTTGTTGTGTGACTGTTGTTGATTGTATTAACTGACTAAATGACACATGAAAATGCGTAGTACAGAATATGCACTCAACAGTTATGTTATATACATATGCTTTTGTGAGAAAGAGGCGAGACGGACGGACGGACTGACTGACTGACTGGCTCACTCTGAAGTCCTGACTGTCCTACAGCTCAAGAGACTTTATCTCCCTCCCAGGACAGCCAGGGCTATACAGAGAAACCCTGTCTCGAAAAACCAAAAAAAAAAAAAAAAAAAAAATCCATGGTCTTGAGACTTTATCCCAAAAGTGCTAAACCAGGTCATAAGTATTTTCAAAAAAGAAAATCTTTAGTTTATTAAATTATGTAAGATACACTCTCCATCATTTTTTCATTCTCTCCCTACATCACTTCATTTAGAATATAAGAGACAAAATGCACAAGAGGTCACATATATAAGACTGTTCAAAATGCTACGCTGTGCAGAGTTTAGGTAAGCACGAACACACACACATTTTTTCTTTTACATGTTACTGATTGGACTTTTTTTTTTAATATGCCTCCTCTTCTTCCCCTTCCTCTTCCTCCTCCTCCTCTATCTGCCTTCTTTTCCCTTCCATCCTCCTCTTCCTCCCGAAAAACCTTTTCTGGAACTAAGTCTTTTCCCCCTGTATTAATCCTTCTATCCTTCACTCCTGTCACCTAGGTTCCACGCTGTGTGGGTTCTTCTACTCTGTACAGTTTATCCTGTGGTCAACACTCCAATGGATGTGCTCATCATCTCAAGCATGAACCACAACCCTCCTTCCTTCACTTTTTTCCTCCAGTTTAACCACACACTACCAGCAATTTCCTTTTGTTGTTCCTCTATTCAAGGAATTCCAAAGACTTCCCATTAACCACAGGGGAAATGTCCAACTTTCTCCAGCACTCACACATGCTTACATAACTCTCACAGTCCCCAGCATATTTCTATTGGGCTTGTTTTATTGTTCCCTAATTCATTTTTTTCTTTAAGGCCTCTCAGGTTATTTTCCCCACTGTTTACATATTTTCTTTTGCTCATTCAGATTCTATCATCCCTTCAAGGGCCAGGCAGCTTAAATAATTACCTTTACTTTGGAGGCCTTTCTTCATGGTTCTGTGCACATCGATCATATCCATACTGAAAACTGTTTCTGTAGTTTATTGTGGCTTTTTCTGGGGTGTGTAGGGGAGTTCCAGTGGGCTTTGTTTGAGGTCAATTAACAAAAAGAAGTAAGATTTTACCAACCATCTTTTCTGAACCATGTATAAACTCTGTAAAGACTCAGGTTCATAGATATGCACATGCAATGTAACATATCCCAACAAAAACAGAATACACACACCCCTGAACATTTGTCAGTTAAACAGAAAGCCAATTTTCCCTTTCCCCTAATGTTTCCAAAATGTTAAGCTCCCGCTGTTTAAAGTGGAACTGGTCCCGGGTAACTAGGAACATTAGAATTTCTGTGGCTTTTACATACTGATTTGTTCCTTATCCATTAGCCCTGAATCACCTGACATAGGACATTCCAGTTAAGCCTTATCTGTGTTTTCTACCAGAGTTAGCGCAGTGACTGGCAGTTCCACTGTGGTCCACAGGTTCCAGCAAGCCCATTCATACACAACGCAAACTTGGTGCTCTTGTTCTCTGCATACACCTTGTGTTTTCCCTCAAACTCTTCTACTACCTACTTGACACAGTTCCTAACCTTCTATTTGTGGGGCAAGCTTCCGGAAGCTAGGGATGGAGATGTACCTCAGTGGTAGAATGTATGTACACAAAGCCCTGAGTTTGATTCTCAGCAAAATACACGTGTACACACACACACACTCATGCATGTGCACACACATAGTTTAAACTGATTTTTCACCTCCCTAGTTATATAAAATTTATCTTTTTTGAATCTATTTAAATCCTTGGTATAGGTATATCCCATTCCATTGAGAATCTCTTTCCTGTTCAGCTCATTAAATACTGAAGGAAGCACTAACACTCATCCCTACTTACCACAGTTAATCCTGCCTCTCCTTTGTGCATTTTCTCCTTTATTTATCATGCATTAAATCACTAACATCTTTGTCTCCATTTCAATCTGCCAACCTTGGTGACTTCAGTATGTCTGATTTCCATAATCTGGGGCTGGTTTCTTGAGCATCTCTCAGAGCCACTTTAACAGCCATTCCCTTCAGTAACCCCGCCCCCACCGTTCATAGACCCACTTTCACAGCTACTCCTCAGCAGACTTGGGATGAGGGGTGAGAGTGCAGCTTTAAAGCAGAGTGCTGAGCTGTGCGCATAGCTTTTGATTCAGTACACTCAGCATCGGGGTTCACTCTTAGTTATACCAAGGAATTAAAAGAAAAATATGTCTCCACTCTCAGAAATTCTGATTTAAAAGGCTTACATTTGGACTGTCATAGTGTTTCCCATTTGATTTTTACTGTGCATCAAAGATTGAAAACTGGTGTCTTAGGGTGGGATGTGAGTCAGGACCTCAACATTCTACCAAAGAAATTCTATGGTCAGTCTCGATTGAGACCTGTGTCAGGAATCTTCTGAATGGAACTTGCCATTCAGGCACTATCAGAATTTATCAGTTTCTAGCATTCTATCTCTCATCTTGGCACCCCTCTTTAAACATTCAGAATATAACTTAAACTTTTTGGCCTTATTTAGGATCACTATAATCTGGCCTCTTCTTTATTTTAGTGAGCTGTCACTCTTGTTTCCATACCATCATAACCATGGCACACTAATTTTCTGGGAAAAAAAAAACATGATTACAGGGCCACTTGAATTGAAATATAAACTCAAGTTGGAAAGACGGAGCTAATAATTTGGATGAAAAGGAAGAGTCGCTAAAAGGCCCCCCAAAATTACTGATGTCAATTAGGATACCAAACAAACCTTGAATTCTCCTTAAGCCTTACAAAGTCTGAAAATAAACTAGGAGGCCATAAACTGTCTTTCCCTTTCCACCATATTCCATCAGCCTCCCTGACTCCACTGAGAATTCCATCATCCAGGATGCACTGGCTGTCCTGATCTTTAGATGTCAGCATAGTTTTTTTCTTAGGTCTTTTATTGTGATACCTCGAAATTTCAGCTCTGAAAATCTTCTTGAAAAATACGCAGACATACTTGCATTGTTCTCTTAAAAGTTCCATTGAAAAATCCAACAGCAGTATTAATGTCGAAAGGCATTTTAAGGCGCCACCAGAAACTACTCAGAATCCCACGTTTTCTATTCCAAACTGTTTTTATCCTCAATGTTTAAAGATTTTAAAAATTCTTAAACTATAGTCTTTTTGACTAGTCCACATCATGAAAAAAATGTCTTTGCAATTCATTTGGTAGCAAATATGTGAATGTGACTTGAAATGGCATAAGGCAAGTAACAGTTTTTTAACCTTATTCTATTTAATAGATCAGACAATACATTGTCTACAGTTTTAACTACTACTGATGCTGGGAAATTGACCAGGACTTCACTGTAGGTATTACAGGTGGTAATAGTTAAAAGGTTTAGTTTCTTAAAATCTGAAAAACTTGAAACTACTAAGACCTATGGGTTTCAGATAACAAATGTTAGACTTCAAGCCACACTGTATCAGCTTCTGTAAGTTCCAAACCTTTCTTTCAGTTACACTGAAATTATATATAAATAATATAAATAATAGATATTAGGTACTTATTATATAATATATTCTTTACTATATATAAATAATTTAGGAAAAGGTACTTACTGTTAGAAACTAAACTCATTCATAAAATTGTTTCTAAAAGCAGATGATACATTTCACCCCTTAATAACCACCTTAGGAAAAAACTGCTGGGAGCCTGGGGTTAGGACCGACACCAGAGATTTCCCCTGACCTCCATACACATATACCCACACCCACATGTGTACACACACTAGACACATACACAGACTTGAAACAAACAAACCATATTGGCATTAAGAAGTTCTATATAATAAGTTCTGAAAACCCCGGGCACCAACAGACTACATTATGAATGACAAATTGCTTCAAAGCATCTCCCAAGGTAATCCCTAACTACAGCTGCAATTTACCAATCAGTTGTAGCTATGCTTTTAAATGTGTCATTGCTGTCCACAATTTGCTGCACTGACTTAGGATAAAAGAGTTGTCTTTAACAATTTCTAGTTATTACAGGCTTCAGACATTTTTGAAAAACCTACCAAATCATAACATTATTCTGATACTAATACTTTATAAAGAAGAGTGAGCTATTTTAGTAAGTTCTTAGTCATTTAGGAGGGCGGCTTCTAGAAACTAATTGCAAGTAGAAATTTTTAAAATGTATAATATTCCCTAAACTTTTACTATTTTGTCACATACAGATGCGTTGACAAGTCATAACCTTTAAATACATGAAAGCAAACTTGCCCAAAGTATATAAATAGTATGTCAAATAAAAGATGTCAAAACCAGAGGTTAGTTATAAAGCAACCAGACTCACAACCACTTAAGTACAAGCAGGGAGAAGGGAGAGAGGGGATGATGTCCCATGACATCATTTGGCAGTATGGAGTTTGAAGGCTGAGAGCGCCTTCCAAATTAACCCTTGCAAAATTCATCTGGGAAATTACCCCGGTTAAGCTTAGCCGAGTTTTAAAAGAAGAAAAAGCCTCTCTCCTTCAAGTCACATGTCAGTACCATATGAAAAAAATAAAAGTATCCAGGGATGCATCAGCCTCCCACTACCCCGATAGCAGCGGAAAGGTCAGAATTAGGCGGAAACTCGCCCCTGAGACTGATCAGATCAACCTGATGGGGGAAAGAACCGCAAAAGCGAAGGGAAGGCTGCCTCGGCGCCCACAGGCAGGTTTTCCCTCTCCGGGAAGACCTCACTGACGCCCAACTGACACCTATGCTCATCCGACGGAGGATGCCCACCCTCTGGACGAAGTCGGGAGCCAGACCCCCGAAAACAAGCAAACACCCGGCATCAGGCAACGGACCACACTCCCCGAGCGTGGAAGGCGCGGTTCCCAAGGGCTGTCCGTTTGCCCTAGAGGCGCGACATCCCCGGTGTCCCCTCTCCAGGCCGCCTTCTACCGTCGCCCGGGCGCCCCCCGGCCCCCCGCCGCACCTACCGCGGCTGCGCCGGCCGTCACTATGGGCGGCAGCTTCTCGCGCTCCGGTTCTTTCCCCTTCCTCTCATCAGAGGCGGCCGCGGCCACCGCCGGCGGCGCTCCAGGCGAGAGATCCCGAGCCGCCTCACTCATGTCTGGCCGGGCGGCTAAGGCGCGAGGCGGCGGCGGCGGCGGCGGCCGGACTGCAGCCGGGGCGGGCGCTGCTGCTGCCGCGGCCGCGAGAGGGCTCCTTCCAACCGCCGCCGCCGCTCCGCCCCCGCGCGCGCCCCCGCGACCCAAGGCGCGCGCCCGCGGCCGGCCGCCAGGCTCCGCCCCACCCGTCCCCCTGCGCGCGCCCGGCTCGCGCCCTCGGCCGCCCCCGCGGGTCGCCCGGGGCTCTGGCCGCGTCCCCGCGTCACGCGCGAGGCCCGCCGAGGAGACGGGGGCGCGGGGCGGGAGGTCGGGGCGCCCGGCCGCCATGTTGGTCACGGGCTGTCGCGGGAGGGCCTCGACTCGGGAGGGCGACGGGCTTGTAAGGTGTAAGGGACGAGGCGCGGATAGCTTCCCCTTCACCTGGAGTGGCGGGTGAGCCGGGGACCTTTGACCCAGCTGGTGGCCTTTGACCTTTAAACTCGGACTCGGGGTGACGTCTGCCCCTTGACCTTCCCTTCTCTCTACGGGTCCTCCAGGGCTTACCTGAGCATCCTGATGACTAACTCTTTCCCCGTATGTCCTCTCATGGCCTCATCCTACTGGAGAAGAGCTTAGGGTCGGGAGAGGACAATGCGACACCGTGCTCCCCTCCCACACACACTCCGGGGCAGGACGGCCAGGCCACACTTTCCATTTCTGAGCCGCGGTCCCTCATGACTGCCAAATCCGCCTCTCCCTTCCGTGCCCACGCGCCCACATCTTGCTCTCCATCCCCCATCCTTCGTTCCCTCTAATCCCTTGTCCCCTCCCGTTTTTTTTTTTTTTTTTTAAGTTACAGATGGACATAGCCAAACTGCTGAGTAATCCGTAATAAACCTCGTAATAAATTCTGGGTAACAACGTTAAAAACTGAATTACTTTAAATCATCATGTTAAAATATCCCCACCTCCACCGCCCAAAGACGACATAGACAATTTCCTTTCTCCTCGCCCCCTCCTTTTCCTTTTATCAGTCTGCTGAAATGGCAGAGACACCTGCTGATGGAGGAGAAGGGAGGGAGGAAGTATTCACTGTACCACTTACTAAAAATAGAGAATTTCTCGACATTGAGGTCTTCGGATTTTTAGTTGAGACTTCGTTATTTTATTCATGGTGAAGCGAATTTTCTAATCCAAGAATACTCAGCTCCAAATACAAGAAGCAAGAATATCTCTGAAACAAACTCAAAGGGGATTTGGAGAATGTCATTTTATATAATTCAGAGTCGGCAGAACTAAATAAATAGTTAACAGTTCTTCATGGCATGTCGTTGTTTTTCAAGCCCAGAATTTGTAGCAAGCAATAAAGTGAATAGGATAGTGCCTACTGTATTGCTTTGGAAGTGATAAATTTTGCTTCTATTTATAGGAAGTCTTTGTAGTTTTAATATAATTGCTGTTGCCATCATTTCTCTATTAATTAACAAAAGGTGTGGAATAAGGATCCTAAAGTAGCCAAGTATTTCAGTCCTGATAATCTTTAGAACCAAACGACGTAGGCACAACTTTGTAGCATCCTTTTGTGTCTCGTTTTTCTTGAATTTTTGTTTTTAGGCCTCACTTCTTAAATCCCTGGACTATCTCATAAGCATCTGTTTCTTTTTGGAAGGTCAGAATGCTAAAAACTGGTAACAAACATTGTAAAGCCAGCCCTTCATTTTAAATACAATTCAAGATGTACTGTGCTATTGTGTCTAGACTGGTAGAATAAATTCTGAAATGGTGGTGGATTATCTTGCCTATTGTCTTCAACTAAATTTAATTTTCTATTAAAACACTTGGATCAGAAACGAGTTGGATCGCAGGCCTTATTCTTTCACTTTTCATGTGTGAGACAAAATAAAAGTGTGTCTGTACATCTAGTTGCATTCAATAGAACAGAAATATTTAGATATTGGCAAAAAACTGGCAAGTCAGAAGTGTTCATTTCTACCACTTCAGATGAGATAAGCTAATGGAAACAAGCCCATTGGTTTATTCTCCCAGGAGTTCTATATAGGAAAGATAAGTATCATAATGAATCTGTTTCCACTTCCTACTAAATACATGCTTCTCAATTTACCACCTAAAGTCTCTTTCGCACAAGCCCCCAGGTGGGGTCTGGGAGGTAGATGGGTAAGCTAGAATGATAACTCTAGCAGTACTTAGAGACTTGTAAGGCAGCTGTCACAAAAACTTCCTGTGTGTGTCCACTGGTTCTGGGAGTGGGGAGCCAGACAGAGAGGTGTGCAGAAGATGCTTTGCAGCAACACCAAGTGTGATGTTCAAATACACACTCATTAGCCTTGGAAGAATTGGGGACCTTCCTAAGTCTGGATCTAAGTGAACTTGATTAATCCGGTTTCCATCTGATTTAGGAAGGTGAAAGACATAAAGGGGAACCAGGGTTGCAGAGGCAATGAAATGGGATTTAGAGATGTTATTTCCAAAGAGGAATGTCAAAGATAGAGTTGGAAGGCAGTGGGAAGTCTAACTGACAGAGCACCCCTTTAATTACACACAGTAATAATAGTGTACTGAACAACAGCAAAATTGGTTCTGAAAGAGCATTTAAGAACGGTTCCTAACCAATCATCATGATCACGTGGTCTATTTTAAACATGTGCTTCAGTCTTTTAAAGTGCTGTCACATTCATTTATTGCTTGATGTGCCGCCTTGCACATGTTGAGGTCAGAAGGCAGCATGAGTTGGTCGGTTCTCTCATCCTGTCATGTGAGTCCCTGAGGATGGAGCTCAGGTGTGAAGCTGGGCAGTCAGCGCCCTAGTCTAGTGAATCATCTCATCAGCCTTGAGATGCAGGTTTTAAGGAACGTGCCTTTTTCATATTCCGATTGAGTATTGGTCCTGAAGTAGTGAAACTGGTAAATATACTTCTTTTAATCATGTTGGCATACTTCCTCGGGTACAATGATTGTAACTTTTTGGAGAAAAAAAGCATCCAATCTATTGTATCACCGAAGAAAGTAGAACACAATGGCTGTCAGAATGAAGGTCCTGTCTGACTAGAGATGTTCTCTAAGACCCTGTCTACGATTTCTGTTTTCACATACACAAAGATATAGCATTTCTTACTCTTATTAAAAACAAAAGCCCAAACTGTACACAGACACTGTTTTAACCTCTGTCATTCTTTAGACAGCTTCAAATGGTGGGATAATCATGAAAGAAAAAAAAATAAAAGAATGTGACGTTTGGGGTGCAGGTAAGAAGATGGAGAGGCTCTGGAAGGAACAGGAGCAGGGGAAAGAACATGACCAAATATGTTATATGAAGAAGTATAATACGCATGTACGAAACAGACATCTGTGGTAGGAGAGAATGGGTTAGTGATGACTTAGGGACAGAGCACAGAGGATGCAGGGATGGAAAGGACAGAGTTGGAAGAGTGACAAAGCCACTTTCATAGTAGAAGGTGGATTGACTTGCAATGGCCATATTCACCTTTGTGTGTGGGACCTGTGGGTGATCTGCATAATAAAACTGTTTAGAAAGACTGTAGTGCAGCAAATCAGAACAAAGGATAGAATTTTGAAAAAGTACACATTGTTGCATAGTTCTAAGACTGAGGAATGCAACAGTGAACATCATTAAACTGGATCCCCAATGCCCTCAACATCTTAAAGCTTACACTTTGCCTTGGCTCTTACCTTCAGTTTCTTACCTACTCTAATTGCCACCAGAATGACCTCTTAAATATATATATATATATATATATATATATATATATATATATATATAATTCTTTGCCAGTCCTTTGTTTAAAAATACCTCAATAGCCTTTCAAAGTCTTTACAATAAAAATCCAAATCCCCTGCTCTGGCATTCACCTGAATTCTATGCAAAGAAGGATTTTCAGAATACCCTAATTAGAGTCATTTTTTTTTCTTTCTGCTCCCAGAACATATTGTACATATTTACTTGGCATTCAGGGACAACATTGCGTCTTTGTTATTTGTTCCACAATAAATTCATGGAGAAGAGGGAAAGCACCGTGCCTAATCACTCCTTGACTCCCCACCTGCAGGGAGCATACTATCCGGAGTGTGCTGTGGAGGTAACTCAATAAGCTGAGATTAACAAAGCAAGATGTTTCTGTAACGAGGCTCATAAAGGCACTCTGATACTGTCCCCAAAGAGGAATTAGAAAAATACTCTGCATGATAGGTTACACTCACGTAGAGGATTTGATCCTAGTATTGCTGCTTTTTAATTTTAAATTTTATTAATTCATTTTGAAAACAAGTCTTTCTTTATAGCCTGAGCTGCTCCAGAACTCACTATGAAGACCAACCTGATTATCAAACTTATGTTAATTTCCCCATCTCTGCTTCCCAAACACTGTGATAACAGACACTACCCTGGTATTGCTGTTCCATAGAGCAGTTACTAAGTTGGTTTCATATCTGAATAGTTATGTGTGGCTGGTGGTTCTAGGATGATATCTCAATTATGAAAGACCTCCTCCAAATTAGTGAGCCTTGTCTAAATGGTTCCACGTTTAACCTTATTCTTTCGAGTGTAGGCAAGCCAACCTTCATCAAAGGAATGGACACAGATCTAAAGGCTCTGTCAACAAGTCCAAGAAACTAAGACTCTCCCACTTTTGGGATGTCTTTTAAGAAGTGCACTGTTTTCACAGGAGTTTGCATTTATGGCTAAGGCAAATTACATTTGACTACATCTTATATTTGCTAATGCTATGGAGAAATTGTCTAAACTGAAAATATTAAAAGTAGAAAATGTTAGATAACTGTACCTGTTCTCAAGTTGACTTCAGATACTTTCTTCAGACACTCCTAAAGGGATGTGCATCTGCATGTATGTGTACATGTGTGTACCTGTGTATACCTATATACATATATTGCACATACCTACTAAAGAATTCTCCTTGAATACCACATACATTATTCTAATTGTCTTACCTGTATATATTGATAACTTCTAAATCTTAAACCTAATTTTGCACTTGTTTTTTTTTTTACTTGCAAGAGATAAAAACAACACAGGCTCTTATGAAAGACTTCCTTATATTCTGTTAAGTAACTGAGTTCCAAGGGATCCTGAAGTGTTTAGATCTACTTGTTATTGCCAAGAAACACACCCCAACATCAAAACTAGGAGTGATCTTGGCCTCAGAGGATGGGAAGAAGTTCTCCAGGCAAATAGAAAGAGGGAGCAAGATTTCACTGTTGTAATATCTGAAAAATAGATGTCAAACCACTTTTAGTCAAAAGATGTAAAGAAAATCACTTTGTGCTCATTAAGAGAGCAATTTATCAAGGGGGCATTATAATTTTAAACATATACATACCAAATATACACAAAATACAGGTATCATAGATTTAGCCCAATGCAATAATAATGAATGAGTTCAGTATACTCACCAAAACCCAGGTCACTCTAACAAATCTTGAGAGAGAAATATGAATTCAATGATATTGTCACTCATATTCATATAGATATTCAATAAATATCTAGGAAGAGTTCATCCAAACACCACAGGATGCATATTCTTTTAGGCAACTCACAGAACTGTTGTTAAAATACATGATAATGATAAGACATAAAGCATGTGTCAACAAATACATACAAATTGAAGAAATTTTTATATTCTTTCTGCTAGAATGGGATAAAACTAAAAATCAGCAGCAAGAGAAACTGCGGAATACACAGAAACTCACAGTGATTAAACAACACATTGCTAAATGATGAACGGATCATCAAATGAAGCAGGAACGAAATTTTAAAATTTTCTTAGAATCAAATGATAATAAAAACACAGCAACCAAAATCTACGGATTCCATGGCAGCAGTCTTAAGAGGGAAGCTTATATTTGAAAAGTCCAATCCTAAATAAATAACAATGCATCTTATGGTCTTCAAAAAACAATAGCAAATCAAACCTCAAGCCAGTAGATGGAAAGTAGAAATTAAAGTCAAGGAAAATGTTAATGAAATGGAAATTTATAATACAAAAAAAAATCCATGATACAAAGAATTGGTTTATTGAACAGATAAACAAGAGAAGTAAACTCCTATCCAAACTAGGCAAATGGAGAGAGGATAAACCCCTCAAATTAATGAAATTAACAGATGCCAACAAAATTCAGAAAACCATGGGACATACTTTTAAAACTTATATTCCACTAAATTAAACAAAAGTAAGATGAATTAATTAAACAAGCATGTAGCTAGCAATGTGATTGAAGTGACAAAACATCTCCCAACCAAAAATGTCCAACCTCGGATGGAGTCACTGCTGAAGTCTACCAGGCATTTAAAGAACTGTGTTGGCGAGCAGGGCACATACAACTCCTATAGAGGGCTTGGGGTTAGTCCACAGTGCCTATGGCAGGTGTTTTACAATTGCCTGTAACTCCAGCTCCGGGGTATCTGAACCTTAAGGACCTGCATGCATGTGCACACAACACACCCATACACAAACACATATGCACAACTACACACATACGTGTACACACACATATACACAAGCATACACGCTCACGTGCACACACACATACACATGCACACACAAGGTATTTTAAAAAATGAAAAGCATCGATGTTTCTATAAAACAGAAAACCACAGAACATTTTTTTTAAAAAGGAGTATTACCTAGATACCTAAACCAGACAAAGACACAGCTACAAAAAATACCATGCATCAATCTTCCTGATGAACATAGATGTAGAAGTTCTCATTAAAATGCAAACCGAATCCAAGAACACATGAATCACTATGATCAAGTTATCATCATTTTAAGAGACCCAGGATTCTTGCCAACCGAATCCAAGAACACATCAAAACGATCATTCACCACGATCAAGTAGGCTTCATCCCAGGGATGCAGGGATGGTTCAATATAAGGAAATCCATCAATGTAATCCACTACATAAACAATCTCAAAGAAAAAAACCACATGGTCATCTCATTAGATGCTGAGAAAGCATTTGACAAAATTCAGCATCCTTTCATGCTAAAGGTCTTGGAAAGATCAGGAATTCAAGGCCCATATCTAAACATAGTAAAAGCAATTTACAGCAAACCAGTAGCCAGCATCAATCTAAACGGTGAGAAACTTGAAGCAATCCCACTAAAATCAGGGACTAGACAAGGCTGCCCTCTCTCTCCATATCTTTTCAATATAGTACTTGAAGTTCTAGCTAGAGCAATTAGACAAGAAAAAGAGGTCAAAGGGATACAAATTGGAAAGGAAGAAGTCAAACTATCACTATTTGCAGACGATATGATAGTATACATAAGCGACCCAAAGAACTCCACCAGAGAACTCCTACAGCTGATAAACGACTTCAGCAAAGTGGCCGGATATAAAATCAACTCAAGCAAGTCAGAAGCCTTCCTATACTCAAAGGATAAGCAGGCTGAGAAAGAAGTAAGAGAAATAATACCCTTTACGATAGCCACAAACCATATTAAGTATCTTGGCGTGACGCTAACCAAACAAGTGAAAGATCTGTATGACAAGAACTTCAAGTCTCTGAAGAAAGAAATTGAAGAAGACCTCGGAAGATGGAAAAATCTGCCATGCTCATGGATTGGCAGGATTAATATAGTAAAAATGAGCATCTTACCAAAAGTAATACACAGATTCAATGCAATCCCCATCAAAATCCCAACTCAATTCTTCATAGAGTTAGAAAGAGCAATTCAAAAATTCATCTGGAATAACAGAAAACCCAGAATAGCTAAAACTATTCTCAAGAGTAAAAGAACCTCTGGGGGAATCAGTATCCCGGACCTCAAGCTGTACTACAGAGCAATAGTGTTAAAAACTGCATGGTATTGGTACAGTAACAGACATGTAGATCAATGGAACAGAATTGAAGACCCAGAAATGAATCCACACTCCTATGGTCACTTGATCTTTGACAAAGGAGCTAAAACCATCCAGTGGAAAAAAGATAGCCTTTTCAACAAATGGTGCTGGCTCAGCTGGAGGTCAACATGCAGAAGAATGCAAATTGACCCATCCTTATCTCCTTGCACTAAGCTCAATTCTAAGTGGATCAAAGATCTCCACATAAAACCAGACACACTGAAACTAATAGAAGGGAAACTAGGGAAGAACCTTGAACATATGGGCACAGGGGAGAATTTCCTGAACAGAACTCCAATAGCTTATACTCTAAGATCAAGAATAGACAAATGGGACCTCATTAAATTACAAAGTTTTTGCAAGGCAAAAGACACCGTCAAAAAGACAAAGCGGCAACCAACTAACTGGGAAATGATCTTTACCAACCTTACATCCGACAGAGGGCTAATATCCAAGATATACAAAGAACTCAAGAAGTTAAACTCCAGAGAGGCAAGTAACCCTATTAAAAAATGGGGTACAGAGCTAAACAAAGAGTTCTCACCTGAAGAATATCTAATGGCTGAGAAGCACCTAAAGAGATGTTCATCATCCTTAGTCATTAGGGAAATGCAAATCAAAACAACCCTGAGATTCCATCTCACACCAGTCAGGATGGCTAAGATCAAAAACACAGGAGACAGCAGTTGTTGGCGAGGATGTGGAGAAAGAGGAACACTCCTCCACTGCTGGTGGAATTGCAGGCTGGTACAACCACTCTGGAAAGCAGTCTGGCGGCTCCTCAGAAAACTGGGCATGACACTTCCGGAGGATCCGGCTATACCACTCCTGGGCATATACCCAGAGACTTTACCTGCATGCAATAAGGACACATGCTCCACTATATTCATAGCAGCCTTATTTATAATAGCCAGAAGCTGGAAAGAACCCAGATGTCCCTCAACGGAGGAATGGATTCAGAAGATGTGGTATATTTACACAATGGAATACTACTCTGCAATTAAAAACAATGAATTCACGAAATTCCTAGGCAAATGGTCAGAACTTGAAAATATCATCCTTAGTGAGGTAACCCAATCACAAAAGATCACACATGGTATGAAGTCACTGATAAGGGGATATTGACCCAGAATCTCAGAATACCCTAGACACAATCAGCATATCAATAGATTTCTAAAAAGATGGAAGGAGAGACCCCTGGTCCTGGAAAGACTGGATGTAGGGGAACGCCAGGACAGAGTAATGAGAGGGGGTTGAACGGAGAAAAGAGGGAGGGAAGGGGGCTTATGGGACTTTCGGGGAGGGAGGAAACGGGAAAGGGGAAGTGATTTGGAATGTAAATTAAAAAAATAAAATAAAATTAAATTAAAAAAAAAAAAAGAGACCCAGGAATGGTTTAACACATGCAAATCAATAAATGTAGTACATTGTACACAAACTAAATATTGATATCACACAGTTATCTCAGTAGGCACACTAAAGTCTTTTTGACACATTTAACATATATTTCTTCAGGATAAATGTCCCAAGGAGACCGGGAATAGAAGGAACATGTATCAATGTAATAAAGGCTAAACATGACAAACTTATAAAACATTATACTGACGGGGGGGGCACTCAACATTTCCATTAAAATCAGGAATAAGATAAAGTTTTTTACTCTGTCCTCTCTTACTCAACACAGTTTTCAAAGTCTTAGCTAGAGCAGTAAGACTAGGAAATAAAAGCGATAGAAAGGAAAGAAGTCTCAAGTATTCTTATTTGCAGATAATATGATTCTATAAATAAGACATCCTAAACTTTCTCAAGAGAATGCCACACATTTTAAGCAGTGTCTAAAAAGCATGTCTAAAAAGTAGTAACCTTCCAAATACTAATAACAAGCATGCTAAGAAAGAACCAAGGAAATAGTCCCATTTACAACTATAGAAAAAGGAAGGGAGGGAGGGATGGACGGAAGGAAGGAAGGAAAAGACCAGAAAAAGAAGAAGGAAGAAATAAAGATCCAGGAGTTAACAAAACCAAGGAAGTAAAAGACCTCTATAATGAAAACGTCAACATATTGAAGAAAGAAGTTGAAGAAGACACTGGAAGATTGAAAACCCTTGCATGTTCCTAGATGATTTCTCTTAACAGGATGGTTTTCAGACCCACCCACTTTCCTGCAAGTGACATTTCATTCTTCATAACTAAGCAAAATCCCATCCTATATGCATACCATAACGTTTTATTCATTCATCTTTTAAAGGACATCTAGGCTGAATCCATCATTTTGTGAGTGCTGCCAAAATAAACATGGGTGCTTCGCGTCGTGATCTTTGAGCCTGAGTGGTTGCAGAGTCTGAAAAGAATAGCTGGTACTGTGGAGTCTTCTCATTGGCTGTTTCTCTTTATCTTCCACACCCTCCTGCCTAGTTCTCCTCTGAAGCAGGGGAAAGATGTTTTGGGAAAAGAAGTCTCTGTGTCTCATGTTACATATGGGATTGCTACATATGGCTAATCAATGAAAGTCCATCTTTTATCCACAATGTTTAGAGCTGGGGCCTTGACCCAACTCAGGTTAGCAAGAGGCAAGGGAAATATTTTCAGAACTTTTAAGGGAGAATGCTTCTTTGCATAGAGAACTTTCGAGAGAGAACAAGCTCTTTTCTCTCTCCCTCTCTCACCACACCCCAGCCCTTCCATGGAGGTTCTGGGGAATAAGCTCTGTGGAATAAAGTTGATGTCATTGAAAATAAGGAAGACTGGGTTTTCTTGTGTGATCTATGATCCACAGAACTTGACTGATTACATCATCTTCCTCATAAGAAATGATCTATCTTGCTGCTATTATTATATATAGCCAAAAAAGTCCTATTTGGTTTGATAACTTTGGGGAATCCTTGTTTGAAATAAGCTGTAACAAGTGATTCTGAATTAGGTGGTAGTGAGCCTAGGGCCACATATTTAGAGAAATCACATTTTCGGAGAGCAAAGGTACTTGCTTCGTTAACTCAGTACTCCGAACTTTTAAGTAAAATATGTAGGTTAACAAGAGTTTAACTAATCACATTTAATGAATTGTATTTTGACAGCTTAAGTCATTTGTCTATGATACATCTGCCAAAGATAAATGCTCTTAAAACCTAAAAATCATACATTTTCTGCCTTGCCGTCATAAATGATTTCATTGCAGCAACAATGACACCAATTTTATGCCTTTTATGTAGCAAAGTAGAGAAAATTCGTCTTAAATAGTCATTACCCAGTAAAAATGGAGCTGTCAGCCCAAATAGTCAACAGTCAGAGTAGAGAGTTTAAACCAAACCAGCACATGAGCTAGAAATGGGTGCACAAAATTGGCAGGCATTGGTGGGATTTCCAGACGTCAACCAATCTGAATCTGAATCTATATTCTGCTGATGATGTTGTGAAATGTCAGTTAAATGTGGACAGAAGAGCCAGGAAGATGGCCCAGGGGCTAAAGGTGCCTGATGCTGACAAGCCTGTGTGTGTGTGTCTGTGTGTGTGTGTGTCTGTGTGTGTGTGTGTGTCTGTGTGTGTGTGTTTGTGTGTCTGTGTGTGTGTGTGTCTGTGTCTGTGTGTCTGTGTGTGTGTGTCTGTGTGTGTGTGTGTTTGTGTGTGTGTGTCTGTGTGTGTGTGTGTCTGTGTGTCTGTGTGTGTGTGTGTCTGTGTCTGTGTGTCTGTGTGTGTGTGTCTGTGTGTGTGTGTTTGTGTGTGTGTGTGTCTGTGTGTGTGTGTGTCTGTGTGTGTGTGTGTGTCTGTGTGTGTGTGTTTGTGTGTCTGTGTGTGTGTGTGTCTGTGTCTGTGTGTCTGTGTCTGTGTGTCTGTGTGTGTGTGTGTTTGTGTGTGTGTGTCTGTGTGTGTGTGTGTGTGTGTGTGTGTGTGTGTGTGTGTGTGACTATCTGGCACATCCACAGTTGTTTGTTTTTGTGCATGTGCACACCTCTGGGTGCACATGGAAGACAACATTCTCTATCACTCTCTGACTACTCTTTTGCAGCAGGGTCTCTCCCCGAACTTGGTGCTCACGGTTTTTGTGGCTAGATGGATCCTCCTGTCTGTGTCCTTAACAGAGCTCAGGTTACAGGCATACATCAGATGTCTGGTTTGTTACGTGGGTACTAGAGTCCAAACTCCAGCCTCATGGTTGCCCAGCAGGTGTTATTGACTGCTGACCCATCTTTCCAGCCCCAGCAATAACGTTTTCTAGGAACTAGAGGACCTCTTTATACCTGGGCTACTGCTGGAAGGTACTTCTCACTGTGGGTGTTGGAAGGGTAGGGCTTCCTTCTTACAGTTAATCCTTTTAGGAAATACTCTTACTGACCTACCCAGAGGCCTGTCTCTTGGTTTATATTAGAGCTAATCAGGTTGACAACCAAGATCAACATCACAAAGATGGCCAGTGTGTCTGTTACTAACATTTGTTTACTTAAGAAGATAGTTTTGGGGCTCAGTGCTTAAGAGCACTGGCAACTCTTCCATAAATCACAGTTTCAATTTCCAGCACCCACATGGTAGCTCCCAACCATCTGTAACTCCAGTCTCAGGGCATCCCACACCCTCTTCTGGTTTCCTCAGACACCAGGCATGCACACTATGCACGGACACACACACGCAGGCAAAACATCATACACATAAAAATAAAAATAAATAAATAATTTTAAAGATGATACTTAAATGGCTAAGATATGAAGGAGAGGGATAGCATAATCTTAGAATGGTTTCTGTGGCATTTTAACTCAAATATTTTACAAGGAAAATTTAATTCCTTTAAGTAAAGTAATCTAATATGATTCTACCACCTTTATTGGTAGCAGGAGTCTGGAATCTTTCTGTGTGGGCACAAAAAGGCTGCCCAATACAATGAGCTTTCACAATTATGCTAAAAAGAGAAATTAGGCTTGGGACAAATTTGTGATCAAGGAAAAACATTCACTCTAGGTCAGATACAAGTATGAAGCCACAGGTGTGTGCTATGAGAAAGGGAGGCCTTGTGAAACTGTTGCTTTGAACTTATACTGAGCTTACAGGATGAAATATTGCTTTGAACTTAATATCAACATCCTTCTGTAACTCCCCTTTTGTGAAACTTTTTGTCTATGAGGTAATTTTCTAAGAACTCTTGTCAATAAAAAGGCCAGAGAATAGAAATAAGGTGGTGGCTTCAGGGGCTCAGCCCCATTCATCCACCCATCCAAACATAAGCATTTGGGGCTCAGCCCCATCCACCAAACATATACATGTATATGCCTGTTAGTCTATGTTCAGGTATGCATGGATACTTGTGGAGTAGATGAAACAGGTGGTCAGACTCAGCCAGAATGTGTATGTGCATGAACGTGAGTATGTTTGTGCTTATTTGCCTGGATCAAGGATTTTAATTCTTTTCCTTTCTTTGTAACATTGAATCTATGAGGCAATTCTTTCTTACATAGAGAACTAAGCAATAAAGCGGGGGAGGGGGTTAGGCAGTTTCTGCTTCATTTGGTGTGTGTATTGTCTGTGTGAGTAACTTCTTTATTTCTTCCTTGATTCACAAGAGTCAAGGAGTGCCAAGTCTCTCTCCTGGCCAGGAGCTCTAGCCATAAATCCTTTACTTAATGCTCCCCTCCCCTTACATATGTTAGTCACCCAAAGCCAATGGTTTTCAGTCACAGCATAAGTAAGAGACTGTTAAGTCTCCAGAAGCCATCAGCTCCTAACTCCCAGTACAGTTAGAGAGAGTTGTGAGGCTGGAGATCATCAGTCTGCTCCACTTTAGTTAGGTCCCCTAAGCCGGACAGGCCCCAGGCATACCAGATCCTACCTATAGGTGATTAGATCACCTTCCTGCATTACAGTCTGGGGTTCACTTGACTTAGGGTGGCGAGGTACCTCAGGCACCTCTCATCTAAACACATGGGGCATGGAAACTAGACACTGGCTGGCAGAAATCATAGACTCACAGAATGAGAAGGGGTCCATGTGCCATCGTTGCCTTGATGACAGGAGCAGAGGTGGGGTATGTGAGGGTAAATGCAAGCATCCTTTTAAAGGGCCGAGGAAGGTCCCTGGACCAAGCTAGCAGACAGGGATGTCAACCTTACAACTGTAAAGAATTCTGTCAGCAGAGCTCAGGTAGCTGATCCTTGACCTCAGCCTTGTGAACCCCTCAGTAGAGAATCCAGCCAGATGTCTCAACTTCTAATCAACAGAATCATGAACTCATACATGCCTGCTGTTTTAAACTGTTAAATCTGTCCTATTTTTTTTATGTGACTATCTGTGAAGAGTGTATGTGCGTGTGTGTGTGTGTGTGTGTGTGTGTGTGTGTGTGTGTGTGTGGTGATATTTTACCTGAATGTGCACCTGTCCGTGTACCACTTCTGTGCCTGGTATCTATGGAGGACAAAAGAGGGTGTCAGATCCTATGGAACTGAGTCACCAATGGTTGGGAACTGTTGTGTGGGTCCTGGGAATCAAAGTTGGTCCTCTGGAAGAGCAGCCAGTGCTCTTAACCACTAAGCCATCTCCCCAGCCTTTATTTTAAAACTTTTAAAGTCCCTCATTAAGTCACACAAGTATTGCCAAGTGATATTGCACAGGCTTACTGACTCCTGACATACCGTATGTCTCTCTGCTTCCACCTTTGCTAGAATGTCAACACCACTGGGCAGCAGCCACCAGTATGCCGATGCCAAGAGCAGAGCTTGATTCCCAGTAGGCACTTAATGAACGTTTACAGAATAAACAAATACATTATTAGAAGTAGAATTATATCAGGCAGCATTACAACAACACTCAGCTGCTGGCAATTATTTATGCTTGAATTCGTTAGAAAGATTATAATAAGCTTCTTTGAATGTGCAAATAGAGTTAAATTGGCCAAATCATTCAAAACACAAATCTGGGAGGTCACGGCACATACTTTTAATCCCAGCACTGGGGAGGTAGAGGCGTGTGGATCTCTGTGGGTTCCAGGACATCCTGTTCTACATAGCAAGTTCCAGGGTAACTAGGGCTACTTAGAGAGACCATGTCAAAAAAAGAAAAGGAAAAAAGAAAAATAAACAAACAAAAATGGCTTGATGAGCAATATAAAATAATAAAAGGGACACTTCTGCTTTCTTTGGAAAGTCAGTTGTATCGGATGGTGTTCTGCTGGGGCAAACACGTGAAGGAGTGTTTTCCTGAATGGGATACAGGTGAAGGATGTTCTGCTAAAGCAAGGATGTGAAAGGACTCGTGATGAATTCTTCACCAATGACACACATGTGTTGGTTCGCCTTACATGTGTTGTTGAGCTCCATTTGTCAGGACTCCATAGAGAGAAACATACCAAAAACTTCTGGTGGTGTGCTGGCAGCTTTTTGCTGCTTCTGTGGACCCAGGCCAATTGGCAGTGATGTCAGGTGATACAGACTCATGTGGAGTTTTGCTAAGACAGACTCACGTGCTGAGGCAAGACCTGTGGAGCACACAGAACGTTTGGATGAATAGGACTCAGTGGACTGTGGAAGGGGCTTGCTTGTAGAGCAATCTATGCAACACTTCTTGGTCTTGCGTCTTCGCTGAGAAAGACACAGCAAAGAACTTCTTCTGGCATCCCTGTTGGCCCTGGTCCCACCTGCTGACTCCTGCCGATTTGGCTGAGGCCTGACTGTTCCTGCCGGGTCATGCCACCGCTGCTGCTGTGCCAACTGAACTGGACTGCTGGTATGTCCACAAAGTGTTTGCAAGTGGATCGAGCTGCCACAGCTGACCTGTGACCTGCCGATTTCCTGACAACACAGAAGGGATTTGCTTCCACAACCTCTGGTGGGTGGTGGGCGAGAAGGGAGGTTAAAGTGTTTAAGAACCGTTACTAAAAATAGGATGAGAAAAAAAAAATTAAAGCCAACAAATAAGTATGTAACTGTGAATTAAATTAGATGTTAGTTCTAAATGTTTATCAAGTTCTTCAGCCAATATACAAATCCACATTTAGTAGTGATGAGTGCAGCTGCTAAATCAGATGGTGTCTAAACAGACAGACAGACAGACAGACTCCAAACAGGCTTCAAATTTACAGTTGCTGGAAAATAAATTCTATTCCAACCTATTTGGTAAAGAAAGAGACTGTTAAGTTCTACCAAAAATGTATTACATGTGAGACTCTTTGGGTTACACATATGAGCAAACATGGCTGGCCATCTAGCAGTTCCGACCATGGAGGGGCCCAAAGGCAGATAAGTACAACCCAAGGCTGTGTGTGACAGGTCCTATCAGAATGGTCAAAGCAATGAATCATGGGAGATGATGTTTGTGGTGGTGTTCTGTTTGTTTTGTTTTTGTGTTTTGTTTTCTTGGAAGGTTGAACAAAAGTCCCTGGGTGAAGGCTTTGTATAGAAGTTTCATCTGTCATCATAGCAATGGGGGTAGAAGACGACCCGCCAGAAACTTACCCTTTGTCTCATTCGTGGCTCTAAATCCATTCCATGCCTCAGAAATTCTCTCTCTCTCTCTCCTTCTCTCTCTCTCTCTCTCTCTCTCTCTCTCTCTCTCTCTCTCTCTCTCTCTCTCTGTGTGTGTGTGTGTGTACGTGTGTGTGTGGGCATTCGAAGCATCTGTGTGGTTGTAGGACTTGAACTTATGTCCTCTGCATGCTAAGAAAATGTCAAGTATTCTTCCACCTAGCTATACCTCAAGACCTACCTCATTGAGAAGTACATAGAACCTTCCTAGACTGAGAGTTGTGCTTTATCACCGTCCTCCTAGGACTCACGGGTGCTTAGACTTGTATATGTGAGTTTCTCATACACACAGTGGAGAATCATGTGGGACACTGGACATTTTGATAGTGTTTAAGAAACACAGCTGATGTTATCAGAGAGGGCAATACAGAAGAGCCCCCAGTCCACCGGAAATTTCTTCTCTCCAGGCCAAGGCTTTTTTATTCTCTGGCAAGCCTCTTTTTGAAGTGTTCTTTTTATGTAGTGAAATGTCTTTTTGAACTTAAATATAGAACCGATAAAAACGTATGGTGAAATACACAAAGCATGAGAAATAAGATTTTTTTTTTAAACTGCTTTTGCTCCGCCTGGAACCCCATTAGTGGTGTATAGTACTTGTAACGACATTGCCCTCTAGTGGCAGCTTGAGGTTGTTAGGCACAAAACTAGTTTCCCTTTAGGTCAATTGATTGTTTCCCCGTGAGGTTGTGTTGAAGATGCTCAGAGGATGAAGAGTCTTGTTGATCTTGTGGGCTAACAAATCTGTCTGTCTGTCTGTCTGTCTGTCTGTCTCTGTCCACAGAAACCAGAAAAAGATGTCAGATCTTCTCAAGCTGGAGTCACAGCCTGGATGCAGGGAACTGAACCCAAGAACCTCTTTGAAAACATCAAGTGTGCTTGCCTACTGAGAGGGACATTTCTCCAGCCCTTCAAACATGTTATAGTTGAAAAGCACTTTGAAAAACCACGAGGGGTTTCTCTGAGGGTGTATGTGAGTGCACGCATTCACATATGTGTGTGTTGTTCTAGGAGGAAGACATTTTCTGAGTAAGGAACACTAGTCAGAGAAATGCACAGCACATCTTACAGGCAGGCATCTTTCATGTGTGCCTTTTACAATATGCCTCAGCCCAGTGTTGTCATCCTAACTCCCCCAGAATACCCACAAAATATAAACTATGTGCACCCATATATTAGAATGGCTTAGGCAAACAGATGGGATAGGTATCTTCCCAGTCACTTGCTGTGTGATACTGGGAAGTGTCTTGATCCCTCTGAGCTCCAGGTTCCTCATATATGAAAAAGAGATTAATGCTCATTTCTATAGTCAGAGGGATTAATAGAATGTATCGGGGGAAAAAAGCTTGGAACAGAAAAAGTAGTCAGAAAAGATTAGTCCCCTCCCCTAACCCCCTCACTCTTTGAAACAAGCATTAGCTGCACCACTTAAATACAAGCACAGAAAAACAACTGGTATGCACATTCCATTTTGTCCAAACAACCTTACAACCAGAAAGGGCTTTAGCGTCTGGGACTTCACGGCCTATGCTTCATTTCATTGGATTCTCAGGAAACCTATGTGTCAGGCCACCTGACCATCTCATGTCCTCCATTTGCTGAGGGTCTGTCCTATGTGGAGCCCTAGGATGAAGCGTCACTTGATGCCCCCTGAAGCCCCAGCACAGGTAGGAAGAGGCAAGTGACGGTACCAGTTACAGCTCAGATAACTAGTGTTCCAACCCAGGCAAGATGAGGGCACCAGGGGTGCAGGGTGGATGGGTGGGGAGGATGGAGCGAGTGCACTTTTCCCAGAAGAGGAAAGGAATTAGCCATGAGAAGACTAAGTGTGCATTTAGATCCAATGGGTCTCCAAGGTCCGTCACATCGCCCCAGCATTCTTTCCTTCGGACACGTAGGAAGAGGTAAAGGTGTTCTGTAGCCCAGGCAACTGGAGTGTCTCTAAGACGTTGCCTCTCTCTAAAGTAACTTAGCCAGGGACCAGTCGAAGACAAAGCAAAATCAGTTAAACTAGCAGTGTGATTTTAGAGAAGGAATCATTGCTGGTCCTTTTCTGTGGGTTAGAACTGTTAAACTAGCCATGATGATACAGTCACCGTTTTCACATGGGTGAGTGTTCCCTGTCATGCAGGTTTCCTTAAAGAAAATGGAAAGAAATGAGTGTGCTTTCTAGATCACAAACCCCTTTCAAAATTATTTGTTTGTTTGTTTGTTTAAGTTGCCACCGCATGCATGAAGAGGTACGAGGACAAATTTATGGAGTCGATTCTCTCCTTACACCTTTACATGGGTTCTGGGGATGAATCTTGGGCTGCTGGATTTGCACAGCAAATGCCTTTATCAGCTGAGCCATCTCATTGGCCCAGGACCTGGTCTATCTATCTATCTATCTATCTATCTATCTATCTATCTATCTATCTATCTATCTATCTATCTACCTACCTACCTACCTAACTATTTTGAGGCAATTTTATGTAGCCCTGAATGGCCTGGAACTTGCTATGTATTCCAGGTTGGCCTCTAAGTCACAGAGATCTGCCTGCTGCTGCTTCACTGGGTTTAAAGGAATGAACCCAGACCCAGTCAAACCCCACTTTTTAAAGTGGGAAACTTAACATCTGGTTTGTTTGTTGCTAAGTGGTGTATAACCCATTCTCTCCTCCCAGGTTCCCTCTCTGTGCAAGCCAGCTCTGCAGCAGATGAGGAGGGATCCCCTTTTTTAGCTGAAAAGGACGCTCCAAATACCAGTATGCACCAGTGATCGAGAGGACACACAGTGTCATATGTGGTTTCCAGTCAGGGAAGCGATGGGGACGTGTTGAGAGGTGCATAAAGATTTCTGCTCCCTAATTGGGCAGAGATGAATTACTCAGTCCTGACTACCGGCACGAATGATGAAACAATGCATATTTAGACTCTTCTCCGGGGTATGTATGAATATTTGGTGTGTAGGACTTTTCCTCCAAGGATAATTTTAGCCCTGAAAACCCATCAAATTATTTCAAATCCTGGCAAGTTTCAAAACATGAGTGGGTGACTTAGGAAAGGTCTAGTCTCAAGAAATAACAATGGTGTCAGTACAATTCAAGGGACTTGAAAAAGTGCATGCGCGCGCACACACACACACACCACACACACACACACACTGAATCACTTTCTTTCTCCCTCCCCTTCTTCACTCTCCTTCTTCCCTCCCTCCCCGTTCTTTTGCTTCCCAGAAATTAAGATGAACTGACCACATTGAGAGCTATTTGGATATTTCTTTTTCAAAGCCAAAGAATACGTTTATATTGGCATTAGAGGCAAACAGTTCTAACCCACAGAAAAGAGGGCAGAGTTTAGGCATAAAACAACCAGCACCACGGGGCTAGAGGGATGACTCAGTGGTTAACAGCACTGACTGCTCTTCCAGAGATCTTGAGTTCAATTCCCAGCAACCACATGGTGGCTCACAACCATCTGTCTTCTGGTGTGTCTAAAGACAGCAACACTGTACTCTATACAATAAATGCATCTTAAACAAACAAACAAAACCAGCACCATGACCGTGATTGTTGCTGACCGTGAGACCACTGATTCCACTTGGACTCCTCTCTTTCCTTCCTCCCAGACCTTCCTCTCACAGAACAGCACAGCCACCTGGGGCAGTAATGTATATCCTACAGTCACCCTGGGTGGCTTCAGACCAGGCCTTTGCAGGGATGAAAAAGAAAAGCTCTAAAGGAATAAGTAACTACACATCATACGAGTAGTTCTTCATATTTCCCTTCCCCTTGGCCTCCTAGGAGGTTTAATTCTCCCTCCTGCCTCCTAGGCTTGAGAAAGAAATGCAACATGTATTTTTCCACCAAAAGCATCTTTCCAGGTGGACTGCCATTGGCTTGATGTGATTGCTCTCATTCTGCTTAGCACCTCGTTAGACAAACATCATCAAAGGACCCTGCTTCCTCTGCCATGGGCCAAGCATCACTATTTCTGCCCGTTCATCTGTGCTAGAGGATGAGGCAAAGAGCAAATATTTTGACATCCCTTCCCAGAGAATTGATAGTCCTCTGAGAAGAGCACAGTGTGCTCATGAGACAATCAGAAAGCATCCCACAGAAGTATAACAGACTCTAAAGTGAATACAATTAAGGATCAGGCCGGAGGAAATGAGCCACCAAGTTAAGTAAATATTTATTTAAGCAACTGTGGCAGACTCACTTACACTCATGGATTTTTATCTTAATTAAAAACCAAAATTTCTTTCTTCAGAGACTTGAAGTTCTTGTCATACAGATCTTTCACTTGTTTGGTTAGAGTCACACCAAGATACTTTATATGGTTTGTGGCTATCGTGAAGGGTATCATTTCTCTTACTTCTTTCTCAGCCTGCTTATCCTTTGAGTATAGGAAGGCTACTGATTTGCTTGAGTTGATTTTATATGCGGCCACTTTGCTGAAGTTGTTTATCAGCTGTAGGAGTTCTCTGGTGGAGTTCTTCGGGTCACTTAAGTATACTATCATATCGTCTGCAAATAGTGATAGTTTGACTTCTTCCTTTCCAATTCGTATCACTTTGACCTCCTTTTGTTGTCTAATTGCTCTAGCTAGAACTTCAAGTACTATATTGAAAAGATATGGAGAGAGTTGAAGAAAGAAATTAAAGAAGACCTCAGAAGATGGAAAAATCTGCCATGCTCATGGATTGGCAGGATTAATATAGTAAAAATGATCATCTTGCCAAAAGCAATATACAGATTCAATGCAATCCCCATCAAAATCCCAACTCAATTCTTCATAGAGTTAGAAAGAGCAATTCAAAAATTCATCTGGAATAACAGAAAACCCAGGATAGCTAAAACTATTCTCAAGAGTAAAAGAACCTCTGGGGGAATCAGTATCCCGGACCTCAAGTTGTACTACAGAGCAATAGTGTTAAAAACCGCATGGTATTGGTACAGTGACAGGCATGTAGATCAATGGAACAGAATTGAAGACCCAGAAATGAACCCACACTCCTATGGTCACTTGATCTTTGACAAAGGAGCTAAAACCATTCAGTGAAAAAAAGATAGCCTTTTCAACAAATGGTGCTGGCCCAACTGGAGGTCAACATGCAGAAGAATGCAAATTGATC
The DNA here is from genome assembly GCA_036184795.1 of Tokudaia tokunoshimensis. Taxonomy (NCBI): domain Eukaryota; kingdom Metazoa; phylum Chordata; class Mammalia; order Rodentia; family Muridae; genus Tokudaia; species Tokudaia tokunoshimensis. The sequence continues at coordinate 155,272,879 of BTHU01000001.1, read as the reverse complement.
CATTCTTTTCTCCTTGCACTAAGCTCAATTCCAAGTGGATCAAGGACCTCCACATAAAACCAGACACACTGAAACTAATAGAAAGGAAGCTAGGGAAGAACCTTGAACATATGGGCACAGGGGAGAATTTCCTGAATAGAACTCCAATAGCTTATGCTCTAAGATCAAGAATTGACAAATGGGACCTCATTAAATTACAAAGTTTTTGCAAGGCAAAAGACACTGCCAAAAAGACAAAGCGGCAACCAACTAACTGGGAAATGATCTTTACCAACCCTACATCCGACAGAGGGCTAATAGCCAATATATACAAAGAACTCAAGAAGTTAAACTCCAGAGAGGCAAATAACCCTATTAAAAAATGGGGTACAGAGCTTAACAAAGAGTTCTCACCTGAAGAATATCTAATGGCTGAGAAGCACCTAAAGAGATGTTCATCATCCTTAGTCATTAGGGAAATGCAAATCAAAACAACCCTGAGATTCCATCTCACACCAGTCAGAATGGCTAAGATCAAAAACACAGGAGACAGCAGTTGTTGGTGAGGATGTGGAGAAAGAGGAACACTCCTCCACTGCTGGTGGGATTGCAAGCTGGTACAACCACTCTGGAAAGCAGTCTGGCAGTTCCTCAGAAAACTGGGCATGACACTCCCGGAGGATCCGGCTATACCACTCCTGGGCATATACCCAGAGGCTTTACCTGCATGCAATAAGGACACGTGCTCCACTATGTTCATAGCAGCCTTATTTATAATAGCCAGAAGCTGGAAAGAACCCAGATGTCCCTCAACGGAGGAATGGATTCAGAAGATGTGGTATATTTACACAATGGAATACTGCTCTGCAATTAAAAACAATGAATTCACGAAATTCCTAGGCAAATGGTCAGAACTTGAAAATATCATCCTTAGTGAGGTAACCCAATCACAAAAGAACACACATGGTATGCAGTCACTGATAAGGGGATATTAACCCAGAATCTCGGAATACCCTAGACACAATTCGCATATCAATAGATTTCCAAGAAGATAGAAGGAGCGACCCCTGGTCCTGGAAAGATTGGATGTAGGGGAACGCCAGGACAGAGAAGAGAGAGGGGGTTGAATGGGGAAAAAAGGGAGGGAAGGGGGCTTATGGGACTTTCGGGGAGGGAGGAAACGGGAAAGGGGAAATGATTTTGAATGTAAATAAAAAAAAACTTAGAAAATAAAAAAAATAACTGGAAAAAAAACAAACAAACCAAAATTATATACATCTGAGAGACCAAATGGGTTAACCTACAGCAGACCTATGTGTAGGTTATAGATACACAAGTTAAGAGAATCCCAGCGTCAAATTACCTTAAATGCAGTAGACTTTTGTCTACGGAGCATCTGCACCTGTGGATTCAATTGACTTTGTGCTTAAAATATTCAGAAAATACTGTGTCAGCAAAGATTATTTTCAGTCTTTATTTTTTCCCCCTTTCATGTCACTCTTCCTGAAACATAACAGTACAAGGCAGGTGAAGAAAATGGGAGAGAATAAAGGTTGGAGCTCCGCAGATGGTGTTGGGACACTGGACGGAGGAGGGCCTGATTATAGATGGAGTCTAAGATGAAGTTGGTTAAGCTATAGGAATCTAAGAGATTGTTCTAGTAGAGGTGAGGGAGACTCAGACACAGAAATCAGATCCTGCCAGTAGCTGGGATGTGAGAGATAACGAAGGCACGAACAATGAAGGAGGCAGCAGAAATTGGCAGGACTTAATGGTGGTGGGAATAAAGGAGAAATTTAAGTGCTGAGTTACCAAAGAAAAGAAGCTGTTTGGGGCTGCCCCTAATCTAATGAGGTAAATAGCTCAAAGGGCAACTGCCAGTCATTGCTGTTACGAGCTCCATAGCTCCGGGAGGAAGATTGGTCTAATCTAGTTTAGCTTTTCTTCCGTTCTTTTCCTTGAATGCTGTGAATGGAGTTCAGGCGATTCACAGGGGTATCGCCCTGGAAAACCAGTTGGCTGCCAAGACACCGCACAGAGTGACATTCACTGCCGGTGACTCGAACAGAGAAGGATCTGGCATCGGTCCTGTTGGCAGGATGAGGCTTTTTATCCCTCTCTCTTTCCTTTCCCTGGGGCATGGCACGCACCCAAGTCCCCTCTCGGGTCCGGCATGCAGTAAGGACGGACTAGAAAGGGGTCTTTTGTCAAACCAGACCTTCATCCACCAGCAGGGACTGGAAACTCTTGGAAATTCTTCTTTCCAGGGTAAGAAAGAAATAAAGAAAAGCAGATGGAATGGAGTGATTGACAACCTAGACCGGAAACTAAGGAGGGGAAGGGCTGAGATCAGAGATCTAGGAGCAGAGCAATTTAAAACACTAAGAGGTGGAAAGGAACAAAAAACCCCTTCCATACAGGGGAGGGGCTTCCAGGACCCTGGGAAAGAGGTGACAGTGTGGGTGGCCTTGGGAGTTGAGAACAAAGGGCAGGCGGGGGTGGAGCCCTGGGAAAGAGAGCTGCTCGTTGAGATGAGAGCAGATGGTTTGAGCAGGAAGTCGATGTTCTGAACGTTCTTCTGGACGTGTCATTGCATGAGATTGATCAGCTCGGCTTTGTCTTCATCCAGAGAGAAGTTCTGCCTTTCCGCGGAGTCACACGGTAACCAGCGCCACCGAAATGAGAGGATGATAGCTCATATACAGATCTCATAATGAGAAACGCAGCGGTCCACTGCCGCGTTCAGAGTCACCTCCTTGCAGGCCAGCCGGGAGAGAAATCAAATGATGGCCCAAGGGTGCAGATGAGCCCGCAACCGGAACAGAGGTGGCCTCCGCAGCCTACACGAAGACACTTCCCCTACATACAGTGTTTAAATGACTCCAACAGCCTTTACACCTTAAACTCTCCTCCTTTTATTTGTCTAGGCCTCTGAACTACCTGCATTCACATACACTGGAGACCTAAAGTGTCCATATATCATCTAAGTGTTACCCAGTTTTCCAGAATCAATGTCTTAAGAGATTTCCTGGAATCGGCAGTTTTGGACCCTAAATACAGTTGTATGATAATCATTTCTTTGCAGTCATTGAGTGGAGCACATTTATTTAACTAGGTTTGCCTGAGTGTTTACGACCTGAGATCTGAAAAGCCAATCATCTCTTTCCCTGTTTGGGAACTTGTGCCTATTAAATTGTCAGTGTAAGTGGGGAAGTGGGAAGCTAACTGTTGGCTTTATTTAATGCTCTCTGGTCAGTCTTTTGACTGGTAATAGGACTTCCCAGCTCTCCATTAGAACGCAGACCTAGCCCTTGCAGCTGGAGTGTGAGGAAGGCCCTGCTAGGGGGGTTTCTGCATGGAGATGGAGGTAGACTTGGGGGCCAATGAACAAGTCCAGAGGAAAAAAGAGGTAAGAGCTTGGGTAATTCTTGAACATGTTCTGTCAGTTACTTTTCTGTTACTATGGTAAAACACCAGGACCAAACCATTGCTCTGCTCTCTTCAGACACACCAGAAGAGGGCATCAGGCCCCATTGCAGTTGGTTGTGAGTTACCATGTGGTTGCTGGGATTTGAACTCAGGACCTTCAGAAAAGCAGTCAGTGCTCTTTACCACTGAGCCATCTCTCCAGCCCGAAGACTTTTAAATTCTTTTTTTTTTTTATTGAATATATCCTTCATTTACATTTCAAATGTTATACCCCTTCCTGGTTCCCCGACCCCTGAAAAACACCAACCCATCCTCCCACCCCCTGTCTCCAAGAATATACTTCTCCACTCAACCCACTTCCATGACCCCCACTAGATTTCCCCACACTGGAGCCTCTATTGAGCCTTCACAGGACCAAGGACCTCTCCTCCCACTGATGCCTGATGAGGCATTCCTCTGCCAATCTTTTGGCTGGAACCACTTGTATCCCTTGGTTGATGGCTAAGACTCTGGGAGCCCTGGGCTGTCTGGTTGGCCAACACTGTCCTTCTTCCCATGAGGCTGCAACCCCCCAACCCCCAGCTCCTCCGGTCTGCCCTCCAACTCCTCTATTGTGAACACCGCGCTCAGTCCAATGGTTGGCTGCTAGTATTCACCTCTGTATCTGTAAGGCTCTGGCAGGGTCCCTCCAAAAGACAACCATAACAGGCTCCTTAAGATATGCACTTCTTGTCATCCATAGTAGTTTTGGGGTTTGGTGACTGTTTATAGGATGAATCCCCAGGTAGGGCAGTCTCTGGGTGGCCTTTCCTTCAGTCTCTGCTCCACACTTTGTCTCCATAGTTGTTCCTGTGATTATTTTGTTCCCTTTCTCAGATGAACCAAATCACCCCCACTTTGGTCTGCCTTCTTCTTGAGCTTCCTGTGGTCTGTGAATTGTAACATGTTTATTTTGAGCTTTTGGGCTAATATCCACTTATCAGTGAGTGCATACCCATATGGCGGTTCCTCAGAAAATTAGACATAGTACTACCTGAGGATCCAGTTATACCACTCCTGGGCATATACCCAGAAGATGCTCTAACATGCAACAAGGACATATGCTCCACTATGTTCATAGCAGCCTTATTTATAATAGCCAGAAGCTGGAAAGAACCCAGATGTCCTTCAACAGAGGAATGGATATAGAAATTGTGGTATATATACACAATGGAGTACTATTCAGCTATTAAAAACAATGAATTCATGAAATTCTTAGGCAAATGTATGGAACTAGAAAATATCATCCTGAGTGAAGTAACTCAATCACAAAAGGACTTTTAAAGTCTTAAATCCTACCCTTAGCAATGTATTTCTCCATCAGGGTTGCATCATCTCCCACAACAGCGCCACCAACTGGGGACCAACTCTTCAAACACCTGAGCCTGTAAGAGACATTTCTCCTGCAAATCACCACACCTGATAACTCTGCCTAGCAGACAACGTGACCTCCTGAACCCCTTTTCTTTCCCTGTGTCTCTAAAAGGTACAAGTTGCTGAGTTCCCCTCTAGGATCACACTGAAGCTCTGCTTCTGCGAGCTACTTGAAACAGGCTTCTAGGGCTGGAGAGATGACTCAGCGGTTAAGAGCACTGACTGCTCTTCCAAAGGTACTGAGTTCAGATCCCAGCAACCACGTGGTGGCTCACAACCATCCGTAACAAGATCTGACACCCTCTTCTGGAGTGTCTGAAGACAGCTACAGTGTACTTCCATATAATAAATAAATAAATCTTCATTTAAAAAAAAAAGAAAGAAACAGGCTTCTAGGTGACTTCTCCAGGAAGTTGTAACCCCCCACCCCCCACGGTTTTAATACTGCCCTTCAATCTTTAGATATGGCTGGTGCCAGTCTGAGAAAATCAGGGTGGCCACAGAGTGGAGAGATTCCTTTTAGGTGACATAGGAACAGATGTTGGTACAGGGCTTGTGGCAGCAGGAAGAGCAGCTGAGCCAGGGAGATGTGCCTGGAGTGTGGACTGAGGCCATCCAGATGGGTCCTCCCCTATGGCGGGCCAAAACCCAGAGCTTTATCCTGTTGACAATGGTTACCAAAGTGGATTCTGTATATTTCCCATTGGGGGCATGCTAGCTAAGCTACTAGTGTATTTTAAAAGACCATTAATTATACTCACTAATAAACATAATTATTGATGTACTTATACTTTTTTTAGTCTTAAAAATGGAAATAATGAGATGATTTGCAGTAGTTGGGGATTTGAAATATGCTCCTCAGGCTGATGTGTTTGGACACCTGATCTCCAGCCTCTGTTATTTAGGTTGTGGGGTCCATGTGGTTTACTAGGTCAGTAGGACAGAAACAGTTCCATGATGCTCTTGCCTCACTAGTCTAAGAAGTTCCCCTCAGCTTTTAATGACCTCAACATAGGCTGAACTGAACTGGGAATTTCAAGACTTGCTGGTATAGTGAAGCAAAGTTGGACATTTTATTGAAGATATTTAAATACGGGCTTAAGCATGAGAGTTAAGAGAAAGAGAGGTACTCAGAAGAAAATAAGATACACCCAAGAGGCAAGATGTGTTTTCCAGGGAAGAAATGACATATCCAAGTGGTGTTTGAATACAGGCTCTTCAAGGAAGAGTACACAATTAATTCTTAGCCTTAACCAACCATATATACCATTTTGATGGCTCTCAACTTGTATTTCCAATGTTTGCTAAGAGCCGCCCCCATTTTCTTTTCTGTCTCTTTTGACAGGTAAGGTGGCTCAGAAGATGCCTTGGATGAAATTGTAGTCTGATAAGGTAAAGCCAAGAGTTAGAAGGTTGCTCAAGGCATTTCGTGGTGTGTCTTTTTCCTGTAAATGGGGTCTCTGGTGAGATTCCTAGAAAACCACTGGTTTGTAGCTGAGAAGAGAGAAAAAAAGAGAAGCCACAAACAATATTAAGGCTGCCACCACCAAGGTGGACCATGTCTTAGGGTCACTGTTGCTATGACAACACACCATGACCAAAGCAACTTGGGGAGGAGAGGGTTTATTTGACTTGAACTTCCACATTGTAGTCTGTCACTGCAGGAAGCTGGGACAGGAACTCAAACACAGCAGGTATCTGGAGGCAGGAGCTGATGCAGAGACCAAGGTGTTGTTTACTAACTTGCTTCCCATGGCTCACTCAGCTTTCTTTCTTTTTTTCTTTTAATTAGATATTTGCTTCATTTACATTTCAAATGGTATCCCCTTTCCTCATTACCCCTCCGGAAAAAAAAAAAACCCTATCCCATCCCCCCTCCCCCTGCTCACCCTCCCTCCCCCCAGTTTCCTGACTTGCATTCCCCTATTCTGGGGAATCGAGCCTTCACAGGACCTATGACCTCTCCTCTCATTGATGTCTGAAATGGCCATCTTGTGCTACATATATAGCTGAAGCCATGGGTCCCTACCTGTGTACTCTTTGGTTGGTGGTTTAGTCCCTGGGAGCTCTGGGGGTACTGGTTGGAACATATTATTGTTCCTCCTGCAGGGCCTCAAACCTTTTCAGCTCCTTGGGTCCTTGCTCTAGCTACTCCATTGGGGACCCTATGCTCATTCTATTGGTTGACTCAGTGATGACACCACCCACAACAGGCCGAGCCCTTCCCGTCAATCATTAATTAAGAAAAATGCCCTTATGGAGGCATTTTCTTAATTGATAACTTTCCAACAACTCTAGCTGTGTCACATTGACATAGACCAGCCAGCACAGGCTATCTCCTGAAACACTAGCCCAAACAACCCTCTCCTCCCTTTGGTTGCATCTGTTGATTGCATTTTGTCACAGTGATGACAAAAATAACTTATAGATTTTTAAAACTATGATGTCCAGGTTGACCTTGGATTTCCCTTTTATCCTATGCATCTAATGTGTTACACATATAGAGGGCTAAGCAACCTGAGAGTTAGTGACATGGGGACTCTGTAACTCACAGAAGCTATGGCTGGTGTCTCTGGCTGTGGTTTGCTTTTACCATGTGGCACATGGCCTGGATTGATTTATATTGCCTGGATAAATGGACTTACAAATTGTTGGTATCAAGACCTGTGACACCTGTGACATCACATAGGCGACAGTGCGACCTATACACCTGTTGCCAAGGCAACAGCCACCATGTTCCCAGAGTTCATGGGCTCACCTTTACCTGCGACCACATCACCATCTGTATATATGGGAGTAGCACCTCTCTCTCTCTCTCTCTCTCTCTCTCTCTCTCTCTCTCTCTCTCTCTCTTTCTCTCTCTCTCTTCCCCTCTTTCTTTCCACCACCACCTTTGTCCCTTCCCTCCTTAATAAACCCAACATGGAACTGTTTGGCCTGGTGTGGTCTCTCTGCTGCTGCTGCAGCCGCTCGCCAACCCTGCTGCCGGCGCCTCAGTCGCCCTCTGGTCATAACGCAAATTACTTTGTGTCTTAATTAACTTTGCAAAGTGGGCATATGGCTCAGGATAGTCTTCCAAGGAAATTACAGTTTGCTTAAGAACATTTTGCAAAATGGTCTGGGGTACAGACTGTTTGCAGCAAACGACTTTTAACCATATGAAGAAATGTTCAGTTTAACAGTGGTAAGTTCAAATTAACACTCCAAAGCTCTGATTCCTCACACCTATCAGATATGTGAAAACCCAGAAATATGACTCAATATTCTGTCCTGTTTTCTATTGCTGTGATAATAACACCGTGACCAAAAGCAACTTGGAGAATAAAGGTTTTATTTGACTTATATGTCCTGATCATAGTTCATTGTTGAAGAAAGCCAAGACAGGAATCTAAATGGAGTAGGAACCTAGAGGCAATACTGAAGCAGAGATATGGAGGACTGCTACTTATTGGCTTGCTCAACATGGCCTGCTCAGCTTGCTTTCTTATATTACTCAGGCCCACCTACCCAGGGTGGGGGGAATGTGGCACTGCCCCCCAGTGGACTGGGCCCTCCCACTTCAATAATGGAGAAAATGCACTACAGTCTTACTCATGGGTAATAGAGGTAATGATAGTCTTTTCCCCAGATGACTCTAGCTTGTGTATATTCCAGAGGGAATGAAAAATGGTACCTCCCCTAAAGAGAAGACTTAATATTATCTAGCATAGTCACATAAGCCTTATTTTATCAGAGCAGATAATAAAGAGAACCAGAGTCATGTCATTTGGACGCAGAAGAAAACATGAATAGGTTACCACTGGCCAGGTAGAAGATATATTGTGTGTCAGCAAGAATCAATGATTCAGAAACTGGAGCATATCAAACAAGTCTATGAGTTTATAGTGATAAAAAAAAAATCTTCGGTGCCTGGAGCTTTGCCCCAGGTTGGAACCTCTCTGGAAGGTAACAGAGGAGGCAAAGTGTTGGCAGGGGCAAGACTTGGTTTTGTGAGAGAGTAAGGTTGCTTTTTATAATGACATTTACCTGTCTTGACTCTAAGTTATTCTGAAGACAGAAGCTGGGTAAATTAACTCCTGTTGGAGTTAACATGGGGTGTGCGGGGGGGGGGGGTGAGAGGTTAAGTAAAGGATTCATTGCTAAGGCCCCTTTCTCTCCTGCCCAGGAGACTCTCTAGCTGGCTAGGCAGGAGGGAGGTTTAGAGCAATTGACTTTTATTGAAACAGGAGAAGAGAGTCACACTGGCAAAAGGAAAGACTTTTACATAAGCAAACATGCATAAGCAAACACACATACATCTTTTGTTGGGCCCAACAATCTGTCTCATCAACTTATATACTTACACAGACACACCTATACATGTATATATGTACGTGTAATAAGAATGTGTGTGTGTATGTATTTATATATGTAGATATGGAGCAAATGCCCAACCAAACACCAGCACAGAAAGTATTTTCTCATTCTGGATGAAAAATAAGCTTCATTTTTTGCATATTCCTTTATTGCATAGAGAAGGAAAACCCTTCTGCTTTTCTATTGAGTATGAAAAAGCCCTGTCCTTGTTAGTGAGAAGAAACCCGCTGTTAAGAGAAAACGCTGTCTGCGGGTGAGAAGAAGCCTTCCTGCTTGCTTGCTCTCGCTGCTCTGCTCTGCGATCTGAGTTCTATCCTGTCTCACCTCTCTCCTCCACTCTGTCACACTCTACTGTCTCTTCTGCGTCTATTTTCCTTCTACTCCGCTTCTCTTCTCCTTCTGCATCCTTCACTCTGTTCTTGTCGTTGTCTCCTCTCATCGCTCGGCTTCTTACCTCTGAAATCTTCTAGTTTATTCTCCTGACTCCTTAATGTTATCATTCTAGAGAATAGATCACATAGTATTCTAGATGTTCACAACAGTTTCAAACATAAATTCAAATCTTAAATTGAACAAGAAGTCACAGCAGAGATGTTTACGTGTGTTTTCATTAAGACTAGTTAGCTAACAGGACATTTATTATCTGTCACTAGCTCCACAGGTTCCTTGAGAGTCTAAAACTACATTTTTTTATATCTAAGCTAACACAGCGTGTCAAAAGGCAAATTGGTATCGATATTTTTTATAGATAAACCCAGGCAATATTTTGTCTTCTGTCCTTGCACCTATAATAAATCCTTTGTTCTTTTTATAATCTTTAGTTAATGGTTTTATAACCGAAATGAATGTATTATTAAGTGGTAAATTTGTATCAATGCCTGTTTTCCATCTAGTGCAATTAGCCTGTGACATGTGAAGACTGGCAGAGTTCTAATTGCAGTTTTCATATCAGAGAGGGCCTTAATTGCAGTTCTTATTATGCAGGGCTCAATAATTATCAGTATAAATTTGGGAATTCTTATAGACTCATCATTAGGAAATCATCTATTTTGTCTATATAGCATCAATATAAGACAGTACATCTTCATTGACTTGCAGAAAATCTGCCCAACAGGGTGGGCTTATGCCCAGGAATTGTTCTATTAATTTAATAATGACAGGAAAGACGTATCACCAGTAAGAATCAATCTTGAGATGAGATTTCTAAAAGTCTTGCAATTAAGAATTATCCATCGCAGCAATGCAAAAACAATCTCACCATTTCCAGGAAGGTCACCTGTATGCCTTTAGCACTTTCTAGATGGTTCCTGATACTTTGGTTAATAAATAGAGGAATTAGCAAAGAAAGGAAAATGACAAACTGACATGTGGACTCTATCAGAAGATTTTTTTTCAGTCATTTACCAAGATGAAAGCATGATTAGTGATAAAACAGGTCAGGAAAATATGAGATATATGATATATATGACATTTACGACATATACGACACATAAGACACATATATACACATATAGTGAGAGAGAGAAATGTTAATGATTAAAAACATACTTACAATGATAAAACCAGCTGTCCAGAAATTTCTGGTCATGATGGAGTAACACTGATTGATCAAATGAACTCTAAGTCTTGGATTGAACTGATTAAAGGCACACAAAATACATGGATTAGTGACTTTCAGACATTTGACAGGAAGCAGTACAGGATAATGGAAATGAGTAGAGTGGGCCCTATTGTTACCAAGCAAGCTTCTTGTTCAAGGTTTCTGGATTGCTGGATATGGAAGAAATCCCAAAGAGAAGCAGACTGGCACTTTTCTTCTTCTTCTTCTTCTTCTTCTTCTTCTTCTTCTTCTTCTTCTTTCTAAAATTTTTATTGGTTATTTTATTCATTTACATTTCAAATGTTATCCCCCTTCCTGGTTTCCCCTCTGCAAACCCCCTATTCCATTCCCCCTCCCCCTGCTTCTATGAGGATTTTGAAAGACCAAAGTGTGGATGCTTCAGTCCTACTTAGAAGGGGGAACAAAATGATCATGGGAGGTAGAGGGTGGGAGGGACTTGGGAGGAAGAGAGGAGGGGGAGAGGAAAAAGGGGGAAGCAGGATCAGGTGTGGGAGGAGATGGGGGAGTTATACAGAGGGTCAGGAAATTGAACAAAGGTGTGTAGCAATGGGGATGGGGAACCAGAAAACCCCAGATGCCAGGAAAGCAAAAGGCTCCCAGAATCCAATGGGGATGGCATTATCTAAAATATTCAACAAAGGGGAGAAAGAACCTGTAGAAACCATATCCAGATGTTAGGCATGACTCCCCAGTTGAGGGATGGGGCCACTCACCTGTGGGACCATGAAAGGCAGTCTGTGGCCTGGGTTGAGCGAGGCTTACTCCAGAGACCCAGTAGAATATTTTACAAGGGATGGAACCATGAGTAATGCTCCCAGATACTCAGGCTCCTGACACAAACTCCATACTCCTGACTCCTCAACTCCATAATCCTGTGACTGTCAGTATGGCAGGCCCCTAGTGTTCTGGCTGGACTCCACCCCCACAGTCATCTGACTACAGCCAGGTTTTCCCCACCCACAGTTACCTGGTAACAGCCAGGTAACCCAGCCCACTATAAAAGGGGGCTTCTTGGCCCCTCCTAGCTCTCTTGCCCTCATGCTCTCTTTTTCTCTTGCCCCCCCTTCCCTCTCTTTCCTCCTTCTTCTCCCTCTTTCCACGTGGTCATGGTCAGTTCTTACTCCTTTATCTTTTCTTTCCCTCTTTACTTCTCTATCTCTTTCTTTTCCTACTTCTCTATAATAAAGCTTTGAAACCGTGGGCTGCCTCTTCTTATCAAAACCTGCCGTGTAGGAGCAATGAACAGGCGTTTCTAGCCACCAAAAAGGACCAAAGACTCTTCTGCCTAGCCAGACTTCCTCTACAGGTACATGGGACTCATGCCAGAACGACCCCACCTTCTAAGAAAGGACCTCCCCCGACCAGCCGGGCAGCCTCCCTCTGCAAGTACTCAGAAGCCTGTCATCCCTATCCAGGTATGCAGGCCCTGCCCGTTTTTTTTTTCCCCCTTACAGGTGGCGCCTAATGTGGGGCTCAAACCCATGATCCTGAGATTAAGAGTCTCATGCTCTACTGACTGTGTTTTCCTTACACTCACCCATCTCAAAAATTCTAACTCAGAATTGCTCCTGTCTAAAGGAAGTATAGGGACAAAGAGTGGAGCAGAGACTGAAGGAAAGACTGGCACTTTCAACTTGAATAACAGAATTCATAGGGGGCTAGAATTCACAGCCTCACTTAGCATGAGTTTCGCCTTCAGTTCTTTCTTTAAATGTTTCTGACTTTATGTTCATTTTAATGATATCAGTTTCTTGATTCCATTGCAAATGCATATTACTTATAAGCAGAAAAATGCAGACGATTTCACTATTTTTTTTTCTGGCAAGGATGGATAAGTAAAATCTTGGAGATGGTCATTTTGGCTGATAAAGGCTAATTAGAATGTTTTGAATAGAGACAAATATTTTAGTTTTTGATTTGGCTCTTGGACAATTACTTGAAGCAGTGGGGAACCTGGGATGAGATTAATCTATTGAATATGAGTTCTGGAAATTTGATGTGATTCTAGAACCTATCTATCTGCACCTTGTGTAATCTGGAGACTAAATTCAAACGAGAAGCACGTGTCCTATCTGGGTAGTTGTCTTTAAACCTTTGAACTAGCCATAGCTTCTAAGAACTTAGCAATGAGCACCTTTTCTGACTTTGGAAACATAGGCCCACTGATACGAATTTGTTATTTGTCTGAAATCACTCAGCCAGTTGGATTGTAGTTGTCAGTCAATGGAGATGCTAAGATGCATTACCAGCAGCTAGATCACTCTTACTTGTGACATCCTCAAGGCTTCCTGTCCGCTGTGCAGAATCCTTGTCACTATATGACAGCATATATCATACATGATATAGCATATGTCACTATATGACATAGCAGTCCCAGCTAATCTCATGGCTTCTCCAGTTTTGAATATGCTTAAAGCAAGCTAATGCTGTTCTTCATTTTCATTGATTTGGAAATTTACTTAGCCTTAAAGAATTAAATAAACATGATATTTGAATAGGAAAGATAAAATTCTGACAAACACTTCTAGAAAGGGTTGTTGTTTTGTCTATGACATTGGCATCTCTCCCCAAATAACCATTTAAAATTCGCATATACTCTGATGGAGAGACATGGAGCTTTCCAATTTCTCCATGAGTACAGCTTGACTGACCTTCTACTAAAAGAAGGACTCTTCAGGTCTCCTACTTCATAAACTTGACTAGCCTGTTTTTTCCCCAAAGCCTCCATGGATGCTTCCTGGTCCTGGTCCTGGTCCTGGTCCTGGTGCCACGTGTTCCTTATCCCACTTTGAACTTTTTTTTCTACAGAGTAGTATTTTTTCTCTCCTGCTTAAAATAGGAATTTCTGAGCCGTACACCACTAGGAAAACACAAAAAGTGATTCTGAAATATTTATTAGCTGTTATTGTTTGGAATGAAACCTCGAGGCGGAAGCACAAGGCTGTCCTCCAATATCAAGATATCCAATATCCTAAGATTGACAGTAAGGGCTTATGAGGATGTACATAATAGTAGGGTAGGAATGGGGATGGGAATGGGAGGTGAGGAAGGGAGAGAAGGAAAGGGAACGAAGGAGGGAGGAAGGGAAAGAGGGGAGAGAGAGAGACAGACAGACAATCCTATAATATACATTTCCAGTGCTTCTAGCCATCCTAGGGTGTACCCTCTCTTCTTCCCACAGAACCCCAGTTTCTGACAACATAAGGAGTTGACTGGGAGCGCCTGTATTTGACACATGAATTTGGTTGTTTCAAGGGACTGAGTCTGAAAGGATGATTTCTGAAAGAAAAGATATAGAGAGAGTTTCAAAGAACTCTGGAATAAACTCCAGTCCTCGGGGGACATAATCAGGTGAATAACAGCAGAAGATGCTTGAAGACCATGAATTTATACCAAATAAAAGGTTTAGAAATCATCAACATAGGAAAGTGGACTACATAGAAAGAAAGAAAAACAGAGAGAGAGAGAGAGAGAGAGAGAGAGGATGAAGATAAGCCTCTTTTCTCACAGGCTCACGGTTAATATGAAGTCACAACTGTTCAAAGTGCAGAGAACAGGGGATTGCAGAGCTCTCAGCCACAGATGGAGATCTATGTCACTCTGTCCCTCCGCCATCCCCATGTCCCACGCTCAGGGAACATTAAAGAGGTGATGAACAGTCGACTCGGGGGTAGGGGCAGACTGCTGAGAACCTGAGGCTTCTGGACAAGGCAGAGCAGATGCACTCAGGAAGTCGTGGCAGCTGTGGTTTCCTGTGTAAGAGCTAAGTCACCTTTATTTTATTTACTAACAATCACCCCACCCCCAACCCTCACACACACAGGGTGGTAATGTTAGCAATTCAGATCCACCAGAGAAGAGTCACAAAGTGTGGCTTTCATGTTTCAGTTCACATCCTCACAGTGGTGTGAGCAGCAAAGGAAGAGAGACATCAGAGCTACACAACAATTGTAGTACAGTACAGTGACTTAGACTTCTTACATCTTTATGAATTGCGGGTATTACTCTTTCAGCGCTGTCACTGTTTGAATCTGGAGGGAAGTCATGTATGCAATAAATTGCAGGGTCCCAGGGATGGGACTACAGAGGCCACTGGAACTTATATCATGGCCCCATGCGCTCCAGAGGTTGGACATAGCCCCTGATAGGTCCATGGTTTGAGCACTCAGCCTCCGGCTTGTTGTTCTACTTGGAGGACTTTGGAGCCCTTAGAATGTGCAGTGGCTTGACACTAGGTGACATAACTTGTTGTTCTCCGTGGTGTTAGCTTTGAGACTTGAAGAATTTAAGTCGTGGTGTCAAGAGGGTTTATACCAGGTTGTGGAGAAAAGCCTGTGAGGCTAGGCAATGTTTAACAATGTGGGATTCTCTGCAGGGAGCCTCTGTGCAGGCTGTGAATGAAACTCTGATGCTCATGTTTAAGTTGCAAAGGAGACCCCAGGGTACTAGAGATGTCAGGACCTGCCAAGAAGTGTCTCAGGTTCTAAATGGAGCCAGCTGTAGAGGGAAGTCATGTATATGACAAATGGCAGGGCCACAAGGATGGGACTGTAAAGGCCACTGGAGCTTATATAATGTCGCTGTGTGCTCCAGAGGCTGGACATGGAAGCACGGGATTTTGATGCTGCTTTGGTTAAATTCCTCCTTGATATCTCCTTGTTGCTCCCCTTTTGGATAGCAGTGCTCTGTGTGTATGCACACACATGTGTGGGTGTGCTTGTACTGCATGCACATGGCTATCTTCATCTATGATGCTGCCATCCAAAATCCAGCCATTGTACATTAGATGTGCTTACCTTTCTTTTCGGCCTACAGTTAAGAGTTTGTCTGAGTCTTAAAAGAGACTTTGGATTTTTGAATAGTGTCAGGACAGTCAGGAGCACAGAGACCTTAGAAGTGGTTTAAATGCATTCTGCAATGTGAGGTAACCAAGAGCCTTCAGAGGATGTGTTGAGGTTGAAATGTGATGCTTTGAATCTGTGCTATTCATAGGCTCCTGTGTTGTGTGCACAGTAATCAACTCATGGCACCATCTGAAGCCGTGTGGAGCCTTTTAGGAGCTGGGGCCCGACTAACAAAAGTAGATTACAAGCGGTGTGCCAGGTAGAGTAATAGCTGGTTCGTACAAGCATTCTGTTTCCTGGCACCTGACTTGTGAGAAGCCTGAACACCAAGCTCCCACTGTCATTGAGTTAAGTTGCCATGACTTCCCTACTACAAGGAACCCAAATGTTTGAAATCATGAAGCAAAGCAAGCCTTCCTCCCTTACACCGTTTCTGTCAAGTAACCACAACATACAAATAATAACATGTGGATATATAATTACAAAAACCAGTGTGAATGAGTTCAGTTCTAGCCATGATTTCACTGAGGATCATGGGATGCATCCTTCACACACAAAGGGAGACAACTCTACTAATGAAGTCTGGTTGGCTTTTTTTTTTAAAACATGAAAGGAGACTCAGGTCTTTCTCTCCGGAAGATAGGCCTAGAGCGGTTGTTGCTTTTCTGAAGGACAAAGGAGGAGACAGAAGAGAGAAGGAACCTTCCCCATGAAGCCCTCCTCCTCCTCCTCTTCCTTCCCCTCCTCTTCTTCCTCCTCCTCCTCCAACCCTGAGTATTCAAAGTACAAATCCATTTTGGTTCCTTCAGGCTGGCACAGAGTTGGGGTTGAAAACTGTACACAGCAGGGTGCCATCCCTTGGGATAAAGAGGAATATGCAACAGAGGGATGCCACCAAGCCTGGCACAATCTGGTGGCCAGGTAGACACTTCTGCATTGTACAAAGGCTCACCTGGAACTAGGTAAGGTTCGTAGGGTTGAAATCCTCAGCAGTGGGTGTCCCCTCACATGCATCAAGCCTGTGGATAGTGGGCTGCTTCAGCCAGGACGACAGACAGTGATAAGCTATCTTGTTACCACTGACTAGTAGAGACCCAGAAGAGAGCAATGCTCATAACCAACAGATCGGTGGTCACCCACTTCCCATGTATAGAGAAGAGAATCCTTACCCCCTCCCAGCTGAGGGACAGTCGTAAGGACAAGGCTGAGGGCAAGAAAGTGTAATGAGCAGTTAGGGACCATGCTGGTGACTCTTTGTCACAAAACACTGTAAGTGAAGCACCAGCCTGGACTGGGAGGAGGTGAGGACAGATTAGTTTTTCTCAACAACCTAGTAAGGCGTGTGAGAAGTGAGATCAAAGTGAGACACTGTGAAGACTATTCCGCTCAGCTGACAACAGTTATTTGTGTAATGAGGCGGTTCCGTGTTTATACGTGCAATGAGTCAGTATGCCTCAATCAAAATGCTTTAGAAAAGAAAGGGCCCGTTGTAGGATCAGCATGCCGTTCAAGTGAAAATGCAATCCCAGGCAAAAAGTGAATATGTTTTATTTTGATCAACCGTAATTTCCTCAATGAAGAGATCCTCATGAACTTTAGATACCAAAATGACATACAATGAAGATGTGCAAGCAAGATATTTTGAAGGATTACAGGAAGAAAATTTATAGCACTGTAAATGTAAGAGCCTTTAGTGCATGCTCAAGCAATTAAAGCTTGATAATGAATTTGCTTATTCACAGATGTGCAGCAGAACCTAGCCTAGAATCTAGTCCTGTTGACCACTAGCAATGAAACAGGTTCACTTTATACTGGTTAACCACCCTAGCCCTTGAAAAAGGACATACAAAACTCTAAGTTGGACAAGGTTTGTTAAGCTGCTATGATGTCCCCACTGTGAGAGACTCAATTATCCAATATCATGAGGCAAAGCAAATCCCTCCTCCCATACACTGTTTCTGTCAGGTAACTAATGAAAAAAAAAATAACACATGGATAGATATTTGCAAAAACCATACACATGAGTTTAGTTCTATCCATTAGCAGCTGATACAAAAGGGCGAAAAGAAAACTAAGAAGGACTGTGAGGAAGCCTCAGGTCAAGAGAGCTGCCTTGAAGAGGATCTCCGCATTGAGATCCTCCATTGGTTATTCCAGGCAGTTCCTCCCGAACTCAGGCTGCTACATCACCTGAGAGGAACAGGATCGTGACTCAGAGGGTTCAAGGCAGTTCCTCTCTCAGCACATCGCATTACCAGTACACTCTAGCCATTCTTGAGATGTGCAAACTCTTTAGGGGGGGTCTGAATTCTTTGTATTTTAAAATCTGACTTGCCCATGCGTGCCCCAGAGTGGATGGAATTCCCATCTGTAGCCTCCCTTCCAAGACTCAGGGGACATCTCAGAAGAGAAGGTAGAAAGGATGAAGGAATGGGAGGGACATGAAATGCTGTCTGTCCTACACTCACGTCATGGCTGTCGCACCTCTCGAACTCACAACAACTGTGGCTACCTGCACGAGACCTGCCCAAGACCAAGCCAGCAAAGAATTATCACACAAAGTAGGTAGGGCTCCTGAGGTCCACGTCTAGCAGAGGAGTTTGTGGCACTTGATGGGTATTGGAGGGTGATGTCTCTTTAGGGCTGTGGCTGCGGGTATGCTGCTCATGCCCCAGTGACTATGGCCAACACTAATTGAACTCAGTGGGTTATTTAAAAGGAGTGTGAACATGAGCTGGGAGGGAGAAGTGTGGGAGATGCAGGGGAGCTGGTAAGAGTGCTTATGATTAAGATGTGACATTGTAGACAAGTCCATACTTGTCCATTTTCAAAGAATAAACAAAACTCTCAAAGAACCTATTTTCCTCTTTGGCCTGTGCACGCTTGTATACATAGGTGAAAAGATGAAACATGTCCATATAACTAAAGTCAGATGCTTCAGGGATATTTTTTGTTGATTATAAGACATGACAAAGATTGTTCTGTGATTAGGCACAAAAGATATTGTCACCCCCACCCCCCAAAGAAAACAAAGTATCTTTGAGAGACCGAAGCAGCTTAATTCTTGGATTTCAGAAATAATTCTCTCTCCTTAAAACAAAAGCAAAGAAATAGTCAAGTAGCCATTGAAGGTAGCATCACCTCCCTGAGTGTGAAAGTGTCCTGAGTACATCAATTGCAACCCAACTCTTTCCCTTCCATCAGCTGCACCCTGTCTCTTTCTCTTTCCCTTCCCTTCCTCCTCTCTCTTTCAGACAGTTGGGGAGAGAAACAAAACCAAACGGGGAAAATGCTTCCCTCTGGTCTCCAGAGCCTTGTAATACCATAGTAGTCTGGCAATCAGTCACAGACCAGATGCTGATAAGCACACTGTCTCTTCAGCTGTTTTTAGAAAGTACCAAAAGAACAAACTGCTCTCCGGGTAACAACAAAAGTACTGGTCTGAGGAAAGCATTCTTTTTGTACAGCCTTTCCATATGTAAAGTCAGCACTTGGCAGTCATGCAAATTATAGTGAAGGAAGAAAGGAATAAATCTAATCATTTAGCACATAGAGCATTGGGAACATATCAGAAGCAATCATCGAAAACTTCTAAGAGCATGAAATGAAATAAAAATCAGGCAACCCAGCCGGGCAGTGGTGGTGCACGCCTTTAATCCCAGCACTTGGGAGGCAGAGTCAGGTGGATTTCTGAGTTCGAGGCCAGCCTGGTCTACAGAGTGAGTTCCAGGACAGCCAGAGCTACACAGAGAAACCCTGTCTCAAAAAAACAAAACAAAACAAAAACAAAAACAAACCAAACCAAACAAACAAACAAAAAACAAAACAAAAAAATCAGGCAACCCAATTGTTCTTGTATTAATGCTGTAAACTGCATCTGAACTTGTGGATTGTTGGCCTTTCTGGGAAGGACGAAAGGAGAGGACATGGTGACACTGGTGCTTTAACGAAAAGTGAAAATTCTGGACCTATGATCTGCTTGATATCTGTTATTCATTTATATAACTGCGAGCCCAACCTTCCCATTAGTCACTGGGATGAGTCTTGTGTCAGGGTCTGGGTTTGCCTAGAGTGTAAGGTCTTCGTGTCCTATCTATAAAAGATGACAACACTTGGTCCCTGCAGGTGGTTGTGACTAAGGCTTACTGGAGTTAATAATATCACAGGCCAGTAGAATATCTTCTGTGCTCTTGTTCTGAAAACTTCCTATCTGGAGATGTGGTTACACCCAATACCTTGACTGCTTCCCCTGAACAGCCTGATTTTCCTGAGACAGCACTACCATGTCTTAGTCTGATTTCTTGTGTTGTAATGTTATTATTGTAGACAGGGCATTTTGTAATGATGTAACTTAATTCTCACAGTTCTGGAGGCTGGGGAGTTCATGATCAAGGCACTTGTTGCTCCATCAACTCATGGTACAGGTAGAAGTGCAGGAGAGAGCAGACGGGCATTGTAAAGGTCTATTCAAGATGGTGGTGCCTAAACACCCAAACACCATCCCAAAGGCCCCACTCCCAACCCGGGTGCCTTTGGGATTAAGATTTTGGACAAAAATATTCAAGCCATAGCATACTTCATACATTGTGCATATCAAGTGTCAAATAATTAGATTGCTTAATTTCTATCATGCAGTCTCATGGCAGGATGATGGACTGTTTCTTAGGTAGCCTATGGAAGAATACTGAACAAGTGAAAATATAAAACATTCACTCTCTTTAAACACAGACAGAAACCAAATCAAGTACTTATGTAACTAAATGAAAGTATCAAAACATAGAAATTGAATCAATCTGTCTGCCCATCCATCCATCCATCCATCCATCTGTCTGTCCATTCTTCTGTCTGTCTATCTGTCTGACTGACTGACTGACTGACTGACTGTATCTGTCTGCCTCTAGCAATGACCTCAATAGATTTATAATGTATCTAGAAAACTTCAATAAAAAGCTTCATAGTTAAGTTTCAACATCTGTGGATTAAGGTATAGGAACTACATTTTGTCTTATCACTAAAGGAGAAGTTTGGTCCAGAGATGAGATCTGGTGGTTTGAGTACCATCAAGAAGGCTAACTTCCAGTGGCAGCTTGTTCTTAAAATATCCTGTACTTTACTTCTATAAATCTGGCTCTGTTATCTTTTAGGGAGCAGAGGGGGGCGGGGTGGGGTGACTCAGGCATGCAGGAATAGGAAAGTACAGTGACTTCTTAGAAATGAAAAGTTGAAATTAAATTTTTCGAGCCAACAGGGAAGTTGCTATGATTGTGGGCATATGCACACGTGCAGTTCTATGTTTAGAGCTGTGATTCATAGCCAGGAAGAATCAAGATTTTATAATCATACCTGTAAGATACTCCCTCTCCCAGCTTCCGGTGGATCAGGATAAGGGGACAGGTACTTTTTGTTTCTTGGGTAACACACACATCATATTTTGCTTACACCTTCCTCACAGTCCTTAGTAACTAACAGAATCTTAAGATTTGTTCAAAGTGTGCTCCAAAAGTAACTAGACCTGTTCAGCAGTCTCTTCTCCATGGCAATGATGACATTTTATAGTGACATTCTTGTCTACACTGTAAGTCTTACTGATCTTGTTTTTCCCTCTAAGATAATTTATCTTCCTCTTAAAAGTGATAACTTCACAATAGCCTTTTCAGCTTGCTCTAGTTTCAGGCCAGAAAAAAAAAAAATCTGTAAGGAGCGAATTCAATCTGAGGAAGGCTAAAATGAAGTCAGATTCAAGAGGTTGGAATCCCACAGGCTATAACCAGAAAGTGGAGTAGATTTAGGGTCAGTGAAAGAATTCAGCTGTCATTGCAGGACTGACTAAGGCAAAACACTGGATTGAATCCAAGCCTGAGGCTAGAAATGCTCTAGATTCGATATTTTAGCCCTGTTGTTACACAATTTTCAAGGTTCTTTCAGTCAAGAACCAAACCACTAATGACTTGCTTGGGCATCCATGTAATCTCTCAGAGAAGCGCACCCCCAAGCCTATTTATATTTGCTTTGTCACTGAGAAAAATTATGCAGAGTAGAATGAATCCACATCCATGTACAGCAGCCCAGGGATCCAGAGACCTCTCACCTACTTAAAGGTGTAGGATAGGGTTAGTTCACCAAGGAAACGGGACCGTCCCAGTCTCCTGATTGCAGACTGAGGTTCCCAGGACGCAGACTGAGATGGAAGTTGGCAAGCAAGAAAATGTTAAGGAATTACTTGGAGAAAAATCTGTGGGAGGGAGGAAAAGAAAGGAGGATTGGGCAGAGGGAGAGAACAAGCCATGGGCAGTGTTAGCAGGTGTGGAGCCAACGTTCCAAGGGGTTTTAGAGGTGGAATAAAAGTGCAAAAGCATCCGAAGATGGGAATCCTTCTACTGCGTGAACCAGTCATTAGAAACAATGACACATGCTCCACTATGTTCATAGCAGCCATATTTATAACAGCCAGAAGCTGGAAACAACCCAGATGTCCCTCAACAGAGGAATGGATACAGAAAAATGTGGTACATTTACACAATGGGGTACTACTCAGCTATTAAAAACAATGACTTCATGAAATTGTTAGGCAAATGGATGGAACTTGAAGATATCATCCTGAGTGAGGTAACCCAATCACAAAAGAACACACATGGTATGCACTCACTGATAAGTGGATAGTAGCCCCAAAGCTCCGAATACCCAAGATACAATTCACAGACCATATAAAATTCAAGAAGAAGGAAGATCAAAGTGTGGATGCTTCAGTGCTTCTCAGAAGGGGAAGCACCCTCATAGAGACAGGGGGAGGGGGATGGGATTGGGAGTTTCTGGAGGGGAGACCTGGAGAGGGGATAACATTTGAAATGCAAATAAAGAAAATATCCAATAAAAGAAAAAGGAAGAAAGAAAGAAAGAAAGAGAGAGAAAGAGAGAGAGAGAGAGAGAGAGATCCTTCTGGGAAGCAGATGTGACCTTGGCAAAGGTGGTTTCTTTAAGCTGGGTGACTTACAAAGGGGGCGGGGGGGGAGCGCACATTGGGTGCTTGGGCAGTCTCAGGTGTGCTGGGGGTGACTGGCCTTTTATTCTTGAAGAGTGATCTTGCCAGTTCACCCAGGGATCTTCCCTACTTACCTTCCCCTTGACCTCTAGTTTCCTTGCTGACCTACAGCAGATAGCAGGTAAATACTCAGACTTTGACTAGTGAATGACTGTGTGACCCAGTTGACAAGTTCAAGACCAGTCCTAGGAAAATTGAAAAGGTGACAGATTTATTATTTTGAACCTGCTTTTGCTTCCTGAACTCTTTTGTTCCCTCAACACCCTTTCCTTTCCTTATTTCTTCCTTCCTTGACTGATTACTCATCCCTTTACATTTCCACTTCCGCAGATCTACCTTTTGGGTGGAAATGACCTAATTAATTAATTCCCCAAATCTTCAGTGACAGAGGTTTGATCTGTTTTTCAGTGTAAAACTTGACCTTAGGCCAACAAAGTGGCATCCTCTGGAATTCCAAGTTGTCTTGGATGAAGTGAAGAGCACCTTACATAAGGGAAGAAAGTGGATTTGTGACTTAATCTCTCTCTCTTGAATGTCAAGGGTGGTCCTAGAGAGACCTGTAAAGGTTGGTGTGTATAAGACAGCAAATGATAAGGGGGAAAACAAGCTTTGTGTGAGGTTCTTCCCCTCTGGGTATGGCTGACAGAGAAAGATCTTGGTAGTGCTCACAGAGAAAGATCTTGAGGCCTCGGAGAGGGGATTGCTGTACCCAGCCACTCAGGCTAAAGCTTCAAAGCTGAGTGATTTTTACCCTGGACTGAGCAAAAATCCATCTCTCGTCACATTTGTGGGGTTTGTAAAAGTTATTCTAAGTCGAGAACTGGAGGTGCTAAATCTTGTTAAAATTACGATGGCGAAGGGAGTTTTTAGAAAAAGGACCATTGTCAACTCCACCGCCTTTTCCTCATGTGGATCCCATCTGTCTGTCAATCTACTTTCCAGTAGCTAGAGCTATTGAGACTCTAAATGAAGACTCTGAGTAAAAAGTCTCCAAATATTTTCTTTACATATCATAGCTTTTTTTATTGTCTAAGACCAAGGCAGTATTCTCTAAGGCCTTATTAATGCAAACATCAGATCTGCTTTTACTGTTCCATCTATCCTGTCTTATTATCTGTGAGAACCTTACTCTTCTTTTGATAGTAATTTTATACCATCAAATAAGTTTTTGCAAGGTGTTTTGAAATATCTCATTATGTCTATTTTATGTATCCATGAGTTGTGTTGTAGATACTTAACACAATGTGATGAATAAGTGAGCCATTGAATGAGCAGACTTAGACAAAAACAAAAACAAATTTTGATTCCAGTTCAATTCTGCTTCACACGCCTTTCTTCCCACTCTGAGTGCTCTGAGTCCGAAGTGATATTTGTTTACATTACACTACAATGAAAGTTCTGTAAAGGCAAGCATTTTGTTTGGTTTATAGACATACCTCTGCACCAAGAATGATGTTTGGAACATAGTAAATATTTTCAGAGTAAAATTTCTTTCCATTAATTCCTAGAAGATTAAAAATATTATCAATTAGCCCTCAGCACTAGTAAAAATATTTAATAACTCTCTGCCTTTGTCCCAATCTTTTTCTTACTGACAATGACCTAACTAGAAGCCCTTTGGTTTAGTATATTGTAAATAATTTGACTAGGTTTAATGTACTAACTCTTCAATGAATCAAACATTTGTATTTGTGTAATATTCAACAAATATAAATATTACGGAGTTGAATGTTGGAGAATAATGAATAAAACTGTAATTCTTTCCATTTTGTTCTTCAGTTGCAAATGTGACTTGATTCTGCTTGCATCTAAAATGGAATGGCTGCCGTTAGACTGTTACCCGGCTGATAGGCAGTCATGACACTGGGCAGAATGAGCACCCACCGTGAAACACTGGAGAACAGGCAGTATCCACCCTGACGGTTTACAACACTTAAACTTTACTTTGCAGTAGGTCTCTTGTTGCGGGGGAGGAGGCACCTTTGTGATGCTGGTGTAGGGAGTACTACGAGCAGAGCACAGTGAGGCCATTCTCCTGAGCTGAGGAAACCCAAGTCATTGGCATTGGAAATGGCTAGAATTTGCAGAGTGCCAAACAGGAAGAGACGAAGAGTTGGGGTGAGACCTTGGAAAGTCAGCCAAGGTTCTTGTCTGAGGCTTTCAAATGCAGGGAGAGACTACATTGGTTTATCAGAGAGCAACTAGTACAAGGCTAGAGATAATAAAGCTCTAGAACTGGAGATCTCCCCTATCTAGAAGAGAAAGTCAAGGTCTTGTTAACAACTTACACATCCACCTTTGTGATCAAGGCCTTATTGTGATAAGGACCAATGCTTAAAGACAGTCTCACAACTTGCTCTGGGAAAATCTAATACAAATATTTCATAAGAAACTAAATAGAGGGTTTTCCACTTTGTGACGTGTGAGACTGAAGATACACAAGTTCAGGGTGGTAAGCCAATCACTGATTCACAGGCTACAACAAAATGTAATGTTCCTTTAAGTCAGATAACAATTCAAAGTTTCTGTAGTATATCATGGATAACACAGAATAGTCAAACAGTTCCTGGGTTTTCAAAGAAACAGGAAAATGTGGCCCTTAACTACCATCAAGACAGGAAGTAGAAAATGAGAACGGGATGGTGTAAATTTAGGTTTTAATGTGTGGAATGATTAATATCACTTATGAGCTTGTCAGAGTCTGGAGTTACTTGGGAAGGGAGTCTCCTGAGGGATTGTCTAGATTATGGTAAATCTGTGGGGAATTGCCTTGATTACATTAATTGGGATGATTCTCCCACAGCATCATTCCCTAAGCATGGGATCCTGGACTTTTGGGAAGAGCCCCCTGAGAGCTAACCTGCGTTGTGTTCATTGCTCTTTTTTTTCTGACTACAGACATAATGTGATCAACTGCATCAAGCTCCTGCTGCCTTGACTTTTCTACCATGATAGACTGTGTTTCTCCTTTAAGGTGCTTTTGCCAGTATATTTTGTCACAGCAAAGGAAAAGAAACTAAGAGACCATTACAAACTTTAGAGAGGCTATTATAAATATATTAAGACAAAACAAGACAAAAGAGCTATAGAAAATATGTCTTAATGAGTAAGTAAAGAATTTTAGCAGAAAATGGAATAAATGCATGTGTATATTTATAACTAGAAATACTAAAATTGAAAGGAACTCCACAGGAAGACCAACAGAGTCAACTAACCTGGACCTTTGGGGGCTCTCAGAGACTAAACAACCTACCAAAAAGCATATAGGGGCTGGATCTAAGACTCTCACACATATGTAGAAAATGTGGGTCCCCCAACAACTGTGAGGGGGCTAGCCCTAAAACTGTTGCCTATCTATGGAATATGTTCCCCTAACTGGGCTTCCTTGTCTGGCCTCAAATGGAAGAGAATGCACCTAGCTTGCAGAGACTTGATGTGCCAGGGTTGAGGGATACCCAGGGGGCCTCCACCCTCTCAGAGGAGGGGAGATGGGAGGAGGGACTGGAGGGGGGAGCAGTTATTGGGATGTAAAGTGAATAAAAAATTGCTAAAATAAAGTACAGTAAGTTTTTAAATATAAAGTAAGTACAAAAAGGAAAATCAATAAAAACATTGACAGAATCTTAGGTACCTGTGGAACAGATGGCTCAGTATACGTGTAATGGAAGTCTTTGAAGGAAAAATAGCTTGAAAGGGATAGACAGAAAAAAATTGAAAAAATAATGATCAAAAAATATTCTAAAATTAAAAATTATTTAAATGAGATGTGAATTGCAGATTTAGGAGAGAAGCCTAACTCCAGGCAGTGAAATCACACAGGCAAACTGAGACCCATTCAACGGTGGAGAACCTTGATTCAGGAAACTGAAACATGATACACAAAGGAAGGTAATATACTAATGCTAAATAAACACAGAATGCCAAAAGAGAGGCAAAGAAAACCCCAATTAAGCCTCAGTTCTAGGTCTAGAAAAACGTGCTTCAATAAAGTGGAGAAATGTGAGCATACATAGAAGCTTAAGGAATTCATCATTAGGAATTAAGGGTCTGCATCATGGACTTGCTAGAGGATGTTCTTTGACCCAACAGGAAGTGGTTTAGAAGAAATGGATCTATGTGAGAAAACAGGAGGCCTAGAAAACGTAAATAAGGCAGTGTATTTAAAATATGGCTATTTTTCATCTTGTAATTTCCCATTAAAGCAAAATTAATTATTATTTAAAGGGCCTTTATTAACCAACTGTTGGATGGGTAGACATATTTTAAACACAGCAAAATCTTAGCTTTTTTCCAAAGTTTTCATATATATATAATTATATATATATTATATTATATGTATATAATTGTATATATTGTGTTTCCTAGCATTTACTTGCATAATTTAAAAATTAAATATTTTTGTCTTCATATTACTATGACAGTAGGATATATTGTATACATATACTACATGTTTTAGTATATAAACCAAATGTCTTGCTTATGTCTCTAGCTTCCCCTTATTCTTCCAATATAGATTTATCATAATTTAAAGTATTAGTATTCGGGTTTTATAATGTTAGAACTGAAGTGCAACTTTTTGCTGAAGTGTAATCACACTATATGTAATTATTAGTGTTGTTTCTTTCATAACTTCATGCTAATTCTGACTTTAATAACTGCCAGATTCTTATCAAGCTTCTACATTCAAAATTTCCACTATAAGACTAATGGGGCAGTTTTCTATCCTTTTCAGAGAGAGAGAGAGAGAGAGAGAGAGAGAGAGAGAGAGAGAGAGAGAGAGAGAGAGGAAGAAGAAGAAGAAGAAGAAGAAGAAGAAGAAGAAGAAGAAGAAGAAGAAGAAGAAGAAGAAGAAGAAGAAGAAGGAAGAGGAGGAAGAGGAGGAGGAGAAGGAAGAAGAAAAAGAGAAGAGAAGGAAGGAGGGAGGGAAGAAAGGAAGAAAGAAAGGAGAGAGAGAGACAGAAAGAAGGGTCTCTTCTGGAGTTTCTCTGTTCCCATCTCCCTGTTAGTGTCACTGTCATGCTAGCCATCCCCCTTGACATTCCCCAGAGAGTTCTCCTCACCTCTCTCCCATGTTGGATGCCAGAAATGTTCAGATCTTTAACCATCTTCTTCCTTCATGTACTTTAATTGTGTTAACCTTGTAGAAACCATAGCAACATCCGAGAGAGAGTGAGTCATAAGGAATTGCTTTTGCTTAGACTGTGCATATGCAAAAACTTAACTTCATCTTCTTGTTTTATTGCTTAGGAGGATACGGAATTTAAATTTAGAAATAATTTTATTTAGACTTTTGAAGCATCTTTGTGTTACTGGCCCCACCATTAACCACTGAGAAGTCCTAAAGCATCCTGATACTTCATTCTGCTGTGGCCTTGAAATTTTCTTAAATTCTTACCTTTTGGGGTGATATTTATTTTAATGTGGATATGTAAATGAGACAGAACAGCTCTCTCTATTTTTAAGCCAGACAGCAAAGTTGGAGAAGTTTTCCTTTTACTAAAAAATGAGACTGAGGTGAGACAGAGGCCAGGATGGACTGGGTTGACTCTGCCAGAGCAGCGTCTTCTGGACAAGACAGGGTGGCCACACTGGGGCCACTCCTTCAGTCTGAGTGAGACCTGCTCAGGACAAGCCAGTCAACATTCCAACATGGGCCTGGCGCCTTTTGATTTCAGGATGTATTCCTGGAGTCTCAGTAATCAAGAAAGTGTGTTAGTGGTGTATAGACAAACACTGGTCAACAGAATAGCATGGAGATCTGAAAGTAGATCCATGTCTCACTTTCATGAACAAAATATACATTTTCAGCAAATGCTGCCTAAGCCATGTTCTCATGGACAAAAGAGGCTCTTTCCTTACTCCACAGACTTTTTTTTTTAAACTTTAAATGGACCACATTTCTAGGCAAAGGCTAAAAATATAAGGTTACACCACAAAACCTGGGGCAAAGAAAGATTTCTTAGCTAGTTCATACAAAGAGCAAAGTGTGAAAACATCTGATAAATTGGATTTAAAAAAACCTAAGCTTTAAAAAAAAAAGAATTCATTTAGAGAATAGAAAGGCAAGCCCATGACTGGGAGAAAATAAAAGAATGATACATACATTTGACAAAGAATTATATCCAGACTGTATGAATAACTAGTAAGAAGTCAGTGTTTACAGCCCCATAGGAGGAACAATAATAGGTACCAACCAGTACCCCCAGAGCTCCCAGGGACTAAACCACCAACCAAAGAGTACACATGGAGGACCCATGGCTCCAGCTACATTGGGTAGCAGAGGATGGCCTGGTTGGACTTCAATGAGAGGAGAGGCCCTTGGACCCATGAAGGCTCATTGCCCCAGGGTAGGGGAATGCCAGGACAGGGAAATGGGAATGGGTGGGTTAGTGAGCAGAGAGGGGGGGTGGGATAGGGGGTTTTCAGAGGGGAAATGAGGAAAGGGGATAGCATTTGAAATGTAAAGAAAATATCAAAGAAGAAGAAGAAGAAGAAGAAGAAGAAGAAGAAGAAGAAGAAGAAGAAGAAGAAGAAGACAGCCTGACCTAAAAGGAACAGAAGAAAGAGTCGGACACCTCATGAAAGAAAATACAGAAATGTGATAACAGGTACGTGACACAATCTTCACCACGCTCATCCTTGAAATGCGATGTAAGACTCCAGGGAGCCCCTCCGAGAAGCCCACTGAAGTCACTATAATGAAAAGACAGAAGCAGTGAGTGCCGTGAGCACCCAGCACAACTGCAGCCCTCATCTGAAATTTCCTATGGGAACTTGTGGTTTCTAAGTGCTTGTTAACTTGAATATGCAATGGCATGCTTTGAAAGCTTCGGAATGGCATAGTTAGTCATGCAAATGAATGCAGAAAACCCCATTCCTTAGATAGATAAGCTGGTATCCTATCCTGGCATGTACCATGATGCGATTCATGTCCTTGCCAGAAGTTCCTGTCTTGGGATTTTACCCACGAGAACTGAAAGCATATGTACATACAGACTTGTATGCATTTGTTTAAACAGCATCATTCACAATAACCAAGGACTGGGTGAAATATAAATGCTCAACAAAAGGCAAATGTGTGAATGAATTATGATATATTGAAATCGTGTAACACTTTTTAGAAATAAAAAGGAACACATTAAATACACATAGTCAGACTGACAAATCCTAGCAGCTTACCCGGAATAAAGAAGTGAGGCACAAGAGAGCCTGCCTTTTATGGTTACATTCATTAAGTTTCACACCAGCTATCATTAATCTCATTGCCAGGACTGACAGTTGCTGAGAGCCGGGCATAGGATGAATGATAAAAGAGACATAGGGGAAGGTGCTGGAGTGATGGAAACATCCTATATCTGTCTTGACTACTATGGAAATGTACGTATTTGTCAAAATTCATTGAACTTTACCCATAAAATAGGTACAACTTACAGTATATAAGTTATATCTTAATAAAGTTATTAAAAATCTACACAGGGCCGTTACACCGTAAGTTGCTGCCACACAGGTTTCTAGTCTTTGACACATCTTTTGCCACCCTTATAGCCTGAAATACAGATAAAATAGCAAAATGGCAGAGAGCAAAGAAGAAAAACCAAAGCTTGTGGTTTCCGCGTGTTTGCTAACTTCCATATGCAGGGACATGCTTTGAAACCTTTGAAGGGTGAAAGGACAGCGCATGGTGACAGGAGTCTCTGCTCATGCAAATGGATTTAGAAAACCCCATTCTACAGCTAAGCCAGAGTCCTGCCCTGGCATGTACCGGTATACAGAGAAGAGAGCAGTCATGCTTTATCTGTTTTCTAAGGATGAAGAGTCAGCTAAAGGCATCTACATGAAAACTCCACTGTACACTTGACTCTGGGTGACTTGCCAGCTCTGCCTCTCCCCGAGATATTATTTATAAACATTGCACTAGGGAAGAATGCAGGAGAATATCATCAGGGGGAACACATTTCCAGCGAATAAAGGCCTTTGGAAGAGTCAAGGATCAAGTCCAGTCATGGTCATCTCAAGGATGAAGCAGGCCAGCGTGGGGACTGATGTCATCACCCTTGGCCTTCCCTAGAAGAAAGCCCCCACCACACTTGCTGATGCCAGGAGATGCTTTTCCTGGGTTACTGAGCAAGTTGAAATAAATAATTTGTATTTCCTTAGAGATATTCCATTATTTTAAAAAGAGTTGGAGTTTACCTTTAAGCACAGAAAAAGAAAGGGAAGGGGGAATTTAGAAATGAAAACGAGAGATCAAGAGAG
Organism: Tokudaia tokunoshimensis; assembly: GCA_036184795.1. Classification (NCBI taxonomy): domain Eukaryota; kingdom Metazoa; phylum Chordata; class Mammalia; order Rodentia; family Muridae; genus Tokudaia; species Tokudaia tokunoshimensis. The sequence continues at coordinate 155,241,942 of BTHU01000001.1, read as the reverse complement.
TAAAATGTATTAAAATATATTTAATGTAGTAAAATGTTTGTCCTTAATCATTTGTGCTCTGATTAGAAATAAAGCATAAAGACAAATGAGATGTTTATAGGACAAATAGTTAAAAAAATGAGTATTAACTATTGGATAGATAAACATATTTTAAATACAGCAAAATCTTAGCTTTTTTCCAAAAGTTTTCATATGTGTATAATTATATATGTATTATATTATATGTATATAATTGTATATATTGTATATAATATAGATGAGCTGGTTCAATATATGGAATTCACTGCTGTGTAGTATGGGTAAAGAGAGGCCCACAACTTGGAAAAGTGTGATTTGTTTGTTAAAGGGTAGCAGGTCATGGAATTCTTTAGTGAGGGTGAACGGGAAGGCTGGTGGTAGTGTGCTGCTCTGGGGAACAGTCTCGAGCTTCCTCTCCAGTGTGGGAAGTGTGCTAGCCAAGGCCACAGAACAGGAGAGGAGGCTCACAGCTTCTCACTCTGCACGGGGAACCCCTGTGTGCCGGCTTCCTTTGCCTCCGTCCAAGGGTGTGTAGCTGTCTCCTTAGCCTGATTCCTGGCTTCTCTCTTTCTCTGGTGCTGACTCAGAGTGGTGGAGATGGGAGTGCTCCACTTTCTTAACCTGCTCTCTCCCAGGTCACCACTGTTAGCAAGCACGAACTCCTTCAGCCTCCTGAGTATAACATTTCTATAGGAGCTTCTGAAGACCTTGGCTATGTTATGATGTACAAGGGAAATTGATACAAACAGGCTTTTTTTTTTAATTGACTTTTTTATTTTTCTTACTTGATTTTATAGGTTTTCTTCATTTTTTATTATTTTATTGACTTACTTTTCTGTAGTTACCTGCACATGGTTCCTCCTACCGACAGTCCCTTATCCCATTCCTCTTCTCCCTTACTTTCAAGAGAGGGTGCTCCCCACCCTTACTAGGCCTCTCACTTCCCTGGGGCTTCAAGTCTCTCGAGGAGGATTAAGCTCATCTTCTCCCACTAAGGTCTTACCAGGCAGACTTCTGCTATATATGTGCTAGGGACCTCAGACTGGCCAGTGTATACTCCTGGTTGGTGACTTAGTCTCTGGGAGCTCCCTGGGGTTTGGGTTAGTTGAGACTGCTGCTCTTCCTATGTGGTCACTCTCCCTTTCAGCTTCTTCAATCCTTCCCATAATTCAACCACTGGGGTCCCTGACTTCAGTCCAATGGTTGGGTGTAAGTATTTGCATCTGTCTCAGTCAGCTGCTGGTAGAGCCTCTCAGGGGACAGCCGTGCCAGGCTCCCGTCTGTAAGCACACCATAGGATCAGTAATAGTGTCAGGCCTTGGTGCCCCGCCCATGAGATGGATCCCAAGTTGAGCCAGCCATTGGACCACCGCCTTTCCTTCAGTCTCTTCTCCATTTTTGTCCTTGCAGTTCTTTTAGATAGGAACAGTTCTGGGTCAGAAATTTTGACTATGGGTTAGTAACCCTGTACTGACTGATTTTGTGTGTCAACTTGACACAAGCTGGAGTTATCACAGAGAAAGGAGCATCAGGTGAGGCAATGCCTCCATGAGATCCAGCTGTGGGGCGTTTTCTCAATTAGTGATCAAGGGAAATGTGGGGAGGGCACCTTGTGGGTGGTGCCATCCCTGCGCTGGTAGTCTTGGGTTCTATAAGAAAGCAAGCTGAGCAAGCCAGGGGAAGCAAGCCAGTAAGGAACATCCCTCCCTGGCCTCTACATCAGCTCCTGCCTCCTGACCTGCTTGAGTTCCTGTCCTGACTTCCTTTGGTGATGAACAGCAATGTGGAAGTGTAAGCTGAATAAACCCTTTCCTCTCCAACTTGCTTCTTGGTCATGATGTTTGTGCAGGAATAGAAACCCTGACTAAGACAAACTCTGTTCCTCTGCTTGAGGCCCTGTCTATGTGCTGGAGGTGGACTCTTTGAGTTCCCTTTCTCCAATGTTGGGCATTTTGACTAAGGTCACCCCATTTATTTCTTAGAGTCTCTCACTTCCCAGGTCTTTGGTTCTTTTTAAAGAGTCTCCCCACCCAACCCCACCCTGATGCTGCTTGTCTCCATTCATTCTCTTGGCCCTCTGGGCTTCTCTCCTGTCCCACCACCATGCCTAATCCTGTTCCCCTCTTCCTCTCTCCCACCTTTGTTTCTCCCTCCCTCTGCCTCCCATGATTATTTCCTTCCCTCTTTCTAAGTGGAATTGAAACATCCTCACTTGGGCCTTTCTGCTTGCTATACTTCTTATGGTCTGTGGGTTGTGTCCTAGATATTTTGTACTTTTTGGCTAATATCCACTAATCAGTGAGTACATACCATGCATGTAGTTTTGGCCCTGAGTTACCTCACTCAGGATATTTTCTAGTTTCATTCATTTGCCTGCAAAATTCTTGATGTCCTCGTTTTTAATAGCTGAATAGTATTCTACTGTGTAAATGAACCACATTTTCTGTATCCATTCTTCTGTTAATGGAATCTGGATTGTTTTCAGCTTCTGATTATTACAAATAGGCTGCTATGAACATGGTGGAACACATGTCCTTGTGGTATGGTAGAGCATCTTTTGGGTATATGCCCAAGAGTGGTAGAGCTGGGTCTTCAGGTAGAACTATTTCCAATTTTCTGAGGAACCTCCAAATTGATTTCCAGAGTGGTTATAAGAGTTTGCAATGCCAGTAGCAATGTAGGAGTGCTCCTCTTTCTCCACATCCTCTCCAGCATGTGCTGTCACTTGAGTTTTTGATCTTACCCATTCTGATTGATGTGAGGTGAAATCTCAGGGTCATTCTGATTTGCATTTCTCTGATGACTAAGAACTTCAAACATTTTTTCTTAAAGACTTATTTATTATTATATGTAAGTACACTGTAGCTGTCTTCAGATGCACCAGAAGAGGGCATCAGATTTCATTATGAATGGTTGTGAGTCACCATGTGGTTGCTGGGATTTGAACTCAGGACCTTTGGAAGAGCAGTTGGTGCTTTTACCCGCTGAGCCATCTCTCCAGTCCTTCAAACATTTTTTTAAGTGCTTTTCATTCATTCAAGATTCTTCTGTTGTGATTATCTCTGTACCCCATTTTTTAATTGGGTTACTTGTTTGGTTGTTTGTTTTTGTTGTTTTGTTTTGTTGATCTTAGAGCCTGAGCCATTGGTGTTCTGTTCAAGAAATTTCCCCCTGTGTCAATGTGTTTGAGGTTATTTCCTCTTCTATTAGATTCAGTGTATTTGGTTTTATGTTGAGGTCCCTAATTCACTTAGACTTGAGTTTTGTGCAAGGTGATAAATATGGATCTATTTTCATTCTCTTACATACAGACGGCCAGTTAGACTAGCACCAGTTTATTGAAGATACTTTCTTTTCTCAATCATATGTGTTTGGCTTCTTTGTCAAAGATCAAGTGTTCATAGGTGTGTGGGTTTACTTCTAGGTCTTTGATTCTATTCCATTGATCAACCTGTCTGCTTCTCTATCAATACCATGCGGTTTTTATGACTATTGCTTTGTAGTACAGCTTAAGGTCAGGGATAGAGAGTCCCCTGGAAGTTCTTTTATTGTTGAGAATTGTTTTGGCTATTCTGAATTTTTTGTTTTTCCATATGAAGTTTAGAATTGCTCTTTCCATTTCTGTGAAGAGTTGTGTTGGAATTTTGATGGAGATTGCATTGAATCTGCAGATTGCTTTTGGTAAGATAGCCATTTTTTCTGTGTTAATCCTGCTGGTCCAAGAGCATGGGGCATCTTTCCATCTTCTGAGATCTTCTTTGATTTCTTTTGTCAGGGATTTGTAGTTCTTCTCATATAGATCTTTCACTTGCTTGATAAGAGTCACACCAAGCTATTTTATACTATTTGTGACTATTGTGAAGGCTATTGTTACCCTAATTTTTTTCTCAGTCTTTTTATCATTTGTGCAAAGGAAGGTTACTGTTTGTTTTTGTTTTTGTATTTTTTTAGTTAATTTTATATCCTGCCACTATGTTGAAGTTGTTCATTGGCTGTAAGAGTTCTCTGGTGGAGTTTTGGGGGTGGTTTATATATACTATCAGATCTTCTGCAAATACTGATACTTTGATGTCTTCCTTTCCAATTTGTATCCCTTTGATCTCCTTTTGTTGTCTAATTGATCTGGCTAGAATTTCAAGTACAATATTGAATAGATAGGTAAAGAGTGGACAACCTTGTCTTGCGCCAAATTTTAGTGGGATTGCTTCTAGTTTTTCTCTATTTAATTTGATATTGGCTGTTAGTTTGCTATATATTGCTTTTATTATGTTTAGGTATGTGCCACAAGTTCCTGATCTTTCCAATACTTTTAATATGAAGGAGTGTTATATTTTGTAAAGGCCTTTTCAGCATCTAATGAGATGATCATGTGGCTTTTTTCCTTGAGTTTGTTTATATAATGTACTATGTTGATAGATTTTTGTATATTGAACTATCCCTGAATCACTGGGATGAAGCTTACTTGATCATGGTGAACGATGGTTTTGATGTGTTTTGGATTTGGTTTGGGAGAATTTTATTGAGTATTTTTGCATTGATATTTATAAGCAAGATTGGTCTGATGTTCTCTTTGTTGGATCTTTGTGTGGTTTAAGTGTCCGAGTAAGTGTGGCTTCATAGAATAAATTAGGTAGTGTTCCTTCTGTTTCTATTTTATGGGATAGTTTGAAGAATGTTGGTATTAGCTCTTTTTTGAAGGTTTGGAAGAATTCTTTACTTAAAGCCTTCTGGCCCTGGGTGTTTTGGGTTTTTTTTTTGGTTTTGTTTTGTTTTTTGTTTTTGTTTTTTGTTTTGGTTGAGAAGGTTTTAATGACTTCTATTTCCTTAGGGGATATAGGCCTGTTTAGATAGTTTATCTGCTCTTGATTTAACTTTGGTACATGGTGTGTGTCTAGAAAATCATCCATTTCATCTAGATTTTCCAGTTTTGGAGAGTATAGGCTTTTGTAGTAGGTTCTGATGAGTTTTCAAACTTCCTCAGTTTCTGTTGTTATATCTCCCTTTTCATTTCTGAGTTTGTTACTTTGGACACCTTCTTTCTGCCTTTTATTAGTTTGGCTAAAGGTTTATCTATCTTGTTGATTTTCTCAAAGAACCAGCTTTTGATTTTGTTGATTCTTTGTAACATTCTCTTTGTTTCTACCTGGTTGATTTCAGCCCTGAGTTTGACTATTTCCTGCCATCTACTCCTCTTGGGTTTGCTTCTTTTTGCTCTAGAGCTTTCAGGTGTGCTGTTTAGGTGCATATATGGGATCTCTCCAGTTTCTTTATGAAGGCACTTAGTGTTATGAATTGTCCTCTTAGTACTGCTTTCATTGTGTCTCATAAGTTTGGGTATGATGTGTCTTCATTTTCATTGAATTCTATAGTTAATTGATTTCTTTATTTCTTCCCTGACCAAGTTATCAATGAGCACAGAGTTTAGTTTCCATGAGTGTGTGGACTTTCTACTGTTTTTGTTGTTACTGAAGTCTAGCCTTAGTCTGTGGTGCTCTGATAGAATGCATGGGATTATTTTAATCTTCTTGTATATTTTAAGGCTTGCTTTATGTCTGATTATATGGTCAATTTTGGGGAAGATTCTATGAAGTGCTGAGAAAAAGGTGTATTCTCTTGTTTGGGGGTGAAATGTTCTGTAGCTATCTGTTAAATCCATTTGGTTCATAACCTCTATTAGTTTCACTGTGTCTATGTTGAGTTTCTGTTTCAATGCCCTGTCCATTGGTGATAGTGGGATGTTTATGACTCCCACTATTATTGTGTGAGGTTCAATGTGTGTTTTGAGCTTTAGTAACATTTCTTTTACAAATGTGGGTGCCCTTGCATTTGGGGCATAGATGTTCAGAATTGAGAGACTTCCTTTTGGTGGAATTTTTCTTTGATGAATATAAAGTGTCCTTTCTCATCTCTTTTGATTACTTTTGGTTGAATATTATTGGGCATTGGTATTTTATTGGATATTAGAATGGCAACTCCAGCTTGTTTCTTGGAACCATTTGCTTTTAAAACTTTTTTCTAGCCTTTTACTCTGAGGTAGTGTCTGGCTTTATTACTAAGGTGTGTTTCTTGTATGCAGCAAAATGCTGGATCTTGTTTATATATCCAGTCTGTTAGCCTGTGTTTTTTTTAATTGAAGAATTGAGTCCATTGATGTTGAGATATATTAAAAACAGATGATTCCTGCTATTATTTTGCTGGAGGTAGTATTACCTGTGTATGATTCTCTTCTTTTGGGTTTGTTGTTTGGTTTTGTCGTGGAGTATCTTATTTTCTCCATCTATGGTGACTGAGAGTTTCGCTGGGTATAGTATCTTGGGCTGGCATTTGTGTTCTCTTAGTGTCTGGATGACATCTGTCTAGGATCTTCTGGCTTTTAAAGTCTCTGTTGAGAAGTCTGGTGTAATTCTGATAGGACTGCCTTTATATGACCTTTTTCCCTTACTGCTTTTAATATTCTTTCTTTGTTCTGTTCATTTAGTGTTGTGATTATTATGTGATGAGGGGATTTTCTTTCTGGTCCAATCTATTTGGTGTTCTGTAGGCTTCCTGTACATTTATGGATACCTCTTTCTTTGGGTTAGAGAAGTTTTCATCTATTATTTCATTGAAGATGTTTTCTGGCCCTTTGAGCTGAGATTCTTCATCCTCTTCTATTCCTATTATTCTTAGGTTTGATCTTTTCATTGTGTTTTGAATTTCCTGGATATTTCAGGTTAGGAGCTTTTTACACTTTGTATTTTCTTTGATGGATGTGTCAGTATTTTCTATGGTAACTTCTACACCTGAAATTCTTTCTTCTATCTCTTGTATTCTGTTGGTGATGCTTACAACTGTAGCTCCTGATTTCTTTCCTAAGTTGTTCATCTCCAGGATTTCCTCTCTTTGTGTTTTCTTTATTGTTTCTGTTTCCATTTTGTTCAATTCCTTTGCCTGCTTGAGTGTAGTTTCTTTTAATTCTTTAAGGGATTTCTTTGTTTCCTCTTTAAGGGCTTCTACCCGTTTGCCTGTGTTTTCCTGAATTTCTTTAAAGGAGTTTTTTATATTTTCCTTAAAGGCCTCTATCATCTTCATGAGATGGAATCTTAGGTCACTATCTCACTTTTCAGGTGTGTTGGGCTATCCAGGGCTTGCTGTGGTGGGAGACCTGGGTACTCATAGTGCCAGATTGCATTAGGTTCTGACACTTATGATCCTGCACTTTCCTCTGGCCATCAGGTTATCTCTGGTGTTAACTGGTCTGGTTGTCTCTGACTAGAGCTGGCCTCCTTGAAGGCAGGTAGAACTGTCTCTGGTTAGGGTGGGCCTTTTGTGTCTCTGGTTAGAGCAGGCTTCATGTGTCCCTGGTTACTGCAGACCTCCTGGGGGGCAGGGAGGCTGTGCCCCTGGTTACTTTGGGCCTCCTCAGAGGGCTGTGGGAGGCTATTGGGCTCGTTGATCTGGTCTGGGTGGAGGGGTGGACCAGTAGGAAGGTGGAGCTCCGCAGGGCAGGTGGGCCCCATGCCATCTGGGCTCTGTGTAGCTGTGGACCTCCTAGAAGACAAAGCAGGCTGTGGCATTTGGATGGGTTCTGGTCTGGTAAGGAAACTGTTTGGAATGAAGGTAAAGCTCAGGGGGTCGGTGGGGAGGGGGTCCCAAATTAGCTGGCCCTGTGGTTGTCCCAGCTGGCGTGGGTATCTGAGCGAGATCTCACCCTTGTCTTTGATTTCTGTGGACCTTCTGGGAGGCACGCAGGCTATAGGTGTAGCCAGGTATCTGGCCTGGGTAGGAAGCCAACCAGAAGCAATAAACAGGTTTTATAGCTGACACTTAGAATTAAGTGAAAAGGGTGAAATTAGGAGTTCCTCATATTTGTAATATTACAAATTCCACATAAAACAATCCCACAAATGTTACTCACATTCACTTTGGATTTTCTCAGAATGCTATAAGTTGGCATTGTTCTGTATCATATCGTAAGACCAGTTGGTTTGTTATTGTTGCAACTGCTCAGAAATCAGAAATAATCTATAAAGAAAGAATGTATTTCTTGCTGTCACCCGAGGAACTGTTCTTTCTGAGTGTCTTTACTTACTGTGTTTTTGTCTATTGACTTTTAAAACCTCACATATTTTTGTTGTTTTCATTGCTTGATCATTGCCATTTTTAACAGTGCAATCTATTTCTAGGAGCCGCTAAGATGATACCAGCCAACAGCAAGAGAAGTGAATGAGGCTGAGAAAATTCAAACCACGACCCCAAATGAAGAACCCACCTTTCGCCCAAGCCAAAGCTTAGGTCCTGGTAAGAGGGGGGTCAGATGATATCAGTCAGGCTGAAGGTGAGATACTGTGAGCCCCCATGGGCCTGGCTGTATGCCAAAGCCATATTTGGCCAAAGAATGTATGCCCTTTAAAAGCCCAGCAGGTGCTCCTACACATGCTCAGCTAATGAAAGGTGTGCTTATTCTTGCAGCCCTAGCATGGAGCAAACAATTCCACTCTTGACAAACAAGAACTTTCACAGTGCCCACATATCTGGAAGCTTTTAATATAAATTCTCTAAAGGTCTGTGACCCTCGAGGACTCTTCTTGTTTGGTGCTAGTTTGGATTGAATTTACACGCTCCTGTCCCTTTAAACGCTGGGGGCAGAAGGGTAGCTCAGTGGTGGATCTAAGTTCTTGGGGCTCTGGGTTTCAAAGCCAGGGTCACATTAAGAAAACAAAAGAAGTCAGTTTCCAGCTGGCCTGGTACTTTGAAGAGCATAATTAAGACAGAGAATCTACCTCTGAATGACAGGATCACTTAGAAAATATTCAAACTTCATTTGAGGGGATGTGGGGGTAAAAAATATGGAAAGATTGAAGGAAAGGGGAGGGCACAACAAGGTAGAGATCATGAGGAATGTGAATTACACTTCCCAGATGGCTTCATAAGGTGACCTTCTTGGCAGTAAGTCCCAGGGGATGCAGGAGGCCAGGCCTGCAGAATGGAGAGGAGTTTGGCATGGCTCCTCTGAGCTGGAGGCCATGATTCATTGGAAACACAGCTGGGGCCTCGGGCAGATGGGAGAGAACTCAGCGGTGTAGGCACTGTGGATTCCTGGGACCATAGAGTCACAGCTCCATCATCTCTGGTGTAGAGCAGGACCTTGTCCAGAACTCTTTGCCAAGAGAGCAGATTCTGCTCAAGGTCACATTTTCTCCTCTTTGCAGATTTCCAATGAGGTGGTATGGGTGGCATTTGGAGCATTCCTGGCAGGGAGGGCATCCCCCGGTCCCTGTTCCCTTTCTTAGACCTTGCTCTTTTTCAACTCCTTCTGTTCTGCTTTACACTGTAATAACTTGGAAGGGCTTTGAACTGACCCGTGTTCAAGTCCACCCTCACTCCTTACTTGCTGTGTGGCTGGGAGGAAACCACTGTAAGCCCCAATTCCTCAGTTACGAGACAGAAGCGCTAATAACTATTATAGGAGGAACTGGACAGCATTTATGAAAGACTCTGACATTCAGTGCCCACTCTAGCCAATCTCAGCACGTTTGATATTTTGTCCAAATGCAACTGTGGGGGGGGGTGGTCCGGGGTCCTGTGTGATGAACAGGGTTTAGTAACATGCCTGGTCTTTACAAACTTCATGTCAGAAGTGCCTCATCTCCAGTTGAAACAATGAAAAATGAGTCCAAGCACAGCCAGATGTCTCCTAGAGGGACAAAATGGTTTCCGACTCAGTATGACTTCCAGCTCATTGGCTTCTTGGTGTTGGGAAAGCAATCTGCCGTGTTAGGGACAGTCCAAGTAGCTTTTAGCTGTGTATGTAAGTTAAGAAGGGAGCTAGTAGAGTGGGCCTTAAGGGGCTGGAGAGACGGCTCAGCAGTCCAGGGCTTGCACCGCTCTCGTGGAGGACTCAGCTGCCATGTCAGGTGGCTCAGAGGCGCCTGCAATCCCAACTGAAGGAGAGTCAAATGCCTTCTGACCACACAGGCACCATAATCACACACACACACACACACACACACACACACACACACACACACACAGAGAGAGAGAGAGAGAGAGAGAGAGAGAGAGAGAGAAACAGATTTAGAGTGGGCTGTAAGCTAATCTACTTGGTATATTTATGATAATAAAAAATTTAAATAAAGGAAGATACCAGGGGTGTGCCACATAGAGAATGCCTTGCAAAGCCAAGCCGATGGACCTCAGAGCAAGCCAGCCCCTGATTTAGGAATTCTAACTTCTAGAACTGTCAGAAAATTAAGTTCTGCTTCTTGAAGACAGTCAATCTTCACTCTTCTGTTCTGGCGGCCTCGGCAAATGGATAGGACCAGTACTTGGAGTCTTAATGGTGCCCACTGAATTCAGACACATATCCATAGCAATGTGTGTGGCTTCTTCAGAGCCTCTCAGGATGACCTTCCAAAGGCACAGCTTTTCATTATGGTGAAGACAACAACAAAAGGTCCACAGAAACGAATGTTTTCTAACACACTGAAGCTCTCACTTACTGTCCCGTAGCTTCCTGCTTGTCATGTCTCTCTGCTTGTGGCCACACCTCCTAGGTAGGGTCCCCAGCAAATTGTCTTGTGTTAGATACAGTCCGAGGACTATTTCTCTTCAGGGAGCCCACATAACTTTGTCACATCTGAGAACGAGCAGGCAGACTCCTCCAGATTGTAGCCTCTGTCCAGCTTTCTCTCCTCCTCTGACAGACAGTGGGTAGAACAGCCCCATCATCAAATAAGCCTGGATCTGAGCAGAAAACAAGATATGGTGACCCCTCTTGTCCACACTGCGGTCACTCTCTATCTCTCTTGGGGCTGTTTCTCTCACAGGCACAGAAGGCGAGCTGAGCATTCCCTAAGGGTCTGACATTCCCAGGCTCAGAACTGTTTCCCACAGGGGACTGTATAGTCCACAAAGATAGAGAAAATTATATGCTACGAGCTGAGTAACTGAGTGAACCAGCTGTTCTTATTTTCCCCAAGGAAGCGCCTGGCTCCGACTGCTTTTGTGAAGGCTCCCTGTAGGACGCAGGCTACTTACCAGCCTGGTGGCTAGCCAGTTCTGCAACAACAGGAAAAGCCTTGCTTAAGATCTTACTACAGTTCAGTTTACTTAAAATAAATTTTATTTCATCTATATATGGCAGTTTTGCTTGCATGTTTGTATGCGCATAAGAAAGTGTCAGATCCCTTGGAACAGATGGCTGTGAGCCACCATGTGGGTGGTGGGAACCAAACTCCAGTCCTTTGAAAGATCAGTAAGTGCTCTTAACTGCTGATCCATTGCTCCAGACCCTTAAAATATATTTGAACAAAGCCAGTGAGGTGATTTCTCTCTCTGGCTTGCACTTTGACCTAACTCAGGGTTCAAGTTGGAACAAGATTAGACAGAACTGATCCTCCTTTTTCCTTCTTTCTATTGTTCTTAAGGATTGATTTTATTTACCTTTTTTGGGGTGTTGTGCCAATGCCTCTGGCTTTGCCATCCATTGGGTGGATAAACTGAGGCAGGCAACCTTAGAGGGTCAGTGCTTAGAGCCGATGACTAGGTGGATCCAGATAACTATAGGGACTGCTGCCAAAAGCGCCAGTGATTAGAGAAGCAGACACTCGAGTAGAATTTTTTCTGATGGAACAAAGCTTAATTTTCTGGGGCTAGTACTCTCTGTGGCCAGTGGAATAACTATGAACTCTTTTAACTCCTTGGGGCTGGCGAGAAAAAGAAGGAAAGAGAGAAAATTCACACACGCCCAGGAGTGGTATAGCAGGATTCTCCGAGAGTGTCATGCCCAGTTTTCTGAGGAACCACCAGACTGCTTTCCAGAGTGGTTGTACCAGCTTGCAATCCCACCAGCAGTAGAGGAGTGTTCCTCTTTCTCCACATCCTCGCCAACAACTGCTGTCTCCTGTGTTTTTGATCTTAGCCATTCTAACTGGTGTGAGATGGAATCTCAGGGTTGTTTTGATTTGCATTTCCCTAATGACTAAGGATGTTGAACATCTCTTTAGGTGCTTCTCAGCCATTAGATATTCTTCAGGTGAGAACTCTTTGTTAAGCTCTGTACCCCATTTTTAATAGGGTTACTTGGCTCTCTGGAGTCTAACTTCTTGAGTTCTTTGTATATATTGAATATTCGCCCTCTGTTGGATGTAGGGTTGATAAAGATCGTTTCCCAGTTTTTTGGTTGTAGCTTTGTCCTTTTGACAGTGTCCTTTGCCTTACAGAAACTTTGTAATTTTTTGAGGTCCCATTTGTCAATTCTTGATCTTAGAGCATAAGCTATTTGAGTTCTGTTCAGGAAATTCTCCCCTGTGCCCATATGTTCAAGGTTCTTCCCTAGTTTCCTTTCTATTAGTTTCAGTGTGTCTGGTTTTATGTGGAGGTCCTTGATCCACTTGGAATTGAGCTTAGTGCAAGGAGATAAGAATGTATCAATTTGCATTCTTCTGCAAGTTGACCTCCAGTTGAACCAGCACCACTTGTTGAAAAGGCTATCTTTTTTTCCACTGGATGGTTTTAGCTCCTTTGTCAAAGATCAAGTGACCATAGGAGTGTGGATTCATTTCTGGGTCTTCAATTCTGTTCCATTGATCTACATGCCTGTCACTGTACCAATACCATGCAGTTTTTAACACTATTGCTCTGTAGTACAGCTTGAGGTCTGGGATACTGATTCCCCCAGAAGTTCTTTTACTCTTGAGAATAGTTTTAGCTATCCTGGGTTTTCTGTTATTCCAGATGAAGTTTTGAATTGCTCTTTCTAACTCTATGAAGAATTGAATTGGGATTTTGATGGGGATTGCATTGAATCTGTATATTGCTTTTGGCAAGATGGTCATTTTGACTATATTAATCCTGCCAATCCATGAGCATGGAAGATTTTTCCATCTTCTTCAATTTCTTTCTTCAGAGACTTGAAGTTCTTGTCATACAGATCTTTCACTTGTTTGGTTAGAGTCACACCAAGATACTTTATATTGTTTGTGGCTATCGTGAAGGGTATCATTTCTCTTATTTCTTTCTCAGCCTGCTTATCCTTTGAGTATAGGAAGGCTACTCACTTGCTTGAGTTGATTTTATATCCGGCCACTTTGCTGAAGTTGTTTATCAGCTGTAGGAGTTCTCTGGTGGAGTTCTTTGGGTCACTTAAGTATACTATCATATCGTCTGCAAAATAGTGATAGTTTGACTTCTTCCTTTCCAATTTGTATCCCTTTGACCTTCTTTTGTTGTCTAATTGCTCTAGCTAGAACTTCATGTACTATATTGAAAAGATATGGAGAGAGAGGGCAGCCTTGTCTAGTCCCTGATTTTAGTGGAATTGCTTCAAGTTTCTCTCCATTTAGATTGATGTTGGCTACCGGTTTGCTGTAAATTGCTTTTACTATGTTTAGATATGGGCCTCGAGTTCCTAGACAGATGTCAAATACCAAAATTAAATCAGGATCAAATAGACCATCTAAACCGTCCTATAACCCCTGAAGAAATAGAAGTGGTCATTGGAAGTCTTCCAACCAAAAAAAGCACAGGTCCAGACGGTTTTAGTGCAGAATTCTATCAGACCTTCAAAGAAGACCTAACACCAATACTCTTCAAACTATACCACACAATAGAAACAGAAGGAACACTACCCAACTTGTTCTATGAAGTCACAATTACGCTAATACCAAAATCACACAAAGATCTGACAAAGAAAGAGAATCTCAGGCCAATTTCTCTTATGAATATCGATGCAAAAATACTCAATAAAATTCTTGCCAACCGAATCCAAGAACACATCAAAACGATCATTCACCACGATCAAGTAGGCTTCATCCCAGGGATGCAGGGATGGTTCAATATAAGGAAGTCCATCAATGTAATCCACTACATAAACAATCTCAAAGAAAAAAACCGCATGGTCATTTCATTAGATGCGGAGAAAGCATTTGACAAAATTCAGCATCCTTTCATGTTAAAGGTCTTGGAAAGATCAGGAATTCGAGGCCCATATTTATTCTTTATTCTATATAGCTTATATATCCCAGAAAAATCTTTCAAGCAGTATACAATTATAATGTGATTATGTTTTAGTTTTCTTCTAATAAATGATTAGGAAAAAAAACTGTGTTTTCCAATACCTATACAAGAAATAACATTATGTAGTACAAGTAAAGAAAGCAAATTATTCTCAGAAACCCACATACATTCAGATTAACAAAGTGTAAGCAAGCAAGGTAGTTTTTCTCAGCCAGTTCTCTTACTGGCAGGCAGCAATTTGAGGCTACAAAGAAAGGAGTGATTATTGTATTATTTATCTTTAAAACTAATCTTATTAAAATCTTAAAAGATCACAAATCTCAGCTTTTTATATAAAAACCAGCCATATATACCTTAAATCCACAAAATTCATATCTACTCATCATCAATTCTTATTAAATCATATCAGGAAGCTGAGGGTAAAAACAAGTATAAGAAACCAATTATCACCAGTCCAGCCTCAGTGACAGTCCCATCAGCCAGTGCTGCCATTGTTCTTGTTCCCTGACCATAAAAGGTCCCAAGCCTAACTGATAAGAGTGTGTCTTTCCGAACTTCAAACTCTTCCCTAAGATTTTCTATATCAGAGCCAGTAGTAAAAACATCTTAACCTGCCATCACTAACAATTTTATTTTTCCAAATGTTTTCTAAGGGTGGTGGTCATTGCTGACAATCTGTCTCTCTAAGTTCTTCTCTAGGATGGTGAATGAATCATTAATCTGCAGCCGTGCCTGAAAGAGATCAAGCATTAATATTGTGAATGCCAGAGATACTGCCCAGTGAGGGGCTGGAAGCCCCCTTGGAGTTTTCATATAATTCTTAGATTAGGAGGGATGTGAGGGCAGCAAGCAGAGCAGAATCCCATAGCAGCATGAAGTCCTCAGGACACATAGTCCTCAGGGCCATGTCACACTGAGAACCCCCATATGGCTGTGGTACCCTGTAGGCTGCATTCCATGAGTTCTAAAACCATTTATTTGTCCTGCATGGCCCTTGTCAGTGTTTCAGTGTTGAGTGTGTGTGTGTGTGTGTGTGTGTGTGTGTGTGTATGTTTCTGGAGAGCAGAGGACAATGTCTTCTTTAATTTCTCTCTATCATGTGTTTTTAGATAGAGTCTTTCATTGAACCTGAAGTTTACAGATTCATTGAGGCTGGTTGGCCAGAAAGTTCCATGGATCCACCAGTTACCAGTTTCTTTCTTCCTCATGCTAAGATCATAGGTGCCTGGCTTTTATGTGAATGCTAGGGATTTGAATGCATTGTCCTTGAATTTAGTGTTTGTTATAATTTCTCACACTCTGATTCTGTACATGGTGTTACCTGACTACCTCTGACTTATGATATTTCTGTCCACAGGGTATCTAGCACCCATATTTGTTCCAGGAGACATCAAGGGAAGATGAGGTCTTGTGGGGGGGAGGGCACTTCCAAATCAACAAGACCTCCTCAGGGCCTGGTCAAGGGTGAACATAGACCGCCACATGGAGGACTGGGCTTGTGCCAAGACTTGGCGTGGTATGTAGGATAGAGAATCTGATGGGGTCCTGAGTACCTGGATTTTTACTTCCTTGCCATATCACTGTTTCACAAGACAGAGTCAGCTGTAGCTCACATCTGAGTAACCGACATTTTCATCCAGGCCTGGCAACAGCGTGAGTGTGAAATATGAGTCACTTGTTTTATTCCACTTCCTAGCAGAGAGAGACAGTGCCTCATCCCATGTGAATGGAGTCACTCAGGAAGACTCTCTTTCACAGTATTACTCAGGCAGAGGTCAGGACTGCTCCTAACGAAGCAAAGGCTGACTCAGGAGGCTGGGACCTCACATAGCTAGCGAGCTGAAGCAAAGTGACTTGTCCATGCCATCTCATCGGGTTAGCTTCTCACTCAGTCTTCTAGCACCTGTATCTGTCCCTATAGCCAATAATTGCAATGACATACGGTATTTTGCTGAGGTGTGATCTTTCTCTGGGAATTTTGTTTACAACCTTAAGATTCATGTAGGAGATTTTGTATGAGACTTTTCCTGCACAAAATCTTAGTCAGCATCTGTGTTATCCACTAGTGTTTTTGGTACAGAGCTGACAATTCATTTATTGGGGGAAAAGGAGAGAGAGAGAGAGAGAGAGAGAGAGAGAGACAGAGAGAGAGACAGAGAGAGAGAGAGGTGTTGTGCTGCAGCAAAGTAAGCCAGAGATGAAAAGAGAGGCCATTTGTGTACTCACAGTATCTGTTTCACATTGGCTTCACACCACATGAGGATCAAGGTTGTGTCTCTTATTAGTATATCTCCAGAGCTCAGCACAGTGTGAGCATCTAACAAGTGTCTGAGTGTTTGTAAAATGAGTCCATTTAAAAAATGCCTCTGCTAATGGTTCCATACCACTTCTGATCATCTGCTGAAACATTCCTTGTGGCTTTTCTTTGGGCACACAAGAGGGCTGACAATTTAGGGAATGATAAGTTGATCACCAGGAGCTTTTAGGATACCCCTTCTAGAAGGAGATTGTTCAGTCCTAATGATGTGGTGCTGTTGGCTGGCAATGTAACTGAGAAGCGTATCCAGGAAGTAATCTGGGCTATGAGATACCCAACTCATTTACTATGGAGGAGGCCGACCTGATTTTTGTAATTGCAGGAGTCACATCATTACGCATAGCACATGTTAATCTTCCACAAAAACAATAAAGCTGTACTCAAAGAAACACATAATCCAGTCCCTGTCGACCCTTTGGGAACTTCTATTGTAAGGAGGGATTGAGCTTTAGTCATGTAGGAACAAGTACCAAGTATTTGTAGTTATAACAACCTTTAATTTTTTTTTCCTTTGTGCTAAAATAAAACATATTAAACTGAAAGGGAAACTCTATAGCTTTTGCGGTAGAACTGAAAGAAAATGATGGTTTGAATAAGGAAGCCAGGTTGAAGAGCAGCTTAACTGCTTACTAGGAAGAGAACTTGGAGACGTAATTGAACATTTTGGCTTTGGTTTCCTCGTCTGGGATATAGCAGTATAACTATCACGGTTTGTTTTGACGGGGTAGCTTTGACAGAGGCTTTGATTTGTCTGTTTCATATGTTCTAAAAGCATGAACCATCCTCTAAACATCTGCCTTTTCCCCCCCTTTGGAAGTTTTCATGCAATGTGTACATAAGCATCCAACCCATTCCTATGGACCACTCCACGACTGGTTCAGTGTCTCAGTTCTTCCTGTGCTGCTGTAAGAGATTGCTCAGAACTGGGTGATTTATAAAGAATGTGCGTGTATTTCTCACAGTGCTAGAGCCTGGGACAATATCAAGGCTCTGGCAGTTGTGAAGGGCTTTCTTGGGGGAGGTTAGAGAGAGCGTAGGAAGAGGGAGGAATAAAGAGGGGTCAAATTCCCCTTCTCACAGAGAATGATGAATCTACTCTAGTGATAATTCTATTCATTTGCTCCACCCATGGGATCTAACCACCCACCATTTGATTCCACTTCCTACCATCATTGCGCTGGGGACTAAGTTTAATGCTTGATGGGGGTAGGGGCTGTAATCCAAATAGTACCCTGCTTAGGACATTAGGAGTCATGATGACTAAAAGCTGGTGATCCCTATTATATACAGAACTTGATCACAAGGGGGGAAATCATTGGCACCAAAAACCACCAATAAAAAACCTGCTGTTGAAATCTCATTCTCAGGTTTAGGGTCAGAATTTGAAGCAGGTGAGATGTTTTGTTTCACAAAAGGGCTCTGTGGGAGTAGTCTTGGTGGTCTTAAAGGAAAGAGAAAACCCAAATCAAACCAAACCAAACCAAAACAAAATTTCCTTAGAAAACTAAGTTAGGGAAACTGTGACATTCCTCAAGGGCCAGACAGAAGAGGGAAGGCAGATGGCTCAGACCTGAGAAAGGAAAGAAAGACCTCAGACAGCAGCAGTCTGAGTTCCAAGGAATAAAGACAGATAAGAAATACCCATGGTAGAGAAAAAGGCAAGACTGTTTTGGGTCTTTGGTAACTGATTTTGGTTTTTGTGTAAGTTTTCAACTTCAGAAAGAAAGGGAGAAAGTATCATTTTAATGCAAAGCCAGAAATAGTTGAAATGTGAGAAGACAAAAAAAAAAAAAAAAGCAAAGTGTTCCTAAGTAGCAGTATTTTTTAAGTTCAGTTTTCAACCTTGTGTCTAGCGGCCACCTTAGTTTTAGACCTTGGTGTAGATGTACTTTCTTAGGGTGAAGACTTAGGCTTCCCCTTAATTTTGAAGAAGTCTCAGACTGTCTCCTTTTCAAATTCTCTCTATTCTTTGTACTTTGTGCTTCTTGAATGCCCAGTTAGACAACATGAAACTTTCTCTGAGATCTGTTTCTGGGATATGCGGACATGATGCCCCAAATATCCCCCTTGTCTTGTGTATTACAAATAGTTAACTTTGTGTAGTCCCACAGAAGATTTATGCCCACCTTCTTTGAGACGCCCCTAAGACTCTTAGAGACTCTTGTTTATTTAGTGACACAAATGCTCCATTTCCTTCCTTTCTTACTGTGACGCCCTCCTTATTAACCACTCATCTATTGCAGTAGCCTGATCCACCTCCCTCTCAACTTTCTGGTGCACTTCGTGTTTAACAGATTAGCTGTAGTAGATACATATTAAATTAGACGTCTCCCTAATTCTTCTGTATTTTCTAGGGTAATGGGACCTGAAGGATAATGATCCCACTGGAAAAATTTCATGCTGGGAATGAAGACAGACCACCTGTGTGGTCCCCAGGGTCAGAGGAAAGGCCTGTCTCCTTATGCATAGTTCCTTAATTTTTTACATCTGCTGAGGGCAAAGTGAAGACATAGGGCTACTTCCACCCCTGCCCTTGCATTAGTCATTTTTTTTCTCATTTCTGACAAGTGACAAAGTATTTGAGAGGAGGAATTTAGGGGAGGAGAGGGTTACCTTGGGTCATAGGTTCAGAAAGTTTAGGGCATCTGGTCAGGGAAACACATTATCACAGGTGATGTGGGAAGGCAGGTGAAGTCTTTCTGTGCTAGCAGACACAAGTAGAGAAAGCTAGGCTGCAACCAGGGGATGGTATAACTTCCAAAGGTCCACCCCAGTGACCTGCTTCCTGTAACAGGCCCACTTCCTAAAGGCTCCGGAAACTGGACCTTGAGCATTTAAAACACAAGCCTGTTAGGGACAAGTTAGAGTCAAAGGAATGGTTATACTTTTATTCTAAAAGCTCTATTTGTCTTCTGCCTAGCCTTTTACATAGTCTGTAGTCTTTAATGATTTTAAGCGTGCTTCCATTTTAGTTTCACAGGTTGTTATATTTTCTTCATACCATAAAAATGCTTTTCTCCATGTTCCTATGTCCGTCATCTCCTTCAAGGCAGATTGCTTCCTCAAGCCAGCCGTGATAAAAGTGACAGAACCTTCTAATGCTAAGCAGGGGAGAGGATGCCTCATAGCGAGCAGGGCTTAGAGACCTCCCCACCACAGTAACAGCAGCTCCATAACTCTCTCCCCCAACCCCACTCCCCACCCCCTCACACCCCATCCCCAGACACCCAGACAGGGAGCAAACTAATTCCTGAAAAGTCACCCGTACATCTGACTAGCCCACACTCAGGCGTAATACAGGACGGCCACTTAAACGTCAGCTAGAGGAACACACACCTTTAGTCGTTTGGCCCTTGTATTTAATGAGACATGCCCACGCTAACATTTTCCTGTTTGTCTGTATCCACATCAACAAAGGCATTCTGTTTCCGTTGCTTGGTTGGTTGGTTTTGCTAAATCTTGCAACCCTGTCCATATGGGATTCTTTAGATTTTGGGGTTCCTCAGCCAATCCCACCCCAAGCAGAGTCCTCCAGCCTGAGTCTGTTAGGAAGGAAAGCCACATTCTCCTAAATCCCACGTGTTCATCTTCTTTTTGCCTTTGTTCTCAAGCCTGCTGTTGTCAGGTCTGCCCTGAGCTCTGTAGTTTTTCAAGATTTCATGCATAAGGATTGATTATGAGACCAGAGGAAGCTACACTCCTTTCATTCCTTACTAGACAACAGTTGTCATGTTAAGCAGTGTGGCTTCCTTCCTACAGTATACATATCAGCATATGACATGGGACATGTGCCTGTGAAGACTCGCAAAGCTGGTGATAGGGAAGTAGAGGTGTGTCTGAGGATGTATCGCAAAGCTGGTGATAGGGAAGTAGAGGTGTGTCTGAGGATGTATCGCAAAGCTCTATTTAAAATATGGTCCATGCTACTAGGTTGTTTTATAGGTATATTGATTCTTATTCTTTTTTTATTGGAAGCACAACATATACCCAGAAATACATAGATATCACCACCGTGCAACTCAGAACAAGTTTTCAAATAAATCTTGAATTTTTAACACAGTTAAGTTGAAAAAAAAAATCCCTTCTTATGTTTCCCCAAATCCTTAAAGATCAAATTTCCTCCGCAGATCCTAGGATTTCTCTCATTACAGAGGTGGGGGGAGGGAGAGGGAGAGAGGAAGAGAGGGAGAGAGGGAGAGAGGGAGAGAGGGAGAGAGGGAGAGAGGGAGAGAGGGAGAGAGAAACATGTACACTAAGATTAGGGATCTCATATTAAATTTATGTTGTGACTTTTGTTCTATACCTATCATGTATGAAGTGAACACTGGTTCCAGACTTAGGAAAATCTAGTCTAGAGTTCTCACGTGCCAAGTGAAGCTTAAGGGGTGTGCTTGGACTTCATCAGGAAAACCTCAATTTTGAAAGCAAATTAACTTTACATTTTTTATAGCACCAAACTAAAGTGCCTTCTAAATATATAAATATGATACCCAAGGACAAAAGCTACTCTCAGCCTTAATAGGAGAAGCCTCTGTTAAGGGTGAAGGCAGACACGTAGCTGCCAAAGTTGCTGAAAATAAGTTATGTCTGAGCACCTACCCCTAAACAAGACACTTCATACTACCCTCACCCAAGGCTCAGCGAGCATTGCAGAAGAATGTTAAGAGCCAAAAGATAGGGAGAAGGGCTGCAGAGTGTGACCTTCTAGGCACAGCACAACCCTTGCAAACCACAGGCTCACAGCAGCTGTGGTTACTCACACTGGGCCTACACAAGACTGGCCCTGATCACAGTCATTCAGGAATGGGGTGAGGCTCACAGGGTTCCACTCCTTAGTGTATATCTGTTATTGACTATTGATAGATTCTTTATTATTATTATTATTATTAATTATTATTATTTTAAACTCCAGATTTATTCCCCTCCCAGTCCAGCCTCATACCACATCCCTTACCTTATCTGCACCCCCTGTCTCCATGAAGATGTCCCCACCCTCCACCCCCACCCCACCAGACCTTTAAACTCTCTGGGGCCTCCAGTCTCTTGACGGTTAGGTGCATCTTCTCTGACTAAACCCAGACACAGCAGTCCTTTGCCGTATATGTGTTGGGGGCCTCATATCAGCTGGCATATGCTGTCTGGTTGATGTTCCAGTATCTGAGAGATCTCAGGGGTCCAAGTTAATTGAAACTGCTGGTCCTTCTACAGGGTCAACTTCCTCCTCAGCTTCTTCCAGCTTTCCCCTAATTCAACCACAGAGGTCAGCACTTCTGTCCATTGATTGGGTATAAATATCTGCCTCTGACTCTTTCAGATGCTTGTTGGGTCTTTCAGAAGGCAGTCATGCTAGGTCCCTTTTTGTGAATGCTCCATAGCCTCAGTAATAGTGTCATGCCTTGGGACCTCCCCTTGAGCTGGATTCCACTTTGGGTTTGCCGCTGGACCTTCTTTTCCTCAGGCTCCTCTCCATTTTCATCCCTGCAGTTTCTTCAGACAGGAACAATTATGGGTCAGAGTTTTTGACTGTGGGATAACAACCCCATCCCTCACTTGATGCCCTGTCTTCCTGCTGGAGGTGGGCTCTACAAGTTCCCTCCCCCACTGTAGGGCATTTCATCTAAGGTCCCTCCATTTGAGTCCTGAGAGTCTCTCACCTCCCAGGTGTCTGGTACATTCTGGAGGGTCCCCCCAACCTCCCACCTCCCGAGGTTGCCTGTTTCCATTCTTTCTGCTGGCCCTCGGGGATTTCAGTCCTTTCCCCCACCCAATACCATATCATGTTCCCCTCTCCACACATTCCCCATTCCCTTTCCTGCCCAGGTCTGTCCCTCCCTCCTTGTGGTTGCTTTCTCCCTCCCAAGTGGGACTGAGACATCCTCACTTGGGCTCTTCAGTGTGTTAAGCTCTTTGAGTTCTGTGGGTTGTATCTTGGGCATTTGGCACTTTTTTTTTTTTTTTTTTGCTAATATCCACTTATTAGTGAGTACATACCATGCATGCCTTTTTGGATCTGAGTTACCTCACTCAGGATATTTTCTAGTTCTATCCATTTGCTTACAAAACTCAGGATGTCCTCATTCTTAATAGCTGAGTAGTATTCCATTGTGTAAATGAACCACATTTTCTGTATCCATTCTTCTGTCGTGGGACATCTGGGTTGTTTCTAGCTTCTGGCTATCACAAATAAGGCTGCTATGAGCATGTGCCCTGTGGCATGGTGAGGCATCTTTTGGGTATATTTCCAAAATGGATCAGGTAGATCTATTTCCAATTTTCTAAAGAACCTCTTAATTGATTTCCAAAGTGGTTGTACCAGTATGCAATGCCACCAGCAATGTAGGAGTGTTCCTCTTTTTCCACATCCTTGCCAACACGTGCTATCACCTGAGGTTTTGATCTTAGCCATTCTGATTAGTGTAAGGTGGAATTTCAGGGTTGTTTTGATTTATATTTCTCTGATCACTAAGGACTTTGAACATTTCTTTAGGTGTTTCTCAGACATTTGAGATTCCTCTGTTGTGAATCTTGGTTTAGTTCTATACCCCATTTTTTGATTTGGTTGTTTGGTTTTTTTGGTGGTTAGCTTCTTGAGTTCTTTATATATTTTGGATATTAGCCCTCTATCGGATGTTGAATTAGTGAAGATTTTTTTTTCTCATTCTGTAGGTTGCCTATTTGTCTCTTTTGCCTTACAGAAGCTTTCCAGTTTCATGAGTTTCCATTTATCAATTCTTGATCTTAGAGCATGAGCCATTGGAGTTCTGTTTAAGAAGTTTCCCCCTGTGTCAGTGATTTCAAGGCTCTTAACCACCTTCTCTTCTATTAGATTCAGTGAATCAGGTTTCATGATGAGGTCCTTGATCCACTTGGACTTGAGCTTTGTGCAAGGTGACAAATATGGGTCTATTTTCATTTTTCTACAAACCGACAGCCAGTTAGACCAGCACCATTTGTTGAAGATGCTTTCTTTTTTCCATTGTATATGTTTGGTTTCTTTGTCAAAGATCAAGTGCCCATAAATGTGTGGTTTTATTTCTGGGTCTTCAATTCTATTCCACTGATCAACATGTCTGTCTCTGTACCAATACCATGTAGTTTTTATCACTATTGCTCTGTAGTAAAGCTTGAGGTCAGGGATGGTGATTCCCCCAGCCATTCTTTTATTATTAAGTATTGTTTTCGCTATTCTAGGTTTTTTGCCTTTTCAGATGAATTTGAGAATTGCTCTTTCCATGTCTTTGAAGAATTGTGTTGGGATTTTGATGGGGATTACATTAAATCTGTAGATTGCCTTCAGTAGGATGGCCATTTTTACTATGTTAATTCTGCCAATCCATGAGCATGGGAGCTCTCTCCATTTTCTGAGGTCTTCTCTGATTTCTTTCTTGAGAGACTTGAAGTTGTTGTCATGCATCTCTTTCACTTGTTTGGTTAGAGTTACCCCAAGATATTTTATATTATTTGTGGCTATTGTGAAGGGAGTTGTTTCCCTAATTTCTTTCCCAGTCTGTTTATTATTTGTATAAAGGAAGGTTACTGATTTGAGTTAATTTTATATCCAGCCTCTTTGCTGAAGTTGTTTATCAACTAGAGAAGTTCTCTGGTAGAGTTTTTAGGGTCACTTATGTTACTATCATATCATCTGTAAATAGTGATACCTTTATTTTTTTCCTTTGGCAATTTGTATTCCCTTGATCTCTTTCTGTTATTTTATTGTTCTAGCTAGCACTTTGAGTACTATATTGAATACATATGGGGAGAATGGGCATCCTTGTCTTGACCCTGATTTTAGTGGGATTGCTTCAAGTATCTCTCCATTTAATTTGATATTGGCTGTTGGTGCTGTATATTACTTTTGTTATGTTTAGGTATGGGCCTTGAATTCCTGATCTCTCTAATACTTTTAACATGAAGGGGTGTTGTATTTCGTCAAATGCTTTTTCTGCATCTAAGGAGATAATCATGTGATTTTTTTCTTTGTGTTTGTTTATATAGTGGATTACGTTGATGGAGTTTCATATATTGAACCAACCTTGCATCCCTACGATGAAGCCTACTTGATTGTGGTGGATGATGGTTTTGATATGTTCTTGGATTCAGTTTGCAAGAATTTTATTGAGTATTTTTGCGTTGATATTCATAACAAGATTCATCTGAAGTTCTCTTTTTTGGTTGGGTCCTTGTGTGGTTTAGGTATCAGAATAATTGTGGCTTCATAGAATGAATTAGGTAATGTTTCTCCTGTTTCTATTTTATGAAATAGTTTGAGGAATATTGGTATCATGTCTTCTTTGAAGGTCTAGTAGAATTCTGCACTAAACCTATCTGGCCCAGGGCTTTTTTTGGTTGGGGGGTTTGTAATTCTTCTATTTCCTTAGGGGATATTGACCTGTTTAGATAGTTTGCCTGCTCTTGATTTAACTTTGGTATGTGGTGTCTGTCTAGGAAACCATCCATTTCATCTAGATTTTCCAGTTTTGTTGAGAATAGGCTTTTTTAGTAGTATCTGATGATGTCTTGAATTTCCTCCATTTCTGTTGTTATGTCTCCCTTTTCATTTCTGATTTTGTTAATTTGGATACTGCCTCTGGGCTCTTTAGTTAATTTGGCTAGGGGTTTATTTATCTTGTTGATTCTCTCAAAGAACCAGCTTTTGGTTTTGTTGATTCTTGGTATTGTTCTCTTTGTTTCTATTTGGTTGATTTCTTGCCTTCTACTTATCTTGGGTGAGTTTGCTTCTTTTCATTCTAGAACTCTCAGGTGTGCTGTTATATCTCTCCTGTTTCTTTACCAGGGCTCTTAGTGCTATGAATTTTCCTCTTAGCACTGCTTTCACTGTATCCCATAAGTTTGGGTACGATGTGTCAACATTTTCATTAAATTCCAGGAAGTCTTTAATTTCTTTCTTTATTTCTTCCCTGACCAAGTTATCATTGAGTAGAGAGTTGCTCAGGTACCATGTATATGTGGGCTTTCTGTTATTTTTGCTGTTGTTGAAGACCAGTCTTAGGCCATGGTGATCTGATAGGATGCATGGAATTATTTCAATCTTCTTGTATCGATTGAGGGTTGTTTTCTGACCAATTATATGGTCGATTTTGGAGAAGGTACCATGGGATGCTGAAAAGAAGGTGTATTCTTTTGTTCTGGGGTGAAATATTCTGTAGATATCTGTTAAATTCATTTGGTTTATAACCTCTCTTAGTTTTACTGTGTCTCTGTTTAGTTTCTGTTTCAATGACCTGTCCATTGGTGAGAGTGGGATGTTGAAGTGTCCCACTATTATTGTGTGGGGTTCAATGTGTGTTTTGAGCTTTAGTAAAGTTTCTTTTATGAATGTAGGTGTCCTTACATTTGTGGCATAGATGTTCATAATTGAGACTTTCTCTTGATAAAGTTTCCCTTTGATGAATATGAAGTGGCCTTCCTTATCAGGCTTGATAACTTTTGGTTAAAAGTCTATTTTATTGGATATTAGGATGGCAACTCGAGCTTGTTTTCTGGGATCATTTGCTTGAAAGACCTTTTTCTATCCTTTTATTCTGAGATAGTGTCTTTGTCATTGAGGTGTGTTTCTTGTATGCAGCAAAATGCTGGATCTTGTTTGCATATCCAGTCTGTTAGCTTATGTCTTTTATGGGTGAGTTGAGTCCATTAATATTGATAGATATTAAAGATAGATGACTGTTGCTTCCTGATATGTTTGTTTTTGTAGGTGGCTTTATGTGCTGTGGTTCTCTCCTTTTGGCTTTGCTGTGAGATGCTTAATATCTTGTCTTTTCTTTGGTGTAGGTACCTTCCTTGTGTTGGAGTTTTCCTTCTGGAATCCTCTGTAGGGCTGGATTGGTAGATAGATACTGTTGGAATTTGGTTTTGTCCTGGACTATTTTGTTTTCTTCATCTATGGTGATTGAGAGTTTTGCTGGGTATAGTAGCCTGGGCTTTCATTTGTGTTCTCTTAGAGTCTGCATGACCTCTGACCAGGTTCTTCCAGTTGTCACAGTCTGTGTTGAGAAGTCTGGTGTAATTCTGATAAGTCTACCTTTGTATGTTACTTGGCCCTTTTCTCTTGCAGCATTTAATATTCTTTCTTTGTTCTGTGGGTTTAGTGTTTTAATTATTGTGTGACAAGAGGATTTTCTTTTCTGGTCCCATTTATTTGGTGTTCTATAGGCTTCTTGTACCTTTATGGTCATCTCTTTAGGTTGGGGAAGTTTTCTTCTATGATTTTATTGAAGACATTTTCAGGTCCTTTGAGCTGGGAATCTTCGTTCTCCTCTATTTCAATTATTCTTAGATTTGGTCTCTTCATTGTGTCCTGAATTTCCTGGATGCTTTGGGTTAGGAGTTTTTTACGTTTTGAATTTTCTTTGACAGTTGTGTCAATCTCTTCTATGGTATCTTCTACACAGAGATTCTCTCTTCTATCTCTTATATTCTGTTGGTGATACTTACATCTGTAATTCCTGACCTCTTTCCTAGGTTTTCCATTTCCAGGTTTGCCTCCATTTGTGTTTTCTTTATTGTTTCTACTTCCATTTTTAGGTCTTGGATTGCTTTATTCAATTCCTTTACCTGTTTGATTGTGTTATCCTGTATTTCTTTCAGTGAGTTTTTTATATCCTCCTTAAAGCACTCTATTTTCTTCATGAGATAGGATTTTAGGTCCGCTTCCTGATTTTCAGATGTGTTGGTGTATTCAGGGTTTTGCTGTGGTGGGAGAACTGGGTTCTGATGATGCCCACATATATTGGCGTCTGTTGCTTAAGGTCTTGTGTTTGCCTTTTGCTATCTGGTTGTCCCTGGCATTTGCTGGTCTGGGTGGCTCTGTATGGAGTCTGCCTCTTTTGTCACTGGGTTGTTTCAGGTCTACTGGTAGGCCTGCTGCCCTGACTGTGGCAGACCACCTGTAGGGTCTTCCAACTGGGGAATCTTCAGAGGGGCAGAGAAGCTGCTGATCTGTTGCCCTGGCTGTAGTAGATCTCCTGGGAGGCCTTCAGACTGTTGAGTCTTCAGCGGAGCAGTCAGGTTGTTGTCCTGTATAAAGATGTTCTCCGGGGGTGGGGGTGGGGGTGGGGGTGTGGTCTACCGATTGTAGATTTCTGTTGCCCTGTGTGCAACAGAATTCCAGGGAGGCTTTTAGTCTGTTCGGTCAGTTGCCCTGCATTCCACAGAGCCCCTGGAAGGTCTTTAGACTGTGGTATCTGTTTCCAAGTTGCCCTGTGTACAGAAGAGTTCCTGGGATGCCTTCAGACTGTGGTGTCTCCAAGGGAGCAGGTAGGCTGGCGATCAGTTGATCTATTGCCTTGTGTGTAGCAGATCTCCTGGGATGACAGTTGCTCTGTATGTAGCAGATCTCCTGGGATGACAGTTGTCCTGTGGGCAGCAGATCCCCTGGGATGCCTCAGACTGTGGTGTCAGTTACCCTGAGTGCAGTGGATCTTCTGGCTTAGGATATGGTGTCTCCATAGGAGCAGACTAGCTAGAAGTCTGTTCCAACAGAAAAGACCAGGAGGAAGGGAAGGGGTATTTAGTGGGGATAGGGTTGGGGGATTGGGGGGTAATGGGTCCCGAGTCCACTGGGCTCCCAGCAGCAGCTGTAAGACTTCCAGAGGGTTCTTACCAACTGCTCTGAGTGCAGCAGATCCTCTGGGCTGGTTCAGGATATGGTGTCTCCAGGGGAGCAGTCTAGCTAGCAGTCTGCCCCAGCAGAAATGCGATAGATTCTTGAAGAGAGAGAATCATTATCTTTAGTTGTGCACCTACTGTTGAGGCCACCCAGGTTTCAATGGATAGCTCCAAACCAGTGACCATACATGGTGTCTAGTTATTAAAAACAAAACAAAACAAAACAAATACACAAATACATATACACACATACACACAAGTATGGATATAATATATAGGTATGTATATGTGTACAAACATAATATGTACACATACACATATATATACACACATAATATACATACATACATATACATATACATGCAGGGAAGGGTGACAGTAGATAGCAATGGAGTGAATTGAGTGAGAGATGAGAGTAACCAGAACATATGGTATACATTTATGGAATTGTCAATGAACACATTAAATAAGTAAAATATATTTGTCTGTCCATTTATATGTCAGCTGGTTTTCTGGTTTGAATAATGATCTATCTTTGCTATGGGCATATCTTATGTCTCAGGTTTACTGTGAGCTTCTCAGTATCCAAACCTGTGTTCACCTTCTAGTCCCAATGATTGCACCCAAAACCACCAGTGAGCATTAAATGAAAACAGTGATAACTGGCATTGATACACAGCACAAAGAACCAGCCTCAGAGGTAGCCTGTAGACCACCCAATCTTGCCTCTATTTCTGTCCAACAAAACTCCTAGTTCCTCTTAGCTTTAGGCTTGTTTTTATTCTCATGAGACAAGTAACAGAATCAAGAGTTTGATGTGACCATAAAGTGTCCCTACATTACTTCCAAAGCACTTTCCTCCAACCTCATATGGAAGTTGGTTTCTGATTAAACAATAGGAAAATGCTAAACAAATAAGACTTATTTGTAGCAATTTATATTCAGAGACCTAAATGATTCTGATAGACTGAACCCTGTGTAATGATGATTTGAACTCTCCTTTGATTCAGAAACAGCTATGTGATGCAATTGACAGTGAGACTTTCACTCCACAGCAACTCAGTTTTTGGAAGACAAGCATTTTCAAATAAAAATGCATTCAGAAAACTTTGTCTTGAATTATCTAGTAGGAGTCTATGCTTCTATTGTCAGGCCCTCATTCTAACCATGTACTGGCTATTAGGAATCAGGTTGTTGAGTTTCTTGCCTTTTTAATGGAGACCAGGGTTTTGTGCCAGCCCCAGGTGTATAAAACACCTTCCAAACTTGGAACCCTGGGTTGGGCCATATGGTGGTTTGAATATGCTCTGCCCAGGGAGTGGCACTATTATTAGGATGTGTGGCCTTGTTGGAGGAGGTGTGGCCTTAATGGAGGAAGTGTGTCACTGTGAGAGTGGGCTTTGAGACCCTCTTTCTAGATGCTTAGAAAACAGTCCTCTCCTGACTTCCTTTGAATGAAGATGTAGAACTCTCAGCCCCTTCTCCAGTGCCATGTCTGCCTAGATGCTGCCATGCTCCCACCTTGATGATAATGGACTGAACCTCTGAACCTGTAAGCCAGCCCCAATTAAGTGTTGTCTTTTATAAGACTTGCCTTGGTCATGGTGTCTGTTCACAGCAGTGAAACCCTAACTAAGACAAGACAAGCTGTTTTTCCATACAGCAATGTAGAGGCTAATCTACTGTGTGCCCCTTGATGGGAACAACTTTCTCCTGGAGAGAGAGAAAGAGAGAGCGAGTGAGAGAGAGAGAGAGAGAGAGAGAGAGAGAGAGAGAGAGAGAGAGCGAGCTATGTATGTGTGTATCTCATTTCTAATCTGTTCTATAAACTGGGGAGGATTTTGCCTTCAGCAAGAGGAGAATTTTCCAAATAGTTCTGTTGTAACCTAAACCCTTCATATCCAGTAGAGCCCAGAAAGACTTCTATTATAAAAAAAAAAAAAACAAACAAAAAACCCACCTGAATATAAATTGTTTTTAATTTTTCAAAAGTAAAAATGATGTCCACATATATCACCCTTTAAGGCGGCCAGTTTCCCTGAATTTAAGCACATCCATGTATTCTTACACCTTGGAGTCAGGGCCCCAAGATGAGCAGAAGTTCTGTACTTGTCAGTTCTGTGTTTCATGCTGAGTTACTTCATCTCTTTAGTTTGCCCCTCTATAAAATGATGGTTATATCTGTCCTAATTGTATTGACGTGGGAGAAGTAGTGAATGTGAGTAATGAAATCTACTTCTACTAGATTTATCATGCTCTACTCAGTAAATAAGTTTGACAAAATTTATGCTATTTTCACAAATTGGGGCATCTTTTTCAAATCCGTTTAGTTTTTTGGAAATAGAAAATGTCCAGGGAAAATCGATAGTCACACATCTTTTGTTCCCATAAATACTCACATTTCTGTTGAGACCTTGCTGTTCGTCAAGTCATGAACACTATGCACAGTCTCCCATAAATGCATCTATTTTCTTTTCCATTTATTTAACTGAGAAAAATTCTTCTAGAAAAAAAAATACTAAGAAAAGGGAATATAATAAAACTAGACCAAAATAAATGAAATACCCATTTTCTCTTTTCCAAGTATTTTGGCACTGTGAGACGAATTTCATTCTAGTTAAAATGAATGTTTTCAGAGGTATGAGTAAAATTCCTATTGTCACACTGGGTTAAATGTCTTCATCTCAGTGTGGCATGTATACATTACACACTGTGACATTGAGGTGAGCTGTTGGTAATCTCCCAAGATTAATCTTCATGTTAAAAGAGGCTGGAGAGTTATTATAAAACCCTTTTAAAAATCTGAATAAATTCTAAGCAACATATTTCCTGGGGTGAATTGAAACATGGTGAGTCAGGGAGCAGAGTGTAGGCCTTTGTAAGACAACAGGAGTTAAATGCACTGGCAAATACCACTAACAACAACTCATATGCACTCTTTAAAAACTACCCTAAAGGTTTCCACAGATGTATAACAGAGTTTGCATAATATGACCCTGTTGTCTACTCTGTTCTGTTTTGTTTGGGGAGCAGCCATTCCAGATGAAGATAGTAACAGATAGCTCCCTACCTGCAGCCGTGAGTCACGCTGACCTTTGACTACAGTGGGATTCATCTGTCTGCCATTTCACATACTATCTATCTCCTAGAAAATTCCGTATCAAGGTATAATCAAGACTAAATATGACATAGATTGTCTTTGGGTCCATTCCCAGTGGATGCTTCACTTTGTACTTATTAATTTTTTTTTTTTTTGAGAAATCAGTGGATTTGTTGTCTTACCTATGGAAACTTCAGGATTTATCATTAGAAAGTGCCAAGAATGGGCCTCAGCTTGGAGAACGATCCTGAGAGAATGGATGTTTGACAGCACTGAGACAAATGACTTGAAGTCAATTCCTGGGTCCAAGCTGACAGCCTATGTTCTGCTCGAGACAGCTTTCCAGATTGTTCTTACTCTGTGTTCTGCTCAAAACAATTTTCTCTTGCTATTCTAAAAACTCTCTGGATAGCTCATCTCTTGCAGATCAAAAACCCAATTTTTTTATTTACATATCAATTCAGTCATTACTCCAGGTTCCCTTGATGATCCCATAAATCCCTTTTGAGCATCCCATGTCCCCAGCCCCTTGATTCTTAAAAGGAGACGACGGGCACAATTACAGACTATAAGATAAACTCTCTTTGTCCCAGGATGACCTTGAACTCAGGAATCTACCTGCCTTTGTAAGCATAAACAAACAAACCAACAAATACTTAACTGGATGGGATCACCATTCCCTAAATCTCTTTATCTCCTTCCTTAGTATCTTTCTGATAAGCTGGCACATGCTGCAGCTGCCTTTGTTCTTTTAGATCAGTGAAGCTCTTAATACAATTCATATTGCATCCTTATATTTTGCATACTTGAGGAATTATATATTTTCTTTTCTTTTTTCTTTTTTTTTTTTTTTTTGAGACAGGGTTTCTCTGTGTAGCCCTGGCTGTCCTAGAACTCACTCTGTAGACCAGGCTGGCCTCGAACTCAGAAATCCGCCTGCCTCTGCCTCCCAAGTGCTGGGATTAAAGGCGTGCACCACCGCTGCCCGGCGAGAAATTATATATTTTCAAACTCATGTTTTCAGTATTCATTCACACAGCCTTAAGGGCTTTCACAATGTTCTACCATTTTGCTGTGACACACCCTTGCCTCTCAGACTCATGCTGTCTCTGATTATCATAGAGTTATTAACCTTGGCAGAGAGGACTTACCTTGAAGGAGAAAGGTGAAAATATATACACTATTATACAAACAAGCCTTATGCTCACAGCAACCTTCAACACTCATGAAGGCCCACACCCTGCTGTTTCTGTTACAGGGACAAAAAACCATGTCATACTGTCCCTTACATGTCCAAGCCAGAGTCAGCAAGAAAGCAATTAAAAATGTATAATAAGTAGTATCATTTATAATTGTGCAGTAAACATGCATATCATCAATATGTGATAGCTCTGGATGACTTGTAAATGTTATGAATAACGTATATATTATCAAGTTTCATGAAACGAGTATATATAATTCGTCCTTTTCCTTACAAGTATTTAAGGAGTCATACATTTTACAAAGAAGCCCCTGCCCTGGTGTAAGCCAGCAACTTTTTACCTCTTATAGTGGGTAGGCAAATTTAACTCTGGAATGCAGTATTTGAAAGCCCTCAACTGACATGGAGCTAGATCTCATCCTGCAAACAGCTAGTTCCTTGAGGGTTTTATCTTTCGATATTTTTAATCTTTCTCATAATGGATTTTGAATGTGGGCAGAAGAAAAGAGATAATGCTGACCTTTTATTAAAGATCCCACCAGAAAACTTTTAGTTCTGATAAGCACTTTAAGAAAATAATAGGATACAAAATCAACACAAAAAAATCAGAAACTTTTCTATATGTCAATAATGAAAATGTTGAGGAAGAAATTATCAAAAGACATTCCAATCTACTATATCAGTACAAACAAACAAAGAAAGAAAAACAGCCCAGGAACAAATCTAACCAAGAAGGTAAAAGACTTTTAAAATGAAAACTTGAAAACACTGAAGAAAGACATTGAAGAAGACACTAGAAGGTACTAGAAGATGAAAAAATCTCCCATGTTCATGGGTTGGCAGAATTAACACCATGAAGCCAGCAATATTTATAAAAGTGATTTCCAGTTTTGATGCAATCCTGCCAAAATTCCAATGATATTTTTCACATAACTAGGGAAAAAAATCCTCAAATTCACATGGAAGCACACAAAAGCCTAAATGCCCAAGGCCATCTTAAGCAGGAGAACTCTTGAAGGCAACATAGTACCTGATCTCAAACTATACTACAGATCTGTAGTACCAAAACACAGACTAGTACTGGCACAAAAACAGACATGAAGAGCAAAAGAATAGAAAAAAAGGACTCCAAAATAACCCCCTATACTTACAGCTCCCAAACTGTAAACAGAAATGTTAAAAATGTGCATTTGGAAAAGGTTTCTTCAGCAAATGATGCTGGGAAATCTATATGCATAAAAGTGAAAGTAGATCTCTATCTCCTCCCCAACATAAAGTTAAATGAAAAATGGATCAAAGATGTTACTATAGACCAGAAACTCTGAAACTGCCGGGGGGGGGGGGGGAAGCACTTGAAGGTTTAGGCATAGGCAACAACTTTCTAAAAAGGATTCTAATAAACTGGAAATAATCCCAAGAACTAACAAACAAGGTCACTTGAAATTAAAAATCTCCTGGACAGCAAAGGAAACCGTCCATAGAGTGAAGAAGAGAATCTACAGAATGGAAAAAGTCTTTCCCAGGTCTTATATGGTTGGAGATCTGATGTGTGGATCTTTAATTTGGATCCAATTTACATTTGGGTATCATATGTATATGACATGCAAATGGGAAAGGGCCTAGGAAGGGAAGATTAGGTTTAAAGGGAGGAAGGGGGATAAGAGAGGATAACGGAAAGTGTGTATCCTTTAGGAAGGGCGGGGAATGTTTTGGGAGGTGGGGGGATAGGCAAGAGGAAAAGAGGGAGGAGGACAGTGTGCGGGGGTTGGGGGCACAGACAAAGGGAGCAAGCCACAAGGATAGCACTGTGAGAAAATGTCACAGTGAACCCCAGTCTGTGTACACAACCTACCTCCAAAGAAAGAAAACACTAGCCCATTCACGGTTCCGAATTTCAGGACTGATGTAGCTAGTACACTATACTCAGCAGTCTGGTTACCTCTCATTTGATCTCCTCTGTGCCTGTGAAGTTGGCATTGTCTCCTCCATCTTATAGAAGAACTGAGAAGACAGTCGTCAGTGAGATTTAGTAAAGTGTGGGGTTCAGGACCATGACCCCTTGATTCCAAAGTTCCTCCTCTTTCTACTCTGCAGGAATTTGCAAACAGTTTTTAGAAAAGAAAAAAAAAATTTTTTTCTGGAAATGAAATATTTCATGCCAAACAGGCAAACCAAGAAAAAGTTGAGGTGTTCTGGTTGTTGGGTGGGTGGGAGGGGTGTGCTCTAGGACTACTCATCGCAATACCCAACTTTTACTCTGTGGTAACCTGTAGGTACATCTTTGCGGCTTCTCTGACTACAGTTTTTAAGCCGTAGCCTCTGATTTTCCAACACACCTCAAAAAGATTGCTCAGGTCGCGGTTGGGGTGGTGAAGATGTCCAAGTACAGTTCCCAATTTCAGGAACAACCCCAGGAAGCTGTCAACTAGCAGTCCCTCGGAAAATCAGAGCTCTGTTGTGGAAGTTCCTGGCTTCAGGGTGCCCTGGTCTAGCATGCCAGGCTGTGGAGAAAAATAGCCTGTGATGATAGCACAGAGTTCTAAAAGTACCACTCAGTCCAAACTGCTTCTGCCAAATCCAGTGTGCTGAGTATTGAATGGCAAAAAAGCAGGGTCTGCAACAAGGGTACACCCCAAGAAGCCTCCACTTTGCAGCTGGACAAGGACAGGCACACGCGAAGAACGCGGCATGATTCAGATGGAAGGGAACGAAGCGAGGAAGGACAAACGGTCCCATGCGCAATTCTCCCCCTTTATACAAGTGAAAGGTCTAATTTACGAATCCGGTAAACACTACCGACTGTGGAAAGATTTGGCCATATGGAAAGGTTTCCTACTGCTGTCTTGGCTGGGGGGAATATTCAGAAGTTAGGAGTAATTGTCAGAAATTAGTCACTGCGATGTTGCAGGGGATGAAGTCAGCAGTGTAGCCTGGTGTGGGGGCGGAGTTGCCTTCAATCACAAGATGTTTCCGTGAAGGTTCCCCACCCCCCTCATTTCCTTTCCGAGGAGGAGAAGAATTTCAGCACCTTTCTAGTAACTTAGTCTTTGTTCAGTAACTAGGAAACATCACTTTGCGGAAGCCTCTGATAATTACAGCTCTTAATTTAGGCAGGTTTTGTCTTTCTTGCCTTCATTAAGGAGGGTTATACATGTGCAGGCTCCAGAATGTTTTTGTACCCTGGCTATGAAAACTGACAAAGGGCTCAATTCCTTGCTTAGGGTACCGAGAAGCAAAACCCATCGGCTTTGTACAATAATAACCTGCAGAGGTAACAGGCCATGTTATTATTAATTTCTAGTGTATCTTTCTCAAATTTAGTGGTTGAAATTAATTATTATACCGTGAGAGTCAGATTTAGAAACAGCCTGGCAGAACTCAATGTCTCTCATGAGGCTGGTGTCACATGGCAGCTGCGCTGATGGAACTGGATACCCACGTTGGCTCATGTATGTGGCTGGCAATTGGCAATGGTTGTTGACTGGAAATTCAGTTGAGCTGTTGACCAGAAGCCCACGCACAGGGCTTCAGAGACACAGGAGGCCCAGGGTCACTAGGGCTCTTGCATGGGGGTAGTAGGTGCAGGTTCCCTCAGAATGAGTAACCCGAGGGAACATGGCAGAGGCTGCATGGCCTGACAGCCCCAGAGCGTGTGTCTCATGGCTTCTGCTACCTTGGTTTACTTGCAGCTGAGTCACTTACAGAGGCCCAGATTCTAGATGAGATGTAGGTAACACATCTTGACCACAAGTTGTTAGCATTTTGATTTTGTCTAGGCTCCGCCCCACAGTTCCCTGGCAATAGCCAGACTCACTATAAAAGGGGCTGCTCACCTCCCTCCTCTCTCCTGACTTCTTGCTCTCACTCCGTCCTCTCCTCTCTCCTCCTTCCCCTCTTCCCTTTCCACATACTCATGACTGGTGGCCTCTACTCTTCTCTCTCTCTCTCTCTCTCTCTCTCTCTCTCTCTCTCTCTCTCCCTCCCTCTCTCTCTCCCTTTACCCCTCAACTCCCCTCCCCATGCCCTGAATAAACTCTATTCTACACTATATCATCCCTCAGAGGGGAAGGGATGCTTCAGCATGGGCCATGGGTGGAGGTACCACTCGCCCGCCCCCCTTACCACACCTCCACCAAACATATTCCTCTCTCTATCTTTTTATAAAACACAACAGGAGAGTTTCCCGGTGCTTCTACTTACCAGGCATAGTCTCCTGAAGGACTGTTATCCCTTCCCACTTCCATTCATTTTGTGGGTAAGTGCTGAATTTTCCCTGGCTTTCCTCCTCTTTGTCCAGTCCCAAGGGAAGAAACTCTCTGAAGGTTTCCCCTCTTTACCTTTAAATTCTGAATTCAAAAAGAGAAAGCCATATATCCCAGCTGTTTACTTGTAGGCTGACCCGTGTGTCCCCAAGTGTTCACGACACAGCTCAATGAGGAACAAAACCACGTTCTAGTCCAAACGTATAAAATGTCCAGCACTAATGGCCAAGCCTGTGGGACAAACAACGTCACTTGCAGAAGAGGAGACAGAGATTCCAAGTGGCAGAGGCTGGAGAAAAATGTTTTGAAAGAATATCTTCTGGATACGACAGGAGCGTGGACTCAGGGACTCACCACAGCTGCAATTGCCGGTACAAGACATGTTCAAGATCAAGTCTGTGAGCCTGACAGTCTGGTCAGGGAAGGGGCTCCTGAGGTCCCATCCCTGGATGAGGATGTGAGCCCTGGTCACT
This sequence comes from Tokudaia tokunoshimensis, assembly GCA_036184795.1. Classification (NCBI taxonomy): domain Eukaryota; kingdom Metazoa; phylum Chordata; class Mammalia; order Rodentia; family Muridae; genus Tokudaia; species Tokudaia tokunoshimensis. The sequence goes on along the minus strand of BTHU01000001.1, from coordinate 155,204,945 downwards.
GGCAAGTGACGGCCCCTAGGGGAGGGAGAATCTGGTTTTTTTTTTTGTTGTTGTTGTTGTTTTTGTTTTTAGTTGTTTGAAGCATTGAGTAGGGGTGTGTGTAGATATCATCTAACTACATTATAATTATATACGTTACCAAGAAAAAAAGTAAAATTTAAGAAAAAGAACCATTTTTGGGGAAAACTTGGAATTTCTGAGACTAGAGGAAGGAGCATGGAGAAGAAAAGCTTCATAAGACCCACTGGGGTTGCTCATCACGATGTCCCCAGGGTGACTCCCACACACCCCTGAATAGAAGAGAGCAACATACAGATTGATTCACAAGTTCTTACTTTATGTATTTGGTCTAGAGCTCTACCTGGAAGGGGGCAGATGTTGACATGTTATTAGACAAGAAAAGCAAGACTCAAAGTTTAATGAAGTTATGAACTACTTCAAGAAAACAAATTTCTCACCGCCATCTCTCACATCCATATACATTGTTAGTGAACTGCAAACAACCTAAGGAGACTAGAGAAGTGTCCGACATTCAGTCTAAACGGGCAGCTAAGTGGACGTGCCTGTTTTGTTTATCTCTGCTGTAGGTAGCTACTGAGAGCCTTCTGCATGTCAGGATCACTCCAGCCACAAAGGACAGACTGGCTAACACTGTACTAGATCAACCCTATTTGGGATTATGGCTCTGTTATACTCAGAAATACTGTGCATGTGTAAAGTGAATTGACTTGCATCTAACCATCATGCATTTTAAAGAAAAAAAGTTGATAGGACTTAAATAATGTCAAACACATGGTGGGGACTGAGAGGCCGGCCTTGGGAGGCCCGTGTCGCTTTTACACCATCAGGACTCTCTGGCTCTGTGAGGTTCCATATGCACCCAATGTGTACTGAGGTTATAATTTTGATCTTGGGTAGGAATGTGAAGATTAGAGATATCAACAGTGTCCACTTCCCGGGGGGTGGGGGGTTATGGCAAATAATCACTATCCATGAAACATAAAGACAGCTTTTCTCCTGAAAACGTGAACGAGGACTGCCCACAGAACAGAACTTCATATCTTGTTATCTAAAAGTTAGAATCCCCAATGGATGAGGAAACTCTCAATATTATATTCTCTTTGATTCTTCTGATCAAACTGTGTCCTGGTTTTATAAGAATACATCTTGGCCTATTTTCACTTGTACATTCTACACTGTTTGTTTTAAACATACTTTCAGAACATGTATTCAAATCCCCTTTTGAACATTGGAGAGGTGGGTCGGGGGGAAGCTGGATTTGTGTAATTTTACAGCTGTGTAAAAGAGAAAATGTCCTAGAGAGGAAGGATAGTTCTGACGTCTACTTCTCCTTAAATGCAGTTTTTATGCATGTTGTGTCTCAAAATCTCAGACTTAGTGATATTCTGGTCTAGCTACTGTCTGATGACTCTAAGGACCCTGACCATGTGTCCACAGAGGCTGTAAGATGAGAAGTGGTGGGAGAGAGTTAACCTTGTGCACTTGTCACAGGCCTTGGGCGGCAGCTCATCTAAGTGACAAGGCAGGAGAGTATGGGAAGAAAACGGAGTTTTGACAATATGAACTCTTTCTACTAGGGAACCTTTAATCTATGGCAATTTAAAGGTCGCAGTTTGGAAGTGTTCAAGCTTAAAAAGTTAGTTTTATATATTTTTTAAAAAAGTATCCCAGCTTCTAAATATAGAGGGGAAATGTAATGGGAGGCAGGGCTGACCATCCTGAGATGACACATCTGACCCTCACATCACCCTTCAGTATGCAGCAATATTTCTGAAGGACCAGAGGAATGGCTTTATTGATCTTGTAGCTCTGAGCAGCTTCTCTGAGTCTAATATGAAGAACTCAGGTGCTGGACAGCGCTAAAGCAACTTTCTTACTTTTTTATTTTTTTATTTTTTTTGGTGGAAAATATTGCCTAAACAGCTATTATCTGCATCTTAAGTAACAGCGCATCAAGAAGGGCATCTGTAGGTGTTGGGAGAGACTGTGGTGAGAGTCAGTATCCCAGGGCTGGTGAAGCAAGGTTTGCCAGGCTGGCCCTGCGTATAAATTACTGTTTGCTTGTTTGATAAAAATTAGAATGTCGTCTTCCAGAAACTATGATACAAACTGCAGCCCAGGGTTACTGGTTCTGAGAGTCACTGAATGCTGTTTGCTGAGATGAACAGTATGTGTCCTGATGAGGCTCGAGCTGATTCCAGGGAAAAGGGTGCCAGGTTTTTCTTCCAGAGACTCCATTTGAAAGAAGGCAGGGAAGAGATCATTGGTTGTTTTTCTTCCTTCAGAAGGAGGAAGCAGCTCGCATTTTCACTTGAGTCGAGCAATGAATCATCTGGATAGAACTCCAGTCTTCCTAAAACCAAGTACTATCTAGTGGAAGGCTCTAGGCAACATGGCTGAATTAGATCATCTACCACGAGGACTGGTTTGTTACCAGGAGAATAAATAGCTATGTCTCCCAGCTCCCTAGCCTACTTTATGTAAGTAAACATGACATTAAAAATTCAAACTGGGGGATCTCACAAAGCAATGAAAATGGGCAGGAGCTGCGGACATCACCGGAATGCATCTTATCGACAATAGGGCAGGCATGAAGAAAGCAAATATCCTATATAAACTCCCTTAAAGCTCGGAATACGAAAACACATCAGCAAAGGGTGAATGCTGTTGCTGACCAAGGACATTCTGTTTCATTCCTGAATTTAGAAGAAATGCATTCATTCACACTACCACCCACCTACCTCCCCCAATTCAGTATGGTATTGGCTATGGGCTTTTCAAATACAACCTCTATTATGTTGTGGTACAAACTTGCGAAGCCTATTTTCCTCCACAGATAATGTTTCCTTTTAAGTTGTGAAGAAAGCTTCAGATAGTGCCACTGCCTGGGCTCTACTCCCATTTTAATTTGTGGTCCCTTTGTCTCTCAGATATGTGCATTTCATAAATAGTCATCATTTTTAGTTGCTCGTTTGTGTGTGTGTATGTGTGTGTGTGTGTAGTTTAATAAAAATTACTAAGGAATATATAAAACTCACTCTTTGAGAATATCTACTAAAATTCACATTTAAGAAAGATATGGGGGATCACTGGAGCGACGGCTCAACAGTTAAGAACACTTGCTGCTTTTGAAGTTGACCAGTGTTTGGTTCCCAGCACCTGTAACTCTCTCTGACACCTACACTGCCATAACCAGATCTAGATTTCATGAGAATTGTCCAGAGGTCACACTGTAACAATTGATAAGTATCAGTTTGGGCTTTGATACCAGTTTCTATAGTTTTTGATTCTCAGCAGATATACAGACAAGGGGAACTTTGAAGTTTCCCCATGGGTGTTCCTAGATTACCAAAGGCTGCAGGATACCATCCTTCTTCTTGCTGTAGAACATTGTTGCAGAGAAAGAAGGCTAACCCACCTGGGGGTTTTGGAATCTTGCCCTCAATGTTCCTATGCCCACACAAAGTTCTCTCATTTAGAAACTGTGCCTTTTGCAGAATGTTTCAAATGGAACAAATGCATATCAATCAGCATGGAGTTGCAATCAGCAATCAGCTCCCCATTCAGGCCAGCAGGTGACCCAGAGGCTCCAGGCCCCCCCATGGATGCAGCCATTTGACAGGGGCACTATTGAGTTTCATGGAGGCCCGGGCACAGCATTCTCTATGTTTAACAGCTTTTCAGAGTTCTTTCTCCTAAGGATGCAGGTCTGCTAGTGACTGACTGCTGGAATGATGCTTCTTTTTCTTTCCAAGGTAAGGAGATCGGCAAAGTAAAAGGGATAATGCGCTTTAGTCCGAGCAGGGTGGGGTGCTTATAGCAGGTGGGTTTAAAAGGACCTTCAGGCTGGCCTCTTAGGTGTAAATACCTCATTCTTGCATACCCCATTCCCAGAGCTATATGGCACATTTACACCCTCAAGGTAGATAGATCTGCCTCCTCCTGTTCCCCTCCAAAGGCAAAAGAACTATTGTGGGTTGATTGCGCCCCCTGCAGGACAGGGTTGGGGAGCCGTGTGGTGCAATTTCACATCTATAACTGCTTCCCAGTTTTTCTGCATTTTCATGGGATTCCAGCTGAGATCAGATTTATTGATTATACCATTTCTTTCCTAGTCTCCTTCTCTCTCCCTCTGCCCTCTCCCTCTCCTATATGAGCACAGTAAAGCCCTCAACACACACGCACACGCATGCACGCACACACACAAGCACTTCATCCAATTCCTTCTTCTCCCATTTGTATTGTCTGTTATATTCCCTAATTACATCTGAAAAAAACCTCACAAGTGTCATAAGGTAGTTTCTTTTTTTTGTTTGTTTTTTTTTGTTTTTCGAGACAGGGTTTCTCTGTGTAGCCCTGGCTGTCCTGGAACTCACTTTGTAGACCAGGCTGGCCGCGAACTCAGAAATCCTCCTGCCTCTGCCTCCCAAGTGCTGGGATTAAAGGCGTGCACCACCACTGCCCCATAAGGTAGTTTCAAACTCTATCAAGGTTAGAAATCGTCACTGGCTTTAAGGTCGAGTTGAGTGCAATCAACAGAAGGAGCCGGGTTCCCAGAAGAGGGGCGTCCACCCCCAGCATGCATGAGACTGAAGGTGTTCTTGGATTTTAAAGGGATAGAGCTGGAATACTCCCAGGAAACCCTGTACAGCTAAGTCACCTTGCTCCCATGACTGCAGAGACAGACTGAAGGCTTGAGGTCTCCTTCAAGTTCTCTACTCAATTACAAGAAATGGAAGAATTCTGACCACGGAAAAAGGAGTTAGTAGCTCTTATGAGTTATGGGCATTTGGAAGAGATGCACACTTGCACATTTGGGGAGATGCACACAGCAACTGATTTAGATTTAATGCCCAACTATTATTGGTCCTGATTTTGAATCATTCATATTATGAACTTCCCTTAAGTAACATACAAAGCAACCCAGAGCCTTTGTCAAATAAGTATCAATAATTTTCATTTGTAATTTTATAATTTCATATTACTCGCAACAGCATATGTATATCATAAAAGCTAAAAGGTGATAGCCATTTCCTAATTGAGTACTTTTATGTCCTCTTCATAACGACACTGTACTTATGGTTTATCAGTTTGATAAATGAGGAATCTGGGCCTGTGAGAAGCAGATAAGAAACCCAAAGTCAATGGCTGAGAAAGAAGGTGTACACCCTGGTCTCCGGCCACAAAGCCTATGCCACACATATCTGGTTTATTTTGTATGTTGGCTTCTTCACACAGCAACACATTGCTTGAAAAATTTTAATTATCTCTTCATTCCCATCCTAACAATATTTCCAGTCCGTGGTTCAGCCCTGTTTATGGTTTAGATTTTTGTTCTCTGTCGCCAATGTTCCCTGTATATTTTCCATTTTTCCAACAGAGCTCAGAACCAAGCTGTTGTTACCTTGTCAGGCTGCTTCTGTGGGGAACCATTAGAGAGAGATGCCACAGTCCCTGGCTGTCAGAGCCAGAAAAAGGGAACCCAGGGGCTTCTGGGACCATGCTAACGACTGTACTCAGGAAACACGGATTTTTATCTGTTCTGAGTTTGCTGTATATGCAGCGCATGCTTTTGCCCCGTTTGTTCCTTGGCATGTCCAGATGTTCTGTTGTGGCAGCTCACATTTTGAATGAGTTAACTATAAACCGGCCTTCAGATTCCTTAAGACAACCCTTGCTTTGTGACATAAACCTTTATCATCTGGTATTTTGATTTTTTTTTATTTCAGTTCAACAATAAAGACCTGGGAGTGTTGAGAGGGATGGGAATGATAGATTTGTTAAAATAGAATTTTCTTTTAGAGATCCATCTGTCAGAAGACTGGAGCAAAGCAGAGTCTTCTCACCAGGACAGAATGGATGCTCATGCAAACTTACAGACCTGTACAAGATCAGACCAGTCAAGCCGGGCAGTGGTGGTGCACGCCTTTAATCCCAGCACTTGGGAGGCAGAGGCAGGCGGATTTCTGAGTTCGAGGCCAGCCTGGTCTACAAAGTGAGTTCCAGGACAGCCAGGGCTATACAGAGAAACCCTGTCTTGAAAAACCAAAAAAAAAAAAAAAAAAAAAAAAAGATCAGACCAGTCAGCATTCCAGCCCTGACTGGGAAGGAGTTCATGAGTCCCCACCCCTGAGGAGCTACAGACAGCTCATGATTTCTGGGGTAGGAAGAGACATTTCTCTAAGGGTGTGGCCCCTGGTAGGTAGGTGGACCACACTCCAGTAGATGACACCACAAAGAAGTATAGGGAGAACACAAATTAGAATCAGTGGGTCATTAAAATGGAGAGGGAGGGAAGAAGGGAGAAAGAGACAGAGAGAGAGAGAGAGATACACACAGAGCGATTCTTAATAGAAAATTGAAAAAGAGAGAGGTAAGGAGATCTGGGAGGAGTCAAGGGGAAGAGTTGGGATGAATATGATCTAAATACATTATATGAAATTCTCAATTAAAGCCCCACTTAAATATAGATTTTTTTTCTTGCTAAAACTATGTACTAAATGCCACTGTGTGTCTGTCACTATTCTCATTCCAGGCCCTGTGACAGTGAAAAGGTATAAGGTTCACATGTAGTTTACATCCCAGTGAAACCACACAGAGAAGCAGACATCTCATTTACATTGTCATATTATTTAATTAAAAATTACTATTTTTAATAATGTGTGTATTATATGTGTGTGCCTGAGTTTGGATTTGAGCTTATAAGTAAAATACCCATGGAGTCTGGGAGAAAGTGCTGGGTCCTCCGGAGTTGGAGTGTCAGGTGGTTGTGAGCCATGAAAGGTGGGTGCTGGGACTTGGAATCAGGGTCTCTGGAAGAGCAGTACGCACTCTCAACTCTGCCGCCATCTTTCCATTCCTGTTTCGTATATATATTTAAAGTCAGAGACGTGGCACACTTTTGCATGCCTTAACCCCAATAATTCAGAGGAATATAGAATAAGCACTGCCAATGTACCCACGTAACTGGCTCTAAGATAAAGGGATTGAAAACCTCAGTCCCTTTGACTATAAGCATGAAAATCTTTTGTAAACTCTCTGCACTCCTTCCTCAAAGACAACCATTCTTTTTTTATTAGATATTTTCTTTATTTACATTTCAAATGTTATCCCCTCCCCTGATTTCCCCTCCAAAAACCCCCTGTTCCATACCCCCTCCCCCTGCTCACCAACCCAGTCACTCCCGCTTCCCTCTCCAGGCATTCCCCTATACAGGGGCATCAAGCCTTCTCAGGACCAAGGGCCTCTTCTCCCTTTGATGTCCAACAAGGCCATCCTCTGCTACATATGCAGTTGGAGCCACGTGTTCTCTTTGGTTAGTGGTTTAGTCCCTGGGAGCTCTGGGGGGTACTGGTTGGTTCATATTGTTGTTCCTCCTATGGGGTTGCAAATCCCTTCAGCTCCTTGGGTCCTTTCTCTAGCTCCTCCATTGGGGACTCTGTGCTCAGTTCAATGGCTGGCTAAGAGCATCCCCCTCTATATTTGGCAGGCACAAGACAACCATTCTTCCACTGTAACGATTATTTCTGGCCTGTACTAATGAGCTTATGGCTGAGAGGAATCATGATGTATACATAACACTACAACTGTTCCCTCCTCTTAGCAAGACAGTAGGTACAATTTCCCTTGCTGGAACACAGATCTGTTACATTATTTACGATGCCACAATGTGAATTTACAAATCCTCTTTAGGTGGACTTTTATGTGGCTTCTATTCTCTTGCCATTACAACCAATGCTACTGTGACTTTCACTTCTATTACGCCTTGCCATTCTGGCAGTGTTCCTGTAAGTGGAGTTCTTCAAGTGGAATGTCACGATACAAGAGCATGCATATCATATTTATTTGAGAGTGAAGTAATTTGTAGGACACTGTAATGGCTATTCCTGGTTGTCAACTTGACTATATCTGGAATGAACTACGATCCAGAATTGGAGGGCTCACTTGTGATCCAGATCTTGAGGCTGGAAGACACAAGTTTCTGTCCTGGATCTTGATGGAGCTCATGAGGTATAGTGGCCATGAAAAGCTTAGGCCCAGGCAAGGTAGTACACACCTTTAATCCCAGGAGACTAAGGCAAAGAGATCTCTGAGTTCAAGGTCAGCCTGGGACAAAACAAATCCCAGATCCAGGCGTGGTGGTGCACACCTTTAATGTGGGCCACACCTTCTGCTGGAGACCTACATAAGGACATTGGAAGAAGGAAGATTTGCTCTTCTTCCCCTCCTTGCACTTACTTACTAGCACATCTGTTGGAATCTACTTTTACAGAAGACACAACTAGCCTCGTGGGGAGGAGCAACTACTAGATTCTTGGACTTCCAATTCACAGCTGACCATTGTTGGGGTAGTTGGACAACAGACTGTAAGTCATTGCAATACATTCCCCCAATATTGTGAGACATCATAAATTCTGACTCTAGAGAACCCTGACTAATACAGACACATAGGAAAGGCAAAGAACTGAAGATTCATAAAAGGAAAGTATCAGCAAAATGACCTTTTGGGGAGAGAGCAAACAGCCCGACAGGAATGTGACTGTCTACAGAACGTACCACACAGTTTGTTAGCGTCTCACGAATCTGAAATGTCCCCCACAGGCTCGTGTGTTTGAACACCGGGTCCCTAGACTGCACTGTTGTTTCAGGAAAGTCATGGAACCATTATGCTATGGGGCCTAACTGATAGAAATTAGTCATGAAAAGGGGACATTTGAGAGTTACACTCACTCTTGGTTCTTGCCCATGCCCTCTACTTCCTGGCTGACTATCATTGAGAAGCATCCGCTCTGTGCTCCTATCACTATTGGACCCCAGTCCCAATGTCTTCTTCACTATGACGGATGATACCCTTTGAAATTGTGAGCCCAAATTAATGTTTCCTTCTTTGAATTATATCCATCAGGTGTTTCGCCAGCGAAGAGGAAGGTAACTAGGTAATTGATACAGGCATCACAAGGGGGAGAGAAGAGGGATGATTCTGGTCATGTGAATGTAAGTAAACACTGCCTTATCCTCTAGCTTCTCAGATGAGAGAATAGAAGCTTCTTTCCCAATCCCAACAACCACCTCTGGCCAGAGAAGCCTAATTGTAAGGCATTTGCCTTTCTTCTGATGTTCATTCAACTGTTTGTTATAGTTACTTTGTGTGTGTGGTATATGTGTGTGCATGCATGTGTATGGTAGACAGATGCCTAAACTAGATGTCTTTCTCAGCCATTTGGCATCTAATATTTTGAGACAGAGCTCACCTTTTAGGTTAGACTGCCTAGAGAGGCCACCTGTCTCTGCCCTGTGCCCTAGTGCTTGGCTTACAGATGTGCACCATCATGCCAGGATTTATTTGACATGGGTGCAGGGGATCTGAACTACTGCACCGTCTCTCTAGTCCTTACAAGAGTTTCTTAAAAGAACAGGAGAAGACATGTCCTGGTGTTGTGGTAACCGTGACAGGCATCTTTAGAACATGAGCAGACCCAGGTCTAGGTACAGGCCAGTGGCTCTCCTTGGCAGTTGAGGGGACGGGTGGTGATGGTGCCGTGTGTTCACAGTGGAGTTAATGCTCTGGGTATTCGCTCTGGAGTTTCTTTTCTTGCTGAGCTTTGCTGTAGGCAAAGCCCTAGCTGGGACTGACAGCTGAACACTACAGATGAGTCGTGTGCTAAGGACACTGCAGTATAGCCTGGCTGACGGGAGGGATACAGCAACTGTAGCAGTTTATCAGAAAGGATGTTCCCGGAGAAGCCAAGAAAGGGACAAGAGGGAGATGTGACCTACTGGAGACCACTCAGTTGTAGTGGTCAAATGAAAAATAAAGCCATCCATGGTCTGACTCCAGGATCCCTGCTCTGTTCCTGTAATAAGCTTCAAGCCAGAACTCTGGGTTGCCTTGGATGGGAGCTATCTCAGAGCAGGGTCAGGAAAGGTGCTCAGCAGAGCTGAATGTTGGTGGTATGGGGAATTCTGGATACCATGTTCTGGACAAGGTTAGTGAAGACTTTTTAAGATCTTTTCTTCCATCTTCTTCATGTTGAATCCAGCTTTCTGCCTTTCCAGGCTTCCTAAAGCAGCAATGAGGCTTTGTCTGTAGCCACTCCTCTAGGGTTTCATGTCACTGTCCACCTCCGTGGTCTGAATTTTCTCTACCTCCTATTAGACCTTTACCTGGAGCCTAGTAAATTAGATTATACTGGAGGTGGTTTGCATGGTGTTTGTGGTATATAGTAATGGTAATGGAGGTAGTGGTAATGAAGATGGTGATGGGGGGTTGTTTGATAGTGGTGGTTGGGATGATGATGGTGGTAGTGATAATAGGTATAGTGTTGGTGAAAATGGTTACAGTAGTACATGGTAATTAGGTGACGGTGGTGGTTGTGATGGTTATAGTGACGGTGGAGGTGATGGTGATGGGGTCTTGCTGTGATGATGGTAGTGTTCAGAGTGGTATGGTGGTGGCCGTTGTGGTGATAGTTTTGATGGGGTGGTATGGAGGTGGTACTTGGGATGGTTGTGCTTTTGGTGGTTTTTGTGAACTGTCAAAGAAACCCCTTTCTTCATCCACACTTCTATTCATCTTGGGTCTCATTGACTTTGCCCTGGACCCTTTTGTGTCTTCCAGCCTGGAGTACTGCACTAGGAGGATACATCATGGTATACATGGTGCTGGTGAGGTCAGAAGAAGGCCCTGAATCATCTGTAAGTGGAGAAACGGGTGGCTGTGAGCCGCCATGTGTGTGCTGGGAATCAAACCTGTGTCCTCTGCAAGAGCAACGTGTTTTTTTAAGGGCTGATCCAGCTCCTTTTTTTCTGCTTTTACATAATGCTGGGGGGTGGGGTGGGCAGTGGGAACAGGAAGACAGATCTGAGGCCACTACACTTACAGAAATCGTATCCTCAAGGAACAACGTGTTTATGAACGGAGGAGAAGCTAACTGGCACCTTTCATACAGACCACATAGAGATTCTTAAGTAGAGATGGAGCCCACGTCGAAAAGGAGGCGATGAACAAAGCCTCACTCCCGTGGATATCACTCACTCTGAAATCAGCTTCATTCACTACTGTTTGCTCCGATTATGGCACACCGGTTCTGTATGTCACACGAACAACACCCGTCTAGGCTCATAATCTACTGAAAAGCAATCAGTGGTTTTGAGGGAAGTGCTATGGGGAAAAGACAAAATGTGGCCAAGTGTGCCTGATGGGACACAAGCTGCGGGGTAGGGGAAACAGGGCAGTGTGAGTAGGTGCAGGGGTTTGTAGGAAAAGCAGTGGCTTCTAGGGATGAAAGGGTTTTAGTATTTTTCTTTGAGTCAGGGTTCTCCATGCTGGTCTCAAACTACTGGGCTCAATCAGTCCTTCTGCCTCAACCTTCTAAGTGGTTGTCACTTCAGGTACATACCATTTCGTCAGGCTAGGGCATTTCAACAGGATCAGGGGCTTGTAGGGAGAAACAGGTTTAGTAGGGAGACAGAGAGGCAAGGCTTGGTTGGAAGACTGGATCTCAGAAGAGGCAGGGCTCATGAAACGCAGAACTTTCTAGAAAGCACAGGAGTTTGTAGCAGGTGAGAGCTTGCTAGAAGGACCGAAGGTTTTCTGGGAAGTAGTCATGATTTGTACAATTAGCAGAACTTGTAAGGATGGGACTGGGCCGTGCATGTGAGCAGGGCTCTCTAGGAGGATCTGGGCCATGCAGGAAGCATGGGATTCTGTAGACTCTGTGCCAAGTCAGGTAGGGGACTAGTAGGAACAGAGACATATGAGGATAGGTGCTCTATGGGGCATGGAGGCAAGAAGGGACAGCAGTTTCATAAGGGGAACGGGGATCTGTGGATAGACAAAGTATAACCTAGAGAAAACTCCAGGAAACTCCATGAGTGAGGCCAGCTTGCAGCCTGGGCATGTGTTGGAACCCTTTGGGATAGACAGTTCTGACTTCATACATGACTAAATGCACTTGTACTTATTTCTTGTTTTTTTTTTTTTTTTTCTTTTTTCTCTAAGCTGAAACACTACTGTAGCTAACACAAACTAAGGAAGTTTCTCTTCCCAGTTCCGGTCCTGAGTCATGAACAAACTCACTTGCATTTACCACTGTCTCCTGGTGTGCTCCGGAAGAGGCAGCAGCTAGTGGACGTCAGATCCCACAGCGCAGCCGCAGACGGGAGCACGGCTTCTCAGGAGGGGAAGCGTTTGTGAGGAGCAGGGCTCAGTGTGAGGACTGGGCGTTGTGTGGAGGAGCTACTTGGGGCATAGGAGTAGCGCTTCAGGAGAGCAAAGACTGCAGGTAGCAGGTCTCCTCTTCACGAGGAAGAGGGTTTCCAGAGCCAGATGGGTGTCCAGGTGGAAATAGGCAACTTATGGCAGAACAGGGTTCAGGGAGAAAAGCAGGGCGTTGTAGGAGGACTACGCCGCTTTGTGAGGGAACGGGGTGGGAAAGAGGAGCCTGGCTTGTAGAAGAGCAGGCTTGTAGGAGCAGCAGGGTGTTACAGCAGGCTTCTTAAGAGAACCATTCTCTTCAAGGAGAGACCAGCTTTGTGGAAGTAGGAAGCTGTAGATGCAGGGCCCTGTCATTTCCACAGAGGCTTTGAGGATGGATGGGGCTTGTTTAGGATAGAGGGTTTTCAGAATGAGCAGGGTAAAAAGTGGGATTCTGATAGATGGGATGCGACTCTAAGGGAAGTTTGTGGCTTTGGGAGAAGCAAGACCAAGTTGTTATCACTAGGTTTGAGTTATCAGGAACTATGAAAGGGATACTATACTGATCAGAGCTTGGGGAGGAGCAAGTCTCATTAAGAGGCACAGGACACTATCTGAAGACATGTGAGGAGGAGGACGTGTACCACAGTCCATGTGCCCTGTGTAGATCCTCCGTGCTCTTGCCCATGTGCCCTGTGTAGATCTTCCGTGCTCTTTCCCATGTGCCCTGTGTAGATCCTCCGTGCTCTTTCCCATGTGCCCTGTGTAGATCTTCCGTGCTCTTTCCCATGTGCCCTGTGTAGATCCTCCGTGCTCTTGCCCATGTGCCCTGTGTAGATCTTCCGTGCTCTTTCCCATTCTGAGCATCCACGGAGAGCAGAGGGCTTGGGTTGTACCTTTGTATTCACTGGAGTACAGGAAAGAACCTTTGGTGACTTTCTGATTTAGAGGTCTTTCTTACTAACTAGAATCTCTGAAAAATGTTGGCACAAGTCCCACTATTCCTGACTTGTACAGTGGGGCTACTGACAGAACGTATCTCAGAATGAAATGAGCTAATACACATAAGACTTCAAGTGACAGCACACCTGAAATATCTTAATGCTCATTGTCATTGTCATCCTCATCCTTTCGTAAGCCTGGCGTTGTCACCAGACATAGAAAGGTAAGTTAGGTATAATCCCTAAATACAAGTCAAGCTCTGTCACCAGCTATTAGAACCCTTAGGTCACTAAGCATTGCTTTTACATTAAAAAGAAAACCTACCCTCAACCAACCAAGCGGCCAAACAACCACCCAAGAAACTAGCCCAGGAAAACTCAAAACCAAGTTCTCTAACCTGTCGAGGAAGTCTTTCAAATGTTTTGAGACTCTTTGATCCATAATTACTTTTTCTAAAGATTCCCTGGGTTTGAATAATTTGGTGTGTGTTGAGACACCTGGAGTATTAGTGAAGGGCAGACTCATCTTTAGCAAAGCTCTGGGGTACTCTCACTTCTAATCTCAAATACTCAAGTCAATCTCAATAAAACTTGCTTTGGAAATGGTACTAAAACAGAAATCTACATCAAGTAAACATTAACAGGCCAACAATAAATATACAATCAAAAATTTAATAACAAAGATACTATTTTCAACATGGTCAAATATACACAGCTAAGCCCAGAGTTAAAAAAAAATGTATCCAGCTCAACAGTATAGTCATACAATTTTGTACAGAACATTCAGAAGATCAACAGAAAATACATGAGCACAAAAATAAAATATTTAAAGAGGATCTCTAAGCAGCATTTTCTTCCTGCAAAACAGACATAGACCTTGTACTGATTAAATATCTACGAGTGCTTTTCCTTTACAAAAATACATAGATTCTTAATAGACTAAGTCATTAACAATGACCTGGTAATTCTTTCACTTCAATTTGAATGATTCATAAGCTAAATCTTACAACCACAAAAAGGTTTTTACTTGTATTAAGATGTTAACCACTTTTGACAAAAAGCTTAAAATAGTTCATATTTCAAAATAAAATTAGCAACGTAACTTTACAATATATTCTGTGCTAGATTTAATAACCACGAGGGCTATTCTAAGAAATAATCGCTGTTGAGTTGCCAGACACAGGAAAGTGAAGGAACACATCCCCCACCCCCACACTCTTGTCCTGGATCACAGCTTCATAAGGACACTTAGGCCCCCAACCCCATTCTGAAAATGACTGCAAAAGAAAAATGGCCTCCAACAGAGCCAGGCTGGCCTCCGATGTCAATGTGTAGAGAGAGCTCCTGCCCCTGGGCTTGCGTCAACACACTAGACTTTGTATAGATGCCCCCAGAATGGTTAGTCTTCCTTTGTGCTACAGTTGGTTCTTTTTCTAGCAAGTGCTACAAAACAGAAGAAAACTAGATGTAGTATTTAACATATCTCTGGAAAACTGCTGTTTCATATCATGGAAAAGCGGCCTGAGGATAGATACAGTTGCACGAGAATTTATAGCCATTATTTTGAAATTTAACTTTTACCATTTTCTGAAAATATGCCCAAACATTTTAATCCTACTCGAAAATGTGATGGCCAGTAAACTTACTACTTGTGAAAATCATATTTCAAATGACCTGAGAAACACTACTTAACAGTAAAACAATAAGGTCCCTACTGTGTAAAATCATTTTGTTTCTTATCTTAATTTCATGTTTTTGTTTTTTAATTAAAACACACTGAGCAAAGCTTATCAAGTAAGTCCAAAAAACTGGTGATTCTGGTCTTTGAAGCGCTTCTAAGTCTTTAGTGCATTTGTCAACCGTTCACTTTGCCATGGCCCAGACCTAGCAGACATGTCCCTCATTGCTCTCCAGAGGACTCACATGCTGGAAACAATGGTAGCCACATTTCAAGTTTTGTGATTCTAATCCAGAAAAGTTTTGGCAACTTCACACCAATATTCTACGGGTATAAAGCTTACTTTTCTAGAGAATTCCTACCCAATCAGAGGAATGGATGAGGGATGAGGCTCAGCTGTACAGGGCTTGCATACACAGGATAGTTGGGATGGTTCTTCAGTTCTGTAGAGGCTTATGCAATTCAGCTGATTTCACCTCAGTGAGGTGCAAAGCGATTGCCAACCCGAAAGAAAGAATGGCACACTGGGTTACTGTTCAGAGCTCCATTTGGTCAGAATTTGGCCACATGCTAAGTTTAATAACAATGAGGTGGCTCCTGAGAAACACTTTTAGAGAAAATACAATCACAGCTTGTGGAATTTCACTTTTAAAACCAACCAAAGTACTTCTGTAAATCCAGTAGAATGGACTGTGTTCTACACAGGCTTGTCAGCACTTCTGCTGTCTGTAAACCCAGCAAACTGTTGTACTATGGTCTACACAGGCAGGCCTGTCAGGACTTCTATTAAAGTCTGTCATCAATGGAGCTAAAACCAGCAGAATTTCCTTCATACCACCTCCACAGAATAAAAGACTTCAAATTTTAAAATCCCAATTTCAATTTCTCTTTTATAAGTTTGTATTTCTCCCGTTTTTCATGGGGAGGATATTTGTATTGTTTATTTTTCTCATATTTGGGGATTTTCTAAGACCTACCAAATGGTGCTGAAAACAAAATACCCAAACCAAACTAAACCAGTGAACATATCTGAAGGGAAACATGCCCACAGTAGCAAGAAAGACTCATTTGACTTGTTCCACCAAGAAAACTCACTGCAGTGCCTTAGTTGGCAATAGTTTAGTAACCAATCAAGGTTACTATTGCCTATTTACAATCAGGTTACAATGTAACAGTTTCCATCTTCTGGACTGTCCAAACTGTCTCTAACATGGTTACTAACAGTAAAATGTCTTTGGTGATACCTATATTCTTACAAAACTCTTTAAAAAAGGTTATTTTAGCTTGTAAGTGTCCATTTAGATATGAAACCATATACGAGACAGGTACAGATAACTGGAGACTTATGCAGGAAACCTGAAACGGAAATACACTTCAGCAAAGAGGCACTTTCATTTACATAGTAAAGCTTAAGCGTTCACAATATTAAATAACACACTTGTTTTTTTTTTTTCCTTAAGGACTCGGTTTAAATTAACATTTGTGCTTACTCACTACATTTGTACAATGTGGCATATTAGTATGGGCATATGCCTAGTGAATAAAAAATATTTAAAAGCTGCCAAAAACATAATTATAGTCACCCAAACCTCAGATTTAATATAATCTCATCGATGAGCCTTTAGTTTATTTCTAATCTAGAGAAAGGGACATTTTCATCTCTCTATTAAGTGATATCATTACTGCAATTTAAAGTGATTCTTACTGACCACAGGCATTCTTTATATCCAAGATTCCATGGCCTTTTTATGTCTGATTTTTAAGGCAGGTAAAACAGGTAACAATTTTTTTTCTGGAGTAGAGTTCTTTAGTTTATTGCTTAAGGAACAACAGATTGAAGAATAAATGACTTATTCTTGTGTTTATAGATTCAGATAGTTATTCCTGGAGATGTAAACTTGGGGAGTGGGGTTGTTAGCAAGCAACCCTGTATATGTAATGCTGGCTACAGTGCTTGTTTTTGGGTTCCAGACAAGGGTAACTGAATGGAGTTCAGTGCATGTCACTCCAGACAAGAAAGTGCTGCACACTTGGTGGGTATACCAGACGGGGATGGCTGAAGAAGCCCAACTCCACTAGGAACACATTACTCCTGTTCACTCCCTTATGAGGCCAGACGTCCATAATGCTATGCTTTGGCACAAAGTCTACTGCATCTCAGTGAAAACGTCAATGCAGTAACATTAAAGGAATTGCTATAAAACTGCATTCTGATTGCTGTTTCCTACATATTCCTTAGAAAATTGTCACATGTGATCAGACAACAAGCAAAATTTAAAGAGACCTTGTATATAAAATTCACCTACGACATTAAATTTTGGTTGAGGAGCCAAATAACCAACTCCTAGCATGTGGCTTTCAAAACTGATTTTGACTTAAGTTAATTAAAATCAACCTTCATATGTAAAACACATTTATTTAAATGTAATGAATTGTAAAATCTTTAAAAATTTCATAAGGATAACTAGGAATTTTTTAATTGCAAAATGCCAAAATAATTTCTGTAGTTAGATAATAAACTCAGATTTCTGGTCAAGTGTTATGGCCTTCTCTACACTTCAGAGTAAATCAAATGCCTTTTAAATCCTGCTCGTGAGTTCTTCCGGAAACATCCAATCCAACAAGATGAAGTTAAGGAATTGCTGTGGACTTCTAGTGCAACAACTTTAATAGAAACTTTTTGACTTGAAAAAAATGTAAGGAAAGATAATAATAAATTGCCAGTCTTTTATATTATGAAATAAACCAAGATACAGCTGCATTCTGTGTATTTCTCAGAGCTGCACTACGTGCATTTCTATGAAGTACTCTGGAACTCAGAAAGCATTAACTTGTGAAATATTTTACTGGAGAACATGAGTGTTCACAGTGTGAAGAAACGACCTGTGGACCACACAGAGCTCTTATCTGATTTCTAAAACAAGCCATTTGTCCTAATTTCCCTCTTCCTCTCAGAACTTAGCTTGTCTCAAAGCAACCAGCAGACATATTCCAGTTTTCTTTTCCTGTTTTATAAGAACTATGTATCTTACAAGATCTAAAAGGTTTTCATGTAGGAAGGTATTAGAGGAGTTTGACTTGCAGGCTAATTTCAAAATGAATGAAGACTAAACCAAACTGCCAACATCAAGGGCATCAGCATAGTTCTGATTTCTAATCCACTCACCTTAATGGACTCAGTTAAAACAATAACCCCATCTCCCCTGGTTACTACAGTAGTTAAAATAACAGTATCCCCAAACCACTAATTTTGGTTAGCATATTAATCTACTACATGGTTTTTATTTTGTTTTGTGCATATGGGTTAGAAATTTGATATGCAGCTAGCAATCTGAGATTGTTTAGAAATCCATAAAAGAGTGAATGCTATCTAAAAATCCTAGTATTTAAAGTCACCTTATATAACCCTCTGCATTTCATGACACACACCTAAGGCCAACTTAAACAGCAGTAGTTTCATAAAATGGCATCAATGATACAATGATGTACACACGGCTGGCAAGACAGCACTCACTTGCTAAGACAGTGACAAATGTTAATGTACTTACACATTTATTTTATTAGACGTCGATATGATCAGCTGCCTACATTTTGAACTTCAGTCGTCCAAGTCACGTACGTTTCAACATGAAGGCCTAATGCGATTTCCTGTGCAATGGTAGACTACCCAGACATTTAGGACATCTCCAATTGCAATGTGCTCTGGTCAAAAAATAACAAAAGACTTGCACACTCAAGAATAAGCTGGCATTTTGGGTAATTTTTTTTTTGGTCGTTTATTCTTTTTTACATAAAAGTTTACCAAGAATAGGACAGTGGCTCAGAAACCACTTTTCTAAATATATTCTTATACAAAATAATTTCAAGATATAATTATACTAGGTTCTTGTACAGTACTCTATTTTAATAAGAATAAAAGTATTAAGTATGTGAAAACTGCAACACCACAAGGACTGAGCCGTTTTACTAGTGTAATTAACATTAGAACAATCTTGCAACAGGCAAGCAAAACACCGAGAGAGCAGTCACGGCTGGACACCTAACTCCCTTCAGCCGAGCCTTGCACACCGAGAGGAGACGGCACGAATATCTTATGCAGATGGTCAGTAGCAGAAGGGCACTTGGATCGCTCCTAATAGACAGAACATGAAGGACACTGACAATGGCCTTATGTGCATGCTGAACTCAGATGGTGTCTCTTAAGTCCACACACCATTCAGTGTGCAATCTGTCGACGAGTAAACAAATAGTGCAGGATTCATTCAGTGCAGCCTGGGCCTGGGCCTACCCAAAATCAATTCTTGGTCGATACTGCAATACCATCGGGTATGACTATAAAGGAAAAAAAAGGTACAAGTAAGGCTGTGGTTACATGAAAACAATGATTTCTACAGAAAGCCTTGAAGAATTGGGGGTTCATAATATTTTCTGATAATCGTGATTACTAAAGTTAAGTTGTCTCAAATTACTATCAGTATACCTTTCCTTCCCTTCCTCTCTTTCCCCTCCCCTCCCTTCCTGGAGAGGACCTAAGGACTACAAACTGCATGCCCCCAGCAACTTTGTGGGGCTGAGTATTTGAGCTGTGGATTCTCCTGAGCCACACAAGAGTAAGAGAACCTATTCTGCAATCAATGAAATTGGAGTTTCCACAACACTGTTCATACATTTGATACTCTTTATTTTAAAAATGGTCGTTCAAAGTACTGAAAGATGTCCCTGACTGGTACACTAAATGACCACTGCCTCCTTTCAGTACGATTCAGTATCACAGCTATTGCATGAGATAATCAAAACCTTTTCATTGCCTTAGTGTTATTTTATGTGGAACATTGCTGGCATCCAGTCACCCAGCACACAGTTCTAGGGAGGAAAGAGACTCTTGAAGATGGAGGCAGGCATCACACGCCTCCATCTGTTTTAACGTTACCTTAACTACCAGAGAAACAAATAATCAGAAAACAGTCTGGAGAATCAATGATTTTCCTGTTCTAAAATCTGCAGGTTCCCACTTTTAAAGTGAAATCCAATGATAGAACTATCAAGGAGTCAAGAAAACGCTGTGATGCCACTGACCAATGGTGTGATATCTCCAGGTAGGTGGGTATGAAACCTTCAGTACAGACAACATCACATTCTTAGGTTAAAAAAGAAGTCAGACTGAGATTCCCAAGTCCTGAGATGCCCTCTCGGCATTCGCATATGTCACACACTGAGAAGACTCTATGCTAACTTCCAGCTTGGACAGGCAGGAGCATGGAGAAAGATACCCTAGGTTTTGTTCTCAGCCGAAGAATAAAGAAGATGCCACTTAGGACCTAATGGGCAAGCACAGAAGTCTTAGACTTGTAAGGTTCCAATGGTCTTAACCTTATTCTGATTTTTAATGTTTTTTTTACTTTCATTCTTCATCTAATATTTTGCTCTGGTCTTAAGGAACCAGTTTGGAAGTTGGTTAGCTGGGCAGAAACTTCTCTATTTCTGAAGCCCAGTCAGATTTTTGGGGTCATAGTTGTACATGCCCCTTCCCCCACCCCCAGACCTCCCAGGAACTAAACCACCAACCAAAGAGTACACATAGCCAGACCCATGGCTCCAGTCACATATGTAGCAGAGGATGGCCTTGTTGGACATCAGTGGGAGGAGAGGCCCTTGGTTCTGGGAAGGCTCGATGCCCTAGTGTAGGGAATGCCAGGACAGGGAAGCGGGAGGGGGTGGGTGGGATGGGGGAGGGGGTTCTGGAGGGGAAACCAGGAAAGGGGATAACATTTGAAATGTAAATAAATAAAATATCCAATAAAAAAACGTTAAAAAATAAGAAGCTAATAGGAAAGTTAGTACCAACACTGTATTTTATCAAATGCCTTTTCATCCTATAGTGATTTTTATTTTAGTGAATTCCATACAAAATACTAGTTTGTTATCTGCCTATCTCCCCTACAATATTACATCATTTTTATGTTTCTGGTAAAAAAAATTCTACCAGGTCTTGACATTATCCCTTTAGTATTATCTTTTAGTTCATTATTTAATATGTTATTTAATATTTTTGTATTAATGTTTGAAGTGAAATTTGGTTCTTGTTTTTAAAAAAGATTTTATTTTTATTTTAAATGTGTATGTGTGTGCCTATGTGTGGGTCTGTGCACATGTGAGTACAGGTGCCCACATTGTCCAGATGAGGGTGTCCAAGCCATGCAGCACCTGATACGGATGCTAGGACTGAACTCTGGTCCTCTGTAAGAAGAACATGCACTCTTAATGCCTGCACCACCACCTCTCCAGCCTCTGGGTACCAGTTGCCTGACTAAATCCTCTTGTCAAGTTTTACTGTCATAGTGATGCCCTCTCTGGGAAATGATTTTGGGAGGTTAAATTTTAACTTTTTTACAATATTGTTATCCACAATGAAGGGTTGAAGAATGAAAAGGAAGTGAGGGTACAGTTTCAGATTTGTCTTATTCCAGTGTCCTTCATCACTCAGGATCAGAGCTAAAGAGCAGCTTCATCTCTCAGGAAACAGACATCAACACGAAGACAAAGAGTGGAAGCCCCTGTGTCCTGGGTCACAGCTATGCACAGGGCTATCGCTGTAATCTATCACTAAGTCCACTACACCACTTGCTCAGCCCTCTCCCTCTGCACATGAAAGGAGAGCACCTCTTTCCTGAGTGGCTTTCCACTGCCTGTCTAGATGTATGTTAGGTTACTCCATCTCCAAAGAGGTAGGACTTAAACAGTATGTATCAAAAAGCTCACATCTTAATGATGAATTGAGATTCCCGTATCACAGCAGTAATCAAAAGACTAAGCAAAATTCCAAATACATTGCTCATCACAATTTTTGCCTAGTGATTTTATAGTATTCTTCTAAGACATAATGTAAACTAATTTGTCTCAACCTGGAAACTGGAATATTGACGTTTATTAGTTACTGACTACTAGAAACTAGATGGATAATTTTTGTTGGGGAAAAGATTACTTTCTTTTCTTTTTTTTCTTTTTTTTGGTTTTTCGAGACAGGGTTTCTCTGTGTATCCCTGGCAGTCCTGGAACTCACTTTGTAGACCAGGCTGGCCTCGAACTCAGAAATCCTCCTGCCTCTGCCTCCCAAGTGCTGGGATTAAAGGCGTGAGCCACCACCGCCCGGCTAAGATTACTTTCTTAACAATACTGTGACTCATCTATGAGGTTAAGACCAGGCATATTATCTCTACACTTAGTTATATAGTAATGCTTTACTACACTGCTTCAGATTCTTTTATTTTTTACAAAGTATTTCTTTTTAAACATGTGTGGGCATGCACACATTAGTGGGGGTGTCTGTGGAGTCTAGAGGTATCAAATGCCTTGGAACTGGAGTTACAGGCAGTTAGGAGCCACCTGATGTGGGTGCTGGGAATCAAAATCAGGTCCTCTCGAAGAGGAAGAGTAGCTTTTATCTGTGGAGTCATCTCTCCAGCCCGTTTTCCAAGTTTCTAAAATGTGTTTTTATTAGACAAGCTTTCCTTAGACACAAGTCGAAGCTCCCTGTGTTCC
This sequence comes from Tokudaia tokunoshimensis, assembly GCA_036184795.1. NCBI lineage: Eukaryota > Metazoa > Chordata > Mammalia > Rodentia > Muridae > Tokudaia > Tokudaia tokunoshimensis. Next base: position 155,182,570 of record BTHU01000001.1, on the reverse strand, counting down.
TCAGGGATCTCATGGTCACTCCTGTGTCCCAGAGCATCAGCTGGGGTTGGACGGACACAGGGGCCAACTCACAATCAGAGTTAGAGATACCTCCTATTTAGAGTCACTCAGTTTGATATTTCATCCCAAGAGACAAAGATTAGTGACGTCTCAAAGGCTAAAATGAGTATTAAAAATTCTGGATTTATAATAATAGTTGTTATGACATAATTTTATTTTTAGTTCAGTAAAATGGTTAACTCGGAAGAACTAAAATAATAGGAAACTTTTGTTATTTAAGTTTGAAAAGACTTTAAAAATTGTTTTTACAAAGTGACATGTTTGAGAACTGGAGTTTGGGATGGAGTGGTCAGCATGGGGCACTGATGGCCATGTGTCCCGTCATGAGTGCCTCTTACCTGGTACACAGTGCCATCCTGAGAGCAGACTTGCGAGGCTGAACAGGTCAGAGAGCAAAGCTGCGGAGGAGATGAACCCATCAGATACGAGGCATCCACAGCGGGCACATTTCAAACTGTTGTTTAAAGTAGTTTAACTCAAGTGTAAGTGCCAACATGAGTAATTTAAATGAACACTGAGGAATGGTTGGGGCTTTTTTTATTTTTCGAAGGGAAATATTTAATAACTTGGTAACTGTTAAATTTTACTGTTAAGTAACTTTAGCATTTATTTATGAAGGTTTTTGTTTGTTTTTAATATTCTAAAACTACCAAGATGGTATCCTACCTTTTTCATTTCATTTCTGAATGCTAGTTTCTGAGGAATCCTCATCTCTTAGTATAGAGGGTACCATCATCTTTCCCTTAGTACAGAGGAGGCACCATCTTTCTCCTACTTGCTCCTCAGATCAGTTTCTCCCATTCATCTACTCTGAGAGCAGCGTTATTTAAGATCATAGCTCTGAGTGGCAGGGAACTTCATTAAACCTAAGGGACTGCTTCGTTGCTCGTTTAGCTCTATGCTGGCCAGGTTAGGTTCTTGGTCTCCGTGACTGTTTTATGGCACTGATGAGCTCCTTGAGTCTGTTTGATACTCATGTTTGCAGTGTTAAGAGCTATACAACTGATACGTTAAGTTATTCACGTACTTAACACTGCATACTCTTCCAAATGGAAAAAATTAAATATATAAATAGGTGAAAAATTAAACACTTAAAAATATGTTTAAGGGCTGGAGAGATGGCTAAGAACACCACTGTTTGCTCTTCCAGAGGTCCTGTGTTCAATTTCCAGTAACCACATGGTGGTTCACAACCATCTACACTGGGATCTGAGCCCTCTTTTGGCATGCAGGTGTACATGCAGATAGAACACTCATGTATAAAATAAATAGAAGTCTCAAAAACAATACAAGTTTAAATTAATCAGGAAATTTTAACTTCTCAAAGGAGACTTTTTAAGGATATACTTTAGAAGGTTATACTTTTCACAAGTTTTCTCTAACCTACCACATTTTGTCTGACTATGCTATTTGATAAAAAATTATTTAATAAATATATAGATTTAAGATGGAAAGAAGTGATTTAATTAATTTTATTCCTATTAATTTCTTTGGTACCAGTCAAAATGGATGTGTGTGTTTGTTTTCCTAAGACTGCCAGATTGTAAATCATGCACTGAGAGGCAGGAGTGTGTCTGAGGCTGCAGGAAGAGGTGGAAGCAGCAAGGAGCATTGGGAAAAGGCAGCTAGCTAGACTGAGGGTGTCAACCCACCCATAAGAAGGTGGGCAGGGAGAACATGGCCTGCAGTGAAGGCTGACGTTGAACAGAGAGCGGCTGACAGTAGCTCTCTCTCCCTATGTGCAAGTGAGTGGACTGTGGTCCCAATGCAGTGTAACACACACTGCTACTTTCTTACATTCATTAGATTAGACATCCTGATAAGTACTTTAGTTGTAATATTAATTCTAAGTACTATCACAATTTTAAGGATCCATGAGGGCTCAATGGGGCAGTGTAAGGGAATGCCAGGAAGGGGAGGTGGGAGTGGGTTGGTTGGGGAACAGGGGGAGAGTGGAGGGTGTATGGGACTTTTGGGGAGGGGGGAATCCAGTAAGGGGGAAATCATTTGAAATGTAAATAAAGAATATATCTTAAAAATAAAAAAGGATCCTCGAAACAGGAAAAATAGGGAGGCAGAACAAAGTGAGAAGAAAAAAACTTCAGTGTGTATAGCAAGACTTAGTGTTCAGAACACATGAGCACTTTCTAGAAGTCAACAAGAAAAGACAAACTCATTAATAGGGTAATGAATATGAACACTCGCAGAGATGCTATATTGCTAATACGAATGTCAAGAAGTCAGAAAATGGGCCCTCTTGTATGGTATGACTATAACTTATGAAACCTTTTTGAGGACAACTGACAACCTCTTATAATGTAAAACTTAGTCCATTGTAAAGCCAGCAATCTAGACAATGGATATGTCTGTGCATCTGCAAAGTTCATGCCTTGGGATACAGCACTGCTTGTAATGTTAGATTAAACAAAACCTCAATGCCCACCAAAATAGTCAATTAAATCATGCTAGTCACACAAACTGAATTGTACCAATATATTAAAAGAATAACTTTAAGATGCAATTGTTTTTTATAGTACATATTATCAAATGAGAACAAAATTGCCAGCAGTATGTATGATTCCATATATATCTCAGAAAACTTCTATGCCCACTGGCATGGCATTATGAAGAGATTAGACTGATGGTAACATCAGATGACTGAGTTACCCCCAGACTGAAACATAAATCAGTTCCACACTCTCAACTTGTGGAAGTCACAGAAGAAACCTGGTCACAGATCACATCTTCCAAAACCTTAAACATCAGAGATGTTCACACAGGAGTGGAACTTTTTATAAATGAGTCTGAGGCCTGCCCCAAGCCAACTGGGTAGAAGTGTTCTTCGTTATCATCCTGAGATCATTTGTACTTGCACTAAGACTTAAAAGGTACTACTGTTAAATATTTACCCTACTAGTGAACAATAGATCCACTCCAATATTCAGCATAGCTATTTTCAAGCAAAAATAGTTATGAACTATAAAAATGTTTAGCAGCTGTTTGACCAGGTGTTTGTTTTAATTTATAAGGATAAAGATTTAAAATTACCTTATCATAATGGAGACAAGATCTAGAAAGGGCAGAATCCACCTATGTTCGTCTTTTCTAAAAGGGACTAAGATAAAGGGGGAGCTGACCTGGGAAAGGGGCAGCATGACTACAGAAGCTGGATGGTGCAGAGGGGGACTCTAGTACTGCACAACTGGACAGAGGCTCTCTTCCCTGACACTGTGCTGAGAGGCAGCACACAGCATGAGGGAGGGACACGGATATGGAGTGCCCTTGCCTGAAGCCATGGACTCACATGGAGACTCAGGACTACCTACCATTCCTCCAGGGTGAAAGGAATGGAAGCTACCCTGAGTCACAGACTTGACTGAGTGCAGAATTCACAAGCTGACATCCCACAACATTGATGAGAATGTAAAACTGCAAAGTCGCCAAGTACAGCCAAAGCAACCCAGAAATACAGCCCAGCACCAATCACAAACCCATTCAAAAGCCCATCTGAGAATAGGTAAAACAATGCAACATGATTTTAAAACTCTATTTTTGGTCTCATTGGTACAAATATACATCACAAAGCAATTTAGAAGGTCTAGCTATTGGCCGTATATAAGACATATTAGGATTTCGAAGAAAAGGGACAATTGAAAGATTTTAGACAGGAGTTTTATAAAAGTTGCTTTATGTACAGTTCAGAATAATACCTGTTAAAAAAGTGTCCAGAAACACCCATAAATGTATGTATATACACATGCATGAGCAGATAATGGCTGCATATTCAGACAATGAAGACCAATTTAGATTGTTCAGTTAACTGTATTTCTGGTTCAAAAAAAAGTCTTCAGAATAAACTAGATTCTTAATCTTGTTATGTGTGAATGAACCAATTCCAAGTGGACTAGAATGCTTGCTACAACAGTACGAGAATCGAGTAAGAGAACACACAGTAGCTATCGAGCAGGAGCAAGCTGAGCTCCCAAGGATAAGTGAGTGAGCAACACCAGCAGTAGAGTACTGAATTTGTAGACATCCAGCCTCCTGCTGATATGGATGGGGTGACCAACCCAAAACTACGGACAGGGAACACTAGCAAAAAAGGATTAGAGAAGAACAAGCCATCTCTTCAGGCTTCATTTTAAAAACATTAATAAAAGTATATCTCAACTTAAAACTTCAGAAATGTGTGCTCAGAAACTTAACTGCATAAAGACTGATTTAATCGGCAATCTGTTAGTAGAAAGCTTATACAAATCAACTCTTTCATGCTTTGACATTAAAATAATTGGCAATACTGAACTTCTTGGCCCATGTTTCTAATGAGGCTGAGGCAGGAGAATATGTCTCAGGCCAGCCTGTGCTACAGTGAGCTCCAGGCCAGCTTGGGCTAAATAGTAAAATCTTCCTTCAAAAAACACTCCCCCATCCAGACACATGCAAATAAACACTCTGGGCAGTGCTCAGAGGAGCACTTGTGACAGGAGCCCTAGAAAGGCTTACAGTGAATGACCTGAAACCCGTAGGCTGGTCTATCCACATATGAGTTCCAGCACTTACATGATGAAATGCTCACCGAACTAGCAACAAAAGCCAAACTTACACTTACTTCAGAAATATTACTGTAGAATTAGAGTGTCTCCTTCCTAACTGTGCAGACTTACCCTTTGGAGTGTGCACCTGGCATATGAAACATTTCAGGCTTAAGAGTTAAATGAAAGCAATATACATATAGCCCTTAAAGTCTAGAAACAAGGCACTTTATTATGCAATACAATTATATTAAAAAAGATGAACCCAAACATAGTCTGATGCACTTTTTTTTTCAAGGTCACACAACTAGCAAGTGACTGAGACTATAATGTAATTTTCCCTTCTGGATCTTGAGATATTTTTCCTTGTGGCTAGAGTACTGTGTCTCGAAGAAAAGATTTTTATCCATGCAAAAACCCAGATAGGAAAACAACAAAACCCCTCTGATTTAAGAACTCAAGTGTTTTAGTATTATTATATCATCACGTTTTCTTCTAAAAAAAAAAAATAGACAAATAGCCACCATATAGCATGAGGATTTTGGGAGGTTTTCGAACAGTTCAATGGATGTGTGTGTGTATGTGACATTAATATACTCTGAACTACTAAAGCATGATAACTCTCATTATTTGTAAATTCTACATTATCTATATTGTGTGAGGTTAACAACTCAATGTTATGCTGTATTTCATAACTAATTAACATTTTCATAAGACAATATAATAATCCTGGTAGAAGCATCAGCGTTTAACGCATGACACTGATAACAAGCATTAAGCTTCTGGGTGAGTACGAATGCTCACTACCGCAGTTCTGAAATCAGCTCACCAGGGGACTCTGGCAGCATTACCACAGTGCTCTGATTCCCACATACAGGCTTGGTGCCCCATATTTCCTAACATTCTTAAGAGTTAACCCAAGCAAAGACATTTAAAACTCCTTTTGCTGGGGTGTGGGGGTGGAGGTTGATCTTAGGTTTTCTCCTGTGAACATTTTCCCCTCATCACTAAAGCCTAAGGCAGAGTCATCTTCTTCTGGCAGCAGACCCCCACTAAATCCCTCTTCCTCAAGCCTGACATTTAGTGATGGATCATACAATCCCCCTCCCTGACCCCAACAGTCCTTCCTCCTCCCGACTGTTGGTGCTGTCCGCTCTCCTGACTCCACTTCCCACTTTCACACTGTAGCGGACACTGGGCTTGAAGTACATGCCTTCTCTGCTCTCAGGCTAGCAGAATCCTGGACATACAGCTGGACATAAAAACTCACCTTCAAAATATTTAACACAGACATTGGTCTTGTACTGGGGTGGATTTTTAGGTGCAGGAAAATAAAGAGGAACTCATTTCTTCTCTTTCCCAAACTAATGCTTCTAATTTCTTAATGCTCCTAAATAATACTGTTCAATCTGAATTATATAATAAACTATAACTAAATATACACATAGGTAAATATAAAAGTGATTTACATTTTCTCCTCTTAGTCGCCATCTTGTCATATAGATGAACTCCATAGTATGGTCCTTTCCCATAATTTCACCATTGCACAGCACATCCAACTTTAAAAAAATAATTAAAATATATTAATGCAGAGAAAATTTGAATTTATATGTTTTTATACATTTTCAAATTTTAAAAGATCCAACATAAAAGTACCAATGAATATTTTTATTAAACCCACTTTGTGACACTGTCAAAAGTTCAGATGTAACATGAAATAGCATTTATATTGTATCATACAACTATATCTCAAGTTAATACACAATTTATAAATGCAATGCTAACTATCTTGATTCATGTTTCTACAACTCTGTAGATTTTAGACATATGCGGGGACCACTCTTATTGAATGAGAAGAAAAGTGTAGCAAGCTCATTCTAAATCCACATCTCAAAATCCTCTGAAGTTCCCAGGATGAAAAAGAGTTTTACCTTCTCCTTAGTTATAGGGAGTTATAACTATGGCACAGTTCTCTGTGTTCAGGCTAGCTGGCCTCTCTGAAGTGCTTGTGGATACTTGTATGAAATGTCAAAACAAACTGTACTGCAAAGTCTCCCTTTTGTTCCAGGCTTTAGGAAACGAACCCTAAAGCTTCAAAAAGCCACAAAAACTTTGTCTGTGGTTCACTAATACAACAAAGCATACATAAAAAATGTTTTATCAAAGATCCTATAAACCAGTCCTCTTGTTTCTAGTAAAAGAAACTGGTTCAGATTTTATTTCAAGGATGGAGGGGAAATGAGTTTTAAATACATCTGTATCTATCTAGACAGACTATAATTTTGAACTTGAAGTCTAATACAAAATTTAGTCCCAATTATATCAGATATACTAGCTATTGATATTTTAATAATTTATGGTGATATATAAACTTTGAATTTTTCAGTTATTTTATTAACTACTAAAATTAGACAAGTCTTTTTTCTTCTTGTCTGTAAAACAAATACACAAACAAAGCTGTTAAGGTACAATTATTAATCAGGCAGGCTGCATCCACAGTCATTAGCAACTTAAGCACTCAGTCCCAATTAGCAATGCTGTTAAGGACATTTCAGACATTTCATTAAATCACACTCTTATACGCTGGGCAGAATAATGGGAGACCAATCCATATCTCACAAAGAAAGCAAAGGACAAGTTCTTTGATTGGGATAGACAAGGAATTGTTTAAAAATGATCATAGTACATGGCAGAAGTAAGACAGAGAACTGTTTTCTTAGCTCTGGTAACTTCCTGAAGACAAGAAAATTAACTTACCAAACCAGATTTTAAAGTAAAACCATGCATGGTATTTTTACATAAAAAAGTAGAGAAACCATATAGTATAAAATTTCATTGTCTATTTTTCACTACAGATGTTATCTAGAAGTTGTTATCTTTTATGCTTACCAAATACAGTGGGCTCTGACACTTTCAGGTTTTTCCTAATACAAATATGTTTCTGGAATTTTTAAAATGATTTTTATTTTTGAGCATTGGTGTTTTGCCTGTATGTTTTGTCTGCGTGAAGATGCCAAATTGTTGGAGCTGAATTACAGTCAGTTGTGAGCAACCATGTGGTTTTTGGGAATTGAACCCTGGTCACCTGGAAGAGCAGCCAATGCTGTTAACCACTGAGCCCTCATTCCAGTCCTGTAACTATTTTTTTTTAAAACTGTAGACCCAAATTAATAAAAAAAAATTAACCCAAACTAGTCATCAGTCACATGAGACATCTCCATCAGGTTCAAGATCAGATGCTTCCTCAGACATGGACACCTATCTGCTAGGGTCTGTGCTTAAATCCCCTCACACTTCACTTCTCTTTTAATAACAGAGTCAGGGTCTTGTGAGAAGTCACACATCTCCAGAGTGTGCCTGTACTTTGCCCCTTGCTCCCGCTCACCACTGGGCAATTGGGAGTCTGCCCATACTTTCAATCCTTGAGATTCGTGCTATGTCCTCCAAGGCTCAGGGGACATCACAGAAGAGCAGACAGAAAGACTTTAAGAACCAGAGGATGGAAAGGTGGGCAGCAAAAAGAAGTTGCCTGGACACAGCCTCTGCACGAATGCACTTCCTACAGCTGCAGTTATCCACATAAGACTTGCACAAGGCTGGGCAGAGCAACACTTCACCATAGATGGGAGAGGAGGCCATGAGGCCCCATTGCATGCTGGATGACGACTGGCAATTAATAGTTGCTTGGGGAAGAAGCGCTGTAGCCAATGCAAGCTGTCCTCGATCCAGTAAAAAGCCTTATTCAGGCTCAGGTAAGAAACCCTTTCTCAGTTCAGTGGATGACAATCAAAAAAAGGTTCAGAGGTAGGAGCACTGAGAAGGGGTGATGAGAGGGAGTGGGTGGGAGTGCAGCTCTAATTGACTATATAAATGTATAAAGCTGTCAAACATCAAAACATTTAGGAGAAGTCAAACTATCACTATTTGCAGACGATATGATAGTATACATAAGCAACCCAAAGAACTCCACCAGAGAACTCCTACAGCTGATAAACGACTTCAGCAAAGTGGCCGGATATAAAATCAACTCAAGCAAGTCAGAAGCCTTCCTATACTCAAAGGATAAGCAGGCTGAGAAAGAAGTAAGAGAAATAATACCCTTCACGATAGCCACAAACCATATTAAGTATCTTGGCGTGACTCTAACCAAACAAGTGAAAGATCTGTATGACAAGAACTTCAAGTCTCTGAAGAAAGAAATTGAAGAAGACCTCAGAAGATGGAAAAATCTGCCATGCTCATGGATTGGCAGGATTAATATAGTAAAAATGAGCATCTTACCAAAAGTAATACACAGATTCAATGCAATCCCCATCAAAATCCTAATTCAATTCTTCATAGAGCTAGAAAGAGCAATTCAAAAATTCATCTGGAATAACAGAAAACCCAGAATAGCTAAAACTATTCTCAAGAGTAAAAGAACCTCTGGGGGAATCAGTATCCCGGACCTCAAGCTGTACTACAGAGCAATAGTGTTAAAAACCGCATGGTATTGGTACAGTAACAGACATGTAGATCAATGGAACAGAATTGAAGACCCAGAAATGAATCCACACTCCTATGGTCACTTGATCTTTGACAAAGGAGCTAAAACCATCCAGTGGAAAAAAGATAGCCTTTTCAACAAATGGTGCTGGCTCAGCTGGAGGTCAACATGCAGAAGAATGCAAATTGACCCATTCTTATCTCCTTGCACTAAGCTCAATTCTAAGTGGATCAAAGATCTCCACATAAAACCAGACACACTGAAACTAATAGAAGGGAAACTAGGGAAGAACCTTGAACATATGGGCACAGGGGAGAATTTCCTGAACAGAACTCCAATAGCTTATGCTCTAAGATCAAGAATAGACAAATGGGACCTCATTAAATTACAAAGTTTTTGCAAGGCAAAAGACACTGTCAAAAAGACAAAGCGGCAACCAACTAACTGGGAAATGATCTTTACCAACCTTACATCCGACAGAGGGCTAATATCCAATATATACAAAGAACTCAAGAAGTTAAACTCCAGAGAGGCAAGTAACCCTATTAAAAAATGGGGTACAGAGCTAAACAAAGAGTTCTCACCTGAAGAATATCTAATGGCTGAGAAGCACCTAAAGAGATGTTCATCATCCTTAGTCATTAGGGAAATGCAAATCAAAACAACCCTGAGATTCCATCTCACACCAGTCAGGATGGCTAAGATCAAAAACACAGGAGACAGCAGTTGTTGGCGAGGATGTGGAGAAAGAGGAACACTCCTCCACTGCTGGTGGAATTGCAGGCTGGTACAACCACTCTGGAAAGCAGTCTGGCGGTTCCTCAGAAAACTGGGCATGACACTCCCGGAGGATCCGGCTATACCACTCCTGGGCATATACCCAGAGGCTTTACCTGCATGCAATAAGGACACATGCTCCACTATGTTCATAGCAGCCTTATTTATAATAGCCAGAAGCTGGAAAGAACCCAGATGTCCCTCAACGGAGGAATGGATTCAGAAGATGTGGTATATCTACACAATGGAATACTACTCTGCAATTAAAAACAATGAATTCACGAAATTCCTAGGCAAATGGTCAGATCTTGAAAATATCATCCTTAGTGAGGTAACCCAATCACAAAAGAACACACATGGTATGCAGTCACTGATAAGGGGATATTGACCCAGAATCTCAGAATACCCTAGACACAATCCGCATATCAATAGATTTCTAAGAAGATGGAAGGAGAGACCCCTGGTCCTGGAAAGACTGGATGTAGGGGAACGCCAGGACAGAGTAACGAGAGGGGGTTGAATGGAGAAAAGAGGGAGGGGAAGGGGGCTTATGGGACTTTCGGGGAGGGAGGAAACGGGAAAGGGGAAGTGATTTGGAATGTAAATTAAAAAAATAAAATAAATAATAAAAAAAACATTTAGGAAGTGACATATCTTAAATGTTGACATTGTAAAAAAGAACTCACTTAGCTAGATGTACTTTGTATTAAAATTTTTTTAAAATATCTCCTTCAGTTACAAATGCATCCAGGTGAGATTACCTTGTTACAAAATGTTACATAAATTTTACATTTTAAAAATTAATTTTTAAACATGAAAATAAATAATTTCTATAAAAATTGGTTTGGATACATTCTTATTTTACTTCTTTTGCTAGAATTTTGCTACAGATCAGAATAATCAAAGTCACAATTAGATATGATTTTACTTACCTCATAAGAACTTGGAAGTTTTAGTTTTAAACTTAGAAACTTTTTAATAGTTCCTACAGTAACTCGTGTAGAACAGCGAATGAATTTCTTCATGAGACCCTAAAGGAAACAAATGACAAATTAAAGACTCTCATTTGTTTTTACTAAAATCGTCAGCTCTTCCAAGCATGGAGGCATAAACTTGTAATCCCAGCATTCAGAAGGAGGAGGCAGGGTCTGAGTTTTGATTCTGCCTGGGTTGCAAAGTGACAGTCTCATTAGATCACCCCAAACCAACTAAACTAAACCAAACCCACCCCAAACCAACTAAATTAACCCCACCCCAAACCAACTAAACTAAACCAAACCCACCCCAAACCAACTAAACTAAACCAAACCCACCCCAAACCAACTAAACCAAATTAAAACCAAACCAACAAAACCAATCCAAAGCCAAAGGCACGAATTTCACTATATATTTTGAGTATTTTCTAAATGTAAAATAAAAACTTCCAATTCTCATAAGCAAAAATGTTCCTAATTACAGTCTATTATTTACATGACATTCTTCAAGAAATGTCATTCTAGTGTGTGAATTAGCAAAACCCTGTCAAGTAGGAAATCTGTTTTTCCATAACATGTTTTTTTTTTCTATAAAGAAAGCAGAGTTAGGTAAAAGGACACAAAATATCAATATTTTGCTAAATGATGTTACTTCTGAAAGCAGGAGAGGCACTTATTGAGTATAATGGAGAACCTATAAATAACTTCAGAGACAGAAGTAGTTTGACCTAAGACTTGGGCGAGTTCTGGGTACTGCAGACAGGCATCTGCTCCATCCACAGCACGTCAGCACCTGCAGTGTAGAGTGTGGGCTCATAGCATTCCCCAGGGACAGGCTATGGTACGGCACTGTACATCACTAAGTTCTGTATGCCTTGATGTGTCTCTTGTTTTACATGAAGACAGTGCTTCTGATTCACATTTTAAGCTTGACCCCCTCCATTGACCTGCATAGCCTCCCACAAGTTATTAATAATTCAGTTGTCAAAATACTTAAGGGAACATTTTTAGGACATGACAAAAGAGTGTTTCTAGAATTCATAATTCAATAGTCTGACACAAATCTAACAAAACTCCAATCAGTATTATGTAAGAGTTGATCTGGAAAACTTAGACATAAGAACAAGGAGAACGTCCTCCAGGACTACTTTATAATGACCAAATGACACGCGTTCTGCTTCCTGGCTGTGTGCGCTGCAGAACTACTGTACAGCCAGCTAAAAAGAGGGCCACGATGGATGGGGGCTGGGTAGGAGACAGGATGGTGGAAAGGAAGTAGGATCAGAGCTTCTTCTCGTTGTTTCTTTCCTGACATATGGAAAATGGAAGTATTGTGGTACACATCAGAGGCTCACAAGAGTCAGCTGGGAGAATCTGTGTCTAACCCTATCTTGCTCAGCTGTCTGGAAAGGATCAATATTTCTGGTATATCTGCATATCAGAAGAAATACTGTATAGAAGAAGACTGTTTTGTTCTAAGAATATTACCTTCCCTTCCCATGGCACAATACTCTGCCCCTGTGACCTGTTGTCCAACTCAGAAAGTGCAGAATTCAGAAATGTCTCCTTTCTAAGCTGTTTGCCTAAGGCCATGATGTGAGAGTGCACATTTCTGCGGTGCTCAAACTCAGCAACTTCAGAGGCAGAAGTGGATCAGGAGTTGCCAGAGGCCGATAAAATAAAGGCCCCTGATCCTGTTTTCCTCTGGTTCTGAAGAGTTAAAAGACCAAATGCAAAATCTGCAGTGGTCTCTCCTGTAGCTCAGAGAGACCTGCAGTTCTAAGATACAACTCAATGATTCTTCAGTTTTGTGTTTAGTATTATGATTTAATCTCTACCAATCAGAGTAATTAACAAGCATGATTTTAACTTCTTAAATTGAAATATAACACCTTAAAGTCACTGTCTAAAATGAACAATTTAGTAGTTTTTATAAAGTTGTTCAACAATTACAATATCCAATTCCAAAGTTTTCCTTGTCCTCCAAAGAAATCCTTTACATATGAGCAGTTAGCAGTTACTTCATGTTCCCGTTCCTACAACCCACCTAGCAACTACTCAGTGTCTCAAGTGACAGGTCTTTTTCTTACTAATTATATCATTACCACATAATGAATTCGTTTGCTTACTACAGTCAAATATATTCACTGCTGCAAGATTCTGATTAAATGAAAATCTAAGTTAAAATTATTTGCCTTTAATTTCCCAATATAAAGTATTAGTAATATAATAGCAAAGAAATTCAACCCAAAAGACCTATAGATTAGCACGGATGAAGAAAATTAGAAACAAAAAATAAATATGAACTTGTGCATAAAACAAAGCACAGAGAAAATCAACACCCTCAGTGACTAATATGTGCTTGGACAAAGTGACAAAAGTCTACTTAAGAGCTAACATTGTGAATATTTATATGAAAGCTGCTGCCAACTAAAAACCAGGACACACCAGATAATATTCAAACACCAAGGAAAATAAACCATTGAGACAGCAGTGTTTTCAGATCCTCTAAGAGTCAGACACAGGGAACAGGATGAAGAACAAGGATTGTGTGGAAAACAATGGAAGTCCTTAAGGATTTTATCCACTCACAGGCACTTGATGACACAGCTTTCCTTCAAATCTACTGCTCTAGTAATAAAAAATATAGTAGCCACGACATGAGGCTTATAGAGTTTTAAATAAAAGTAGAAGACTGCAGAATATGATTTAGGTTATGACTGGAGAGCTGTCTCAGCAGTAAAATCATCAGCGCTCTTCCAGAGGGACTCAGGTTCAATTCCCAGCACCCACAGGGTGGCCCACAACCACCTGTGCCTCCAGGGGTTCCGACACCCTCTGCTGACTTCTGCTGGCATCAGGCAAACACATGATGCACAGGCATACATGCAGGTAAACCACCTAAAAATATAAAATAAAACTAACCTTTAAAAATAATAAATTTAAAGATAATTAATGAAATGGTTGGGGACACTGCTTAAAAATCATCAGTTCTGGCTGCTGCATTTTAAAAGTTAGCCACTAGATGGTGGCATTGGTCTGGGATGGCTGGGTGGGAGGACAAGGTACCAGGAAAGCAAAGCTTGGGCTATTCCCAGACTTAGAATTTTAGGGAATGGTATTCAATTGCATTACATTAACAAAAAACAGTGAAAGAGATGACTTCTGCCCACTCACCTTCACTACGTTGTCCCCTGACTGCCCGTTATTTCGTAAACAGTCCAGACATATAGCAATTTGAGGGTCACTTCTATGATAGTCTTTATCATCTTGGTTTTCATCACCTTCTTCATCTGCTTTAGATTTGTCAACTTTTGAAATGTCATCTGTATAATTGAAGCAAGACTCATGTAACCCAAAGTTTAAAGTCAAGCAATAATATGGCACTCACCAAAGCAATAACCAACCTAAAGTATTTCATAACTTCTCTGAAGAATAACTGAAAAATATCAATACTTTTTCAAACCCTACAACAAACTCAACAATAGAATATTCATCAAAGGCCATCAGGAACTTAAAAAAGTAAGATTTCCAGACTTATATAGACATTTTGTATATCCTGGTTTATGAATTTTATCTTCCTTTTCCTATTATATATTATTTCAAAATATTTTTGGTTTTGCTCTTTAATTTGGGGTGAGTTTCACTGAGCTACGTTGTTCGGTTTATAAAAGACTGTACATGGGTTCGGTGTAAATGTGGGGAAAGGAAGAGCCATCTTCTCACCTTTGCAACGTATAGTGTAAGATTCTGAATTAAGAAAGATTCTAGATTAACTATATTTGGTCACAAAAACTGCAATTAGTGGTTAGGACACTTTAGAAAGCAAATAGGATACAAATTCTTCCTAATTCAATAACAGATGTGTTCAAATTAAAACTAAGTTGGTATTCTCTCGAAGTTCTCAGAATTTGAAAGTATTTATAAAACCAACTATAGAAAAAAATTTGATTTTAAAAACATGCTTTGTAGCCACATATGTTAAAAATTTAAGAAAATTTGAATATATTTCATAACAAAATTTATTTATAATGTTACACGAATACAACTGCATTTATTGGTGCATTTATGGAATACCTTGAACGTGTTAGACGTGCAATGTGCTTAGTCTGCGGTAACACAACTAAAGAGCATGAAGACTGAATAGGAAATGCCCCTCGCCACAGGCTCACGTGCTTCAGCGGTGCTGCTGTTCGGGAGGTAAGAGGCCGTTCTGAGGCAGAGCCGCTGGGAGTGGGCCTTGAGGTTTTACTGCCAGCTGCACTTCCTGGTCTCTTGTTTGTGACAATGGATTCAATGTGACCAGGAGGCTCCTGCTCTTGCTCCCAGGCCTTCCCTGGCATGAACCCCTGAGCTGTCAGCCACAGCTATTGGTAATCAAAGAGCAAAGTAATCAACTTCCCTTTGCTCTTCCCTTCCCATCCCCTCCTGGTTGCTTCTTGTCAAGGATTTTGACACAGAAATGAGAAGGTAACAAATACAAAGAGTTACTGTCCTCATCATTATGGTGCCGGGGCACAGGAAAAGGTAAAAGGGCAAGTATAGGATGAGAGGTAAACGAAATATGCGACTATGTAAGATTCTACCTGCGCCAAATATGAAAAATCAGCTAGACGTGCTTTCATAAAGTCCCCCTACCAGTGAGAGGCTAGTCCTTGTTCAAGACAGTAAGAGCCTTACACTGTACCCAACAAAAGTGGGAAAATGGCTCCTTTTCCCACCCTCATTTACCCAGAACTCATGTACAGACACTGTCTTTTATGAACCAAACACCTAGATCAATGAAAAGCCTTCTCTACAAGTTAAATCTATTAAAGTCATCATTTCCACTATATAAGAGAAAAGGGAGACCCAGCATTTCCTCATCCATCTTAAATGGCATTGATTTTCTGATACTTTATAACTCATAAAAAGTCATATGTGAACTGGGAGACTAAGATCACATATGCACAGAGACCACTTTGATTTTAGAATCCTGAATGCAGTCTGTGTATAAAAACATGAAGAATGATATTATTTTATAATTAGATATCCCTTTTGTGGATAATATACATACTAACAGCCCACTCTCTGGTCACTTCTATGTTCCATTTTGCTGAAATTATTGTTGTTCCTATGAGTAAATGTGTGCATGTATGTGCATGTGTTCATGGAGGCCAGGAGTCAATCTTGGATGTTCTTCCTCAATGCTATCTACCCTGTATTTTTGAGGTGGGGTTTCTCACTGGCCCGAAACTTAACTATTAGGTTGGGCTGGCTGTCCAACAAGCCCCAGAAATCGGCCTATCTCTGCCTTCCCAGTGCTTACATAAAAACTGTGTATGCAGGTGCACATGTCAATGTCAGAGGACAAATCTCTGAAGTCAGTTTTCTTTTGTCATCTTGAGGGACTGAGGAACCAAAGAGTCTGTGCAAACACTTCTACCCACTAAGCATCTTGATGGCCCATGCCTCACTTTTTATGTGACTTCTGGGGATCAAACTCAGGCCCTCGTGATTTTGAGGCAAGTATTTCACCTAATGTGCACTCGAGCTTTCTCTCTCTCCTCCCCCACCCCTATTCCCTCTCTGTGTCCGTCCACCTCCCTCCCTCCTGGCCCTGCTGAAATATTATTGCCTGGGTCTCTGAGGAGAAACCTGGACACTGGGTCAGGTGATGGGAACCCCTTGTTGAACAGAGACACCTGCGGACAGACCCAAGCCCTAAGCCGGGACGTTGGCATTCCACCTGTGTTCACTTCAGAGCGCCTGAGCTCAACAAATCCTGACGGCGATCAGCCACACTTCACTCCTGACTCCTATTAAAGTGCCGTAAAGCGAAGTAAAACTGAAATGCTCTCAAGATAGAGATGCACACTAAGATTGTTTCTTACTTCAGACTTTTTTCTGTCCTGAAACTATTGCTATTATCTATTCAGTTTTCTTCTTCCTTTTCTTCCCAAAGTCTAATTTCCTCTTTCCAATTACCTTCAAGAGGAGTCATGCAGTTCTGCATAGATTTAGATAAAATCTCACGTGGGGCTGCATGAGTCTTGCACAGGAAAACTGTGAGTGTGGAAAGACATTACTCTACCAACATAACAAAAACCAGAACAATGGGAGAAGCTGTCAGAAACACAGAGTTACCTTGCCCATTTTCTTGAGGTTTATTTTTCTTCCAAAATTCCAACTCACGCTGAAGTTCTTCTAATTTGAAGGAAAAAAACATGAAAACCATAGGAACGTGAAATCTTTAACGGAAATACAAAACACAAAACCAAGAAGTCTGCAGAACCCAAAGGGAACTTACGTTCTCGTAGTCCAGGCACCAGCTTAAATATAATTTCCTCCAGCGTGTTATCCAGCCTTCAGAGGGTAGGCAGTGGGGATAAACAATGACGATATCAAAACCCAATATGCAAATGGTTTGCCATTTCTTACTCATATTACGGAACACAGGCAGAAGATTTTGGTGTACTATCCTGGAAAACTGCTTAGACTAAAAAGAGTGTGGACAAATGATACTGAGCTTGGACCTAGCCTAGGTTTTATGGGGCACTGCTCATGTAGACAAGCTAGGGGAGAGCTCCACTGCCTGGCTGAGGAGGGCCTGCATCACTCCAGTGCCAGTCCACCCCAACACACGGCCGAACACAGTAGTCACCTGAAGTTGCAGGAGTGAGCAGAGCTAAGGCAGAGGGCTTACGGGCCTACACCCACGGTGAAGAGGAGGGGTGCCGGCCATGCAGCACTAATTTAGGTGGGTTTTGTCATGCAGCAACAGCTAACAGTCCCACTCTTCAAATCCCCACAGTTCTTATTCTTTTCTAAAAACGAATGGTCTCCATTTCGTTTTCTGAGAAATGTAGTCAGTTTGACCGTTCTAGCTCCACAGATGAAAGCGCATCCACCTTGGCACTGTTCTTAGTTCCTGTCCTGCTCTGTCTCCGCAGCCCATTCTTTTCTCTTGCTTCAGCTTCATCCTGCTAACAATACTGCTCTTCTCTGATGTCAAACATCTGAAGGGGCAAAATCTTTTCCTTAAGTGTCTTGTAAAGCTATTTCTAGAGGTGCAAAGATGGCTCTGTAGTTAAGAATCCTTGCTGCTCTTGCAGGGAGCAGACTGGAGATCAGTTCCCAACACCCAAGTGGATAGCTCACAACTGCCTATACCTTTAGCTCCAGATCTAATGCCTTTTTCTGGATTCTGCACATACCTGTTGTAGACACATACATACATACATACATATATACATACATACATACGTTTCTTAATTTTCTTTCAACCTGGATTTTTTTGAAAAGCATAGTTTGCTATGTCTGTTATATACTATTATTGCTGCTTTTACCTTCCTAAACTCCCCATTAATTAGTCCCTAGGACCAGTATAGTTTAATAGCAATTTGACAGCATTGTGTAACACTAATGCCCTGAAATTCCCTTCCTTCATTTTAATTTTTTACCCTGTCTATGTGCCTAAATATCTTTTTTTTATCCAACTAAATTCAGACCCCAGTGTTGGGGTGCAGGTTCTAAGTCTCTTCATGAATATCAAATCTGATGGTCAAGTTCTTCATAGAAACTTCACTGTAGGACTACATATCTAAGACACATCTTTCTGTAGTTTCAAACCAGCTGTAAGTGCCTAGTTAATATATTTTATTGTTTGGGGAATAATGGCAATTAAATGTTCAGCACAGAAGCGATTTTTCTTGCTAATATATCTGATGGATGGTTGGCCAAATCCACTGAAGGCAGAACCCAGAGATGGAGGGCCGAGCACTTCCTGTTGCTTGCTCTCCTTACTCCGCCTTCCATATTTCCAGGGTCCTCATCTAGTTCTGTAGCTTGAAACTCAGCGTGTGGGTAGTCAGCTCTGTCTCACACCTTAGCTCTACTTCTGTATTCCCAAGAGATGCTGAGCAACTCAGCCATCTCCTTTTGCCCATTTATGTCATGACATCTCATCAAACCCTCCAGAGTGGCACAGAACAACCCTCAGATGCCTCACTCTCTGAAAATTTTAAATGTTATTACAACATTCCCAAATAGGCTTAAAGTGACAGCACTGACTCCTTCCTTTCACGAGTCTTACGAGAACTACTTCACAGTCTGTCCCCATCTCTCCGTTCTTAATCACCCCACATCATCCTTCCTTCTTTGGTCCCATTACCTGCCAATCTCCTTTTTCCCAGCACACATTTTTTTTCATACTATTACTTTCCTGATAATTTATTATAATACCTTTATCCAACCTAGTTCACCTCCATCTGAAAATAACTGAAGTCACTCTAAGAATCCCAAGAGAAAGCTGCCATTCTAATTGCAGATACATTTCCTAAATATTATGTAATCTTATTTTAAAACTTTTATTAAAAGATTTTTAAAAATGAAATAAAATGCTTTAAAAAGACTTTAAATGCCCAAGACCTAAAATATGTTCAAATAGCATAATAAATGATAAATATTTCAAATGTATATAATTAATTAAAATCAAGACAAAAAGGAAATACTTTTCTTTACCTTAACATTTCTAATGGATTTGTTTCATGAACTTGGTTGCCACACCTTGGACAATCATTGCTGTCTTCAAAGTGCTGGACAATACAGGTCTTACAGACTAGGAAGAGATAAGATAAAAGGTTAGAATTACAAACTTCTAGACTTATACCACCAAAATCAAAGCCCATTGCCAAAATATCAAAAGAAAATCCCAATTTACTTATTTTTTTCTATTAATATATTTATAAACTAAATATACTCTACTCTTATAAAATGTGTGTTTTACAGAAAAGGGTCTTTCTTACTTAAAAAGTGGGACAGAGAAAAGTAAAAATTGTTAATTTTGCTTTTATTTCTTTCTTTCACTAATAGTTTATTTGAGTGCAATACAAACTGTTCTCAATAAAACTTGAGGGGCTGGACATGGAGCTCAGGGATAAAGTGTATTATCTGTGAGGCCCCAAGTTTAATCTACAGCCGGGAAAAAACCAAACCCTTCCGAGTTTTCAACATGTTGGGATTGCTTATACCACCAGGGTGGCTCCCGGGACAAAGCAGCAGTTACCATAGAATTCTGGACTCTGACAAACATGATGAACTTGTGATCACAGGTGCCATAGTGTCACAAAGTATACTGTATAGGAAATGGTGTCATGGTGGCACAAAGGCACGAGAGGTGAACTGGAGATGACTGAGAAGTGGACAAGGGTGACTAGAATTTAAATAAAGATTCTAAATAAAGACTAGAAGTTCAGAGCAATACGGCAACAGAGCCCACATTTCCTCTCAACAATTCTAACCTCTGTGGTCCTGAATTCCTTTTATCTTTACCTAAGCTTCTGTTACCTTGTAAGCCAACTGCTCTGCCCAAATGTGTCTTATACAACATCTCAACATCTGAACTATGAAACTTCAATCCCATCCCTAGCCCAGGCACTCCCCTTTCCATAGTTTTCTTTATGTAATTTCACATCTTCTTTGGGTATAGACCTGCTTCCCTTCATTTTATAATTCTATTCCAAGCTATTCTCTCCCCTGTCCTTATGTCCCACATGCTCTGACAGAAGAGGTTTATCTGAATGACTGGTCAAGAGCAAACACTAAGATTCCTACCACTGAGATTAGGTCTGAAAACTCAGCATATCATACACACTGCCTAGAGAAGCAATAAGGAGAACACTGCCAGGCATTTAAGTTTAAGATTACTTGGTAAATATGGGAAATAACATCACTTATTTATTTATTTGTTCATTTACTCAGTGAATTGAATGGCAGGCATTACACTGGGAACTGGCAATGCAGGAATAAATGGCATAAAGTCCCCATCCTTAAAGAGTGTTTTTAAGGGCGGCGGTGGCGCACGCCTTTAGTCCCAGCACTTGGGAGGCAGAGGCAGGAGGATTTCTGAGTTCAAGGCCAGCCTGGTCTACAAAGTGAGGATTTCTGAGTTCAAGGCCAGCCTGGTCTACAAAGTGAGTTCCAGGACAGCCAGGGCTACACAGAGAAACCCTGTCTCAAAAAAAAAAAAAACCAAAAAAAAAACCAAAAAAAAGAGTGTTTTTAAGCTTAGTAAGACATGCAAATTTTAGTTAATGATAAATGGTAGCCTTATCTCTGTTCCCCTTAAGAAGGTAGAGACAGAGCCCTGGTGTCTGGCAACTGTGTAGATGCAATGATCAGGGCAGGCTTCCTAAGAAGTTGAAATCAACAGGTCATTCTGTGTTCTCTGATGAGGGCACACATTTAAGTCCCATATATTTTTCTTTAGTCCAAATGTTAAGGGCGGTAACCTACTCACTATAATTCTGAAATCTAGGTGAAAGACAACATCAGAAAGCATATTTTAAAACTAAGATAATAAAAGTTTGTCCAATATAAACTAGAGAAGTACCTGTTTTGTTCTTCATAATATACTGACCCCTAAAGAGTTTATTTAAAAAAAAATTGTTTGTTTGATATAGGGCCTCTGATGGCCCAGGCTGGCTCTGAATTCCTGTTTCCATCTCTCAAGTACCTGGGATTACAGGTAAGCACCACACCCAGATTCCAAAAGGATTCTCAAATGTTTGTTCAAAAGTCAAATCTCTTAGAGGGTTGCCTTGTTAAGTCACACTGGAACAGAAAACAGACAGACAGAATTCCTTTTCCTGGAATGTGCTCTTTCCCCAGAGTCACTAGCTAACTCTGAAATTTAAGACAGATAAGAATCAGGAGTAAAGGGTTTTGACAAAGTCTGACGCTGCTAATACTGACCTGGAGCTCTGATCCTTGTGGTTCACTCAACACACTCAGTAACCCATGGTTGTCTACCAGTTGACTAAGCATAGGTACACAGCATGCCCACAGCAAATCCTCATTAGGGCAGCCAGGAAAGGTGACACTTCCTTCCGCAGGTGGCTTCAACAACGAGTGGATGCAGTGGGAAGAGTCAGGTAAAGTTCAGCAGATGCTGCAGTCTCACTACTTTCCTCACCGATCAAGTGTCCTTAGATATTGGTGCTCACATGCCAACTCCTGTGCCTCCCTGCTATGGTTTGGATGAGGTCTGCTCCCTAAGGACCTGTATGTCTTGTGTTATGATGCAGGAGGTAGTGCATCCTTTGGAGGTGTGGTCTCAAGCAAGGTCTCTGCATGGTGGGAGGCCCTGCCTCTGAAAGGGAAGGCAGCTCCACTCACTAGGGGTCTCTACACTAGAGATGGTTGAAAAACAAGAGCCAGTCCAGCCTCTGCTTCCTGATTTGAGGTCTGACTTTTTGCTCCTGCAAATGCTTAGGCCAATGTGATGGCGTCTGCAGAATCACCAGAGGCCACACTAAATAGGCCCTGGATTTTAACTTTGAAACTCTCAAGTTATAAGCTAAATAAACCTCTTTTCTTGAGTTGCCTGTCTTAGGTGTTTCATTATAATTAAAGACTAAAAATGCCCTCTCTAGTTACACTAGTTCGATTAAACCAGAATCTTCATTATGTTCAAATCCTACATACTCGGTTGCTGTAAGACTATAGCTGGGCATTGTGGATGAAACCATGCTGATGGATCTCACCGTCAATTATGAGTATGAACCTCACGAAGTGGGGTTTTCATCTGCCAGTCAGTCATACTCAGTGCCCCCAAGTCCACTGTGCTCTTGCTCATCTCTTCCCAAACCCCATCAAATGTCCCCCCTTCACTCCTCACAGAATACCTCACTTCCTATTTTACTGAAGACAGAAAATAATGGAATCAAAAAGAACGTGTCCTCCTCCACTAGCACCTCCACTCTGTGCTCTAACCTGCTCCCTAAATGCTCATGGACCTCACTCTGTAATCTCAGTCCCATATGCTGTTGAGTACGCTGACATTTGTCAGAGGATATATAAATCCCTACTAAAGGTTCTTCCTGGCACAGAGGCAGCCATCTCCTCCCTGTAAAATGACTTCTGCTGACTCTATATCCCTCCCTTGCAGTTACTGCTCCACTGCTCTGTTTTCTTTGCAAAAACACCTGGAAATTGATACCAATATACTCCCTCTCTTTTAAAACTTATTTTTCATTTCTTGTTTGCCTTTATTAAGGTTACGTCCAGGCTTGGACGTATCTCAGTGGTAGATTTCGTGCATAGCTTTTGTGAGGCCTCAGGTTCAGTTTCCAGTATCACAAGAGTTAAATGTATCACTCATAGTCAAACCAGAAAACTAAAAGTTTCCTGTCTTCCAAATATACTTACATTTTCTCTCCTTTCATCCACTTAAACTGCTCTTAAGAGGAGCTTTACAGCTAACTCCATTCTTCCTAACTTAGGAAACACACAAAGCCCAGCCAACACCCAGAGTCCTCCATCGCTTGGCTCCTCTTTTCTTTCTCCTGGATAAGGCTGTAGAGTGCCCTTTGGTATTCTACTCTGTAATCCACACTTACTTCCTTATGTGTGTAAGGTTTCATTATGTATGTTCTATATGCTGATGGTCTTCAATTCATTAATAAGTGTGGCTCTACCTTCAAAATGTACTCAGAATCCGACATTTTACCAGCACCCCCACTTTGGTACAAGCATCACCATCTCTTTCCTGCAATACTGACATTTCTAGTTTCGTTACAATAGTTCAGGTGACTCTTTTAATTACAATCCAGTTTGTATTATTCCTTACTCAAATCCATCCATGAAATGGACCTTTATTAAAACAAACAAACCACCCAAATCCTTAAATGTGCAAAACCTGTGGCCCACAGCCACCCTACCTCACCTCTGGACTTTCCCCACTCACTGCTGTCCAGCCACACTCACACCTTCAAGTCTTTGATCTTGGTATTTCCTCTGCCTGGAACATCTCTCAGGTATCTGATGGAGTAGCTTCTCTACCACAAATTCAAAAGTGGCTGACTTGAAGCTTTTCCTGGACACAAACTTTTATGAACTGTAGCACCTTCTTGACTGTCCAATTCCCTTTGCCCAGTCTGACCTTCCCTTTATCTATAGGTGAGGATGACAACCTTCTAGTATACACTTATTACTTACCTTATTGCATATTCTACTGCCTACTATGCCCCAAGTATCTGGGCCAGAATCTGAACATGAGCAGACTCAATAATTATGTTTGTAAATATAAAGCAGACAAAAGGAAGTCACAGGGGTTAGGATACTAAAGAGAGCCCAGATTCTAGGCCTACAACTGTATCACTGTAGTTAAGCCAGAAAGAAACCTATAAGGCAAATGAAGGAATTCTGAGCTCACCAGCAACAACAATGAAAAAAAAATCCAATCCATTTTCTCAACAGGCAACTGCATATTCTAATGAAGAAGTTTTGTTTACTCACTCCTGTTATATACGCTGATCACAGTTAAATACTGGTATTGCTTCAAATTCATTCTGGGCCCTATTTACCAGACATCAATATACAAGATAATTTCAGTTTTTAAATTTCAGTTATCCCTAGTTTATCCTTCTGTGTATCCTATTATGCATGCTAACTGGTTTATTCCTCACTATCTTGAAGCTTTCAAATAAAAACATCTGAAAGTTTAATTAACATAATCCATCTTTAACATTATAACAGCTAGTACCTAGACTGTTTGAAATCAGCGACTATTCCTATTTCAATGTTCATCAAGATGAACACAGCTATCCCTCTTATTAATGAGTGCCAAAGCACTAGCTGAAGCTTTAACATCAGTATGATGCTGACTCCATTTTTACTGCAGCCTATGTATGCCTATGGTAATGTAGTTTCAAATCTGGACGTTTTGTTTTTCTAAAAAACAGATTTTTACTCCAAAACTAAACACTTTATAAAGAAAACATCAGAAATTTCATCAAAAATGTCTTTTTAATCAGAATAGCTATTCAATTCAGAATAATAGACTGATATCCTTATTGATTACCTAATTCCTCATGAAACCATTTTTTTTCCTCTCACATGTAATTAATGCTAGTGAAATATTAAAAATAAAGGTAAGTGGGTGAAGAAGGAAAAGAGTTAGGGAACTGTCTCAGTGCGCTTGCGGGTGCACCTGGGCTGGACGGCAGAACCGACGGCCCTGCTCTGTACTGCGTAATAGGTGATGTCTAGTATTTTTCAGTCCTCTATCTGCGAGAAGAATCTGGAACAAGGATCTGAAGTACACTTCCCTCCAGCCTTTCTGTAGCCTGTGTCTTCCTATCCTTTGGTCTCCGCTGAACAGTAACCACCAAGAAAGGCTTTTTACTGCTTCATTTCCCCCACAGCATTTGTTACATACAGACCCTGAAACTTCATTCTTTTCTTGCCTGTTGCTGGTCTACTTATCAGAGAATAAGTTCTAGGAGGTCATGGGCTGGGCCTGTCCTGTCTGTTTCTGTTTCCTTTGGTAAGAATAATCCCTGGCACATATAAGTGCCAATAAACATTTGTTGAGTGATCAAATAATACTGCTCATCTACAAGGGGTCTTGGTTAAATTCAATAAGACAATGAATGAAAAGAAAGCTCAAATTCAATAAACAATAGCTACAACTTCAATCTTTTATTAACATTTATTTTAATCACAGTATGATTAAACTGTAAGTTGTCTAATTTAAGGGATGCTAGGATGACAAAGGTCTTGTCTAGAGGGTGCTTGTCAGACTCTAGTATAACACAGAATCACCTAGAGGGCTTGTTAATACAGATTTCTACCCTTATCCCCAGAGGCTGATCCTGCAGGTCTGCAGTGAAGCCCAAGAATTTGCACTGCTAATGAGTTCCCAGGTGACAGTGTTGCTCATGGATGCTGCTAGCCTGGAGACTGCACTTTGAATAGCAAGAGTATGGGGCATAAGATTGTAGCATTAAATGTCAGTCCCTACTCCTTAACTAAGTAGTAATACAGTTATGATATTTGTTCAAAAACAGTAAATAGGAGCTGGAGAGATGGCTCAGCCTCAGGTGTCTGTACTGCTCTCACACAGTTACCGAGGACCTTTCGGTTCTGCCTCCCACACTGGGCAGCTCACAACCATCTGCAACTCCAGCTCCATGGGATCTGACCCCTCTGTGGGTGCCTACACTCATGTGCACTCAAACTCACAAACACATACGTATAATTAAAAATAACTCTTTAAAACAAAAACCAATGAATTAAAATCTGCCACCATGATCACAGCCATGCCTACATTCTACTATTCTCCCTCCCTCCGTCCCTTCCTCCCTCTCTCCCTCCCTGTGTGTAATCCAATTTAGGCTTGGTGGCAGACACATTAACCCACTGAATGAACCCCTCAATTCTTAATGTTGTAAGACAAAATCACCAAGTTCTTCATCATAACATCAATTATATTTATCAGTGAACCTGTCTTCTTTGTATATGTCTTGTTCCAAGGGATTATTACTGCCATAATTTCTGAAAGAGTAGAAAGAAAAATCCCACACCACAGAATTTTGTGTCTATGAACATGGTTTCTTCTGAAGGAAGAACTAGAATATTCTTAGGGACTCTTGATCTAAAAAGGGTTAGGAAGCAATGCATGGCACTGCATTTCCCATAGCTGAGCTTTGGGAATGAAGCTCTTTTGGCCCTGACTTAAGCAAAAAGCCTGTTAAACCTACAATATATACAATCACAGGTGTATGTCACACCCTAGACAACTCCCACACACTCCTGAGGACCTGTTATGAGACAAAGGACAGCCTCTGGTCTCGGCCACCAAACACCAGTCCCTACTCTACAGTCCATCTCTTTCTTAGATACTCACAGATGGTGGTTCTAGGAGATAGATTTTTAAAAACTAATTGATAACAGCTAACAACACTGTGCATGTCTTTCAAGTCAGCTAGCACTGCATTTGAACTGCTGAAAGGAAAAACATTGTCATCAATCAGCTGTGCGTTTGCGCTTTCCTCACACACCAGATATTAAGGTAATGCTTAACCTACATCTGCGTAGGAGAGGGGCATGCATTAGACAGAACTTAGAGGGAATGGATATCAAAGGATCAATGACTGCTCACAGAGAACAGAGTCCAAGAAGTTAACACCAAGGAGAGGAAGTACCTGTACCAAGTGTCTCCCCATGTGTGTGAGGTAGAAGAAGCAAGGCAAACAAGCCATAGGTAAGCAGCTTTAATTTATCCTGGAGTCAGCAGCATACCTTTGAGACTTTTTCGGGGGTGGAGAGACTGTCAGGATGAAAAGTGACAGTGACAAACACATTATGTCTTTCGCTAGAGCCACCCTGATACTGGTTAAGAATGTGCTACAGTGGGTCTGGTGAGAAGGAAATCTGAGACAGTAGTGGGAGAGTAGGAGGGGGTGGAACTGAACGGGCTGGGACTTTGTTACAGTTTTGTTGAGAGTAAAGAGAACCAACCAACAGCTGTCTAACTGGACCAAAGGCCCACACAATGGTGGGGTGGTGTGCCTGGTACTGAACACCTACCCAGCTTCCTGGAAATAGTGAGCTCATGGTCACTGAAAAAGAATCAACTATAGCCATTTTACTAGACCAGTATAATTCCTTACTACATTCTAAATCTTATCCTTAGACCCACAGGCTGTAGCTATCAGCCTTCACAAAAAACCTGACTTTACAGCAAATGAAAACCATCACAGAAAGCTACGAATGGACACAATGCACAGAGCAGTGGATTATGGCTGTCTCAACTCCTGTATGTGTGGCTTGGTGAACACTAGAGAAGTGGGTGGGAAAGACTGAAAAGGTAGAACACCAGGACAGATGTCTACAGTGAAACGGTCTCTCCTAGAAATGACTAGAAAAATGAGAGTAGCATCGGACATATCAAAGTGGAAGGAGGAGTATTTCAGTGGGTCCCACGACCAGACAAAGAACTATAGCCAGGAAAGGCTGCTGGGAGAGTTAGCCTCCCCGAGATGAATGAGCCTCCTTACTGGTTGTCCAGTGCAGAGTGGTCATCCCTGAAACCACGTACACACAAATAACAAAAGCAGATTCAGCAGGTTGTATTTGTTTATTTGCATATACATATGTGTGCATATGTATGTAACAACAATAATAATAAAAAAAAAAGAGTTAAGAGCCGAGGGGACATGGAAGGGTTTGGAGGGAGGGTACCTGGCAGGGTCTGTAAGGAGGAAATGGGGAAATGATGGAATTCTATTTCAACTAAAAACATTTAAAAAAATGAAAGTGAGGAAGGGGAGGTAAATATACATATATAGTAATTGGAGAGACGGCTGAGGTAACTTTGTGTCAAAGCACCTCTGTTGCAGCTAGGCCAAGGGTATCTGGCTCACCCTGGAAAGGCCTAAGGCTTCAGACTCTCAGAAATTCTCTAATTCCACTCTGCCTTCATATCCTAACCACACTTGTGATTCTCTCACGTCCATTTTCTTCACTGCACTCATTTTATACATTTTTTTTTACCCCCTTACTCCTCATCAACTTGACTAGCTAGGCTGGGGGAGATTCCACGTCTGTTTTGCCTGGTTTGCTCACTAGCATAACTTTACTTTTTTTTTTTTTTCTCACTTGACTGACCAATGGGACAGAAGTCTAAGACTCCACAGCAAGAATGGGTGCTCACTCATTCCACGGTAGTTTTTATGCAGGTATTTTAGACAGATATAACTTCATATAAACTCCTCATATAAAGCTAAATCAACATCTAAAACCACAAGGCATCACAATGTCAATCTTTCTCAGTTCCTGCCTTTCCCACTTGGCTGCTTTTCTCAATTTTATCCCCATTCCCAATCATTGTAAAACTGTATTATCCTACACTCTTAAATGTGAAGAACCCTAGCAGAAAAACAGACCCCAAATATGACCATACATCAAAACAGCCCATGAACGTCTAGTGATGCTGCCTTGTGGTACTATTTATGTTATCAAAACAAACAAGGGAATGCTTTGCAAATAGGATTATTTCCCCTAAAGGCTCAATAAAAAAAAAAATACAGGACACAGAAATCCAAAAATCGAAGAGTTAATAACCCTCCTCTATGTGCTACAGAATCCTCAGACCTCAGGCACCAAGCTGAACACCTGACCCCACCACTTACCATTCAGGGGTCTCCGTGGATGAGAAAGTCCACATTTGGGGTTACCATTTTATTTTCATCAACATTCTATCACTTCAACTTTCAGTAAAGGGGCCAGGCCATTGCCAAAGGACTGTTTATACCAGAATGTTTTGTACAGTTTGTTACTCTACCTCTTTAAGCTTTCAACTACTATTTCAACAGGCTACTGCTAAGACTATGAGCTGCTCTCCATAAACTGATAGTAAGGACCTACTGCTTAGGATAATACTCACAGATCTCATTGACTATAGAGAAGTAGAGTCTAGAGGGAAGCTCCTATTCTGTTAAAGGAGCATAGCAATAAAATGACTCCAGAAAACACTGTCATACTAACAGGTCAGTGCTTCTATTAGTCATCATCGGAAAGGCTTCCTACAGTAGATGGGAACTAACAAAAGACCCACAACTGGACAATGTGCAGAGTGGGAGACTTTGGAGCACTCAATCCTAAATGGGATACCTTTGTCAGTCTCCCCCTCAGGGCTCAATGCAAAAAGACTGCAAGAGCCAGAGGTGACAGAGGACTCCAGGGAACACACAAACGAACTCACGGACTGTGGAAGCATGCACAGGTTCAAGACAGATGAGGTCTCGGCACTGAGAGGAGTAAGCGGACACAAGCTCTCACCCCTAACCGAAAAGCTATCTGTAATAGGCACCCACTGGCAAAGGAGAAATCAGTCTCCTCCATTGGAGTCTCCCTGGGTGTATTACCCAGAATAGGCCCCATGCTCAGCAGATGGCCAACACAAAACAAACTAAATGGTATTTTTATAGTCTGTCTAGTAGTGCTTAGTTTGGAAAAAAATTTTTTTTGTCTTATTGTCCTTTTGCTTGTGTGTTTTGGTTTCTGATTGTGTTTTTGTAGGTTACTGAGTTACACACACACACATACACACACACACACACACAGGTGAGTTTCTTGGTCTTTTGTTGTTGTTTATTTTTTTGTTTTGGGTTTTCGAGACATGGTTTCTCTCTATAACAGAGCCTCCCTGGCTGTCCTGGACTTGCTCTATAGACCAGGCTGCAACAAACTAACAGAGCTCCACCTGCCTCTGCCTCCTGGGTGCTGGGATCAAAGGCGTGCGCCACCATGCCCAGCACTGTTGTTTAGTTTTTTAAAAAGACAAAAAGAGAGCATGCAGTTAGGTTGGTAGGTGGGGGGAGTAGGAGAGATTAGAGCAATAATCAGATTGTATTGTATGAAATTTTCGATTAAAAAAGACAGAAAGGAAAATCTCAGCCAATCTTCCTATGGAAAATGATACTTCTTTATAAACCATATTAGCAATGTGTAGTGGTTTGAATGTTTGGCTCAAGGAGTGTCACTATTTGGAGGTATGGCCCTGTTGGAGTAGGTGTGTCACTGTGGGCATGGGCTTTAAGACCCTCATCCTAGTTGCCTGGAAATCAGTATTCCACTAGCAGCCTTCAGATGAAGCTGAAGAACTCTCAGCACCATGCCTGCCTGGATGCTGCCATGCTCCTGCCTTGATGATAATGGACTGAACCTCTGAACCTGTAAGCCACCCCCAATTAAATGTTGTCCTTATAAGAGTTGCCTTGGTCATGGTGTCCCTTCACAGCAGTTAACCCTACCTAAGACACAGTGTATCCTTCAATGTTAAAAACCAATGAT
Organism: Tokudaia tokunoshimensis; assembly: GCA_036184795.1. NCBI lineage: Eukaryota > Metazoa > Chordata > Mammalia > Rodentia > Muridae > Tokudaia > Tokudaia tokunoshimensis. The sequence continues at coordinate 155,152,121 of BTHU01000001.1, read as the reverse complement.
AGAAGTGCTATTTCAAGTAGCTAAATAAAATTTCTTGGAAATTTCAGGAATTTTATGGAAAAAGAACATAAAAATAATTTTTGCTTATAATCAGTAATGAATACTTCTAGAATCTTTTGGTTTTCTTCAAAATAAGAGATAATAATTTGAGGTTTTATTTCAAAATATCTTTCAGGACATAAAACTTATAGTAGAGAGAAATTGGGAGATTTGTGCTTTTATCTTATCTCTCATAATTGGCCATTTCTGCTGGAGATCCAAATAGGGAAACTCACAAATATTATATCAGTGAAACAAAGCAGACTGTGGCCCATACTTAGGTGTATGAGCAGGCACGATAGGAAACAAGTGACAACAATGTCTGATTGCCTACTCCAGTGTGCGCTTCTTAATGGCTTTTCCCCAAAACATCCACAGTACCTCCACTACCTCCATCCCAAATCACACTACTTTTGAAGCTTAAGTCTTATAGGTAGCGTGTGTATGTGCGAGCACACATGCGCACACATAGCAGACCTATAGGTACGACAGCCTTCTAACTGATCCAGTGTTCTTAGATCCTGCCATGCATATTCCAGGTCAAAGTCTCTGGTCTTACTTGCTATTCTCTCTGTCTAGAAGGTTCTTCCCTACTCCTACAGAACTCAGTCACTTAAGGTTTTTGTATAAATGGCACAGAGAGGCTGACATGACATCATATAAAGTAACCCTGTCTCTGTCTACAATCTGTTCCTTTTCATGCCATTCGTCACCAAGAAATATTGAATTTAAGTTTCCCTTCCTAGAATGTAAATCCTAAGGGATGAGAGAATTTTTATTATTTTGAGAAGTCTTGTATCATCTATATTTAGCACTGTACTTGACATGTAGTAGACAATCAATACATGTTTTCAATGAAGGTTAATTATTAATTGTTCAAGTTAAATACAAGGCAAAGACAAATTAACTATAGCAGACATTTCATAGTTAACTGCTAATTGAACAGCCTGAGCCAGTTTCCGTCCCAGGGGAGTGTCCATCAATACCACTAGATGGCTTTTCCACAGTATATGTAACCAGACCTGACCACAAGTACCATCAGGTCTCAGTATGTTCAAACAGCTTTCAGTGAAATTCTGTGTTTAAAACTGTGACTAAACTATATATAACATAACATTTGTCATTCTAATTTTCTAGGGATTTTATCTGTCTCGCTCATTTGTGGATATGAAGTCTATGCATTGGGGAGGGCGGTGAAGCTCAAAGGAAGCTGTGAAAAAAGGCACTGCTGTTACATGAGAAACTGAGCAGCTTTGAAGGGGAATTCAGGTCCACCAGTCAACAGCTGGGAGACAGTTAGTGAAACTTACTTTTCACACATATAGTATCAGGATAATCTGACTACTCTTTCCTCTATAACCACTGCAAACTGCTTCAACATTACCGAAAAGCTAAAATGACCTCAGTACATACAGCATCTAGTTTAGAACATATGATAGACATTAAACTGAGGCTACTGGGATTAAGTTTCACTGAATAAGGAAATAAAATTATAGTAACAGAAAGCACAAAAAATGTGTATACTCATACAAGTGGTTACAAAAACAACTTTCCCTCTGTAAGGCAGGAGACAGTGAAATCCTAGAAATTCCTCAGCTACGGCAATATTACAACATTCTCAAACGTGATTTGGGCATGCTGTAGAATTACCAAGCCAACCCCTCAAAAGGCAGATGCCGAGCACGAAGCCCCTCAGGTCTGTGGACAATGCGTCCTACCAGATCCGCGGGCCATGCCGACAATGGTGTGATTGGTAAACGGATCAATCACAGGTGCAATCCAACTCCTTCAGGATCATTTTTGAAAATATTAAAATCTGAAATACTTCACTTTTTGTAAATTCATAACTAATTAAAGCCTTTTTTTTAAAAGAACATTTTACAATCTGGCTTTAAAAGTCAACATGTATTAGGATTCAACTGATAGGAAAACGTCATGCTATTAACACCCCAGTGACAAATATTCTGAAAATTAACTTGAAAGTAATTGAGACTACTTTCTACAACTTAAAAATCCAGAGCAGAACAGTGTGTACCAATTTTAAAGGAACAGATGCAGAGGTAAATTCTGGTTTCACATAGAAAGCAGATGGCACAGCAATACGTACATGTATGGAGGCATTCCGTCACTGTGGTGGGCTTGATCAGATAGCCTTTACAGATGTAGCAGGTGATGTAAGGGTTGAAATCTTTCACCAAGTGTTTCCTTTGGGTAGCCATTCGTGGTCAGCTGGCTTTAGAAGTTCAAGCAAAGAGGGGCACTAGGGGGATAAAGTGCTGGTCCCAGGCAGGAGCTGGCGCAGTGTTCTTGCCGCTGTCCTGAGGCGCAGACACGAGCATCCGGCCAGAGCGCAGGTCACTGAGCATCACTCCTTCAGCTGTCCCACTTTCTCATGCCTGTGCCCAACATCACAGAGAGAGGCCATCACATTCCTTATACTGCGTTTAATTATCATGAACAGTACATTTTCAGGGTTGAAATCTGATGAGCAGGACACAACCTTTATTGTAGAACTAACCTGTAAATCTACTATAATTTTGTGGTTTTTTTTTCTTTTTTTTTTTTTTCTTTTTTTGGTTTTTCTAGACAGGGTTCTCTGTGTAGCCCTGGCTGTCCTGGAACTCACTCTGCATACCAGGCTGGCCTTGAACTCAGAAATCCACCTGCCTCTGCCTCCCAAGTGCTGGGATTAAAGGCGTGCGCAACCACTGCCCGAATCTACTATAATTTAATTGAGATTAACAAACTCACCCAGTTCTGAAGCTTGAATGATCACTGCATTCATGGACCCAAAGCTGCTGAATCCAGTTAATACAGTTCCTCAGCAGTATGGGGCTTTTACTACCTGCTTGACTTTCTACCAAGAGTCTCTGCGATACAAGCAAGCGACAGACACAACTGAAGTCATTAACCCTCTATCAGAGGGACTCACTTCTATTTTGTACTCTCCATCCAGTTAACAGTCAAATCAACTTGATGTGCATGTCCTCTCCTCAGATAGATGCCCTCCAGGTGGGGCATCTTATATTCTGCTATCAGGTGTATTCTATCCATTACATTTAGTACTTCTCAAATAGGAAAAAAAATAATAAAGCCAGTGCTTCCTCTTTGCAAACAGAAAATGTAAATTTTTTAGCCTGTCCCATGAGATGTAAACCATATTCCTAGTTGCTTCCCATTCCATACTGACTCTGACCTTTCCCTCAACATTCCAGGTACACTCCTCTCCCACCATAGACTCTACAGGCTCCTATCTTCTGTCCAACATGCCTACTTGACAACTGCATCTTTCTTGTCCCTGGGTCTCCTCCAATGCTGCCCCCACTGTAATCCCTATCTGTTAATGCTTGCTTCTCCCCAATTAAATTTTTCATTTTGATTTAACATTCATTCATTCATTCATTCATTTTTTCCGAGGCTGGGTTTCATATAGCACAGACTGGCATAGAACTCCTGATTTAGATGAAATGACCTTCAATTTTTGATCCTCCTGCCTCCCCCTTTAGCGTGCTGGCAATATAGGTGTGACCCACCACTCCCCGTTTGCGCTGTGACAGGGATCGAACTCAGACACAGTGCATGCTAGGCAAGCAAGCACTCTACCAACCTTCATTCTTTTTCTCCTCTGCTAGTCAGAAAGTTTTAACAGATACCAGCCACAGTCAGTAGAAAGTCTCAGGTAGCTGTTTATTGCCTTGCTTTATTTGTAAGATAAAAAGAGCTCTAGCTACCTAGAAAGGTGATGATTAAATGAAATGATGAGCAGTGAAAACTAAAGAAATTCTTCTTACAACTTTAAGAAGAGCTAGCTTGCTAGGTTATTTTAAAAGTTTTGCAAATTGTCTACAAGTAAAGATGACCTTAGAAAACAATGAAGATGCTGATTTCAGTAAGTTCATCCTACACTAATCTCACTTATTAGGCAGAAACTTTTCCACTATCTTGGCTGTTAACTCATAGGCGAGTATAAAATAACTGGAAAAGTCTAGAAGGCATCATTCCATCAGCACACACCCACTGCGAACGTTCGTCTACCCCTTGGGGACATAGTGTCAAGGATATGACAGAAAGTGTAATTTAATTAATTGCAATGTCGGGGTTCTGGCCTTCATGACCTTCAGCAAAGCACTGATATCCTCGCCTGGGTCTCCGCTCCTCTCTCCACTTTTCTTTACTCCAAGGACTTACTCGAGCGCTCGAGGCAAACCAGTGGGAAACGCAGTCCCGATCCCAAGCCCAGAGCCCTGTCACCTCGACGCGGAAAGGAAGCGAACGCTTGCGGTGTCGCGCGGCCGGCCGGAGGCAACTTTTCCGCGTTAGGCTCCGCGGGTCCCGGAGGTTCGAGCCCTTCGCCACCCGGCAGGTGCTCGGCTCAGGAGCCGGGGCCACTCGCGCGGGGATCGCGGGACCGGACGAGTCTCCGCGGGCCAGCCGGCCGGCCGCGCCACCACCGAGCGCAGCCCCGAAGCCCCGCGCGCCCGCCCCGCCCCGCCCCCGAGCGGCTCCGGCTCCAGCGCCCGGCGCGGCAGGTGTCTGGGGCGCCGCGGCCGCCGGCGCAAACTTGGCGCGCGGCCGGGCCGCCCCCGCGCGGTACCTACCCAGCGGCCGCCGCCGCTCCTCAGCCCGCCGGCGCGCCCGCCTCCGAGCCCGGGAAAACGAAAGAGAAACAGCGCCCGCCGCGGCCTGTCTGGTCCCCCGCGCCCTGTCCGCCCTCCCCCAGCAGGCGGGAGCGCGCGGGCTCCGCGGGGCCACTCGGCTCTGGCGCGATAGGGCGCGGCGGGCCTCGGGGCCAGGCCGGTGCCGCCTCCAAGGGCAGCTCCACCCACCTCCAACCGCCAGAGCCGCCCGCCTGCCCGCAGGCCACGCCTCTCTCGCCGGCCACGCCCATCCACACGCCCTTTCCTCGTGGACCACGCCCCTCCTCGCCGGCCACGCCCCCAGCCCACGCCCGCCGGCTCGTGCTCCTCCTAGGCGCCCGGGACACCCTGAGTGCCCTGCCCCCCACCCTTGTTGCTCCTGTGTGACACGTAGCTGTGGCCAAATTTTATCTCTGTTCTTATCCTCGCCATCCCTCTCAGGGTTGTTTTCAATCTAACAATGACCAGTATGTTTTTCCTGACCGGTTCAAAAGCAGTGGTCAGCGTTGAGAACTGAGTCACCTCACTAAATTTTCTCCTTGGGGCGGTGAAGTTGGCTCAGTAAAGGCACTTGAAGCCACGCGCCTGAGGACTTGATCAATCCTCAGTATTCAATGGAAGGAGAGAATGGACAGAACGACTCCTGCAAGTTGTCCTCTGACCTCCACAGGGGCAAGCTGGCATAAGAGCACCCACAAACATTCAACATCGAAGAACTGGTTCATAGGAGGCGTCGTTCTCCATACTGGACCCACGGAGCTGTAGTGGACATGAAGACACGTCTTACTATGAACCTTATCTAGAAATCATTATTGAACTTGTTGCAGTATGGTGGGTCTAGCAATCAGAATCACTAACAAATACAGGTAAACTGAAAATTTCTGTAGGGAGTGAGGACCATAAGTGGTAAAAATTTATTGCTGTTTGCAAGATTCAAAACAAACAAAAAAACCCCCAGTGCTCTTTCTAGTGGACTTTGAGACTTCCAAGACACCATTAATTGACAGAAAAGGAGATTCCTTGAAAGGTGTCCTGTACTCTTCTTCTACTGCTTTCCCTAAACTCATAAATTCCTACTAAGCATAACTTAGACCAGTGCCTCACGTCTTAGAAGACTATAATCTAGGATTCCTAGGAACCTAGGCAAATCAAGGTAGCCACCACTTACTGACCAAATATCAAAGGAGAATTCTCCAAAGGGCGAGCTGCAAAGTAAGCTTCAATCTTGCACACCAGAAAGAAAATAAGGGCTGCAATTCCAACATCTCTTTTGTAAGAGCCAGAGCAAAGGTGGCTAAAGAATTCAGAGAGAATGCAGAGCATTTGCTTTATCTCTTCCCGACAGGCAGAACCTCTGGCTAGTGACAGATTGCGGAGGTGACTTCAAGAACAAAACAACAACCCAGGCACACAGGTGTCCAGAGATAGACCTCAAATTTAAAATGCATGAAGCAGAACAGGATGCTTTTAAAACTATCCAGTTTTATAACTGAATAGGTAAATTAGATGCAGGTAAAACAAACTCATCTGAATATAGCCGCAGGAAGAATATATCTTCTGATAGGGCTTTAAGTGATTATAATCTTCTTAGGGACCCCTTTTTTGAAACTATGATTCAGGATGGGATGACTTCTACAAGACACAGCAATTATAGTAAGCAAAAGAAAACAAGTCAGGTCAAGTGACTACAGGCTTCATGTCTTTCATTCTGAACATATCCAACTGTGAAAAGCCAACCTATTTCTAGTATATTTAAAATAGGCAATGGAACTGCACACTAAATTCTACTAAAATATGAAGGTTTGTGTCTGAAATTGTTTTAAATGTCTTTCCCAGGAGTAACAAACAGTTCAAGAACTCTGAGAGGAATGCAATTGGTGATCATCAATAAATGAGTTGCCCAGTATTTCCATAAATGATCACAATCTTGGACTCAAGGAGGACATATACCAGCAAAGGAGGGATAGAGTGCTAATTCTTATGTTGTAGGTAGTCCCTGGTGGTGACTGTGGAAATGGAGATGTTGGAGCGTGATGGTGGGGGTTGAGAGATGGGATTGGGTCCTGTCCTTTGTGAGGACACCTGTGTTTTGTGTCCTTACACACATTTGTAGTCAAACAGTGTCTTAGTTATCGTCATTGTTTTATTGGTGTGAAGAGAAACCGGGACCATGGTAACTCTTCTAGAGGAAAAAGCATTTAACTGGGGGCTTGCTAACAGCTTTGGGGACTAGCTCATTACCATCCTGGGAGGGGACATGGTGGTAGACAGGTGTGAAGTAGCAGGCTGGAGAAGTAGCTAAGAGCTGCTTCCTGATCTCAGTCAGGCCAAGAGAGAGACTGGGGTTGGCATGTGCTTTTGAAACCTGAAAGTCCACCCATGATGAACTTGATAACTAAGCATTCAAATATATGGCTCTAATGGGACCATTCTTATTCGCCAGTTTCTGATTTCTTCTCCTTTAGAAACCCATCTCCAGTCTCTTACCCCAAAAAAGTTCAAAAAAAAAAAAAAAGAGCAAGTGAAGTGGTTTGCTTGCCTATCAGGTACAAGGCTATAAATTCCCAGTGCTTCGAGAAAATAAAACAATAAAACCCACATAAAAGTAATTTAAAATATAAACATTAGTCTTGATTAAAAATAATAACAAAAACAACAGCAAGACAAATGCATTCCTGGTGAATGTATATTTTAAGTATATAACACTGAGACATGAATTTTTGAGTTCATTTTACAGACACAAGACCACAACACCCCAAAAAGTGCAAATCCAAAAATCACAGCTGATTTGGGTTGAGCCAAGGCCAAAACAAAAGCATCAGTTCAGTTTTATTTATTCCTTTTTAGAAATTCTCAAGTACATGAAGTTATGGGATATACAGTAAACAGAATAACTTAAGAACTGCCCCCAAAAAAATGGATGGAGAAAGGGGAGAAGAGGAAGAGAGCTAGAAACAGCAGCCATTTCACCACTCATTAATTAGTAATCGACAGAGTTTATTCGTTTAACTTACATGAAAAATAGGGTGACATAGCCCCGAGAATTAAACAATGCCCTTTTCATTACTGTAAGCTAATGTACCTCAGTAGCGTCTTTTTTTGCTGTTGTTTTGCAGGTTTAACTACTTTTAATGGAACATGCTGGACATGGTGCTGCATTGCCATTTAATCTTAGCATTGGAGACACAGATCTATAAAGAGTTAATACAATAAACATTTATAAACGTTCACAAAACCAGTTTGCAACCTTCTGAGGAACTGTAGAAACAAGCAATGTGTTGACGACTGGAACTAGAGATTAGTACTTTGGTCTTTTCACTTCAAACCCATCGGCTTCCATCTTCTTTCTCTTCTTGGAGATTGCACTTTTCTCCCACAGTCGATCAAGCTCTGCCTTATCACTGGTTTCTTTGAATCGTCTGGTTTTCCGTCCTAGAGACATCTTGATACCATACTGGAATGCAGCCTTGGGCAAAACCTCCTTGTTGCTCATATACTCGTTATATTCCTCCTGAGTATCAAAGTCCCATCGGCCTAAGGGGCCCTTCTTGTTACCCTGGTCCATTTTGCTATAATCTACCTCTTCATCACTATCTACATCCATGTTGTCCATCGTGGCAGGATAGCATTCTGCGTAACTGTTGGACATGCCAAAGAAATCACCCAGCTGCTTCTTATCTTTTGGCTTCTTCAATGATTCAGGGCCTTCCCAACCAGCAGACCCAGAAAATCTTTCATTAATGGACTTGATCAACTCTTTTGCAGATCCAGGTCCTTTGACAACATCCATGGGCTCATCATCCACTTCTGCCTTCAAAAAGTAGCTGTGCCTTTTCTTTTCCTCCTCTCGTTCCTGTCCCCAGTCTCGCTCTTTCTCCCTCTCCCAGTCTTGATCCCTGTCTCTGTCCCATTCCAGATCATGTTCACGTTCCTGGCATCTCTCACGCTCCTTGTCCCAAGGTGTCTTGGTTGTGGAAGGAAGATAATCCCCAATGTCTTCAAAAATATTCATGTCAACCTCAGGAGGTTTCTTTTCTTCCAGTTTTCTTTTCTTCTTGAGCTTCTTGTTTCGGGTCCCCTGCCTCAGGTATAACAAAATCTGGGTGAGCTTGTTAATAACGATGTCATTTGTAGGCAATGTAGTCTGGGCCTCCACAGTGGGGCAGTCAGCCTTGCTGCGTATGAGAGTGGTGGGGATGTCTGTGTCTGCGTACTCACCATCCAGGTCTACTACATAGGCCATACGTCCTGGTAAGAACAGCTCATTTCGCTCATATGATTTACTCTTGAAAAGTGCCTGATACACATTTTGGCCGAGGCGTGTTTTAAATTCAATTTTGTTCTCAGGATCCTCATCTTCCTTGGTTTCTTTTTGGAGCTTTTCCGTGAGTTTCTCTTCCTCCTCTTGGCTGGCAATCTCAGCACGTACCTTTTGAAGCAAGCAAAATCCAAACCTTTCACCAAATGGGTGTGTTCCATATCACCACCCAAGAATTTAGACTCCTGAATCAGTTGTCTTCTCTTCTCTGCCACCTCAGTAGTGGGACCCATGGCCCTGTAGTTGGCTGTGATACTTATCAGCTTAGTTTCCTCATAATCTTTGTTCACACCATCTCTCCGTTCCTTGGCACGGTCCCGGTATTTCTCTGGGTGTTCTCTCACGCGCTCAATGTCTTGCTGGTGAAGCTTGGCATAATTACTTTTCCTATTCATCCTTTGTGTAGCTGGGTCTTCATCCTCACTGTACTCTCTTGGCATCTCATGGTGACGTGGCTCAGAAGGTGGCGCAGAAGTAGGTGCTGCTCCTAGGGTCCTAAGAAGCTTCCTGAAGTCTTCATTGCTAAGTTTTGATAGGTAGAAGGAATGCGGATCATCCACATCGTGGTCATCTGGAGCCAAAGGGTTAGAGAAGGGCTCACTATCTCGCTCTGGCATTTTGGCCTCCGTCTCTCAACTCCGGCAATCTCAAAGTGTCCAATATTGTCTTTTAACGGGTATCTTTAACATGCAATCTGTCTTCTGTAATGTAAACGTCTTCCTGCCTAGATTATAGAAAATTATTAAAATTTAATGTAAATATTCTATTGGGCCCAAGTGCCTTTATGTTACAACCATAAATATTATAGCTCCAAGTCAATGAATGCCTAAAATAATTGTTGATGGAGGAGTGGCAGGGGTGGGGAAGATGGGGACAGAGAACTGACTGAAGGCACAGCCTCCCCACTGTGACTGTTTCCACAACCCAGGAACTGTCGAGGAGTTTGCCAGCATCTCCCAATCCCTACCCCTGCGTGCTCAGGCCACTATCAACTCTTCTCTTCATACTCAACAGACTATGAATTGGTTCTGCTCACAGAGCTGTCTCCCAGTCCCCACCCAGCAGAGCCACAGGACTTCTAGCAACAGTATACCACATCTTGCCTCCTTGTTTTACAAGAGCCCTTTGTTCTTAAGAGAATGCTAAAACAGTTGATATAAGGCCACCCCAGATCCCTGTCACCTCTACAGTCCCTCATGACTTCCAGGATCTAAGCTTTAATGGGACCTCCTTGACCTCTGGCTAGCTAAATGGTCAGTCTTCTTACAATCTGACACCCTAATCTAATCCTGCCAATCTTGCCTACTCCTGTTAAATCGGAACAATCCTTTTGTACTTTCTAGGTATCCACTGACTTCAAATGGCATCTTCTAGATACCTCAAAGCTCCGAGCCTTCTCTATAACTGCAGACCACACATATACACGACAATACATTGTTTATTGCATGTGTCTGTGTGCATGGTGCTTTCACCTGTGTGGGTGCACGTGTACAAGTATGTGCATGCATGTGGAGGCCTAAGATGGGTGTCTAGTATGTTCCTTGACCACTTTCCACCATATCGATTGTGGCATGTCTCTAATAGAACCTAGAGTATGCTGATACGGGTAGCTCAAGGATCTGTTTGGGTCTCCTGAGTATTAGCATTACAGGGGGGCTGACATACCTACCCAGAACTTATGTGGATACAGGATCCAAACTCTGGTCCTCACATTGCTTGGCAAGTGCTTTACCTGCTGAGCCATCTTCTCAGCCCCAAGCGCCACAGTTGATTGATCGAATGGATCTTATTCCTCCAAGTCACCTATCCCCCTGACTTTAGAGCGTCCAATTTATTTAGGAGTCTGAACTAGAATGCAAGCCCAGGGTATCTGCCCTGACTTTGCATCCCCAGTGTAGCAAACACTCAAAGAAATGCTTATTAAACAAACAACCTAGATAGTTACATTTGAGGACAGATCTTCTATTTTATTTTATTTTTTTTTTTTTGATTTTGTTCTAGGGTGAATCTTCACAGAGTGTGATAGAGGTATAATCCCTGTCTTCCAGAACTGTTAATTAAAATCTCACCAGGGAGTGGAGACTTAGCCATAGGAAAGAGTTATGTAGAGATACATCAAGTTCGTTAACGGTGTTAAAACAGAACATGAGCAAATGATAGGAACTGCCGGTAAAAGCAGCAGCAGTATGCAGGGGTCAAGAGGTCAGTCCCATGTGCCCACCCTGCCTGTTAGAAAGGTCGCAAGGTACAACCCCAAAGGCTATGGATCTGAGGGACAAATGGGAAAGCCAGAGAGAAGAACCTCGCAGGGGAATGCCAGCCACAGGAACAATAATACTAAGACTCTAGAACAACACACGTTTTCTTTTTGTTCTGCACATATGTGTATGGACGTGCATGTGTAGACAGGACGGCATCTCACATCTCCATCCTTCCTCACCTTATCTTTTGAGACACTCAACCCGAGTCACACCAGTTGGCTACACATTGAGCTCTGGGGATCCACCTGCCTCTGCCTTCATTGCCCTAACAAAACTCAGCTATGACACACGAGTTGGTGACCCAAACTCAAGTCCTCCCACTTTAACTGCTTAAGATACTTTTAACTGCTGAGCCATCCTCCCAGCCCAGTATGTTAAAGCACTTTAAACGTATGGTGCTAACATGAAGAGTCAACATTTTTTTTTCCCTTCTTTGCAAAGAGGAGATGGGTGTGGACGACAGACCTAGTTTTCTTTATTATGGTGTTAATGGTTGGATGGAGCAAGTTCCAGTAATTCTTGAAGACTGATGAACAGAACTGAGGGGCTGGAGAGGTAGCTCAGAGATTGAGAGCTCTTCCAGAGGACCTGCATTCCATTCCCAGTTTGAATTCCAACTATGGCTCACAGCTAACTTTAGACCTAGGGAATGCTATACCCTCTTCTAGCCTCCACAGGCACTGCAGGCATGTGGTGCACAAATATACCCACAAGTAAAACACTCCCTTCACAAACATGAACACACACACACAAAGAATACAATTGAAATACTATCAAACTATAAGGAAAACTGAATTTCTGCACTCATCAGGGACTGTGACATTTCAAATCTGCAGGAGGTTAGATTCAAGTCCTGGGGTGATGAATGGACAGGAAATTTAAAGGTAAAAAGCAAGAATAATTCCCTAAATCTCTAGGCAGAGTATTTACTCTAAATGAGGAGACACTCTGAAACTCCAGTGACATCAACAACCAAATACTGGAAAGATAAATTCCAGGAAACGTTTTTTACTTTCATCCATTGCTGAGGATAAGAGTTAAACAGCAAATCTAGTACCAAGAGACTAGTTTCATTTCCATTTACTTCTTCTTTTAAGTTTAAGTCTGTTCAGTGCACACACAGGCCTGTGCTGGGCTGAGCCTTCACTTCTACAGTAAGTGACCGCACAGTGCGGAGGTCAGGGGACAAATTTTAGAAGTTAGTTCTCTCCTTTTGCCATAGGTTTTGGGATCAAACTTGGGACATCGAGCTTGCTTGGCAAGCACTTTTCTTGAGGAGCCATCTTGCAGGCTCAGGAACCCGTGTTTTGGTAGGATAAGCCAATTCCCTCAGCTTGTTTTCTTCCTATGAGAATGGAGATTATGTCCTTTGGTGGAGGGGGAGCATTTGGGATCAACCCCCCCGGGGGGGTGCTTCTTATGCTAGTCAAGTGTACTACCATTGAGCTACACCCCCAGCTCTGAAGCTCTATCATCGTCTTAACCATTACATACAGCAAGATTCTCTTTATATATTGTTATTATAACTAATCGGATTAAGACGAATCATGAAAGGAGGCAATGGTCAGGAGGTGCTCCTTTCCTTAGTTCTGCAGCACACTCAAGCTTTAACACCAGGAAACTAGCGTCTACAAAAGTTTTAATAACTAGGTCAACATTAAGAATTTACTTACTTCCTTCTACCGAAGGAGGAACAGAAGTTGGGGTTTTTTTTCTTTCTTTCTCCCAATAAAATACAGATTGTCCATATGGGGAGTTAATGAGCCTTCATTTGAGCTATCTAGCCCACATCTGCCAGGATTAGCAGACTCCTAAGTCCAAAGGAGGATGGTCTTTCCCTCGGTCTCTGATCCATACTTTGTCTCTGTATTTCCTCCTGTGTGCCCCTCCTAGGGATCCATCCCATATACAGTTACAAAACCCAGACACTATTGTGGATGCCAACAAATGCTTGCTGACAGGAGCCTGATATAGCTGTCACCTGGGAGGCTCTGCCAGTGCGTGGCAAATATAGAGGGGGGACACTTTCAGCCAGCCATTGAATTGAGCACAGGTTCTCTAATGGAGGAGCTAGAGAAAGACCCAAGGAGCTGAAGGGGTCTGCAGCGCCATAGGAGGAACAACAATTTGGCCACATGGACAGACAGTGACCAGAGCATAAGCTCCACATGGGCAGGGCTTTATATATCTAGAAATGGATATATACATATGCCACCCCAATGGTGGAGTCCAAAATGCAACAGATTCTTATAAAATGTTTGCTGAATGGATCCATGCCACTTTCTTGAAAGTCGAGGAAATACAATCTTCGTGAAACTAGATGTATTTGTCTATCCACTTCTTAATTTCACCGTGTGATAGCCAATTTAAGTCAAGACTTTTGCCCCATAAATAGCAATCTTAGCTTTAAATTCCTGGAGGGTAGAAAGCAGACATCTTGCAGGTGAGCTCATCGGCTAGCTTTTCCTTTGTCAATCAGAAACTTTCTATCCTATTAAGGATCTTGAATTCTCATCTCTCATTTCAAAATACCAGGAAGCCCTAGTGATGTTTAGCGGATCTGGTCCTCCATTTTGTCTGAGATTCTTGGGTGATGACCTAAGAGAGAACAGTAAGCTATCTACTCAAGCTGGTGTGCCTTTTGTGGTAGCTGTAGCCTTAGGGCGGCAGGCTGCGGCAGCCAGATCCTGGCTGAGAAGAGACCCTGGAGGCAAAGGTGGAGACAGTTCACAATCTCTTCGCCTTTGAAAACCGGCAGCTGCAACCAGGTAGGGCACCTCTGAGAAGAAGGGCACTGCAGCTGGGGATCTAGATCTGCCTCGATTAGCTGGCGCGAAGGAGTCTGTGACTCTCAACCAGACTCCAGCTGGCGCCTAGCTCTTGGGGATGATGACACAACGCGCAATCTCAAGGCACCCTGCACAGAATCACCAAGACGGAAGGCAGGCTCATTTATTACCTCTGTCTTTGGTGAGTTATGAGAAGCTCTATCATCAGATCATTTCAATACTGCCAGTTTTAATTTACTATATGCTCCCAACTTCGAAGAGAAGTAAGAGCACACACTCTTATCCTTTGAAAAAGCAAGTGTTGTTAGGAGCTGCTGCCCCTGATTTACCTTTACAGTGATGCCACTTCCTCGAATGCTAAGCAAATGTTGGGCATCCAACATTGTTGGGTGCCGGGGAAGGTCACTGGGAATGGTAACTACAAGTTGGTAGGTCTTCACATCCCTTAGAGTGTTTCCTTAATTCTTTGTTCCTCTTTACAGAGTAAGTCTTAAGTTGTAAGTGAAGTAATTCATTTTTACTACTAGAAGGAAACCCTTTCTATATAATTAGAGACAGGATTTAGAAGCATAGACATGAGGTCCGTAAATACTGATATTTACAAACAGCCTGTCTCTATTCCTCCATCCTCAACAGCACCTGGATTACCAGAACCTGAGAGCACTGTCTGGGGATCTGCCCTCAGGTCCCCGAGCTCGTGAGGCAGGCATTTTACTTTCCAAGGCTTCTCCAGACACCATCAAGTGCATTTCTCTGTCTTGTATAGTTTGGTGGTGTTGCTGCAAGAGCAGTTTGTTTTCTCTGTTCTGAATGGGATGGGAGATTAAGCCTTTGAGTATTGGCTTTGAGTGAAGACCCTCCAAATAAACCAGAAAAGTGATCCAAACCAACAAATGCAAAACTACAACTCAGGAACGTGGGAAGCAAGGCCATGAGACTTCTCCAGAAGATCACAACTCAACTACTAAACCCAACTCCATACTGAAATAAGAAGAGTGCTGTGTAAAGAATTCTTGGCTTCCTACATGTATTATTAGTCAGGGTTCTCTAGAGTCACAGAATTTATGGGTAGTCTCTATATAGTAAGGGAATTTGTAGATAACTTACAGTTTGTAATCCAACTCTCCAACAATGGTCAGCAGCAGTTGTGAATCGAAGTCCAAGGATCTAGCAGTTGCTCAGTCCCACAAGGCAAGCAGGCGAAAAAGAACGAACTTCCTCCTTCCCATGTCCTTATATAGGTCTCCAGCAGAAGGTGTGGCCCAGATTAAAGGTGTGTGCCACCATGCCTTGGATCTGGGACTTGCTTTGTCCCAGATGACCTTTAACTCAGAGATCTCCTTGCCTTAGTCTCCTGGGACTAAAGGCAAGGACTACCTTGCCTGGGCCTAAGCTTTTCATGGCCACTGTGCCTCAGGATCTCCATGTCAAGATCCGGGTCAGGAATTTGTATCTCCCAGCCTCCAGATTAGGATCACAGATGAACCTTCCAATTCTGGATTGTAGTTCATTCCAGATGTAGTCAAGCTGACAACCAGGAATAGCCACTATACTGTAGAAAAGATAGGTGATGTGGAAAAGAACAGGAACAAATGGATGGGATGAAATCAGTCTAGGGCATGGAATGGAAAGGCAACAACACAGATGAAGACATCAATAAAATGGATGGGAAAGGCGGCGCGATACACAAGAAAGTCACCAACGGGGAGGACAAATGCAGAGGGAATGGAGGTTGTGAAACAAATAGGAAACACTAGAAATAAAAACTCAATGAATCAAGTTAAAAATGGCAGAAAACACCCCCCAATCAACCAAACAGAAGGAAGAATATCAGCAATGAATATGCTACATTTAAGCATTAATAAGGTCAATAATAAATGAGCATGACTGCACTGTATAAGAACTCTGAAATATAATCAAAAGACCAGACTTAAAAAATGTACAGCATAGAGCCGAAACAAACCCTAAAGACTTGGAAAATCTATTTGACAAAAGTACAGCAGAAAATTTCTAAAATCTAAAGAAAGAAATGAATGCCCAAGCAGAAGAGGCATTTAGAACCCCAAAGAGACGAGATCAAAACAGAACCCTGTCATGATACGTTATATTCAAGGTGCCAAGAGTGCAGAGCGGCCGGGTGTGGTGGCACATGCCTGTAACCCCAGCACCAGGAAAGACAAAGGCTAATCTCTTTGAGTTCAAGGTCATCTTGGTCAAACAGTGAGATCCAGGCTAGCCATGCTTTATAGTGAGACCTTGTCTCAAACACACACACACACACACACACACACACACACACACACACCAAACAATGAGAGAACCAAAAACCCAACTTCTTTATAAAAGCAAGCACATCAGAGTGACAGCACACCTTACCCTAAAGAAACCGTAAAGACCAAAAAATAAATGGAGCAATACACTTTAAGTTATGAAAATAAATACCTGCTAAACAAGTCTATTATATCCACCAGAGCTTTCTTTTAAAATTGATGAATACTATTCCAAGATAAACACAAACTAAGGAAGTGTATGATCAACAAGATATTTAAAGGAATACTACAACCAAAGAAGAGAACACAAGAAATGATAAATTTTCAAGAGAAATAGATAAGCGGGGTCCTACAAGGAATCTATCATGCCAGATACAGAAGGCAGAAAAATCCCTGATGCTAATATAGGAGAAGGAAGTAACAGTAACCAACAACCACCACCACTACCAAAGAGAATAAACTCTCAAGAATTAGTAAACATCCTCCAATAAAAACTTAATCACTAATACCCTCATATCGATAATGAAGAAGGGCAGACAGGCCGATTAAATTACTAGAGCTGGGTGTGGAGATGCAAATCTTTAATCCCAACAGCAGGGAGGCGGAGGCAAGCAGACCCTGTGGTTTCTAGGCCTGTCTACATAAGAGTTCCAGGACAGGCAGAGCTGCACAATAGAAAGATTGTGTCAAAAAGACAAAAACAAACAAAAAACTAGATCCACTGGGCAGTGGCTGTCAGTCCTTTAGGTAGAGACAAGGGGATCTCTATGAGTTCTAGGCCAGCCTGGTCTACAGACCTAGTTCTAGTAGAGTCAGGGCTACACAAAGTAATCCTGTCTTGAAAAACCAAAACCAATCAGCAAAACAAACAAAAACTAGATCCAACTTTGTATTGTCTCTAAGAAACAGATCTAACTAGTGAAGACATTCACCCACTGAGTCTAAGGATAAGGCCACTCTATCGAGTGAATGGAAGGCCCACCCCCTTCCACAAAGCTAAGTTGGTGTGGCTATTCTGATACTTGATAAAGTAGATTTTAAACAAAAATTAGGCAGAAGATATAAATATCTTCACTACACATTAATAAATGAAAAATCATGATGGAGATTGCAACAATTATATTTGCACCAAAATTTGAAACTCCTAATTTTATAAAACAAACATTAATATATATAAGAGGTAAAATAGACCCTGACACTAAAACAGTGAGTGATTTTCAGTAACTTACTCCCATCTTTAGTTATCAAAGCTAAAAATTAACAAAGAAACATCAGAATCAAATTAATTTGATGATAAATCAAATTAGATCATTAGATCAATGATAAAGGATATGCTTCCTTCTCAGTAGGCCACAGAAGCTTTCCTGATATAAACCATACTCTAGACCACAAATCAGGTCTTAACAATTAAAAACTCATTTCTTGTATCTTCTAAGATTATAGTAGAATAAAACTAGATATCAACAGCAAGAGAGATTATAAAACAAAGCTAAGAGAAAGGGTTGAAGAATACTAACCAAATGAAAGTGAATATGGAGCTCACTAGAGTCTTTGACAAACACTAGGAAAGGTCTGTGAAGAAAGTTTATACTTATATGCTTTCATTAAAGTCACAATGATCCCAATGGAAATAATATGATGCACCCCAAGGTCATAAAAATAACAAAATGATCCCCAAAGCAGCAGACAGCACGGAATAATCAGATCAGGGCAGAAACTGAGAATAATACCCAGAATCAAACAATTAATGCTTTGTAAAAACAAACAAGAATGACAAACCTTTAACTAAACTACCGAAATAAAGAGACTGAAACCCATTACATCAAGGATGAAAAAGAGGGTACTGTAAAAAATTCCAACAAAACCCAAAGCATCTTGAGACAATATTTTGACAATTTGTACTTCAGAAACCCTGGGGATTTTAGAAATCCTAGAAATAGATAAATTCCTGCCATATATGAATGACCAAAATTAAATAAAGAAGGTATAATTAGTGAGGAGAATCTTCCACAAATGTTCCTCAAAGTCACATAAGAGAAAGGAGGGCATTTACACTAACGAAATTCATTCTATGAGTCTAATATTACACTGATTCCAAAACTGGATAAGCACATAATAGCAAAAGAGAAAAACACATGTGGATATTTGATATTGATACTGAGAAAATAATCTTAAGAGGGTATGGCCCAGAGTAGAGGCGGGTTTTCCCCGACTCAAAAGATTTGGATTAGAAGTGGATCTTCCCATTTCAAATTAAGCAAAAATTCTTCACAGGTCCCCCTCCATTTTTGGGTTTATTAATTCCAGACATAGTAAAGGTGACAACTAAGAATAACCATCACACAATATATGATAAACCTATAACCAACAATATACTAAAAAGAAAAACTGATAGCATTTCCTCTAAAATCTAGGCTGAGACAAGAGCTTCTACCCACTCTTATCCAATCTTGCTTGAGATCTTAGCTAGAACAATAAGAGAATATAATATAAGGGGTTCAAAATAAGACAGATGATGGGATTCTATGTTTAAAAGACTCTACTAGCACTCTCTTAGAACTGGTAAACCTGTTGAATGTACTAGTAGAATAGAAAATCAACAGGTAAAAGTCAGTAGCTTCATTATTTGCCAATAGTGATTCTGCTGAGAAAGAAATGGGAGGGGGGTAAAATCTCTACTTAGGGGTGTCCCATGTAAATGGGACAAAGGGAGAAGATAGGCGCCATAAAGAAGTGTGGTATCTTAGAACCCAAATGAAAATTGCAAATGAGGGACTGAAGATGGTCCTCCTGTATGGCTATGCTCCTTGAAGCAGTGGGCTACTGAACATGGTTCCCAATCATGAGATATTTCCAGAGAAGATGATGAGTGTAGTTGCTATTCCTGGTTGTCAACTTGACTATATCTGGAATGAACTACAATCCAGAATAGGAAGGCACACCTGTGATCCTAATATGAAGGGCTGGAGAGATGGCTCAGCAGTTAAGAGCAACAAGGGCTCTTCCAAAGATCTCTGAGTTCAAGGTCATCTGGGATTAAAGGCGTAGTGGCACACACCTTTAATCTTGGACACACCCTCTGCTGGAGACCTATATAAGGACATTGGAAGAAGGAAGATTCACTCACTCTTCTTTGCCTGCTTGCCTTGTGGGACTGAGCAACTGCTAGATCCTTGGACTTCCATCCACAGCTGCTGCTGACCACTGTTGGGGAGTTGAACTACAGACTGTAAGTCATCAACAAATTCCCTAACTATATAGAGACTACCCATAAGTTCTGTGATTCTAGAGAGCCCTGACTAATACAATGAGGGACACCTGGGCCCTAAACTATAATGGCTCTTGTCAGCCCTCTTCACGGCTGGGCTATTTGTTGTTGTTTTTAACTTAATACAACCTAGAAATATCTGGGAAGAGGAAACATCAACTGAGGAACTGTCTTCATGAGTCTGGCCTGTAGTCTGTCTGTGGTGCATTTTCTTGATTGTTGATGTCGAAGGGCCAAGTTTACTGGGGTGGACCACCCTTGGGCAGGTAGAATGGGCAGAATGAAAAAGCAAGCTGAGCAAGCCACAGAGGAAAACCCAGTAAAGAATATTCCTCCTTTTCTGGTCTGGGCCTGTGCCCTGAGCAGACCTTGGGCAGAAACTCCGCAGCCAGTCTCACAACACCCAGAGGAAGCTTCACTCCCAGGCGCTCTAACAGGCCCAGGATCATAGGATCAGAGGTTAGGATACAACATCTGACCCAACACCGAAAGTTACTGGGATCAGCGGGACCCAGGCACGCAGGAACTTCACCAGAGCAGAGGCATGGGTTCCTTCCAGTCTGTCTGGGCCGGTGCCCTGAGCAGACCTTGGGCACACATTCAGCAGTCAGTTCCACAACACCCAGAGGAGACTCCACTCCCAGGCACTTTAACATGCCTAGGATCACAGGATCACAGGATTCCAGGAGCTTGGTCACACCAGGATCTCAGGATCCCAGAATCACAGGATCACAGAGACAGCTTGACTCTGAGGAGTTCTGAAACAACCAGGATAACAGGAAGGACAGGCTCCAGTCAGATATATGGAGGGCAGGTAGCACTAGAGATAACCAGATGTTGGGAGGCAAGCATAAGAATATAAGCAACAGAAACCAAGGTTACTTGTCATCATCAGAACCCAATTCTTTCACCATAGCAAGTCCTGGATACACTATCACACCTGAAATGCATATTTGGATCTAAAATCACTTCTCATGGTGATGATAGAGGACTTTAAGAAGGACATAAATAACTTCCTTAAAGAAATACAGGAGAACACAGGTAAACAGCTAGAAGCCCTTAAAGAGGAACCACAAAAATCCCTTAAAGAATTACAGGAAAGCTCTTCCCAAGGTCCTGAGTTCAAATCCCAGCAAACACGTGGTGGCTCACAGCCATTCGTAATGAAATCTGACGCTCTCTTCTGGTGTGTCTGAAGACAGCTACAGTGTACTTACATATAATAAATAAATAAATCTTTAAAAGAAAAGAATTACAGGAAAACACAATCAAACGGGTGAAGGAAATGAACAAAACTATCCAGGATCTAAAAATGGAACTAGAAACGATAAAGAAATCACAAAGGGAGACAACCCTGGAGCTAGAAAACCTAGGAAAAAGATCAGAAGTCATAGATGCAAGCATCACCAACAGAATACAAATGATAGAAGAGAGAATCTCAGGTGCAGAAGATACCATAGAAAACATTGACAAAACAGTCAAAGAAAATGCAAAAAAAAGCAAAAAGCTCCTAACCCAAAACATCCAGGAAATCCAGGACACAATGAGACCAAACCTAAGGATAATAGGTATAGAAGAGAGAAGATTCCCAACTTAAAGGGTCAGTAAATATCTTCAACAAAATAATAGAAGAAAACTTCCCTAACTTAAAGACAGAGATGCCCATAAACATACAAGAAGCCTACAGAACTCCAGATAGATTGGACCAGAAAAGAAATTCTTCCCATTACATAATAATCAAAAAACCAAATTCACTAAACAAAAAAAAAAAAAAAAAGAATATTAAAAGCAGTAAGGGGAAAAGGTCAAATAACATATAAAGGCAGGCCTATCAGAATTATACCAGACTTCTCACCAGAGACTACAAAAGCTAGAAGATCCTGGGCAGATGTCATATAGACCCTAAGAGAACACAAATGCCAGCCCAGACTACTATACCCAGCAAAACTCTCGAATACCATAGACGGAGAAAACAAAATATTCCATGACAAAACCAAGTTTACACAATATCTTTCCACAAATCCAGGCCTACAAAGGATAATAGATGGAAAACACCAACACAAGGAGGGAAACTACACCCTGGAAAAAGCAAGAGAGTTATCTTTTTTTTTTGGTTTTTTGAGACAGGGTTTCTCTGTGTAGCCCTGGCTGTCCTGGAACTCACTGTGTAGACCAGGCTGGCCTCGAACTCAGAAATCCTCCTGCCTCTGCCTCCCAAGTGCTGGGATTAAAAGCGTGTGCCACCACCACCCGGCGAGAGTTATCTTTCAACAAACCCACACAAACATAATTTCACCTCTAACAACAAAAATAACAGGAAATAACAATCACTTTTCTTAATAACTGTTAATATGAAAATTAATATTACCAACATATCCTAATCAATTGAAATTCTAAAATATGAGGAATTGGAAATTTGTTGGCTCTCACCCAGTGGTCTCTCTAATTTGGTAATTGGAGAAATAGGTCCAATATTGCACAATCCATATACACTTTCTGCTTGTTTGTATATGACAGTGTCTTGCTGTATAACACATAATGGTCTTGAAATCATGGTTCTCCTATTTCAGCCTCTCTATTAGGAGGATTGTTTATTTGATGTTTTTACACTATACTATGGTTTTCAGAACAGCTTATGTATTTCAAAATTATTTATACAATAAAAAGAAATGTAGACAATTAATATGGGAGGTAGCTTGTAAGAAAACAAGGAGTGAGACTGAATGTTTTGCTTGGTATTTATAATTATTGTATCAATTTTGAAGATGATCTTATAAGTTACTCTTTTCCTGAGATGAATGCTTTTCAAAATCATCACAGCCAATAAACCAGAATTTTACCCTCACCTAATGTCTATGCCACCTCCAAGCAGAACCATTGTTCATTGAAACAGTTGATGAATGTCTTCAGGGATAGATCATCTTAATACACACATCATTTCTTAAAAGAATGTAACCTGTTCCCTGTGGGCTGAGAATGATGACAATCACTCAAGTCAAATAGCTTTGACCATAGCAGGAAATCTGTATCCAAATAATTGTGCCTACAATTCATTCCTTGGCGCAGCAGAACTGTCAACTCTTAGCTTAGCTACTATGGAGGTAAAATCCTTTAGTGATGTGAGGGACATTGAAGTACAGCCTTATTACAATGAACTCCAATGTCTAAAAATTGTTCTTTTTGGGGGGTTGTAGCATAGAAAGAGCCAAGATTTTAAGCTCTACTAAAAACAAACAAACAAACAAAAAGACTTTATCATTTTATGTTCATTTAATAACATGTCCATCACTTTTATGAT
Organism: Tokudaia tokunoshimensis; assembly: GCA_036184795.1. Taxonomy (NCBI): domain Eukaryota; kingdom Metazoa; phylum Chordata; class Mammalia; order Rodentia; family Muridae; genus Tokudaia; species Tokudaia tokunoshimensis. The sequence goes on along the minus strand of BTHU01000001.1, from coordinate 155,129,241 downwards.
TGGTATAAAAATATATATTGTGTTTAATATAATAATAATAATAATATTCCTCCATGGCCTCTGCTTTATTTCCTGCCCAGAGGTTTCTGCCTTGAGTTCTTGTCCTGAATTCCCTTAGTAATGGACTGTGAGCAGAATATGCAAGTCAAATAAACCCTTCCTTCCAAAAGTTGTTTTGGGTCAGTGATAGAAAGCAAACTAAGGCAGTTTCCCACCAGAGCTAGAGGATAAGATCATATTACAGAAGACCCCAAACACCCTGGCTGTGAGGCATAAAGAAAAGCAGGAGAGAAGTGAGCTACAAACATTGTCCCTGCCAGCTAGCATTAAAACCAACAGGCTGAGTGGGCTGCTGCACAAGAGAAAGCATCATGGGTCTTTCCATGCTGTGAATGTTAATCAGAAGACCAGCCTGCCAGGCAAGACCCATGAGTGTAACAATTCGCAGCCCGACTGTTGGAGGAGATAACCAACTCTCTCTGATAAGAACTCTTATAAGGACAACATTTAACTGAGCTGTCTTATTGGCTCAGAAGTTCAGTCTATTATCATCAAGGCAGGAGCATGGCAGCATCCAGGGAGGTGCAGGAGGAACTGAGAGTTCTACATCTTCATCTGAAGGCTGCTAGCAGGATACTGGCTTCAGACAGCTAGGATGAGGGTCTTAAAGCCCACCCCCACAGCGACGCACCTACTCCAACAGGGCCACATCCTCTAATAGTGCTATTCCCCGGGCCAAGCATATACAAACCATCACATTCTACTCCCTGGCCCCCATAGGCTTGTCCAAACATGAGTCTATGGGGGCCATACCTAAAAGTAGCATAATAAAAAATACATTAAGTCCAACTTCAAAAGTCCTCTTAGTCTATAGCAGTCTTAACAATGTTAAAAGGGCAAGATTCAAAGTGTTTTCTTCTGAGATTCATCCAATCACTTAACTGTAATTCCCAAATCAAGACAGGAAAACAGATGGGCAAACTCCAAACTCTGTATCTCCATATCTGATGTCAAAACTGCCTTCAGATCTCCAACTCCTTTCTCATCTTTGTTGACTGCAACAAAGTACTTTCCCCTGGGTTGGTTCCACTCCCTGTTAGCAGCTTTCCTCAACAGATATCTCAAGGCTCTGGCATCTTGAACATCTCGGAGCCTCCAAGGCTACTTTAACGTTACAGATTCTTGTTCCAATGTCTGGGATCCACACATGATCTTCTGGGCTCCTCCAAAGGGCTGGCGTCACTTCTCCAGCTCTGCCCTCTGTAGCACTCTAAGCTCAGGCTGAACCACTCTATTGTTGCTGTTCTTAGTGATCATCCCATGGTACTGGCATCTACAATACACTGGGGTTTTCTGCTGTGACTAGGCTTCACAAATAGCCTCGCATAGGCTCTCTTCATGGTGCCAAGCCTCAACTCCTTTACATGATCCCTTCAGTCCTGGGCCAACAACTGTAACTGAGGCTGCAACTTCTACAATGGCCTTCCATGGTCTCTCACAGTGCCAAGACTCAGCTGTTCTTCATGACCCCTTCATACCTTCAAAGCCAGTTACCCCCCCTCACCAGTAACTCTTACATATTATCAAGTACAGCTGCAGCACAAGGTACAATCTTGGCTATCGCTAGAACACAGTTTCTTTGTGCTCTCAAAAAAACACTTCCCAGAATATTTCACCTCAGTGATGGTGGTCTCTTCTTAATCACCACTAATTTCTTAGCTCCAGCTAACCAGCATCAATTGTCCCAGTGGTCTCTTTTATTCTGGACTCTAAAGCCAGAACCACACATGGCCAAAGCCGCCGAGTTCTGATCCTTGCTGAGGCTGGAACATGGCCCCCTTGTTCTATTACATTATTACCAGCTTTCTGTTTTCCAAATCTTTCACTGCCTAAGCTTTGTTGTCCTGAAACTTGCTCTGTACACTGACTTTGAACTCAGCGATCCACATGCCGGGTCTCCTGAGCACTGGGATTAAAGGTGTGATCCACCAAGCCTGGGTTTTAAATTTTTCTTCACCTAGAACTTGCTCTGTTTGAGGCTGGCCTTGAACTCAGAGATCTGCTTGTCTTTGCCTCCTGGAATCAAATATACTTATATACCCATGATCATAAGAATAGCTCTGGTTAAACTCAGTAGCTCATAAAACAACACAAAGAGACATAAATGAAAAAGAGAGATTTGTGGTTAGCAGGGAGGTGGACAGGGTGTTAGTAAAATGGAGGGGGGGGTGTCAGAGTGGTCAGTGTATATATTGTGTGCTTATACTACCTTGCCTAGACCAAAATTTAGCAGGGTGAGATCCTGCCCCAAGGTCACCACTCCCTTAATTCAACTGACTATCTTTGAACACAGGATTCAGCTCCATTTCACTTCCCGGTGCCCCATTAAAATTCAAACCATATATTTTATATTTTTCCTTTCTCAGCTTGCGATGCTTGCTTAAAATGCTCTTCAGGAGACTTAACTAGAGAACAAAGTCTAAGATGGGTGTTTCAGAGGCTTACCTTGTTAATGCAATCAACCTGATTCTCTTCACCTTAGCCTCAGGCAGACTCTTCAAACAAGGGCAACACATTGTTTTTGTGGCACAATATTCAAATCATTCAGTAACAAAGTCTTCCAAATTCCTATAGGATTGCCCATTAAGCCCTATTTAAAGCATTCTACTGCTTTCCAAATCCAAAGTTCCCAAATCCACATTCTTCCAAACAAAAGCATGGTCAGGCCTATCAAAGCAGTACTCCAGTCCCTGGTACCAACCTCTGTCTTAGTTAGGGTTTTATTGCGGTGAACAGACACCATGACCAAGGCAACTCTTAAAAGGACAACATTTAATTGTGGTCTGGCTTACTGGTTACAATAGGTGACAGACCTACTCCAACAAGGCTATACCTACTCCAACAGGGTCACACCCTCTAATAGTGCTACTCCCTGTGCTGACCATATACAAACCATCACACCCATGATCATATGAATAGCCCTGGTTAAACTCAGTAGCTCATAAAACAACATAAAGAGACATAAATGAAAGAGAGAGATTTGTGGTGAGCAGGGAGGTGGACAGGGTGTTAGTAAAATGGAGGAGGGGTCAGAGTGGTCAGTGTATATATTGTGTGCATGTGTGGAGTTGTCTACGAATAAATTCAATTAACTATAATACTTTAAAAAATACCTAGGAATAAACCTATCCAAGTATTGTGGTGTGTGTGTGTGTGTGTGTGTGTACCCCATAGACTCATGAGTTTGAATGCGTGGCCCATAGGAAGTGGCACTATTAGAATGTATGACCTGGTTGGAGAAAGTGTGTCACTGCAGGTATTGTCTTTGAGGTGTCCTATACTCACGATACATACAGTATGGCACTACTACTGCCTGAAGATGAAGATGTAGACCTCTCAGCTCCTCCAGCACCATGTCTGCCTGGATGCTGCCAGGCTCCCACCATGATGATAATGGATGAAACCTCTGAACCTGTAATTCAGTCCCAATTAAATGTTTTCCTTTATAAGAGTTGCCACGGTCATGGTGTCTCTTCACAGCAATACAACCCAAACTAAGGCACCAAGGAAGTGACAAAATCTACATTGAAAATTTAAAAATACTCATAAGAAACAAGGAAGATAACACTAGAAGATAGAGATATCACACATGCTCATGGATGGGCGGAATTAATATTGTTACAATGGGGTATTTCTGTACATAATCCAGATTCAATGTGGTCCCCACCAAAGTCCTACAGCCATTCTTCATAGAACTAAAGAAAAACAATCCTAAAACCCTATGTGGGAAAGAAACCACAAAATAATACTTAGTAAAAAAGAAACGCTGAAAATATCACAATACCAATCTCAGATTACATTACAGAAGCAGAGTTAACCAAACAGCATGAACTGACACAAAACAGATACTTAGACTAACAGTCCAAAGGACTCAGAAATAAACCACACACTGACAGTCATCTAAGTTTTGACAGAAGCATCAAAAATGTACATTGAAGTCAGCCTTTTAGACAAATAATGGGGGCAAATAAAACTAGATTCCCACCTCATATGTGAAGGAATAAAACTACAACCATGTATACAAATCAATTTAACACAGATCAAAAAACCCTAACATAATGCCCCAAAAAGAATTTCCTTGGGGAAACACAGGCGAAACACTCCAAGACACAGGTATTGGCAAGGATTTTTCTGAGGAGGACTCTCAAGCCACAGGAAATAACTACAAGAACTGCAAGATGAGATTGCATCAAATCAAAAGGCTTCTGCACAGCAAAGGAACCCACGATCACAGTGAAGACCCAGCCTACAGAATGGGTAAACTGAGCTTTCTTCTAGAAGGCTTGCTGTGGTCATGGAATCTCTTGAGCAACAGAACACTGACTAAGACAAAGATAGTCAAGAAAATTAATTACGAGCCAGGCAATGGTGGTGCACACCTTTAATCCCAGCACTTGGGAGGCAGAGGCAGGCAGATTTCTGAGTTCGAGGCCAGCCTGGTCTACAGAGTGAGTTCCAGGACAGTCAGGGCTACACAGAGAAACCCTGTCTCGAAAAACAAACAAACAAACAAACAAACAAACAAAAAGACACTGTAAACTATGTTAAATGAAGTAAATCCAACTCATAAAGGAAAATACCATGTTTTTTCTTTAATATGTACAACCTAAATTTAAATTTAAATGTGTATATTCATATGTTTGTACTGTGTGCATATGTAGGCCATGAAACCAGAAGAGGGACTATTAGAAAAGAGGAAGAGACCTACAGAAATGGGGGAAAGGAGAATAATGGCATACGTAGACAGTATGACCATAAAAGCAGAGCCTATACCTAGAAGAAGGAACCAGTGGGTTCCTAAGGGGACCCAGGGTCACTGGGGGAAGAGGTATAAACTAGAACAGAGTGTGACACCTATGTATAAAAACACCAATGACAAAACTTGTTACTTTGCATGCTAACTTAGAAAAATTAATTTAAAAAAAGAAGAAAAACTTGCTTTTGTTTTCATACAGGGGGAAATGTCCCATTTCCTTATTTATTCTCCAACTAGAATTGATCATGCGTTAGTCATTAAAATGAGGTTCTGCCGTTCCTCTAGGGATAGTCACAGTTATTTTCTGTTTAGATTTATTCAGGGGCTGGAGAGATGGCTCAGCAGTTAAGAGCACTGACTGCTCTTCCGAAGGTCCAGAGTTCAAATCCCAGCAACCACATGGTGACTCACAACCATCCGTAATGAAATCTGACACCCTCTTCTGGTGTGTCTGAGGACAACTACAGTGTACTTAGATATAACAATAAATAAATCTTTAAGCCAGAGCAAGTGGGCCAACCGGTACTAGCAAAGCTCCTGAATTCAAATTCCCAGTAACCACGTGATGGCTTACAACCATCAGTACAACTACAGAGTACTCATATACATAAAATAAATAAATCTTAAAAAAAAGATTTATTCAAATGAATTCTCTATCTCATCCCTGTCAGTACAGAAGTTTTGAGGTATACAACATAAAATGTTTATATTGTTAGTAAAAAAGAAAATAAACAAACATGAGTGCTAGCCACGTCACCTACTCCCTCCCACTGACCAGAATTAGAGTTCTCTGTGACTTGTGCTCAAATCTTCTTGAGCAACAGTCACATTTAGATTATTTGACTGCGGCTGTTGGTAGGTGTTCAGTAGCCATAGAGAACAGTCGGCCTTGCTGACACAGGACTCTTGTACATCCCTGTGCCTTCCTGTGTCTAGAAGCCGGGAATCAGGGCGGCACCTCTCAAACCCCATCTTTAATACCACACGAGTGAACAGGAACCCCAGGAAACTTCAGTCAACAGATGTCTGTCAAGGCCGACTTCCCCACGAGGTTTCCACTCTTCTTCTTTGCTTAACAGCTAAGCATGAACGTGCCCACCATTTCATCTGCCATTGTTTCTCTCATTACTTCTGCAAGTCCATGAGATAAAAAAACCACAATCGCTTTGTTCATTATGTAAATGAGGATACCCTGGTACTGAGACTTCCTGTGATTGACATCGAGGATGAAGGTGGTGTTGTGGACCTGTCCTGGTGCTTCCCTGCCCAGTTCTAGTGCATTCTGCCCTAGGGTGGAGCTGTCAGACTTTAGCTCCACCCTTCCCATGAACAACCCCGCTTGTGAGTCAAATACACAGTGAGTGTAAAATTCCAGCCTTGGCCCACCCTGCTTCCCGCTCTCTCTCCCACCCCTCTTTTCCCTACCCATTTAGCCCAGCTGCAATTCTGAATCATCCAGAAAAGTTCCTCTGTCCTCCCTACCTCACAGGATTCTCCTGTTTGAGGACTGCTAGAGACCCATGCACTCTGCACTTTAAGGAGTTTTGAATCAGTATTGATGGTCTTGTTTATTGGACTCAGAGAAGATGATAAGTAACAGAGCATCAAGAAGAGGTCAGTGCATAAATTTTGCAGGTGAACGCAAAATTCAATAAATGCTGGCTGAGTTTACAATGATTTCTATGGTGATAGAGTAAGTTAAGCTAACACAGTACACTGTCATAAAGCAACCCTCTAAGGGACAATCTCAAGGTATTTCAAGAAACACTAAAGGTACTACTTACTTTTCCAGGGTATCCTTCAACCTAGCAATCAATCCTCTAGCTAACTATATATACTAAGGACACATCTGTGCATTTGGACCTAGCGGGTCAGTGTGTGCACTAGTGTGCGAAGTCAGGAAGGGCTGATGCCTAATCAGGGCTCAAAGAACACTGGAACATAGTGTGGTGTTTAAATCTTCTGGAATCAAAGTTACAATTGGAAAATCTCATGAGATTGGAAGTGAAAATAAAATATATTCATCTGCTATCCTTTCTGGTTTCAAGTATGCATTCAGCAAATACTTCACAGACCCGTGTGCATTATTAAACACTGGGTACCATGAAGGATGCTGCTATGGTCCTGGTCCTGGTCCTCCTTCTCCTCCTCCTCTTTCTCTTCCTCCTCCTCTTCTTCCTTTTCCTCCTCCTCTTCTTCTTCCTCTTCCTCCTCTTCCTCCCCACCTCTGTGTATGTCAAACATCTGAGTTTTAAATGTCAAAAACAAAATGACATTTATCCACAGTAAAACAGAATAGGTAAAACGTGATCTCTTATTTATTATCCAGAGAATTCACCTACACTTTTCAGAGCTATAGTGAAGACACACGGAGATCTAGGTCAGAATCGGATATACTTCTGATTTTCAGTGTTTCTTAAAGAATAGCTCATGGGAGAGAGAACGGGGGGGTGGGGCAGGACAGCACAAGGCAGGTGTCAACTAATTGGTAGCAGGTGCCACACATTAGAGGCACTGATGTAGCCTTTCTGTTCACCACAGGGCCTGGCATCCAGCCACGGGCAAGCTTTAAATACCTAGACGGTGGCTTGCACAGACCACAAGTTCCATGGCCTGTATTTCTACAGGGAATACTCGACCTCTGTGGGACAATTCTCCTCACCAGAGTGGGCTACTTACACAGCTTGATCCTCAAAATCTTTGGGTGTCACCCTCCAACCAAGAAGACTTAACAGACACTCACTGACCTAAACACTGTGGTGGATGGTTTCCAGGTTAGCTTTAGAGAACCTCTGTTAAGCATCACTGAGGAAAAGGAAACACACACACACACACACACACACACACACACACACACACACTGATGACACTGTTCAATGGGCTTTGTAGGTATGTGGAGACCAGGGGACGAATCACCAGAGCATCACCTTCTGGTACGGAAGGGGACTCTGGCAACAGCTAGACTCTTTGCAACAAGAAGAATGGTGTCCAACACCCGTTAGGGAAAGCTAAGAGTAGACAGCCACATGGAGTCAAAGGTCATTTATTTCAGAAGCTGACTGAGACTTTTTAAACAAAGAGGTCTAATTCATTATCAATCCAAATGTCAGACAGTACAAAATAAAAGAAACAGACACTCAAAAACCGAGAGCTCCCATTTGGGAAACCTGTCTGACTCTGTTGACACAGGGTTGCCATACTCGTCCACTCCACTCCATTCCACTCACTCTCTGATGCCCATTGGTGGCTGTGGTGTCCGAAGGATCAGAGCTTAAATCGGCAGGTGCCCTTTATTTCTGGTACATCTTTTGTGGCTTCCACAGAGAGGAGTGAGTGATGTGTACCTCATTGCATGTCCCCGAGAGTGAAAGTGTTTTTGTGATGTACTCTTGTAAAAAAAAAAAAAAAATCTCTGTTCTTAATAGGATGATGTAAGGGTAAATAGAAGTAAGGTTACTAAGCAACACAAATGCGATGTATGTGTGGGATTTTTATGAATGTAAAACTACAAATACTACACAAACTACAAATAGCCAGAGTGTTAGCAATAACTTGTCTAGAAATGACTTCTAAGGGGACCAAGGGAGTTATTTGACCAAAGCATGCTCCTGCAGGCCAGGAAAACCATTAAATTTTCGGTGCAAAAAGCTCAACCCTTCTAACTTGTGTTTGGGTATCAATGAGGTTTCATTTGACCAAGGAGAACCTTAGTCGATGAACATCCACAGCTAAAACTACTGCTATTTCGCATGGTTAATGAAACCAGGGGTTGAAAGCACCCCTTTGAAAGGAGAGGACTGGCAAGGGGAAGTGGGCATTAGGAGACAGCGTTCTGCACTAGCAAGTTCCAGCACCTGGCTGAAGTGTGTCTCTTCTCCCACTATGTCTACCAGAGGGCACATATCCCTAAAAGAGCAGCTTCTTCTATGCTAAGTGGACAAGTTTTACATTCTTGTGTATGTCTTAAATACGTAAATGTGCTGTGTGTGGTTTTAAGTTGTACCCTGTATGTGCAGGAACTGTAGAGGCAGAAGATGGTGTCAGAGCCCCTGGATCAGGAGGTACAGGTGTGGGCGCTGGGCACCAAACCCAGGTCTTCTGTAAAAGTTGCAAGTCCTCTTTACCACTGAGCCATCTCTCCAGCCCTAGAAGGTAAATTTTTATAGAATATGTTTTAACCCTTAAAAGCCACCTCCTTACAGATTCATAGGGTGTTGCTACTTTAATACAGTTCACTGGCCATCATTACCAGGCAGTGGGATATGGATGATGAATCTGGGCATAATCTGGCTGCTTCCTGTGCAATCACAACTTGGGAAGCATGCTAAGTGGACTAAAAATATTCATTACTTCTTGAATTAGTGCCTTCTCTCTCCAGAAGCTAAAACTTGGGCTAATGCTAGGCTGATCGGAACATTAAAATGAATGACATTAATGCAAGATAACACACTAAAAATAATTCCCGAGATTATATTTATAAAAAGCAATCAAGCAAATAAGATGGAAGAGGGGGGGCTCTTCTTTATGACAACCACTCTAAGGCATAAAAGGTCATTAAAAATAGCCGTTTTTCACTAAGGCTATGGCTTCAGGCAACAATTTCTAGGGATCATAAACAGGTAAAAGATGTTGAGAAACAGGGTATTTAAGTAGTTTTACAATATTCGTCCAGTCAAATGCTATAGTTCTAAGTAGCAAAATTTTATGTTGCAAAACTGTGAGTGACAAAGTACTCACAATGTTACTATGTGCTAGTGGAAGGGATGGGACAAATGCTAAAGCCAAGGATTCACAGTTGGCAACGCTAGTAGGGAATATTGACAGCACACATCTCCTAAGCTCAGGTATTTACAAGGATACACTGTTGTCTGTGGGATATCTTCTGCCACAAGTTTATCTTGACTCTAACAATAGGGAACTATAAAAGCAGCCCCAACAAGGGCCATTTAATGAAACAAATTGACATAGGCTTTAGAAAAACAATAAAAAACAAACAAACAAATACACACTAGAAGGCTTAAAGGAATGGACAACCAAGTACAATGTGTACTTCCGCATGGGCTCACTGACATCGACTGTTGTTGCTGTGTTTATACAGGGTGGACACAACTTAGAAGGATGTGCACACTGAGCTGTGCTGCGTCCACTTTACATTCCTGAACATGGCAAGGAGTCTCCTTCTCGGGTGATAAGATTAACTGTGACGTAAAACAGCTCTGAGAATTATACAGGGATACACAGAACCTCAGAGAGGCACGGCGGGTATGGCAGTGGCGGTGGGCCGGGCAAATGGCAAATAGCGGGGAACATGGACATCCCTTGCAATGAACACTCTTGGGACTCTTCCAAGGGTCTTGAGTATGTCAAAAGAAAACTTGGAAGAGAAATGAAAGATTCAACACCAAAAGGGCAACAAATGGTGCCCATCCCCACAGGCTTCTAACAGAGAAACCTAAGCACTAACCAAATCACCTTCCACACCAGCGCTGACTAATCATCATCTTGTGACTGAATACAAGACACAGGCCCGAAGGGATCCCTTCTGTAAACACTTTTCTAAGGGGGAAGCTCTTTCCAGTCAAGCTCCATCCTCAGCACAGGACACACAACTGAGAACCAGGCTCCCTGATGGGTGGAATTTACAGCGTGGTGGAAGAAAACAGAAAATAAGGAATATATAAATCGGGTAGCCATAGCCGCTGTATGTAAAGGAAAGGAGAGCTTCGGGAACTTTGGGGGAATGGAGTGGTATTTTTAAAAGGGAGGTTAGTGCTCGCTCGCTTCTGCCGCACGAATACTAAAACTGGAACAGTATAAAGAAGGTGACGCGGCCCTTGTGCAAGAACGGCACACACATTTTCAAAGTGATCTCTACTTCTTTTTTAAAGGGGGGGGGTGCTTAGAAGACTCTAGTCGGAACGCGCTTGAACAAGACATGAAGGAGATAAGGTACTCAGCCTGGCAGGTAGGTGGTGGGGCAGGAAATGAGCACAGAGCAGGGCCAGAGCAAAGGGCTGAAGATAGTCTTCCGGCTGAAACAGACAATGGAGGATAAAGGTCACAGGCCTGTCCTAGCTCCCCGCTGAGACACCAGCCTCTGTTCTGACCCCTAGGTCGCTGCCTCCCACCCTTCCCATCTACCCAGCAATCCACTTGTTACGGACAGCTGGCACAGCAGAGCCTAAGAAAGGGCCCAGCCTCCTTTGCTTCCTCTACAAGGCTTTCCCTCACAGCCTACCAGTCACCTCAGGAGATACCTTCTTCATTTGCTCACTCCCCTTTTCTGTAATACTTGCTGGACCTTCAACCCGCCCCCCACACACAAGGTTCTCTTTGGAAGTTACATTTGTGTTCTAGAAGTGTCTAGTCAAGGCCGGTTAGCTGGTGGTGTATTTACAACCTCCAGGGATTCTTTTCATAGAAGCAACTTTCCTTCTAAGATGCTACATGGGTAACCACATCTCCATTCTCTGTCGATCCAACTTGTGTTTCTTCTAGATGTGAATTAAGCTCTGCAGTCAGAGACAGTGTCCTGATTGCTCTTTGTAGTGATGGTCACGCAGAGCCAGACACCTAGCCGTTCTTTGATATCAGTGGGGCTGTTTAAACCCCAGGGATTAAAAAGCCAACTTCTTATTAATCGGATAGGAATTGCCAAAGTGTTGGCACAGCGTGTCTTCAAGTTGCTGTTAAGCATAAACACCCCACTAGGGATTCAGGCACAGTCTAGCACAGGGTGCAGAGGATGGCACACCCTTAAAAGCCTTTTGGATCTTGGTCATGATATGGGCAGCCCAACATTATCTACGCGTGCGGACTGTCAGTTAAAGACTGCCAATAGTGACTTACACCATTATTTCTATAGGAAGAGTGAGTTTGGAACATGGCTCAAATAATTAACTTATCAATAAAGTTTGGTGTACAGCCTTGCCATTTGGAATACTAGCATCTGTGGCTGTGGGTATATTTTGCTCATAGATGATTTGTGACAGGTTTAGAGTGCCATGGCTGCTGTGTGGAAGGGTGACATACATTTGTTTTATATTTGTTGGACTAAGCATATTACAGATTTAAAGTGTCCAGTAGTTAGAAAATCGTCAGCATTATCAGTACATAATATCAGAGCTCAAGACTGGATAGTATGGAGAATCAAAGAAGCAAAGACTATGATCAGTTCAGAAATTATAGCAAGGTAGAAGAAAGGGCAGTTTTGATGCTATAAAAATAACAGCTTGTGTATCTCTAGTCTCACTGGACAGGAAGGGCTCTGGTTAAAACCTGAACGCACAAAACCTAGCTTAATCACAAAAATTGTAGCATATGCAACACGGTTACAAATTTACTAGACAGTTCACAGATTTCTCTATACGTAGTTCACACATGCGGAATGTTAGGAACATCACCATTTCTAACATTTTATGGAAGAGTTTAAACTCGAAGCTCAAGGAAAACTTGCCGTACTGTAACCAGATAGCAATATTCACTACATTCGTTGAATTTGCTGGTCTACACACTACTGGTTCCAGAGAGGAACCCAAGGCAGTTAAAGCAGTATGGAATTTGAAAGAGAAAGTGGGGAGAGGGAGGGAAAGAGGGAGGGAGAGTGGAGGAGGGCCAGCACGGCAGCAGTTAACTAGTAGTTGGGGCGCGGGGCGGGGGGTGTTTCTGTTCTGTATCACTGATTTTTATCCTCTGGGCTATCCCTTTAGCACTTTCTGGGTTCCTATGCTTGTCATCTGAGACTCCAGAGACCCAAACTGCCCCTGGGGAAATGGTTCCACCACCTACTTCACACCCAATTGCTCCTCGCTTTTGGTGATTTTCAAGCAGGGTAAATTTTTAAAGTGCTGTGAAGAATGGGAGCATTTGCTACAGATGACCAATGGGAGACGTTGTATTAGTCAGGGCTCTCTAGAGTCACAGAGTGTATGGGTAGTCTCTATACAGGAAGGGGATTTATTGATGATTTATAGTCTGTCATCCAACTCCCCAACAATGGTCAGCAGCAGCTGTGGATGGAAGTCCAAGGATCTGGCAGTTGCTCAGTCACATGAGGGAAGCAGGCGACGAAGAGAGATTGAATCTTCCTTCTTCCCAAATTCTTAACTAGGTCTCCAGCAGAAGGTGTGGCCCAGATTAAAGGTATGTGCCATCGTGCCTTTAATCTCAGACGACCTTGAACTCAGAGATCTCCCTGTCTTAATCTTCTGGAATTCATAGCCACTATGCCTCAAGATCTCCATGCCAAGATCCAGGTCAGAAACTTGTATCTCTCAGTCTCCAGATTAGGATCATAGGTGAGCCTTCCAATTCTGGATTGTAGTTCATTCCAGATACAGTCACGCTGACAATCAGGAATAGCCACTATAGACGAATACCGTACTTTTAGGATGCTAAAAGCGTGGCAAGGCCCTGGACTAATCCGACTCAGCACTTGCAGCATTCAAAATCATCTAGAACCAAGTTCCAAAGCTGTGCTTTGTGGAGCACCTTAAACAGTGAGAGTTATCAAGTCATCCTATGACTTTCTAGAGGACTGCCTACCATCTACCCCGAACTGTGAGGTACCCAGAGCACAGTGGTGAACATATAAACAGGCCTAGGTCCTCAACGAGTGCATGTCCAAGAAGAATTAATTAAATTAATATCTGCTAAGTAAATACTAGGTAAGGGAATCTAAATTAGGGAGCATGAACTTTCATTGTTCTTGTTTTTGCTGTTATTATTATATATGCATGCAGATGATGATGATGATGGCGACCATGAAGATTAACGGATGAAAGTGTACTGGACCATTATGTATGTGTAGAAGTTAAAGAAAAATTTTCAAGAGTTGATTCTCTCTTTCCATCATGGTTCCTGGGATCAAGTTCAGGTTGTAGGGTTCATGCAGCAAGTGCCTTTACCTCCTGGGAAATCCTGCCAGCCTTGGAGTAAAAATTCTAACAAAAGATGAGACTGCTAATTTTTCTTTTTAAAAAATGAAAGCCTTAAGTCTGAATAGTCTCAGCTAAATTAAAGCAGGGAAATCCAATATGTCGACCAGTACTGGAACCCATCTGTGGTAACCTTAATGGTTTACCCTCTCCCATTGAAACACTTGTTGGAATATACACAGAGTAAAGAGTAGGCAACTAGCTTGGTGGCTACACCTCAGGGATAAAGGCAGTGAATCTTAAGTTCAAGGCCTGTCTGCACTACATGATTAAACTCTATTGCTTAAAATAAAAAAAAAAAGGCTTGCCAGGCAGTGGTGGTACATGCCTTTAATCCCAGCACTTGGGAGGCAGAGGCAGGCAGATTTCTGAGTTCGAGTCCAATCTGGTCTACAGAGTGAGTTCCAGGGCAGCCAGAACTATACAGAGAAACCCTGTCTTGCAAAACCAAAAAAAAATTTAAAAAATTAAAAAGAAATAATAAAAAATATAAAAAAATTGGTTGCAAGCTGGTACAACCACTTTGAAAATAAGTCTGGCGGTTCCTCAGAAAATTAGATATAGTACTATCTGAGGACCCAGCTATACTACTCCTGGGCATATAGCCAGAATATGCTCCAACATGTAATAAGGACACATGCTCCACTATGTTCATAGCAGCCTTTTTTATAGTAGCTAGAAGCTGGAAAGAACCCAGATGTCCCTCGACAGAGGAATGGATACAGAAAAATGTGGTATATTTACACAATGGAGTATTACTCAGCTATTAAAAACAATGAATTCTTCAGCTGTTAAGTCAGTAAACTTGTAGTTTTTATAACTGAAATGATACCCTTTTAAAGTCATATGTACTGTTCTCGGAATGGATATGAGAAGACTCTTCAGAGATGTTGGGCATCACAAGTGAAGCCTACCTTAAAATGGTTTATAAAGATAAATGAAGAAGGGTCCCTAAAGTAAATTGAAGAAATCCTCAAATCTTCTGGTTAAGAACTTAGAAGTTGTCAATGACTGTCTTTAAACCAAGAACAGATAAAAAGAGAAAGGGCTGAAAAGCACAACTGGATGACCTTTGAGAAAGGGCTATTTTCAGATGACCTGGACGAACAACAAAGGAATCAAATCCCTTAAATAAGAATTTATTTGACTTAATTTTTAAAAATAAATAATTTTGTATATTAAAAAAATGAATTCATGAAATTCCTAGGCAAATGGATGGAACTAGAAAATATCATCCTGAGTGAGGTAACCCAATCACAAAAGAACACACATGGTATGCACTCACTGATAAGTGGATATTAGCCCAGAAGCTTTGAATACTCAAGATACTCAATTCACAGACCAAACAAAGCTCAAGAAGAAGGAAGACCAAAGTATGGATACTCTGGTGCTTCTTAGAAGAGGGAACAAAATATCCGTGGGAGGAGATACGGAGACAAAGTGTGCGTCAGAGACTGAAGGAAAGACCATTCAAAGACTGCCCCATCTGGGGATCCATCCCACATACAGCCACCAAACCCAGACATTATTGTGGATGCTGGCAAGTGCTTGTGGACAGGAGCCTGATATGGCTGTCTCCTGAGAGGCTCTGCCAGAGCCTGACAAATACAGAGGAGGAAGCTCACAGCCGACCATTGGACTGAGCTTGGGGTCCCTGGTGGAGGAGTTGGAGAAAGGATTGAAGGATCTGAGGGGGTTTGCAGCTCCATGGAGGGAGCAACAGTGCCAACTGTTGTGTCTGCCCCCACCCCCCTCCCCCCGGAGATCCCAGCGACTGGACCACCAACCAAAGAATACACATGGAGCAAGCCACATTTGTGGCAGAGGATGGCCTTGTTGGACATCAGTGGGAGGAGAGGCCCTTGGTCCTGTGGGTGTTCAATGCCCCAGTGTAGGGGAATGCCAGGGCGGGAGGATGGGAGGGGTAGGTGGGGGAGCACCCTCATAGAGGCAGGGGGAGGGGGGAGGGGATAGGGGATTTCTGAAGGGGGAGATCTGGAAAGGGGAAAACATTTGAAATGTAAATAAAGAAAATATCCAAGAAAAAAAAATAGGCAAGAAATGTTTGCACACTAAACATCTTTTTTTTTGAGACAGGGTTTCTTTCTCTGTGTGTAGCTTTTTTTATGAGGCAGCTGTTTTCAGCCATCCCTGCTTCTGTAAGTAACCCTAATAAAACTCACTGTTCACTAAGTTGGACTCTGGTGGGATCCTTTATAGGGTAGGCAGACATCTGTATGTCCTGTCTCCCCAGGGAAAGTCTCTCACATACAATAGGGCAAGATCTGAATCACAAAGAAATCTCTCCTAGGTCACCAATCTACATATAACATCTGATTTTTTTTTTTCAGATTCAGGTACTACTTAATGGTCAACAGAAACTTAGACAAAAGGACATTTTCCTAAGTATGTCCCAAGCATGTGTAGCTGTTCCAGGATAACAGAGAGGACATGCATCCATCCCCCACCCCAATCCAACCTCCACAGCACGCCCACCCCCCCATCTCTCTCTTCAGGGCTGGATCAGTTTTCTAAACATTTTAAATACGAAACACAATCCTGTAGCTCCAAACTCTCCCACACGGGGCTAATCTTGATAACTCTAGAGAAGCGGTTCCCAACCTTCCTAACGCTGCCACTCTTTAATACAGTTCCTTACGCTGTGGTGATTCCCCAACCATAAGATTATTTCATTGATACGTCATAACTGTAATTTTGTTACTGCTAGGAATCGTAATGTAAATATCTGATATTTCTGATGGTCTTAAAAGGGTTGAGACCCACGGCTTGAGACCCACTGCTCTAGAGACTCAACTAAGCCAGTAAAACCATACGGAGATGGACATCTCGCCCTGATGCACGAAAGAGACGTAAAAAGTCCTTTTGCTTGTTTGTTCGTCTGTTTTCTTTCTGGCTTTCTGCCACATATTTGTTGTCTTGATGGTGACATCAGAAGACCTGCTGCCTGCTCTGCGTGGCTTCTAGTCATTTCTACCAACACATTTCCTTGCTGCTTTTCTTCCTTCGGCAAAATCCCCTGTATGAACACGAAGTGTGTCAACCTTTGTGGTAAAGCATGAGCCTCTGTATAAAACGTGCAGATTTGAAGTCAGTTCCGCAGTAAGCATTGTGCTATGTATACGTACATGGCGAATCTCTCCCCATTCACCTTCCTTTGTACCACCATTAAGCACCTCACAAAGATCAGTAAGTTAACAGCCTCTATTAGCTGAAGTCATTTAAGTAACAATGCAAAGAAAATCTTCTCAATAGCTTTTAGGAGTAAAAAAAAAAATAAAAACTCCTGACTCTGTATTACACATTATACCAAGGCTCTTAATTAACAAGAAAAATGGATGGATGCCACACAGGGAATACTCTCTGCTTGCTAAGTAGATGCTCACAGGGGTTTTTACAAAATGTTATCTCTTTTAATCTCTAATTTGTATTTTAGTCCTCCTTTTTTTTGGATGAATAAACTGAACCACAAAATTGAGTCAACTTTCCTAAGATCGCAATGCTGGTGGGACTCGAATTCACCGTATTGAAAGCTATATTAAAAAAATAACCATCAGTACCACCTTTTCCCTGCCCCCAGTGCCACCACAATCACACTTATACAGCGTGCTTACAGAGATCATTGTTCTGAACACACAACAATTTAAAACTTTACTTCTTACCACAACCTAGCTGAGTAAGTGTGACTACTTCAGAGTTTGCAGAAAAAACTGAGAGGTCAAGTTTTTGCTCAAGGTCACAGTACTAATGAGATGCAGGACTGGAGGTAGTCTGGGCATCCTGGTCCCCATGTCCAGAAGCCCTGACTCCATGCTGATGCTCACAGAAATCCGGAGAGCACAAGGCAGCCTGGGGCATCCACTCTTCAGAACCTCAGAGGCCGGAGAGTGCCGCATCAAAGCACAGATCCAGAACTAACCCAAAGTCACCTAGAACAGACCAGAAGGTTTTCATTCAGCCTTGATAAGAAGGCAGAAAAGTAACACACCTAATCAAAGTTTCATCCAAGATGATGCTTTAAAAGAGAAGGATTTTTTTTTTCTGGAAAACTCAGTCAATTCAGAACCAAGGAGCTAGTAGAGTGGCTTCTTACAAATCCTTCTATAGAAACTGGTTTTGTTTTTGCAGCATCGGGATTTCTCAGAATTCCCTTGGGGGGCTGTGGGTATTTGCAGGAGGAGGAGCAAAAAAGAGAGGACCTTGGTCCCCGACTCCACTTTCAAATAAGTGGCTTCGTTGATGTATTTTACATGCTGGGCTTCCCCTTGTGTTCTGCTTTGAGCTGTTCTAAGCCGGCAGCCCTCCTCAGCTGTGACACCTTCCCACCTCTTCACCTTAGCGTTTCTCCTTTTGCTTCTTGCCCGCCCGTCCAGTTCACTCACACTCTGGTCATTCTCTCATCGGACCCTCCCATTCCACTCCCTCCTGTCAATCATCATGAGCATCACTGCTAATGCTTATTACGCGGCAAGCTCTAGTTAGATACTTGTGTATCTAACACTCCAGGGAATTGAGTTCTGTCACATCGATCCCATTTTCAGAGCAGGAAGCCAAGGCTTCATTTGCCTCCTGCCCAATGAATTCCTACTAGATATGTAATGGAGATAATGAAAATCTAGTCAGCCCACTCCAGAGGCCCCGACT
Source organism: Tokudaia tokunoshimensis (assembly GCA_036184795.1). Lineage (NCBI taxonomy): Eukaryota > Metazoa > Chordata > Mammalia > Rodentia > Muridae > Tokudaia > Tokudaia tokunoshimensis. Next base: position 155,110,827 of record BTHU01000001.1, on the reverse strand, counting down.
CCTTACCAGCAGGTTACCCAACCCTTCACCCATTTCAATATTGTTCCACTTCCCACTGGGACTTTGTTCAAGATTCAGTCTGTTGACAACAGAAGACCAACAGGAAGAACCTTTCTCTCTGGAACAGCTTTTCCAGCAAGACCTGGATACCACTGAGCACTGCCTGGTCACAGTAGTGCCTGTCGCAGCGCAGCAGCATCTGCCCGCCATGCTGTGACTGTTGGATCAGGTCTCCCCTCATTGCCTGGACACCACTGGGCACTGGAGTGCCTGTCACAGGGCAGCAGCATCTGTTTGCAGTGCTGTGACTGTTGTTGTCCCAGTCTTCCCTCATTAGAGCGCTTCTCAGAAAGAGACCACATTCCTTGCTCTGAGCACAGAGAAGGAAGATGTTTAATAACCAATGTGAAGAGCCTTTGTAGGTAGCCGGGGCATCTGCGCTCTAGTTTTGACCAAATCCCTGAAACACTGCCCCGTCCCCAGCTTCCTTAAGGGCTCATCTGGAAGTAGTTTTCTGGCTCTGGGAGCAGGCTAGGCTATCCTGAGAAGATAGCCGTGCACAAAGATGGTCCAGCACTGCTCCAGGTAAATACAGCACTATAGCCTTACTGGCAGGTCTCCTCTGTAGACTGAGTGAAATGCTGGTGGACCTCAGGACACAGTCTCAGTGGGGGACAGGTGGGCAGCTAATCTGAAATGTCCAGGTTTCCTATCCACTTGAGTGGGGGAACTTTGGAGAATGGGGACTTGTCTCTGGAGTGGCCTGAAGGGAATGGGTTCCCAGGGTGCACAGTAGAGATGCTTTCTGGAATTCACCCTTCTCGAGTGACTTTTCTCTCTTCATCCCACTTCCATACCTGCCTGGTAGTGTTTTGGGAGACTGGCACTATTGGAAGGTGCGGTCCTGTTGGAGTGGGTGTGGCCTTGTTGGAGTAGGGATGCCACTGTGGGTGTGGTCTTTAAAACCCTCATCCTAGCTGCCTGGAAGCCAGTATTCTGCCAGCAGCCTTCGGATAAAGATGTAGAACCCTCAGCTCCTCCTGCTCCATACCTCTCTGGATGCCACCATGTTCCCGCCTTGATGATAATGGGACTCAATCTCTGAACCTGTAAGCCAGCCCCAATTAAATGTTGTTCTTATAAGAGTTGCCTTGGTCATAGTGTCTGTTCACAACAGTGAAACCCTGATTAAGACAGGGTGCTTCTCAGGCTTTTGTGATAGGAGGGGGTGAGGGAATCTGTGCTATGGAAAGTCACACTAATTACCTTATCACCCCACTTCCTCATTTGCCAGACAGGAGGGCTCCTTCAATGTCTCTAAGGCTTCATCAATGGCATCTACAAAACTTCAGTAGCAAACTAAGACTGACTATAAAGTTTATTTTTTTTTGTTTTATTAGATATTTTCTTTACTTACATTTCAAATATCATCCCCTTTCCATGTTTCCCCTCCGAAAACCCCCTATCCCATCCCCCTCCCCCTGCTCACCAACCCATCCACTCCTGCCCGCTTCCCTGACCTGGCATTCCCCTACACTGGGGCAATGAGCCTTCACAGGACCAAGGCCTCTCCTCTCATTTATGTCTAACCAGGCCATCCTCTGCTATCCATGCAGCTGGAGTCATGGGTCCTTTCATGTGTACTCTTTGGTTGGCGGTTTAGTTCCTGGGAGCTCTGTGGGTATTGGTTGGTTCATATTGTTGTTCCTCCTATGGGGCTGCAAACTCCTTCAGCTCCTTGGGTCCTTTCTCTAGCTCCTCCATTGGGGACCCTGTGCTCAGTCCAATGGTTGGCTGAGAGCATCCACCTCTGTATTTGTCAGGCACTGGCAGGGCCTCTCAGAAGACAGCTATATCAGGCTCCTGTCAGCTAACACTTGTTGGCATCCACAATAAAAGACTCATTTACTTTTACTTTATAGGTATGAATGTTTGTCTGTAAGTATATTTTACTTACTGCATGTTTGCTTGGTGCCCAAGGAAGCTAGACTTAGAGTATATGATCCCCTGGAACTGGAGTTAAGGATCACTGTGAACCACCATATGTATCCCGGGAACCAAACCTGGGTCCTATGGAAGGGCAGTAAGAGCTCTTAACCACTGAGCCATCCCACCAGCCCGGGAGGTCACTAGTTCTTAATGAAATTCCTGCATATCTAAAAGATGAGGCCATGTTTCTTTCACCTACAGTAATGTGCAAAGTACTCAGGGGCACAGCTGAGGCCTGGAAGCGGGACTTTCGTGGAGTGCTTTCGAGGAGCACTTTGGGATGCAGGGATGGACTTTGTCCAGGTCACTTTCTCAAGGTGAGTAACAGGCAGTGACTGAGGGAGGCTGGTACAGAGGCCTGGTGATCACAGCCAAGTCAACTGAGGTCTAAGGAGCCAGTCTAGCTCAGACTCCCGGGGAGACTGGTAGGACAGCTGAATTTGCTTAATTTCCCCTTTGATCTCCTTATCCCCAACTCTCTCGGTGAATGAGTGAGTGAGTTTGTGTGTGTGTGTGTGTGTGTGACAAGTACATGTCTGTATACACATGCAGAGGCCAGAGGAGGATATTAGGTATCCTGTTCTATTGGTCTCTGCCTTATTCCTTTCAGATAGGATCAGGGTTCCTGTCATTGAATTTGGAGCTAGGCGGCCAGCTATGAAGCCTCAGTGATCCTGAAGTCTCTAACCCCCTGAGGACTGGACACTCACACTCACACACACACACACACACACAGACACACACAGACACACACAGACACACACAGACACACACACACACACACACACACACACACCCAAGCACAGGTTATTCCATAGGTACTGAGAGATCTGAACTCAGCTCCTTGTCCTTATACAGTAAGCAGTAGAACCCACTGAGTTATTTTCCCAGTCCTCTCCTCCCTGCCTCTCTTATACAAAGAATGCCACCTTTCGTCTTTGAGGACCAAAGCTGAGACAAGAAAACTTTGAAGCTTACATATTAATGTCTCTATACTGTGTGGAACTTTACCCACGAAGGCAGGGCTGTCCTTTCTTGATGCCCTGGAACCCACAAGTGAGCGACAGAGAAAGAGAAAAGGTAGTGGGGGGTGGGGGGGTTTGAAGAGAATGGAGCGAGGGAGACACCCACCTGTTAGGTTTGGGGTACAGTTTCAGTTTCTGAACAAAGCAAGAAATACATAAAAGGTCGGTAGGGCCAGTGAAACTGAAAGCAGAGAACACAGTTGAAGCGGCCAGAGACCATGACGTAAGAGAAACATCTGAGGAGCTAGACCAGGCTCCCTGGCAGGAGACACAGTGGAGACACAGCCAAGACTCCTGGAGTAGAACCACCCCTATCTAAAGCAGGGCGCTGGACTTCAGAAAACTCCGTCTGATCCACAGAGGGTGGGCCACAAGATGAGAGGGCAAATGTCAGGTGGAAATTCCCAGTTAAGTGCAAGGCTGAATTGGTTCTAAAGTGGAGCCCAGGGGGGGATCCCCAGGGTGCTGCCACCAGAAAGGACCTTTACTGTGAGCCTTCCTGACAGCTGAAGGGCAGAGAGGGGCCTGGGCTCCTGGTGAAGGTTAACCTTGCTCTCTGGAGGGAAAGCTGGTCATGGCTGCAGTTTTGCTTATGGTCACCGTCCCAGCATCAGCTCCTCCTCGGTTGCACTGTGACCAAGAGCTTAGAGGTGTGGTCAGTTAGAGGTAGTGAAGTGACTGATACTTAAGGTGAGAAGTCTTGGAAGGGTCCAGAAAGAGCTGAAGGGGTTGGTCTTACCTGAAGGAGGCTGGCCCCACAGAGAGAAAGGAAAGTAGCAGACGTAAGGACAACACACAGCCCAAGGTGGAGCTGAGAGTGGGCAGAGCCAGCTCATGTAGATCCCACTGGCTTCAACTTTGAGATGAAAAACCACAGGACAGAGTTGGGAAGGGTGACATAATCTGACATTCCTGCACCCCTCTGTGACTCTTTACGTGTAAAATGTCCCCCCCAGGCTCTTGTACGCTAGGTCCAGAGTTAGTGTCGTTGTATTGGAAAGTCGAGAACGGTTTTGAAGCCTCGCTGGAGGAAACGGCTCACTTGGGGACTCGAGGTTACAGTACCCTCTTTGAAGCTGCCTCCTCCTGACTGCTGCTGTGATATAACCAGCCACTGTACAGTCTTTGTGCCACAGTGGAGCTACTCCTGTCACCACGCCTCCCCTGCCACGACAGACCATGTTCCTGAAGACCGAGCCACAGAATGCTCTTCTACATTCTATCAGCCATTCTGTCACAGAAATGAGGACGACTAACAAACCCTCTACAAGATTTACTTCCTTACAAAATATTCCTCCCAACCGAACCAACTAAACATGGTGTGAGCTCACTACCTCAACCCTAAGGATACAGACTGTGAGAGAAGGCGCTGTCTGTCCACTGGCAGGGTAATTCGCCAAGTCTCACTTATGATGTATAATTAACACATCAACAACACAACATCTTGGGAAGAGCCTGAGTTCCCCTCACAAATGACTGTGTTAACCCAAAGACGGACAAGTGTGTTTAACCCACTACTGTAAGGGCAAAAAAACCCAAAGGTTCATATCTCCTTGGGACACTTAGATGATGTCCCCAAACCAAATTATGTTTCTCATTTCTAAAGACTGATGCCAAGAGCTAAGGGAAGGACACAGGCGCAGCAGCTGCGTGGGAAGGTTCGAATGTATGGGTTTCATTCACAGGTCACATGCTCAACCAGAGTGTCCAAGAGAGGCTATTCTAATAATGGGACTGAATCAGAGCAGGACTTTTGGGAGGCAGGAGGTGGGCAGCGCCTGCTCAAGGCAGGAAGGCGGCTGTAGGGAAGGACCAAAGGTCCACTCTACACTTGCTCTGCCACCAGGGCTGCCACTGAGCCCGGCGAGGCTCTGGTGTGGCCTCTGTTTGCAAACTGTTTGGAATTCACTGACAAAGCCAAATGTGTCTTCTATACACGAATCTTCGTAACACACCAGTAGTTTGCCACCCCCATTTTCGTTTGAGAAAGGTTTGTATGATGTAGATCAGGCTGACCTCGAACTCACTGAGATCCACCTGCCTCTGCCTTCTGAGTCCTCGGATTAAAGGTGTGTGCTGCCATGACGGCCGACTCCGACTCCTGGTTTGGGTATTTTTTCATAATACTTAATTCAGTAACTCAAGTTATAACTAAAGTGACTTATGTTTTTAACGGAAAATGGGAGTAAAGGAAAGGATTATTGAGAGGTGATTGAACAAAATGAATTCTTTTGATCCTGGAGGGAAGGGAAAGGTGTGTTTGCTTTGGGGGGCGAGGGTGGGGGATGCCCAGGACTAGCTGACAGAGGCCTCAGCAAAGCTGAGGGTCTGCTCTCTCTGGAAGCAAGGCTCCCATGGACTCTTCACCGTCAGCCCTTTCATCACAGAACTCACAAGTTCATTGTGAGCTTAAAACCACCATTTAACCTCACTGACTCTCCATCCCTTTGGTGTAAAAAGCGGGCTGCCTTATAAATCGCAGCTGCCAGGGGTTAAATAATGTAACACAGACGTAACGCTTAGCACAATGCTTGGACAGCAGCAAGCCCTCAATAAATGTCAGTGCTCGCTGTGAGGCCAGCACTGCCTGCGGAGATCTTAGTTTCCGAAACCATACATTGGTGCATCCACCCTTGGGGGATAATATGGCATAGTTAAGTCACACTAACAGACAGGAACATAACTGAAGAACCGGGATCAACAGCCCTGTAGATGATTCCAGCTGCAAGCGGTCAGGTCTGCCCTGTGAATACCCTGTGGGACAGGGACTGGCCACACAGCCAAATTCCAGACTCAAGAAACAGTGGGAGACAGCAGGTGATTACGGTTGTTTGAAGTCACCATGCTTCGAGGTGGTCTGACACACAGCCCCAGAAAACCAGAACACCATGGTTATTAACCCAGTCTCTTGTCTACTCCTTGCCTAGCAACCACATCATGCTTTTAGCCTGTCTGACAAAAAGATGTGAGCTCCTCCTCATCTTGCACAAGGAAGCAAGAGCCTGGAAGCTTCAGAAAAAGGGCCATAGCTTGTCCTCCAGTGAGTCCTGGTGGTTCCTTAGCCTGTGACTTCATGAGCTGGGACAAAACCAAACCATGGGGTGGGGGTGAGGGGTTAGATGAACAAAGAATAATAGTCATGAAAACTATGTAGTCAACAAGTATAGAGTTGACTCCTTCTACAAGGAGGAAGTTTGAGGGCAGGGAGATACTATTTTCAAGCTACACACACACACACACACATCAAAACAAACAAACAAAAATCCCTGACCATATCAAAACTTGAACTTTATAATAATGCAGGATACACAATTCGGGGCCGAGGCAATGATTCAATGGTTAAGAGCACTTTTTGCCCTTGCAAAAGACCTAGGTTTGATTCCCAGCAATCAAGTAGTAGCTCACAACAACCTTTAACTCCAGTTCCTGGAACTCTGATACCCTCTTCTGCCCCCCAGGGTCACCAGGCATGCACGTGGTGAACAAACATGCAGGCAGAACGCTCATTACACATAAAAATAAGAAAACATCTTTAAAAATTGAATGCGGTACTGATTATGTTTTGTTCAGAGCTTAGTGGAGGTGTTTACAATTAGTGTGTCTCTGTGTTGGACACTCTTCACTCCCCTGAATCCCTTAGCACTTTCCCATTCCAGCCTTTATCAGTATCTCACTTCAGCTTTCCTGTCTTCTCAGTGCCCTGCGGGTCTTACTCAGCCACCACCACATGGATTACCTGGAGACGCCCACTGAGCCATTCAGTCACATGCACAGTCTTGCGACAGACTTAAGACTTCACACGGAGCGCCTGGCCAGCAGGGAATGGGAACAGAGGTATATAGATAAGGAATAAGTCTCCATCTTATCTCCACGATTGTGGTGGCCTCCTTCAGTCAGGGCTTCCAACTCAAGCTCAGTGCTTTCAAATCCTTCTCTTCTCACAGACTCTTGGATCCAACTGTTCGCTCTACAGATTTTCTTTGGCTACTGTAATGAATTACCAAAGTTAAATTTTATTATTTTATAGTTTTATGGTCAGGTGTTGGCAGTCCTTGCCATGTCTGTTTGTTTGAGGACACTCACATCCTCAGGTCCAGGCCCTCCTTCCCCCATCTTCAGTCAGCAACAGTCAGTCTTCCATAGCTGCCTCAGCGTCTGACCGTTGCAGGAAAGTTCTCAGCTTGTAGGAACGGGTGGAAATAGGAGAGGCACCCAGATAATCTTGCCTCTCAATGTTAATGCACTGACATTTGCAAAGACCCTCCTGTCACCTACAATGACACAGACACATGTTACCGAGACTGGAATTTGAAACACTTGAGAAGCACTGTTCTGCCTTGAGAACCACACTGTGTTCTGGATGGTTGACAGACATCTCTTAGTATGTCCAAACTCCACTCCTCTCCTTAACACAACACCTGCTATGTTCTTGTCTTCCTCCTCCAACTCCTTCTCCTTCTTCCTCTTCTTCTTCCCCCCTCCCCAGGAGTTTTATTGTGTAGTCCTGGAAGTCCTGGAACTTGCTTTGTAGACCAGGCTGGCCTTGAACTTAGAGATCCACTGGGATTAAAGGTATGCACCGCCTGTTTCCTTCATCTTAGCTGATAGCATCTTCAAGATGTTCAGGCCTGAACCTATACACGAATCTTTGGCGTCTCCCCTACACTCATACATTCCACATTCAAGTCACAAAGAAGAGACCATCTTTAAAATATATCTAGACTCTGGACACTTTAGCGTCTCCATCACTACTGGTTTGAGCTGCCGTCACCTTGCGAGGGGAATCCTGCAGTCATTTCTAATTGCTCTTTCTGCTTCTCCCCTGGAGTCTACCTTCAGAGCAGACAGTGAGATTGGTTTTTTTCAAAACTAAGTAAGTCGATTGCTTCTGTGATCAAAATGTGCAGTGTCCCCACAGCTCACTTGGAATAAAAGCCAGAGAGAGCCCTTTCTGGTCTCTGTCCTCCATGGAATTCCTTTTCCGGCCTCAGCTCCCACTCAACTTCTTGTTTTCTGTACAGTGGTCACCTTGTAACCCCTCTAACCTTCAGGTTACACCACTTCAGGACTTGGCTCTTGTTTTCTCTTTGCCTGGGGTTCTCTCTCTTGGTCAGCTCCCTTATCCTGTGGGGCTTTTTTTTTTTTGACCACTGACATACGAAATCTTCGAAAGGAGGTGGGATGGGGAGGCACTCAAAGAATACCCATTACTAACTCAGTTCTGTAGATTGCTGTACAGTTGGGTCTTTTCCTTACATTCTCAAGTGGGACCATTTTTCAGCCCAGTGGATGAATCTTCCTCCAGTTGCTCTGGTTTTTGGATGGATTCCACCTCTACTGGGTCCCTGGCGGCAGGGAGTGGGAAACTGATCTATATCCTCAAGGCTGTTGTTCCCTGTCCTTATGCTTCTCCATGGACCCCGTTATGCTGATTTGGAATCAAACCACTCTAACCTCTAGACAATTCCACGCACTAACCAGTGTGATTTTTCTACTTTAAGGAAAATCTCCTATTTTAAGATGCTTAATTTTGTATCTAGAAGGTCGGCTCTCTGCTCTCCATTTTATCTTGGGTCCCTCCTTTCCCAGTTTTCCTATTTCCATAGCTTTCATCACCTTGTGAAAAACATAATAATACTTACTATGCTTACTGAGAAAGTCTCATACGGTTAAGAATGTCTGCTGTTCATGACAGTGTGCCAAAGGCAACCTATCAAACAACTCAACACTTAGTTCTTCAAGGAGTGCCCCTATCCTAGACTAGTCCTGAACCCCTGTCTATAGGGCGTTACTGTTGTCATTGCTTTTTTTGGCTTTAGCAGTTTAGAAACACCAAGCAGAACAGATTCTGCACTGGTGGCGAGGAAGGCGAATGGACGGCAAACACTTTTACTGTTAAGTATGTCCCATAACTGTTGGCAATAGCATCTACTAAGCTTGATCCTCACGGAGAAAGGTGTACAGAAATGCCTGCTGGGGGAAATATATCTAATTATAATTTCTATGAAAATAAGAATGGTTTCTTTTGGAGGATGGAGGAGGTGGGGTGGAAGGAGGGAGGGGAAACTGGTCAGATGCAACATACAAGAGAATAACAAAAATAGACAGAATGGTTTCTTTTTAGATCATTGTCCAAATACAAAAGCCACACAAATTGATTTCTTGAGTTCATCTTGTCTCAATGTCTCTAGAAAACAGACGGACTAAATTAGTAATAAATGTGTTCTAAAAATCCCGGAACTGTACTCATTTAAAGGACCCTGAGGAATGAGGGAAAGCTGTTTAAGCTTCAAGCACAGATTGCCCCCAGTGAGCCTGCGAGACTCACTGGGAGTGGGAAGGGGGAGAGCATTGGGGGAGAGAGACATGAGATGAACATGGGCGGATTTTATAGTCAAAGGCATTTTAGAAATAAAACCCAAACTTTATAGAACAGAGGACTGAGGCTCAGAGAGGGTGAACAGCCATCTCACCTCACACAGCTGGTCGGTGATATGACACATCAGATACATGCTATTGCTGAATAAAATAGTGAGAAAAATCTAATCTCTATCCCTCCATTGTTTTGTTGTCGCTGATAGTCTAGGTTGATTGGTTTTGTTGCAGGGTCTTATGCAGCCCAGGTCGCTTCTAAGGTTGGCCTGGAATTCTTTTTTTTTTTTTTAAAGATTTATTTATTATTATATGTAAGTACACTGTAGCTGTCTTCAGATACCGCGGAAGGGTGTCGGATATCATTATGGATGGTTGTGGGCCACCATGTGGTTGCTGGGATTTGAACTCAGAACCTTCGGAAGAGCAGTCAGTGCTCTTAACCACTGAGACATCTCACCAGCACCTGGCCTGGAATTCTGGACCCTTCTGTCTCTACCTCCCAAGTAATGGGATTATAGGCGGGCATCACCACTTCTGACTTCCTGCTCTTTTCCCTTAGGCAATGTTCATTTACTGATCTGATTCTCTGTTTTAGAGGGCCAAATCTATCTGGACTGGATGTTAAATAGGCGTCAAATAGATTACCTAGATGCTAATGGGGAAATATGACCATCTATGTAAGGACTTGACAGTACTTGTATTCATAGACACAAGCTTGCTGCCCATAGAAAGGCAAAATGAAGGAAATCACATTTTAAGAGATAAATCATATATACTTTTAATGAGATGTTCACATAAACACAAAAGGCAGCAGGAATTGATGTGAAATAATTCCTAAACTCATCAAGCCATTATCCACTGCTTTCTGAATCCTTAAAGAAGAGAAACAGCATACTAATGCAGATCTATTCAGTACAAGAGGCCAGATACTATTTGTTTGGTATTTCTTAACAGTCTTCCATTCACTATTGAGCTACTGGTATTTTATTTAAAAAAAAAAGTCAAGAAATTGGTTTAATAAGGGAATATACACAGAGTGACTCATTCAATGGGAAAGCATTGCTGTTAGAAAGAAAAAAATTATGTATCTTTGGATCCACCAATCATCTAGTTTCACCATGGTTACAGGCTGGGTTTCATAACTGTCCAGAATCACAGTTGAGTCAAAATGACCTTGGTAGTAATTTGAACCAAATCTCCTATCTTATACTCGGAGAAACTAAAGCTTAAAGAGGAAGGGCACATTAAGTTTCCTCACTCCCAAGGACCAATGTGGACTCATTACACATTACGATTTCAATGTCTGCACCCCTACAACCATACACTGAAATCGTAACCTCCAAGGTGACCCTGCAGATTAGGCCTTCTGAAGGCAGTTGCATCATGAGATCATGACCATGAGATTAGTTACAGCTGAGATTCACACCTGCCTTTAGCAAAGAGAGCCCAGAGACTAGTCCATCCTCTTCCATGAGACAGGCAGGAGAGAAACCAGGAACCCCACCCTCACCACAGATCAATCTACTCATGTCTTGATTTGGGCTTCCTCACCACTAGAATAAACTTTTGTTGTTTGTTAATCTACCTAGCTTATGGCTTTTTGTTACAGAAGCCTGATTGAGCTAAGAAATCACCGCAGAGAAAAAAAAAGGTAGATAATAATTACAATCTCATCTGTAAACTATAAAAAACAGTTTAGGTGGTTAAATTTTTCATGTGTTTCCACATGATTGAAAAAAAAACCTCTCAAATTGATTTTTATAGTTAAATTTCAGTGTAACTTGAATACGGTGGGCTCCATACTGCTTTACATGACTCTAGGGCTTTAGACTATTTGTTTTTAACCAAACAAACTTTATGAAAGACAGTACATAAACCATGTGGACTGAGCAGTCCTCTATGAAGATTTTTTATTTTTTTTTCCCAAGACAGGGTTTCTCTGTGTAGCCCTGGCTGTCCTAGAACTCATTTTGTAAAAGTGGGTGGTCTCAAACTCAGAGATACGTTCAACTCTGTCTCCTGAGTGCTTGGATTAAAGGTATGAGCCACACAGAGTGTGTGTGTGTGTGTGTGTGTGTGTGTGTGTGTGTGTGTGTATCTAAATATTTGGGAAGAAGTTTTTATTGACTTGTACTTGGTAGGAAAGGACAGAATAAAAATTAAATCAATGTAACTTTAGCTATATATTTCTAAGTGGAATTGATCTTAAACCCCAACCAGACATGTGCAGATTCTCAACACTTTATCGAGAAGCTTATTCATTTGCCTGACATTTATTACACATGCTAAATAACTGTGTATTGGGCTACTGGTTACAAACCTAACCACTGCAGAATGCACGTTATGGGGGAGACAGGTGTAACAGGCCATGGTTGTGGCACAGTAAACGCCCTGATAGTGGGAAAAGAATGAAGGGAGGTGGCTAAGTATGGGGTGTATGAGGGGACATGTCAATAGCAGTCTTAAAAAAAAAAAAGACTAATTCTGGCATGCAAGGATAATGGGTTTTACAGGGAGGTTCCTATATGCACAAAAGCAGTGACCAGAAATGGAATGGCTTAGTCAGGTGCTACAGAATGCAAGGAATGTGCTGTTCCCTCGCCCTGCACTCTGACCCCAGAGGTCATGTGCTCAATGGTCTCACTTAAGTCTACAGTCCCCCAGGTCATCAGCCATTTAACACTGTCCAGCAAGCACTCCCCTTCCTTGAGCCAGTGACCCTCCTTCTCTCCCATTGCTTTTGCAAGCAATGGGTCATAAGGGTGGGAAACACAGACCAAGGTCAGAAGGTCCTAAACAGTACTCTGTGATTTGGGCTTTATTCTCTGATAAAAAGTGGACACAGACACAGACAAACTTAAAAGATGGAAATTGGAGGGGACGAGGAAATCAATTTGGATTTCAAATAATGAGTGATGGACTAAAGGAAGTGGCTATGAAGAAGATAAAGGCACACTTTGTGACTGATAGTGAAAGGGTGGAGAATCCCAACTTCTACAGACAGACAGACACACAGACAGACAGACAAACAGACAGACAAGGGAGGGATGAGAATGTATGTGCATGCACACATAAGCTTATGTATGTGCCTTGGTACACATGTGCTGAGGTCAGAAGACAGCACAAGGAAGCTGGCTCTTTCCTTCCACCATGTGGGTTCTGAGACTCAAACTCAGGTCCTCATGCTTGAAGGAAGCACCTTGACTCACTGAGCCACATCGTCGGCCTCAAGAATCCTGATTTGTTAACAGCAGAACCATATTCAATTTTAAGTCATGAACCTTGAGGTGTTGAGAGATCCAAGAAGTTGTCATTACTATAATGTTAGTTATTTCCTCTTTTACTAAAACTGTTTTTGCAACAATAATAGAACAGCTGACCTTTGAGCCCAGGCCTATGGTTTTGAGCAAGCTGAATCATCCCTCTGTCAGGAGCACTGGAAATTCCTGAGATTGACAACAGTCCTTCTATCGGGATGTTAACTCACTCAATTTGGGGAGAGGGGTAAGTAAACGTACAGAAAATATTCTAAAACTTCCTAAGTAATTGTCAAAGGAAACGTGTAAATGGTAGAACTGTAGCTCTGTGCAAATTTCAGCAGTGCATATACTTACATGTGAGCGCATAGAGAGATCGTAAGATGTAAACATAGACATTTCTAAAGAAACCCCAAAGCATCCAAGCTGTGTACACAGTACATGGTCTGCCTGATCTTGTGGTGCAAGGACACAGAGAACCAAGGGTCTCCAGAGCTGAGAGATACCTAATTAATATTCACTCCTCAGTTCAGATCTCCTTCCCATAATCATGAGGCATCCTCTGGGTACTTAAAAAACAAAAGGACCCTTTTCCTTCTTGGGTTTGTTCCCATGATAGCCACACTCAGCTCATCTCCAGTGACCTACTAGAAGAATCTCATTAGGCAGTGGTGGCGCATGCCTTTAATCCCAGCACTTGGGAGGCAGAGGCAGAGGCAGGTGGATTTCTGAGTTCGAGGCCAGCCTGGTCTACAGAGTGAGTTCCAGGACAGCCAGGGCTATGCAGAGAAACCCTGTCTCCAAAAAAACAAAACAAAACAAAACAAACAAACAAACAAAAACCTCTTCTTCACAGACGACATCCATGAAGTGACTGTGTTCATGTCTTAGAAGGTTATCTAAGGTCCTCCCGGATTGCTACAGAATCCACACAGCAAGACTTTTAGCCATGACTCAGAGTAAGAGTGTGCTCACCTCGTGGCAGTGGTTTGTAACCCTCCTTGCATAAATCAGAGGCATCTATAGGTGACTCATATCTATCAGAACACACTTCAGGCCTTGGCCCCTCCCGATTCAGTCACAGTCACTATAGATAGGTCCAGGCACCAGCATTTTCAAAAGCCCTCAAGATGATTCTGAAGTGAATGCAAGGCTGAGAATCAGACGCTAACCAGACCTTGCTATTAATGTAGTCCAACTCCCCCAACCCCAAAGGCAGCCTTTGGGGTAGACTCTCAATCCCCTCCTCCCTGGGGATATTCTGCCATTCGGTGACCGTGGAGCACATTCAGCTGTGAAAAGCACTGGCCCAGATCTCTTGGATCAAGTGGGCAAAATGAACTGTGCATGACAGGGTCAGGCTCTCACATTAAAACAGTTTCTCTACCTACGAGGTCACAACCCCTTGGGGGAATCAAATGATCATTTCACAGGGGTCGCCTAAGACCATCAGAAAACACACAGATATTAACATTATGATTCATAAGTATAGCAAGCTTAGTTATGAAGTAGCAATGAAATAATTTTATGGTTGTGGTTCACCACAATATGTATTAAACGGTCTCAGCATTAGGAAGGTTAAGAACCACTGCCTTAAAGATGACACTAGCCTGCTCATATTAAATATGTATAAACATAAAATAATATCCCAGCAATTGGCCTGGACTCTCCCTGACCATGAACAGAGTATTAGAAGCAAGACCTACCTGGTCCTAGTAGATCCCTTACCCACCTGGCTCAGGAGGTGATTCTTTGCCTTACTGAATGGAACCATGGAGAAAACTTTTGTATATAACTTGCTATTAAAGGTTTTTTCTGATGTTCAGAATATTTATCTATACCATGAAAATTTCTTTTCCACAATTTCTTAAGCCAAGAGTCTAGTGCACCAAGGCCTCTAACCTTAGAAAAGCGTGGTTCTTATGACCCTTTCTTGAATATTTATTATCTTTGTTAAGAGTTCCTTTGGCGGTTTCTGGCAACACCAGCTACAGTTGGAATTGCTGTTCTTGGTGAATTCCTCGTAGACCTTAGGTGAGAGACTCAGACACACCAGGGAGACAAAGCTGGAAGGTAACCTGAGCCCACGAACCCCCAAGTGGCTGCACAAAAGGTTAAGACATGAGTGGAAATTACAGTAAGATCAGATCTACTTGAAGTTGAATCCTAAAATCTCTCCACAGAAAATCTGAGATAAAGTCAAGTTCAGATAAAATCAAGTTAAGAAGCTTTTGCACCAATGACCATTAGTTCTCTGACTGCATATTCAAAGTGGGAAGAGGCCAGGCTGGCTGGCTGGCTGGGTACAGATGGTCTGGAAAACAAAGATATTTAAATACTACTTGGGTAGAAGAGTTAGCCCCTCCTGCAAATGAGGAATGGGAAGCTGTTTAAAACAGCTGGTTCCTTGGGGTCAGCTGAAAGCCAAGCCCATCAGAGTTTGGGACTGGGGACATCATTTGAGATTTGAAAAGCTCACCCAAAAGGTTCTTAGCAGGAATGAGGCATGCTAGAATCAGAGCTATGCAGAGAATTCTAACTTCAAAGCAAACGTGCGTCTTATCTTTTAATATACACATTTCTAGAGCTTTGGATCCAGGTGAATCTCCAATCCCCTTTGACCTTTTTCTTACTGATTTTTAGTTTTCTACTACAGTAGCCCATGGAAATTATTTAGAAATTTAAAGGGTGCTACCACTTGCTCCCAAAGGCATAACATACCAGACATAAACATTTTACCTGCTTCTTCTAATATTTCATTTTATATTGCAAAACAATATGTGTAGTCTAAAATGTATTGATATATTAATTACAGACCTTTATTAATATATTTTCAGGTGCCCCACTATATACTAGCTTGCCCCTTCCTGTTCATCTACAATAGTCAATCTTTTCTGCAGTCAAGTATATCCAGGGACAGTATTTGGTATTTGGTCCATGTGCCTTAACATAGCCGCGCCCACTGTTATTACTGTACTACCATGACAGCTGAGGGTAGCTGGTGTTTTTGACCTCCAATCCAGTAGTCCCAATGATTCAGCAAATAAAGGGTTAACATCTGCTCCAGCAGTGACAGATTATTCAAAACTTGCCTTTACTCCACAGAAGGTCCCTGTTCTGACTTGTCAGTGGCCTGGCTACCAGTTGGTTGTTAAATATTCTGAATATCGCCTGTAGGTATGAGCACGTAGGTATGAGCACGTGATTCATTCCTTGCTATCTGAATGTGAGGGAAAGCGATGCACTTCCAAACATGTTCTTGTTCTTGCAATCCAGAGCATAGCAGGGACTGACCAGGTACTAACTCTAGAGATGAGGACAAGCCTTCATGGATAGTGGGGAAAGGCAGTGGGTGACATCATTCACTTCAAATGCTCATCTTCAACTGCATCATGGAATAAAAACGGACTAAGTTCTTCTTTAAGTTGCAATTTGGAAAGTTCTATTATATTACAGCTGTATAGACTTTATTTTTTCCTTTTAGTTTAAGACAAGGTCTTACTGTGTAGCCTTGGCTGTCCTGGAACTCCCTGTGTGGACCAGGTTTGCCCTGCACTCAGAGATCCAAGTTCCTCCTCCCTCTACTGGGATTGATAACAGTGTGTATCACTTTGCTCAGCTATTGGGACTTTCTGGTAGGGCCTTTCACCAACCCCATTCGACAGTTTTTCTTAACTGATAAGCCCTTGGAAAGCCCCTCTGAAGGGCATTTTACACTAGGTCTGAAGGGTAAGATTGCACAACACTTTTGCTTGTATTTGGAAATTCTTTCCCGAAGCCACCCTGCTGTCTGTCTCTCTGACTGGACTGGCTTCCTCTAAGGCTGCTGGACTTCTTCTGAAACGGTCCTGCTCCAGTTTCCTTTGGTCTTTTACTTCTGTTTAGTTACATATTTCTGGAATCCCATATATTGTTCTTCCTTGACTTATTCCCACATTTTAATATGAAAATACCACTAAGTAATATGTATCAATTAAATGGTCTCAATTCTTTCTTCTTCATACATACATAGTTTGTATGGATTTTTTTTTTTATTTTTTAGATTGAAAAGAATATCTATCCGATTTTTTTTCCCTTGCTTCAAGTTTATTTGTACAACCAGCATAGGACACTAGTCATCTGCAAAAAGTGTGTAGGTAGGTGTGTCCCAGCAGTCCATCTGTCTTCACACTGACTTTTTCTATGGGGCCTTCACAGGGGCCTGGGTACCTTTGGGAGCCTGAGCTGGAGCTGAAGCCCGGGCCTTAGCTGGAACTTTGGCCTCTGCCTTGGTTTGAGCCTTGGGCTTTGGTTGGCAGAGCCTACGCCTCTTGGCCATGTAGCTTCAAATCCACTTCCCAAGCCTGGGGTGAGCAACGGCTGAGTTTGTGGCTGAGGCCCTTTGGCATCTCGGGCTTGATGGTCTCAGGCTTCACACGGGCCTTGATGGCCTCTGTGCTCGAACTCACTGCTTTTGCATTGTTGGCCTGTGTCTTCTTCAGGCCTTTCTTGATGTGCTTCTTGGGAAAGTGCATGTTCCTCAGGAACTTGGGGTCAACCCCCTTAAGAGATTCGTATCTTTGTGACTGGGGTTTCGTGATGCCATTTCTGTGCCATTTGTGGGACTGGTTGTGTGTGGTGAGGTTCTTGGACTTGGACATGTCTGCATGGTAACCCGCAGCTCTCGCAGTTCCTGGGACTGTCTGTCTGAATTTTAGAGGAAGTAATCCAGAGTTCTTTTTTGTCTTATTTGTTTATATACCTTGAGACAGTGTTTCTCTATTGTGTAGCTCTGGTGGTCTTAGAACTTACTAACATAAGGCTCACGAATTTCTGCCTGCCTCTGTCTCCTGACTGCTAAGGCTTAAGGTATGTAAGAATCCAGTGTTGGTGTTAAATCATTGAACGCCATCCTATTTTTGCACAGGACCCGTTTCCACTATATGATTTATATATTCATGTTCTTAGTATAGTTTAATTTTACAGTGTTATGATTTGTTCATTAGGTTGTGTGTGTGTGTGTGTGTGTTGATCATTTTACCCTTTTCTATCTTTTCCTGGTAATAGCAAAGCCAGATTCTTTCATTTGTTTCCATTCGGCAGAGAAACATTTCATTAGGATTTCATTTGGTTGTTTGTGACAGGAGAGACAGATTTTCTAATTCCCTTCCAGGCTTTCAGACAGTCCTGCATTTTGAGGCCTCTCTCGACCAACAGGTCCTATTTCCCGAGCCTTCCCAGATTTGAGCGATAAAGCCAGGCTCTCCTTCCCGTAATCAGTCCAACCCCCTCAGGACACTGAGGTATCAACTTTCTCCTGTCTGGTGAGTCAGCAGGCACTGGACTGTTGGGTTCTTATCTCCTACATTTTTGCACATCTCTCCCTCCTGTGGCCGTTTGTGGTCGCCATTATTGCATGGCATTCCTTAGTAGTTTTGAGGAATTGAGGGTGTGGCTGTGGGCCAGTATGGTGGGACTACCAAGAAGTTGTGAGAGCTTGGGATGAGGTATCATGGATTTCTGAGGGTATAGTGGAACACTAGCCCTGATCCTGTCTCTCTATGTGCTTCCTGACCACCATGTGGAGGGCTGCACAATAGATCTGTTCCATGCCTGCCATGTTGCCCTGCCTTGAACCAGGCCCAGAGGCAGCATGGTTGACTAAAGGTATGGAAACCTCCAAAAGGATGAGCCAAATGAAACTCCTCTTTCTCTAAGTTTACCTCAGGTATTTTATCACAGGGACAGAAATCTAACTATCTGAGTAACTAATAGAGTCCCAGTTATCTTACTGTTTTTTTAAGATGTGGGAAAGGCTTTTTTGAAATAACACACACACACACACACACACACACACAGTCTCTCTCTCTCACTCTCTCACATACACACATAAACACACACAGTCTCTCTCTCTCTTTCTCTCTCTCCTCTCTCTCACTCACTCTCTCTCTCTCACTCTCACACACATACACACACATAAACACATACATGCACACAGTATCTCTCTCACACACACATACACACACAGTCTCTCTTTCTCTCTCTCTCTCTCTCTCACACACACACACACACACATACACACACACAGTCTCTCTTTCTCTCTCTCTCTCTCTCTCACACACACACACACACACACATACACACACACAGTCTCTCTCTCTCTCTCTCTCTCTCACACACACACACACACAAAGTATTCAAGTGAACCTTAAGTCAGGTGCAGTGGCTCACACTATAATTCCATCTCTCAAGACACTGGAGGAAGATGAAGGCAATTATAAGGCCGGTGGGGTGGGGCTACAGCTTCAGCAGGTAAGTTGCCTGAAGCAAGTAAAGAATTCTTTTCTAGACAGCAGACTTTTAGTCCGTAAATCCACCTATTTACTCTTACAACTTGACTTGTGGCACACAATCATTTGTCCTCTATTTTTCTTGTATTGAAGACAGATTTTCCATACAATATATTATGATGACGGCTCTCCTCCCCAACTCCCTCAAGATCCTCCCACATCCCTTCAATCAGAATCTACAACCTTTCTGTCTGTCCTTAGAAAACTAAGAGGCACCTCAAATAATAATAAAATAAAACTGAAATAGGATAAAATGAGAGACAAACAGAAAGCACAAGAACCACACATAGACACAGAGACACACACATTTGTACAAACTGGAATCTCATAAAAACAGAAAACTAGAAGCCATAATATATATACGCAAAGAATCTGCAAGTTTTTTTTTTAATGCCCTAGCTGGGGGCATGGCAGGATATGCCTTTGGTCCCAGTGCAGGGAAGCAGAGAGAGGCAGGCAAATCTCTGATTTTGATGCCAGCCTAGTCTACAGAGTGAGTTCCAGTACAGCCAGAGTTACACAGAAAGATCTTGTCTTAAAAAAACATTAATTAATTAATTAATTGATTAAAGTATGCCCTGACAGATCATCTGTGGCCCTAGATTATAATTAAAGGTAATATGTGGCTTTTTGTGCACTAAAGCGTTTTCATTGGGCCCCTCTTTCCCGACGGTCCGACCTGAGAGGCGCTTGCCTTGATAGTGTTAAGTATTTCCACGTAGCTGTCAATTCTGAAATCTTTGCTTGACTGCTTCTAGAGATAGGAAAGGATGGAGGATGAGAACTTTAAAACAGAATCAAGCAAGAGGGTCTTCCTCACACCCAGAGGATTACAGCCCTTTCAGGCTCACCTAACACACATGAACTGAAGACAGTTAGCCTGAAGACTTCAATATTTAAGGATACAATCCAAGCACTCGTCCTAACCACTAAATCCACAGCTACCTGGATAAACCAAGCCCAAGAACGACTAGAGAACAAAACACTAGTATTACACCTTTGATCTGAGTCTATTCCAAAGAGTCCATTCTGACCTGTCAAAATGTAATACCTTCCTTCTGTCTTCTGCTCTTCCTTACGATTCCCCTAAAGAGCAACAAACCAAGCACCTAACAGGAGAGACAGTCGGTCCTCCAGAAGGGAGAAATTAAATGGGTCCAGGTCTTGAGCCGGGTGGTAATCACATGGCTGCTCAGTTTTCACAGTTTGTTAATGTGGACATTTACACTTCAAACGTCTCTGTACATGTATTACATCTTACAATTTAAAAAAAAAAAGAAGTCTTGAGAAGTCAAAAGAGGAATACATAAGGCAGACATTTCACTTGTCAGGAAATGCACTGCTTCAGAGCCCGTCTGGCATGGATAAAGGGGGAAAGACGCCATGACTAGCATAAAAGTCTAAGCCGGCGTTCTGCCAAATTTCAACAGTTGTCTGTGTCGTCGCTCTGTTCGAAATACCTGCTTGAAAAGGATGATCTTAGACTCGGTTGACACGCACTTCCTATGTAACACTGATACCTTGACATCTGCATAACAATATTTTTACAAAGAGTTTTGACATCAAATCCATAGATGATACAGTGAACGTTCCTTTCTTCCATGCAATGGGTGAGGAAACTGGAACGGTTAATAAGCAGTTAGTGGGATTAGAAATAGTGAGCTGTCAGTGTACCTTGGTGTAAGAGTCTTCCCTTATGCTGAAGGCCCTGGGTTTGAGCCCCATGTGTGCAGTGGCAAAGATTACAAGTAGTTAAAAGAATAAGGAGAGAGGATGCTAGCTGGGGTGGGGAGAGGGGTTGCCATGCACACATGCACACACACGCATTCTCGGGCAAGCAAGGGACTTCTTAAACATTTTATGGAGAACTTTCTACATTTCTGAAGTTGACTTCAAACACAGGATTTCAAAGGTGGTCCTAACATTTTCAAGTTTCCTGAGATTCCCGGAGAGGAGAGATCCACTAAGTATGGCCGTGGAAGTATAACCAAGGACCCATATGCTACCTCATCATTTCATTCATATCTAGTTGACATGGCAAGATTGCATCAGGGGTCAAACTGAGATGCAAATAAGGCACGTACAGTCAATAACTGTATAAAAAGAAAATATTCCTTTTTTCCCCCCTGAGAGGTTTCAAAATAAGAGGTACCTCCAATATACTCCAGAAGCTTCTATCTTCCACATCACATTCCTCCTAAGTAGAACAAGTTATTTGGTGTGTGACTGTCCTGGGTCTTGGTTCTCAGATAGTAGGATTTGGGGGTGGGGTGGGATTATTTTATCAAAGATATTAAACATGGTATTTAGAGCATCTTTCTTTCTACTTAGGCAGTGAAGACATTTTTACTGTGATGCCTAAAGCTTTTTATCCACAATTCAGAGTAGGCAAAATGGTGCATGCACAAAGTCACCCTCAGCTTAGCACCAAGCTATCTTTCCAACCTATCCTTCATTAGCAGAGATTTATGTTTTCTTTACCAATTCGTGCATGCTAAGCAGCTGCCGGTGCACTCATCCGACTTATAGCCAAGAGACTCTCTTCCAGAGTAGAGTTTCCATAGTGGAGCTGCATGTTGAGGGAGCTTTCTAAGATTCAGTCAGTGGATACTTTACTCCGCTGGCAATTCTGAGATCCAGAAGCCCCAGGTTTTGAATCAGTTCCAGTCTGGCCCTGCATGCCTGGGATCTGGGCAACACTCACATTTGTACAAAGTGTTTAAAAGACCTTAGGACTTGCTCGTCTTTTAAATGCCTTAATAATGTCCTTATCGCTTTCTTACTTTTTTATCTTTCTAATCCTGTGGGCTAAATGCTAAGCACAGCTTTTCTGCATATAGTCTACTCTTGCTGAGATATTTACATTGATAGATATTGATTTTGATACTCTGGCCTCCCAGTTCTCAGAGATTACTGGCTTTCTACTTCCAGCGGCCTAGATACCTTCTCAATCCTGCAGCTTGGCTTCAGTTTTGAGTTTTTAATCATAACTCAGCAGCTGATCACACCATGATTATAAAAATTTGGACGTTCCTCGTGCCTTTCGCGCTCTGCCCCTCAAGATTCTCCCTTTTCCTACCTCCTCACTCTCGCTGAAGCAGCCAGTCACCTGTTCCCTCTCAGCCGGCTTCGCCTCACTGGTCTCTGCACCAGACTGAGTTGCCCACACAGAGTTGGTAGTTTCAGAGACACACAAGCCATCTCTACTTCCAGTGCTCTGAGCACTGCTGGGGTAAATCATCAGTACAAGAGTGATGTTTCCTTCAGAAGCACAAAGAGACAGACTTCCCTGGCTCTCACTACCTTTGGATCTCCCGTGGATTGGGACTAACAGCTTTCCAAACTCTACCTCACTCTCCGCTTTCAACCGATCGACAAAAGATGGCCAAGGTATTTCACCTCACATCACAAAGTACTCTAAAATGCAGAATTCATGTTTGCCTTTCACTAGGCTTTTACATTTATAGTCTAGTTTTAGACAAGATAATGGTGCGTATCTATCACTATAGTAAGACAACAGCATATTCCGTCAGACCTTCTGTGTTCTTCCTGTCTATCCCTTCCCACACGTTTTTTGCACATACCTGGTATGTGCAGGTAACCAGGTATCATTTTGTCTCTACAGTGGTTCCTTTGGCAGAATGACATTTAATCAAAGCCATGTAGTTCAGCTCCCTTCACCTAATAGTATGTGGGTACCGAAGTCTTACCCGTGCTGTTTGTGGGAGGGCCTTGAGGACACCTTCAAGTTTCCCTCCTCCGCCATTGTCCATCTTCGTTTTTTGTTCATTTGTTTTTTTTGTTTTGCTTTTTTTTTTTTTTTTTAATAGACAGGGTCTCTCAGTGGCCTGGGACTCACCAAAGATGGTGGCCTGGAGTCCCCAGGGATCCTCCTGTTTCTATCATCTCAGTGTTGGGATTATAAGCATATGTCGCTCACCTGGGTTCTGTTTGCTTGTTTTTCTTTTTTGTAAATGTGAGTTCTGAGGGTTAGATTCAGATTCCCCAGCTTGTAAGGCTCTTTAATAACTCAACTGTCTCCCTGGCCCTATCCATGTCTTTTCGAGAAATAATATTCCATTGCCTAGGTATCTTCTTCATTTATTCTGAAGAATATGGAGTATCTTTATTGCTTCCAAGTTTGGTAATTATGAACAAAGGAGTTCTAAGAATCCCCATGTAGGGATTTTTTTTTTTTGAATGAATGTAAATTTCCAGCTTCCTTGGGTAGATTCCAAGGAAGGCAACTACTGGACGGCCTGGTAAAGGTTGGTTTTACAACATTTTCCAAGATGGCTGTACCATCCAGCGCTCCCTCCGGCAAATGAATGACAGTTCCTGTTGATCCACATCCTTCCAGCACTTGGTGTTGTGTAACGGATTCTGGCCATTCCAAGCAGTGCCAAGTGGTATCTGTTATTCTGATCGGCATTCTTCTGATGTCACTGATGTGGATCCTCTATTCATAGGATCATCTTGCTAGTTTCCTAGTTTCTTGGGTGTCTGTAAGGGATTTAGCCCATTTTTAACATAAGAATTGTTATTGAGTTGTAGGAGTCCTTTACATACTTGAAATACAGCTTTTGAAAATATTTTCTCCTGGCCTGTGTCTCATCTTTTTATTCTCTTGATACTGTCTTTCTGCAAGGTGCATTTTAAAAAATAAAATTTAATAGGCATGACTTCTGATATCTTCTGTGAATTTTGCCTGTTGTCCTGTTTGTAAAATATATCCAAACCTAAAGTTATCTGCACATTCCCCTGTGCTATTTTCTAACAGTTTTATAGACTAAATGCATGCTCATGGCCCATTCTGAGTTCTCTTTTGTTAGTTTTCGCATAGAGCCCAGTTGTCCCAGCACCACTTGCTGAAAAGGCAAAACCCCATCATGTTGCCCATGCTCCTTGTCAAGGATGAGTTGATCAAATCTGTGGGACCTCAGAAGCCCCTCATGTCTGTTCTGCTCCACTGACCTGCTTGTCTGATCTCTTGCCAGGGCCACACTTGATTATTACAGCTTTCTAGAAGACTCAAAGCCAACCGTCCAACTCTGTTCTTTAACATCGTGCTTGCTTTCCTATATAAACTGCAAAATTAGATTATCAATATATATAAAATAACTAATGGAATTTCGATTTGAGACTCCATTGTATTTATCAATCAAGGTCAGAAGTCCTGACAATATTGACTTTCTCTATCCATGAACATGGAAATTCCACTTAATTCTTCCTTGATTTCTTTCAATTTTATACCACCATCTCACAGATCTTACACATATTTTGTTAGACCCAGAACTCAACGGTTCTTTTGGTGTGCTAATGGAAACGGTAATGCATTTGTGCTGGTTAGTGTTTTGTCAACGAGTCAGGGTCATCCAGTGAAGGGGAACTTCAGGTGAGAAAACTCTTCCAACAGAATGGCCTGTCAACATGTCTGTGGGACATTTTCATGATTGATGATTGACTTCAGAGAGCCTAACCAACTGTAGGAGGTACCATCCTTGGGCAGGTGGTCCTGGGTTACACAAGAAAGGTAGCTGAGCAGACTACGGAGAGCAAGCCAGCAATCAGCACTCCTCTATGGCCTCTGCCTCCAGATTCCTGCTTAAGTTCCTGCCCAGAGTTCTTTCAGTGATGGAGCATGATCAAGAAGTGCACCAAACCCTGACACTATATTGTGGATGCCAACAAGTGCTTGCTGAAAGGAACCTGATATAGCTGTCTCCTGAGAGGCTCTGCCAGTGCCTGACAAATACAGAGATGGATGTTTGCAGCCAACCATTGGACTGAGCACAGGGTCCCCAATGGAGGAGCTAGAGAAAGGACCCAAGGAATTGAAGGGGTTTGCAGCCCCATAGGAGGAACAACAATATGAACCAACCAGACTACCCCAGAGCTCCCAGGGACTAAACCACCAACCAAAGAGAACACATGGAGGGACCCATGGCTCCAGTAGCATATGTAGCAGAGGATGGCCTTGTCGGACATCAACAGGAGGAGAGGCCTTTGGTCCTGTGAAGTCTCGTTGCTCTAGAGTAGGGGAATGCCAGGACACAGAAGCGGGAGTGGGTGGGTTGGTGAGCAGGGGGAGGGGGATGGGATAGGGGGTTTTTGGAGGGGTAACGAGGGGATAACATGTGAAATGTAAATAAAGAAAACATCTAATAAAAAAAGAATTAGAATTATAAAAAAAAAAGTACAGGATGAAATGAACCCTTTCTTCCCCAAGCACCTTTCAGCCGTGGCATTTAACCACGGCAACAGAAACCTAGTTAAGGACAGCATTCTTCAGTGCAGACCTCCCTCCTGGTAAACAGGAAAGCAGCGTTTGTTTATTAACCTTGCATGGACTCTGCTGTCTGCTGTCCTTGTTTGTCAGTTCCAGGGCGTCTTCCTCTGATTCTAATTTTTCATACAGGTACGTGTTGCCTTCATTGGCAGCTTTATTTCCTCCTTCAAAACCAATGTATCTTTTTACTTACTTTTTTTGTTTTGTTTTGTTTTTATGCCTTATTGGCATGATTATCCAGAAATAATGTCATCATATTCAAGGTGATTGTATAATTCATTACTGAACACGAGAGTTTCCTTTAGAATGGAAATGGCCACTCCCCGTGTGCAAATAAATAACAATTTAACTTAAATTTTTTTTTTCAAGAGCTGGAGAGATGGCTCAGCGGTTAAGAGCAGTGACTGTTCTTCTGGAGGTCCTGAGTTCAAATCCCAGCAACCACATGGTGGCTCACAACCATCCGTAATGAGATCTGATGCCCTCTTTTGGGGTGTCTGAAGACAGCTACAGTGTACTTACATATAATAAATAATTATATCTTTAAAAAAATTTTTTTCAAGATAGGTCCTGGAGCTATAGCTCAGCCAGTGAATGTGCGTACGGTCTGACAACCTTATGTTTGATTCCCTAAGACTCATATGGTAGAAGAGACTCCTGAGCTGTCCTCTGGCCTAACTCATGAACCATGGCACCCAAGTATCTTGCCCCCAAAACATACACAAATAAATAGAATTTTAAATGTATAAAAGAACGGGCATTATTTGTCCAAATATTATGCCCAAATTGAGTCGGCATAACAAGTAGGGCCCAAGTGTCAATCAAGATTTTACCTTTACCTGCTCCTGCTCCTTCTGCATGAGGAACGCCCGGTGCATTAACGACCTTCCTATCCCTGCTCCACGGGAAGCCACTCAACCCACAGACACGCAGACATGGGGTGTTTGGTTGTTTGGGGCAGTGTTACGGACTGAAGTCAGGGCCTTGGACGTTGTAAGCAAACACAGATCTGCTAAGCGAATCCCAAACCCACGATTCTGTTTCCAGGGACTTTTCATCCGCTGTCTCTCCAGTATTCTCAAGCATCTACTCCTTTCCATTATGCTACCCTCCATTCCTCGGACCCAGACTGGTGGGCGGCACACGACCTGGAGAGGCTTTGCCAGCAGCTCTTCCTGTTTGCTTTAATACCTGCCCCTCCTATCTCAGGTTATCCTCCTGCTTCCGGCTCCCCATCTCCCTCAGCCAATTCCTCAGCAAGTGGTGTTGCATCCCCTTCTACAGCAGCTCACTCCACCCCCACCCTGACTCAGGTTCGCACTGCTGTCCTGCCCCTACAGGGGGCTACCATTGCTCCCCACAGTAGGCTAGCCTTAAAATGTAAGTTTGATGACATCATCCCACACTTAATGTATCTTTGATGTTCACGACAAACCCAATAGGCTCCTTAGCTGGACACAGAAGGTGCTTTATAATGTGACCCTAATATTTCCATGTATCCCCCTTTCCCATCAAACTCCCTACTAGCTCTTCAACCTTCAACTCAACCATGTTTCTTCCATTTCTTGGTACAGTTGTGCATTCTTTCCTTCAAGTCTCAATACAGGCTGGTCTCCAAATTTCTGCCAGTTCGACTCCTATGGAATTTTTAAGGTCTTATGCAGAATCCTTCAATTCTTTCCCTAGTTTTTTGACTAATAATAGATTTGTTTTTCTTTTCTAAAATCTCCATGTATTTTCTTATGATTCTCTAATAGGCCCATGTAACACAGCCTTTGGTTATCCATCATATCCTCTCTAAGTAACTTTGTAAGGCTCTCCTAGCCTCTGATTAGCCCACACAGTTCTCATAGTGCCTTCCATATAGTAAACTAAGAGAATCAAGTTAATCTACATAGTGTATAGAATAAAACTGTAGTTAATTTATCAATGTTTATTAAAACAAATTCTTAGGAGGCCTAGAAACTAAGCATTTTTATTTTTAGTTCATAGTTAGGATATAGGAATCACTTTAATTAAAAAATGCAGATCAGCACAAATGTAACTGGTTCCTAAAACCAAAGAGTTGGGCCAGACCTCAGGGGTCATGGGGTCATTTAATCCCTCTGTGTCAGCCCTGTGGATGCATCCCCGTGCAGGGTACAGCAGTTAGCATTTACTTTATTTCTTGTTTGTTTGCTTTTGAGACCAGATTTCATCTAGTAAAGGCTGGCCTTGAACTCATTCTGCAGCCCAGGATGACCTTGAACTCCTGATCCTCTTGCCTCAATTTCCCAAGTACTGGGATTACAGGTTACCCCTGGGATTACAGATTACGCACAACCACTCCCAGCTTTCAGATATAACTCATTAAGAGCTTGTCTACACCAGGTCCTTCTACATTGGGCCACGCTCACATAATCCTTCTGTGTAAATGGCACCAATGCTGCTGCCACTGCTGCCACCAACACACACACACACACACACACACACACACACACACACACACACACACATTAGAGATGAGAGAATTTCTCCCAAAGTCAAGTACCTCATTGTAGAGAGTTTCCTGCTAGATGCAGAACTGAAGTTCAGGCTTTTTTCTGACTATTGTTACAGACATAAGCCCAACTACATAACCAAACTTTCGTCTTCTGCCCTGTCTCCAGATACCACTATGCCAACTAAGGAGGAATGCACATGGAAAGTTTCATGCCATTTTCATTAAAATGTGGAGACATTAATAGTATATGGTAGCGTCATTACCATAAAACTGCAAAGCCCTGTTCTTATTTGTCAGAAAAACTCCTTTCCTAAAGCTTACTTCTTAAATATGTTCTCAACTGAAAAGCTATTTGTCCAATCAGATTCAGCAAGTAATTGTTGACTCCCTTGAATAAGAGACATTGGGGGTGGGGGTGGGGTACAAATCCAAGTAAAACGTGATTTTACTCTCTGTAAAGTGTTCAACAAGCAAGAGGCAGACAATCTGCAAGTGGGAGGAGCAGTTCCTCCTCACCCATTGGTACACAGACTAACACAGGGGCTTCCACAACAACACAAACTCCAGATTCTTGGTTCTAATCCCAGCTCTGAATCTTGAGCAAATCCCTTTACTGCCTAAGTCTTTTCAGAGAGGGTCCTGGGAGAATGTAGCCTGCAACTTCAAGATCTCTTGTAGCTAGCTCTAAAATGCTGTGATCTCTGAACTCGGTCTTGAAGTTACACTTCCAGAAATGACCAGTTATGAGGACGAGGTGGGGACAGCCACTCCTATTTAGCAATGGACCGTGGAAACACCGAGAGCTGACAGTGATGCTACGAGACTGAGGCTGAGTACTATTGCCGTGAAGATTATTCTTTACAATAATATACTTTATCAAGGTAGTCTTCTGGGTATTAATTACTACATCCAAATCATCCTCCCATACTGACTTGTAGCTTTAATCCTTTGTAATAGTCAATCTAGTCATTTAAAGGATAATTTTAAGCAACACCTTTTAGCTACTATTCTGTTTCCAATATTAACGACACATCAGAGTTAGGGCCTCTGAGAGAGAAAGAAAGCTTCGGGTTTGTTTAAATTAAGACTATACCATATTACTATGGACAGTCTTCACCACCTCTAAGTATGAGTTTGGTTTACAAGTAGGAGGAAAGAGGGATGGAGAAACACCAGTGTTCCAAATGAATGGAAACGTATAGGCCAGTGACAACTTGATTATGCTGATTTCGCTTTAGCATTTTCCCACTGTTAAACTAGTATCTACACTTTTATTTACTCAGTAATAAATGTGGTGCCAAAGCTCCGCATCCTTTTCCATTCCAAGCATCTTACAACAGGATGCTTAAAGGTCTGTCATTGTGTACCCTTAACAGCACAGAGCAGAAAATCGATCAACCTCGAGAAAAATCACAGCAGTAAAGAGAAAATCAGAACTGGACCCTACTGGTAAGTTGCCCACCAAAGGCAAGGAATTGCAACTGTTGACGATGGTCCTGCCAAGACCGAGGGAAGGAATTTATTCACTCAGTTGTCAACAAACATAGGGTGCCCCGAATACATATGCAGCTTCTGTTGACTCTAGTGTATACATGAATAAACAGGTAAAGTCTCCCACTTTACATTCTTGTAAGTGGAGAGCAGACTTACACAATGCTGCTACAAAATACTCTTAGCGATTAGGAGCTATTAAGAAAACAGGAGGGCTATGGAGTAGTTTAGGAGGACCAAGAACTAAGAAGTATGGTGCTCAAGGGTATTTGTGGGGGCCTGACGCTGGAGGTGAGCCCCAGATGATTGAGAAAACTTTACTCTGTAGTCCTTCAAGTGAGGGGTGGGATGGGAACGTCAAGTTAGCGTTCAAGAATAATGACAGTAGGCAACATTCTGTATTCATGAATGAAAAAAACGAGATGGCCTTTTAAAACTTAAAGGAAAAAAAAAGCTAATCTTTATATCATCTACTTGAGGGACCAGTTGTTTAAGAACGACGACTTACTTTTAAAGATTCTACTAATTACTTGGCAACTGCTGAAGTAGACGCGATTACTAGAATTCCAACCAAGCTGCAGACCTCCCTCACTTGACACCATTCAAATTCTGAATGGGACTGGACCGGGCCCTGCAGCGAATCAGCGCCTTCTCTGCCTCATTAACCCAGCCAGGTGGAATCCAGTTACCCTTCCAGAAAACACGAAGCAAGGCTGGGGAAGGTGGGTTAGCCCTACACCCCGAAAGTTACTGTGGCAGGTTTCAATTAAAAAAAGAAAACCCGCCGTCCTCTCGCATGAACTCCCCCGCCCCTCCGGGCGTCATCCCTCGCAGAAGGGCGGCCCACAGCGAGTACGCGCGCGCGTGTGGAGCCCGCGTGAATCATCGGAGCGCGGTCCACCGGGGCGATGATTCATTCACCGCTCCGGAGCTCCCGGCCACACGTTCCCGGCGTACTATGACGGCCGCACACGCAGCTTCCTTAATATTAAACAAATGTTTCAAAGTACAGACGCCTTCAGCGAGAGACGCGGAGAGCCAGGCGAGGTGGCGGGGAGAGAGTCCCGGGGCAGGCAGGGGAGTGGAGGGCAGGGTTGGCTCCGACGCGACCCCCGAGGCGTGCGGTGGCGCACAGGTGGGTCCCCGCCACCCTCGCCGCCGCGCTCCCGATCGCCCCTCTGCTCTCCGTGGCATCTTATATAATAGCCCCAGCCGATCCAAACGGAAGCGGGGCGCGCGCTGCCCGGGCCGCTCGGCAGAGGTGCTCACTCCCGGAGCCCGAGGGGCTCCCCACGCAGCTTCCCGGAGAGGGGGAAAGGCCCCGAGCGCCCGCCCCGCGCGTCCCCTCGCAAAGGCGCTCGATCGTGGCCGGTCCCCTTCAGGAAGCCGCGAGCGTCACCAACTGCGTCAGCTTCTTCAAACACCGTGCCCTGTCTCTCTCCAGCCCGGGAGCCGCCGCCGCGGGGCCGGGGCCGCGGGCCGCGCTGGCAAGCGCGCCTCGGAGGAGGAGAAAGTTCCCGGGGACCCTCCCGTCGCCCGCCCGGCCCAGCCGCGACGCCAGCACCCGTGCCCCGGCGTGGGCAACTTGGGACCCCCGGCTGCGCGCGACCCCTGCTGCCCGCCGAGCTCGCACGGCGCCCGCGGGGATCTCGCCCCGGGCCCAGCGGAAGATCGGCCACGCTAAAAAAACTTCCCAAAGCCGGGAAGCCTCCGGGGTCCCCGAGCATCGCTCTTACCTAGCTCTCGGGAGGCCACGTTCCGGGCGGGCCGCACGGGGCGCGTGGTGCACGAGCGCGCGCGCGTGGGGCGGTAGGTGAGCAGCCCGCGCGGGCGGGGCGGAGCAGGACCGGGTGGCGAGGCGGGAGCCGCGCGGGCGGGGGGTCCGGGTGGCCCGGCCGCTGGAGGGCGGGGGAAAGGACGACAGCAGCCGAGCCTGCGGTGACCGTGACGGTGGCGGCGGAGGCGGCGGCGATGGGCGCGGGGCGAGCGCGCCAAGGGGGCGGAGGAGTTGCCAGAGGGTTTGTTTACGCATTGCTGCCCGGCTCGGGGCACAGCCCGCACTCCCTGATTGGACACAAACTGGGGCACAGCCTCTCGCCGCCGCCCGCCAGGCCTTCTGGAGCAGCCACCGCCGCCGCTGCGTAGCTCCCGGAGCGCCTGCCGGTCACAGCCCACCGCGGTGCCTGGGCTTGGAGGGGAACGGTAGGGGTGGCGGGCAGGGTGGGCGTGGAGCGAAGCAGGCTCCTGGAGCTTGGAGCAGCCCACCTGTAGTGGTGCGACCTTGGCAAGGAGAAACTTGAAACTTCTCTGGCTTGGAGACTGCCTATGCTCCAGGGGCTGCTTAGATACCCCACTCCATCCCCTCTACCCCAACCCCCACCAGGAAGCTTGCCTTGAGCAGATAGAAAAGCAGCTCAAATATTAATATGTCTTTGGTCAAGTCGAGGCTTCTTGTCGAAGCTGATCTTGGGTGCTCACAGTACTTCTCTGCCTCCCGCTTCCCTGCGTTTAATCTCATTGCTTCCACATGACATTCAAAAGCTGTCCCTCCCACAAGTGACCTCTTCGCCCTGATGCCAAGCATCCTCTGAGACTTCCCATGGTCTCAGCTTCTTTCACAGCCGGACTTCCACATCTTCAGCCTTCTTTCTACTGCCCAACTGTCATCTCAGAACCCGAGGCTAAATACCACGCTTCATGGCAGATTCGCATTGCCTGGATCCTCTTCTGTTCTCTGCCGGAGAGCACTGGGCTTCCCTCGACCTGTTCACCTGCTCCCAGCCTCAGCTACCTCCTGCCACAGTAGTGCGTAGTCTTCTGGACTCCCTTATGACTGGCATTAGTCTGACTTAGGGATCAGCCTCTATCCTGGACACCCCCCCCCCCCCCATTCTGTAAATTTCTGGAGGAAAGTGGTCAGGTTTCAACAGGGCTCCAGCAGCCTGGGAGAAATGAAACTGAAAATAGTCCTGTGATGTCTCCGGTGTCTGTCATTCTGCTGGGCCCAGGGAACTTTGAATCTCCGAAGAACTGAGAGCACAGACCCCCATCTCATCAAAAGGAACACTTTTTTTTTTGACACTCAAGTGTGTCCTCCATATTTCCTATCTCTGTATTTACTCGCTACATCTATGTATCTCTGTACCCACAATGGGTGGAATGTGACTGAGTTCTGCAAAGTGAATGAAGTCAGAAAGCCACAGACATAAATTCAGTCATTTTACAGATGATTAAGGATACTAAGAACCCTCCAGTCCTGATAGCAAAGGTGGATTCATCTGTGCTGATCAAACACGACTTCTGATCTGTCATGAGATAGACCCCGGTCCTTCGTGACTCCTGGGATGGTTGGATTTCTTTCTCTAGATATGCTGTATATAGTCCCATTGGGAAAACATCTGAACTCTGGAGGAGCATCAAATGAACTGTTTCTGTCTCAGATAATTCACATAAGCTACAAACACATGGAAGGAACGGCAGTTGCAACCAGCGGAGGGTATGGCCACCCTGAGATTAACTGCCAATAGAATCAATTCTTCCCCAAGGCTCCAACTTGGGTGGAGAGCAGGGGGTGGGGGTGGGGGTGGGGGAAGGAGACACCCAGAGCAGTGGGGCAGATATCTCAGAGTGGTGCTTCAAAGCAAAGGGTCCTTCCTCCTATCCTTCCTTCTCAACCACCCAGTCAACAGCACATGGAAGAAGCAGGAGAAGCCTGTGCACATGTGACTACTGACTAACACGTGACCGGTGTGAGGGGAAGGAGAATGCAGCCCAGAGCATAAGGACAGGTGACGGGTGTCCCAGGCTTCGGTGCAGCACCTGATTCCCTCTGGGACTCATCCTCCGGGTCAGTTTCTTCAATGTGGACAAACACCCTGTCCAGTCCCCCACCCCTGCTCCGGCACCTTGCGTCCCACGCATACTTATGTCTTTCTCCTAACCTCCTTTCCTCCGTGACGTCCTTCCTTAGCTGTCCTTTCTTACTTTTCTGTTTGTGCTTCCTCTCTCTTCCCTCTCTGGGTTCTGGTCACGCCTTCCCTGTGTCAGCTGCAGGAAGCGCCAGGTCCGCCTTCCCATGATGCCACCGTGCTGTGGCCCGTTGACACACAGGGCTAAGACAGCTCTGTGTGTTATCTTCTTCAATCTTCACTATACACTCATTGGTTGAGCACCACTGGGTATAATTTAGTGGCTTGTCTATTGTCTGTCCCAAAGGAGACTCTGCTTATGCAGGCTGACGTCCACTCACTCTTCGGGTTAGGGTTCCCTGCTCACTTTCTTATTCTATACTTTCTCATCAGAAACGCCTCCCCAAACCTCAAATTCCAACAGTCCAGTTCATCACTTTAAATCTCCACGTGGAGGAGGGAGTATCTCATCAGTTTCGTGAAGGGTGAATAAGATTGAAAAGCCAGAAATTGGTCAAGGAAGAGCAACGGTAAGTAATACGACCCAACTCGGCTGAAATACAAAGGAAAGCTAACAAATTAGAGAATGTTTCGTCATAGTCCCCCCGAAACACTGTGTTCAGAAGCCTATATTAAATCCTAAATACGTGTATAGTCCAGATTATTCGAACCGTCATGTTTTACGGCCACAAGGAAGTGCTAACACTGTCTAGCCTAAAATGTTTTAAAATACGAGATCCATGGCTGCAAGGTTGGGTACTTTGAACACCAAGGTGATTGAACATGGCCATTAGAGTGTACTCATATTCAGATCCCTTCATTGATAAATGTTGGGTTGTATGACCTTGGACTCACATATCATTTCTCCTAAACATATCGAGGAGGGAAAATAATATCATCTACTCCAGTGGCTTTTGTGAAAGTTAGTGTAAATAAAATATAGTCAGTTTTGACAACATAGACAGTCGTAGAGCAAGGAGTATAAACAGCAACTATTTCTTCCTCACGGTTTTAGAGGCGGACATCTGCACCCAGGTGCTGATGTGTTCAGAGGTCTATGGGAATACCCTTCAGCTGTGCAAGCTGCCAACTCCTTGCATCCTGGCAGCTGAAAGAGGGTGGATGAGGTAGGATTCAACAAATATGGGTGCATATCATCACACTTTGCATGCCATCAAGCTAGAAGATACCAGAGCTGGGATGAGTCTCTCGAGCTTCTAAAACCCTCCTTGAGAATGTCTGATTTGGGCAATTCTAGTGTGTTGTCTGCATTTGATGCCGTCTGTGGGAACGTGGCACTCCACTGGTTTGCTGTTTAAAGGAGGTCTCAGTAAGGCTTGGTGGCACACACTTTTAGTTCCAGCACTTAGAAGGCAGCGCAAGGCAGGTGGATCGCTGTGAGTTCAAGAAAAGCCTGGTCTACATGGTGAGTTACAGTACAGCTAGAGCTATGCAGTGAGACCTTGTCTCAATCTACTCCCCTGCCCTCCGACCCCCCCAAAAAAGGGAAAGAAAAAAGAAAATCTTAGTTGTCTTTGTAGTTTCAGTTCTTGTCTGTTTCATGGCTACACTGGCATACTATGAAATTCCAGGAGGACGTGGGCTATATTATCCTGTCAAAGTCAGTTCTTAGAAGACACATTTTTTCCTTAATCTTAAAAAGTCAGTAATTGTCCCACTTTTCTGTCTTACTTCAACCAAGTTTATAATTCAATACTTGATCTCTAAAATCTACCTACGCTTCACTCACTTGCCTTTTCTAGGAAGTGGGAAGGAGGCAGAAAGTTCTAGATCAATTCCTTGTTTCATAGAGAAGGAAACTGAGACCCAAAATGATAGTGGCATGAGGGCTCAGTGGGCAAAAATGCTTTCCCAACAGATGAACCCAGCTCAGTCCCTGGTGGAAGGAGAGAGTTCCCACAAGTAGTCAGTCCTCCAACTTCCATGTGCAAACTGTGACGGGTTTGAGTGTATATGCATTCACACACACACACACACACAGAGAGAGAGAGAGAGAGAGAGAGAGAGAGAGAGAGAGAGAAGGGGAGAGGGAGAGGGAGGTATAAAACAGTGGCAAAATCTTGCATCCTCTAAGTACACATCCACGCTCCATCTACTTATCTTTGAAACATACCTGGTAATGAGTCACATTCCCCCAACCCCCCCCCCATTTCTCCCTGTCACTGCAAACCCACTTGGCGCTTTTGAATGGAAATGGGCGGGCTCTGACTCCTCCTCCTCTTTATGCATGCACATCCACTTCAGTTTGTTTCCCTCAGCTGTTACCCTTTGGTATGAACTAGACCCTCAGGACCTCTTCACTTTACAGTCGTATTAGTTGAATGGCAATGGCTTTGCCTTCTCCCACCTCTGTCTCTTACACAGTGAACCTAGCAGAACCATTTTAATGCAACCCAACTTTATATACTAACAATAAAATAGTAATATTTGACATATAAACTAAAATTCAACATGCATTTATAACCTTCAATCAAATATGCATTTATGATTGTTAAACTATTCTAGTCCTGAGATATATTAGTAACTAGATTTGTGATCTTGGACATATTTATCTTCCATGAACTACAGTGTCTTTAGAAGGTGACTGGTGATATTAATATATATATTAATATAGTAATATACAAATAATCCTAAGATTATTTGAGAATTAAAAATGAATGTAAAGTGCTTGAAATAATAGTTGCACTAGTCCAGTGGTATTTATTGTGGTCTTTTTAAGAATTTGAAGTCTTCAGAAGAATAATCTTATATCAAGCTTATGACATAGATATCATTGTTATTGGATGAGAAAACTCAGATTGGATGAATTATAAAACTTGCCCAAGGTCATGCAGTTAAGAGGCGGCTGAGCTAGGCTTTAAGACCAGGCAAACCTGTATCCTACAGTTCAATTCTTATGAAGAAGTTATAGATGGCGATTCTCTTATATTCTTTATTTATTATCACTAGTGATACTTTACAGAGAAGGAAAACATTCTCCAGCTTTCCTTTCAGCTTTCTTTCTGTAATTGGGTTTCAGCACCACTCCATGGAGAGGTGACTCTTTCATAGTTAAGTGTACCCAATACGACTGTCTCTGCTTTTCAAAAAGGGCCACAAATGATGGTTTCTCTGTGCTGTCTAGACTTTCTCACTTCCCTGATCCTCCACTTCCATTCTGCCTTCCATGGTATTCTCTGTTTTGTGGTTATTCCTGGCACTTCCTTTAGGGCCAGAACACTTTCCATGTTTAACTCTGTTCTTCCACTCCAGAAGATAATTTAGGAAATGGAATCTCCCCAGTAGCTTCCCAGCACATTACTCTTTTGTTCTTTGAAATTTTCATTTCTTTACTTTAGGGTATGTTATGCATTATAGTCCCCAAATGGTCCCACTTGTCTGTCTTTTGTCCTTTAATGATGCTAAAAAGGAAACAAAGTATCCTATTGCTGGGTTTAAAGTCCTTTTCAGATGTTCCAAGAATTCTTCTTTGGCCTAGTATTTCTGCATTGTACATGAATTTCTGTGCCTTCCCTACTCTTTTGCTCTCTCTCTCTCTCTCTCTCTCTCTCTCTCTCTCTCTCTCTCTCTCTCTCTCTCTGTGTGTGTGTGTGTGTGTGTGTTTTCCCTGAGCATCTGGTCATTTATATTTGGACATCTGGCCTTTTTGATTAATAGCAAAAATTGACCTTGGCCTTCTAATAATGAGATTTTTATAGATCCTAGAATCATAAAATGTTGAAGCTGGAAGGACTTTTGTAGATAACAGAGGTTCACACATTCTTTTTATAGTGAGGAACTAAGACCCAGAGAAGCCCCGAGGAATGCTTCATGACCTATAGCAAAAAGGAGCCTGAGGCAACCCTAAGGCATAGCCTTCATTTCTTCCTTATGAACTGGGTTGGGGCACTTGAAAATACTAATACGTAGAATTTGCCAGTATCTTCTCCCAAATGGTTATGTTCTCATATTAGTGGTTTTTTAAAAATCATATTTCCAGAGGCTAGGGATAGCAGGAATGAAAAGAAAATCATGCTCAAGCAGATATGAGTTATAAAGAACTGGGTCTGTATCTTTCGATGATCGTCCTTCCTTCCCAGTGGTACTCCCTTCCTTCAGTGTCTACTACACAGTACAATCTCATAGTTTCGATGGCCGTGATCATGAGTTATGGCAGGGCCTCATATACCTATGTTCTCAGGCCTTTTCTGCTGTTTTGTTTTTTATAATCCTGGTTATTTCCAAGTTTCAAGGTTTTCAGAATCGTGAGTCTAGATTGAGGTTCTTTATGAGACGTGGGGTGGGGATTTAATAACTGCCATCTATGGGCACAGTAGGAATGACTTAAAATGACGTCAGGTGGAAATCTCTACTCTCCACTGCATGCACAGGCACAGATCAGTACTCTGAGACCCTTCAAAATCTGAGGAAGCATGTTTCTAAATTTTACCAGTTATTGTACAAAAGATGCAGTGTCTCATCAAATGGTTTGGAAAATATCAAATAAAACAAAATCACATGGTTTAGTGTTGATTTGCTTTGCTTCTGGAAGAATTCTAAGTGTTTTGATACTGGTATAAATCCTGCAGTTTTGTAAGTGGGAAGGACATAGTCGTTAGGGTTCAATGTGTGAAGGTATGTCTCTGTATATTCAGTTGAGAGCTAATGACCCATGAATACATTTGACCCTATATCAATATCTATTCAATGTGTTTCCAAAGGATTTGTGTAATATAGAACCAACTTGGGAAGTGTCATTCTTTGGATTTTGATTAGACAAATCACATACACTCACTTTGTTCTAAAACTAGCCATTCCAGATGATAAGATACTTGGCCCAAGGATTTTTTTCTTCTTCTGTGCAATGAATGAGACTGTGTCTCTTCTCCTCAGTTATCATTTCAGAACTTAGATGTTATTATTTCTTGGCTTGGAATTTCTCCATCAGAGAAGTCATGGGCTATTTAAGATTGGCCTCACACATGCACTGCCCAACTCTCAATCACTTTAACTCAGTGCAAACCTTTTTTTAATGTTAATTAACTACAACAATGACAACTAGCTCTTGAGTGTGTCCTGTGGACCACATGTTGTGCTAATAGCTTTACATGTAACTCTCCACCTA
Source organism: Tokudaia tokunoshimensis (assembly GCA_036184795.1). Classification (NCBI taxonomy): domain Eukaryota; kingdom Metazoa; phylum Chordata; class Mammalia; order Rodentia; family Muridae; genus Tokudaia; species Tokudaia tokunoshimensis. Next base: position 155,072,557 of record BTHU01000001.1, on the reverse strand, counting down.
ATTATCACCATAATCTTATAAAGTGTTAGTGGTGTTTCTGCTTTACACACAGGGAAATGAGGAGAACTTAAGTAACTTTGCCCAAGAAGTTGAACCAGGGCTGGAACTTTTGTTTAACTCCCACCTGTGTACTGCCTTTCCCCTATAGGATTATGTTTAAAGAAATGCCCAAAGTTAGTGGGCTCCTGATCCAGCCCTCAGTGCTTGGCATGATACCTGGCATTTGGAGAGAGATTTAAGCAACTTGATCAAACCATACAGTCAGAAAATGACCCACATTTTGAAACTCCCTCTCTCATTCATTTTTTTACTTAAAAAAATTAATTTTTACTTTATTTAAACCAGCCTAATCCCTAACTACATTCTAGATGTTTGCCCTTATGCCCACAGGTAAGTGTAGTCTCACCCCCTATCAAGGAAGCTTCTCTTTGTAGCAGACAGAGCCTTATAGAAACCACAATCAATCAAAATGCAGAGTTGGAAAGCCCCTTCCCAAAGAATACATCTACAAAACAGCTCCTGCACCTAAGGATCAGGGAACATTTCAGAAGAGGGGAAGAAAGATTGTAAGACGCAGAGGGTTGGGGTGAAACAGAACTGGGAGCCTTGTGTCCTGGACACCCTGGGTGCAAATAAATTTAGGCCTGGTTCTGGTGTTCCTGAAGTTGATTGGAAGCATCAGAAGCTCATTAGAAAAGCATAGCCCTCATGGGGGTTTTGTAGGAAAACTTGGCCACCTCCTCACAGGGCCCTTGGATCTGCAGTGGAGGTTGTCCTCCAAGAGACAACATTCCAGATCCCCACAGGTCACAGCGTTGGGTGTAGCTGGATGCTGCCTGGCCAACTTTGATAGTTCTTTCCTTTTTTTGATCTTGGTCTTTACAAAAGTCAGGTCCTGCAGTTGTCCAACATTCTTCACTTGATCTTAGCCAAAAGGCCGAGAAGTGATGTCCAACATTCTTCATGTGGGTTTTGACCCCCCAAACTTTATTATGTTAGATTCAACTGTCACTGCTTAGATTCCCCTCCACACATAAGAAATCTGGGACATCTCAGTACCCTAGCTCTAAAGTTAGAACAAAGTTGGGTCCTCAACAAGAAAGTTAGCTGTTTGGTTGGGTGGAGATAGTGCGATTCTAACCCTGTAGAGTGTACTGCCTGCTCTGTTTTGGGCAGAACTCCTGGTATATGAAAGGATATTTTAATAAAAATGGTAGGTACATGGAGAGAATGAGTCAGAATGGCTTATTTGAGTTTGAAAATGTTGGATTCTCAAACCCTGTAGAACCCACAGGGCACGGTTTTTGACACCTTGGGATCCCAATCTTACAGCCAATTTGAATGTAACTGAGTAGAAAAGCAATAGCCAGGGAAATGTAATGACCTAGAGTGTTTCCAGGGGAAATATTTTGTAATTTGTAGCCATCAAAAAGTCCATCAGCGGTGAATAAGTAATTTTAGGGGAGATGGAGAAGACAGATTCAGAGAGCTCAATAAAACATTGAGGAGAAAATTTGGTGATAAAGCTACGAACTCTATACCTACGCAGGAGCTAAAGAAACAACTGCACAAACGATTCTGCATGAACACTTGTGGGCTATAAAGACTATAAATGACCCCAAAAGAATTATGCATTGTGGGGGCAGAGCCTGTGAACTACTACCATGAAAAAGGCGGCATAACGGATCGCCTTTCCCTACCACCGGAAATGATGCTGAAGAAGGGAAACTGGCAGACAGTATTGGTACACTCAAACTTTAGGCCATCCACCTCTAGCCTATTCAGCTCGGTCAGCGAGGTGCCTCCTGGAGTAGGGATCTGTGACCTAACTGTCACGCATGGAATCCTCCAGTCTCAAGGACTTCAAATGAGCAAGGATGAATGATGAGCAAACACAGGTTCCCGTTTTGATGATTATTTCCCAAATTGTGCACAGCAAAAAAGAAAAAAAATATTAGATTAGTAAAAGAGAATGGGATCACAAGTTTGAGGGTCTCTGAATTAGGAGAAGGAGAAATGAATGTGTTTTATACGTTGTTTAACCAAATTGTTCAATTGATGTTCTCTGAGAGATTAGATGAAAACACAGATATCTCCCCTACCAACTGCAACTTCTGCTTCTCAGCCATTCTGTGTTTGTCAGTTACTTCTCCATACGTGTGGGGTGGGGCCTCATCTAATGTAGAATCTGTCTTTCTCGGGTAAGGCTTATTTTTCCCATCTAGACACACGGCCTTGTATCAGTTGCTGTGAGTGCAGTGACCTCCTGTTGTTCTTGTTTTAGGCCTTCAGTTTTATGGGGGAGAATTCAACCTCCATTTTAGTCTATAAATATCAAATATTTAAGATCCAGCTCTCTTGTTGCCATAACTGTCTGTACAGAATAGAGTAAGCTCAGGACATTGGCTCCCTCTTGCCTCAGGAAAGGACCTTACAAATTCAGACGGATCCTTGCCATAATTCTTTATCAGATGGACAGAATCCAAGCCCAGTGAAAATATAATTCACTTCTCCCCTTTCTCCCCAAAACACCCTCCAAAAGCTCACTATACGAATAGGAAATGGTGTATATACCCAGGTAGCAAACATGTAGCTGGCCCCAGATACCAAAAATATGTGAATTCCAAATAGCAATGGTAGATTCAAAATTCCTGTTTTTAACTCTATCGTCACCCAAAACATGGCGGTTAGTTTTGTTTACTTCAAAGCACTACACTGAGCCTCTCATGACTGGGAAAGTAAAGATTGCTGCAGAAGTTGGAAGCCTCCTAAGAAAGCTTCTTCAATAATAACTGCTGGCTCTTGCATTCTCCTTCCTGTGTTCAAATTCTCTAAGCAGTTTACACATGGTGGCTTGATTCTTCCCAAGGACTTCCCTAACAGAAGAGTACAATCATGTTATATGATGGACTCTGTTGGAAGCAATCTTCAAGACAGAGATAAGCATGCCAGATGTTTACTTGGGCGTGAACTGAGTGTCCACAGTTGGAGAGGAAAGTGAAGATACTATTATGCCTGTTTTATGGAACACACAACTGAAACATAGAGATGTAACAGACCTTGAATAAAGTTTAGCAAGTGGTGGAACTGAAATTTGAGCACTGGGATATTGGGTGCTACCATAGCACCCAACACTGGTATTGGTATGCCATAGTCTGCTTAATAAATACCCTGTTATAGTTACTGGGTTCCCTCTGCACTGATACTTTAGAGAGAGTGAAATTACAATGGACTCTCTGTATAATGCACACATGGTCAGCATCTCTGCCCTATACTTGAAAAACAGCTGCACAATTCCACTGAATTTTCTCTTGAGTCTATGTGTGGTGACAGTTGTGTAAGGAAGATCCACTCAGGATGCTCAGCCTCGGTCATCCTTAGGAACACATTTCAGAACTTGTTAATTGTACACTGCTTGTTTTCAGGATGGAGTTATTTGTCTTGTATTTTAGCTCCCGATGGCGACTTTTTCAGGGGAGATATACCGAGCCTTCTCTGGCTTGGCATGTTTGATTATTCTACAACTTTGTTAGTTTTTCTAAATGTAAGCTCCAAAATATGTATATTTATATATGTTATGCAATCATTGCAAAAATATGAAATATTGCAAGCCTTAAAATGCCCCAGATTTATCATTTCTAGAACGGAATGATTGTCATTGTCTCCCATTACCCCTGTCAGAAAACTATCAATCTCTCCTAAACGGCACCAATATCCACCCAAGTTAACAAGAAAAGAAATTATCATTCTAGATTATGTTCCCACCCTACACATCTAACTCCTTAGTGACTTATTCAACTTTCCCTCCAACAAATACATCCCGAACCACTCAGTGCTTCCCACCATCACTGACCCTCAGCACACTATCATTCTCCCACCTTCTCTGGACCACAGAAAATATGCACAAGAAGGCTTCCTTCTCCTCTGCTGCTCTTGCCTCCTTGAGGGATTTTTGTACCAGAAATGAAATGGTGTTTACATGTCTTTTGTGTCATATTCCATTCCCTGTAAAACCACTCTGTTGCTTTCACTTGTACATATGAAATGTGTACAGATGAGGAGGGGCAGGCTGGGCTTTTTCTCCCAGCACACTTGATGCTTGCCGGAATTGTCACAGTTCGCTTCCCTGTCCCTGACCACCGTATCTAGAACAGCTCATCCAATCTTATCTCTCAGCCTGCTTTGTATTCTGCGTGGTATTTGGCACTCACTGAAATGATCTGGGACATTTTCTGTCTATCTCGTGAGAAAGAGAGTCCACAGGAGCAGGGATTTTCTGGGTCGTTGACTGCTCTAGGGTCGTTGACTGCCCTAGCCCCTCCTGTCAGCCACTGCTTCAGGAGCGGAACATAGCTGCTCGTGGCAGTTTTCTGTGTGCCCTTCTTTAAAAAACTATAAATCAATCATATTAGACTTGGCCTGCCTTTCAGAAATTTTCTCATTTTAAAATAATTATAATTATAAAAATAGTGCACAGCATGCTCACATAATCTTTCAACCAGCTTTCCCCAAATATTGATAACTGATAAACAATTTAAAACAGAAAATATCAATCCAACACATTATATTATTAAGTATTCTACAGCTTTCATTAAGAAATTTCCAACCATTCTACTAATTTATCTTTTAGATTGTAGAACGCAAAAATTTTTGTATTTGACTCAATTGTCATTTTTTTCTTCAAATCTGGTAGAGTTCCTTAACTTTTTGTGCCTTTGTGATCTTGAATTTTCTATTAAAATTCCCCACAATCTGGATTACTCTGACATTTTCTCTGGAGTAAAATAAAATTAAAAATTTTGGGTAAGAATAACATTGATGTGATATTGCTTGGCCTGACTTTCATATTGAAAACTTTCCTTGTAGTCTGTTGTAGATACTAACTAGAATATATTGCATTTTTAAATGCCATTTTAACATATATATGCACTTACACATACACAGCTGAATAAATGCCTATCTATATCCTCCACTCTTACTAAGGGACTTGGTAGCCAGGCAGCTCTGGATTTTACTGATAACTTTCTCTGTCCTTTCCTTTTAAGCTCCTGAGATGATATTTGAATCCTATGTTATCCTGGTGTATTGATTGTCTATATTCACTGCGGAAGAACACACACACACACACACACTCACACACACTCACCAATCATGAAAAAATCCATAAACACACCTAATGAAGACATCAAACATCCAATTACTTTACATTTTTGAAAGTTGACAGAAATGGGTTGAATGGTAGTTTTTCTGGCTATAGTTGGGCTCATTCACATGTCTGAGAACTGAAAGGCCATTGGCTGGTTTAGGGTGACCTTAAATGGAAGGAAGAGCCCCTTGATGCCACATCAAGGGGAAGTCAAGTGGAAGGTACCATGTCACTTCCTTGCATCCTATTAGACAAGGTAAATCACATGGTCAGCTCAGGCTCAACATTACTCCATTTCTCTGGAGAGAGGAAATGGAAACTCACACGGCAAAGGGTGTGGACACAGGCAGGGGTGAAGATTCAAGATCATTTATACAGGCAGTCCTCCTAACCCATGGTTCTTTTTCCATTAACAGTTTTAGTAAGATACAATTCACAAGTGATACAATTCACTTATTTAAAGAGTATAGTTCATTGGTTCTAACTATATTCACAGGGTTGTACAACAAATACCACAGTCATTTTTATAATAGTATTGTCATCATATGAAGAAGCCCTGTTCCCATTAATCACTCCTCTTAGTGTCCAAGTTTCAATGTATAGGTTTTGTAGGAACACATACACTCACACCATTGCACATATTTATTTATCGAATAACTTACGTCACCGTTCTCTCCTCTGCACTTTGCCTATAATGAATACTATTTTGGAGTGCACTCTGTGCTGCTATTGAGGGTATCTTAGAAAAATTATTTTTCAAGTATTGAATGTAATGCAAATTAATCATTTATATTCCATATCTTGCATAGTTATTTCATCAGATGAGTATTCTTTTGAAACTATTTTCAGAGCAATGAGGGTCTTCTGATCTGTTGGATTATTCTTAGTAGAAAAGATATTGCAGTTGCTTGCAATTTCATAAAGAAAATTTCTTTATGCTTCTCACTTTGAGATTCTGTTAGGGAGAATGTGAGAAGAATCTCATATTTAAGGTTTCACATAGTTTTGGTGGTTTGAAGGTTTTCTTATGTTCCCAACTGCCCTTGTATTTCTACTATAGAAAGACAGTTTCATACCCCAACTCTAAATTTAAGTTTGGTTTGATTAATTATTCACTAAAATAACCACAGTAAAAATTCACCCACATTTTTGTTTTGCGAGACAGAATCCCATTGTGTGGAGCAGACTGACTTGAGATCCTCCTACCTCAGCCTTCGAAATGCTGAGATTACATATGTACAGCATCACATCCCTCTTTCTCTCTCTCTCTCTCTCTCTCTCTCTCTCTCTCTCTCTCACACACACACACACACACACACACACACACACAGTGTGTGCAGTAACTAACTTCTTTGCTAACTATGGAGACTCAGATTTTCCCTTTCCTTTGGTTTTATTGACAGGTACAATGGCCAGTTTCCTCAGTCTGCTTCATGGATATAGCACTGAATGCTCTATATACGGGAAAGCCCCTTCATCCTAGGTAAACCAATTAGTCACCTTATGAGTGTTTTAGAAAAAAAGTACCTGCTATTTGCAGGACATTGGAATTACATCGGTGAGCAAGGCAGACACTGGCACAGTGTTCATGTCACTTAGATAGGTAACCAGACTGTCTCTACAGCCTGAGTAAGTGAGCAACCAGGAGTAGGTTTGTGGCCAGAGTGGGAAAGCTAAGAGCAAAGACGTGTGAAAGGTTAAGTAAGAAAAAGACTCGTGATGGCACTTTTTGCAAATAATCTGAAATATTTTGACTCCCAATTCTGAGTCTATGAAAAAAATTTTCTATCCCATCAGCCTATAACCTGCCTCCCTGATCAGACTAAGACTTGAAGCAGCCGCCTGCCTTGGAAAGTAGCATAAGCACCACAGAGAAGATAAGCAGACAGAGCTTGCGTAATGTGTGCACACTGACGTGCATGGCCCGTCTGCCCGCCTGGCCTACCTTCCTTCTCTTCTATCCCTCTCTCTTTCTTAAACTGTTCTGTACTGCCCTGGGAAACAGTGATGTGAACAAGGATACATTACTCCAAATAGGGACAAATACAGTAATAGAATTACCAGGCTACAAGATGAATGATGATGATAATGTATAAATGATACCAAAGCAGTGTATGTGAGGAGCAATATGACTGATGGAAATTTTAAAATCTTGTTTTCATATTAGCTATAAAAATGTGCATGTGTGCAATTAGTCATTTAAAAGAAAGGCAAAATATGGAAGCAATATACATATTTCTTAATAGTGGAATAAGTTGTGGAATAAGTTATGATACATCTAACAGGGCATGGTGGTGCATGGCCATAATTTCAGTATTTGGGAGGCGTGATGATGGAAGCACGTTCAAGGCCAGCCTGGTCTCCATAATGAGTTTCAGCCTAGCCAGGGCTACATAGCAATATCCTGTCTCAAACAAACAAAAAAGTTATGGTATATCCACATTCTTGCAACACTGTTATAGGAAAAAGTTGTTAAACAATATTCAGAAGATAGAATGGCACTTTAAACAGGGAACTTTGTTCTAACCCAAGGCATCTCTGACTAAGACACTTTCAAACGAGGCCCGCGACAGCATGTGAGCAGTAAGAACAAAGATACCAAATTTATCATAAGCTCTGGTGGAATCGTCCTCTAAGGAGACCTAGAAGAATTCCCAAGAGAAGTTGTGACTGCAGTGGACTTTAACTGACATCAGCCTTTGACTACAGCCCACTAGGCAGACATTCCCAGGCTAAGATTTTGTGAAACCCAGGGCAGAGTTTACTTAAGGGTGGGTGACTGTCTTTGAAAACAGAAAGTTTATAACACTAAAAGTATGCTTTTATCAGTAAACAAGTGCAGAGGGCAATCTGACTCAACATTTTAGGGAAGGATCTGGAAAGGCAGATTAACTGTGCTTTCAGATAACACTTAGCGCCTCTGTACGGCGCTAACACAGCTGCTCCTTGGTCAAGTCATGAGAACCCACACAGGCATACCACAGAAGCCAGTGCAGTCAAGGGTTAGACGAAGTGATCCCTTTTGTACCTTAAAGATAGTGAGTTTGCCTTACTCTGGTCAGTAAATGATCAAGCAAACAGATGCTCAAGTTGAGCTGGACTGCCAAGTGGTTTCTGGCCCTTGTGGTCAAAATTAAAATGTTTTTTGTTTTTTGTTTTTAGTTTTGCAAGACAGGGTTTCTCTGTGTAGCCCTGGTTATCCTGGAACTCACTCTGTAGACCAGGCTGGCCTCCAACTCAGAAATCTGCCTGCCTTTGCCTCCCAAGTGCTGGGATTAAAGGCGTGTGCCACCACTGCCCAGCAAAATTAAAATGTTTTGAAAAGTCCAAAAAAAAAACCCCATCATTAATGTAAAATTTATAATACATCCATTACGCATGAATATGCATAAAAATGAACAATTTTAGTAACAATATTTTTAAAATCCAGAAGGTCATTGTTTTATATTTGTGCAATTCTGTTTTATAACTGAACTATTTAAAGTGTTTGTATATCATCATTGGGGTCCCGTGGTTAAAGAGTACATACTGCTCCTCCAGAGGCCCATGTTGGGGGGTTCCAACTGCCTGTAATTCTAACTGCAAAGGATCTGACATCTTTTTGGGGCCTCCACAGGCATCTGTACTCCTGTGCACATATCCACACAGGCTCACATGCACACATAGAATTAAAATAAATACATAAGTCTTGATGTGCCAGAGGAGGGGGATACCCAGGCAGGGGCCTCCAGTCTCTCAGAGGAGGAGAGGTAGGGGAGGGACTGTAGGAAGAACAGCAGCGATTAAGATGTAAAGTGAATAAAAAAGAAGAGATATTAGGATGTGACTAACATATATAATCTGCCAAGTTTTACTTTTGTTTGTGTGAGTATGGAGAAGATCTTGTTGTCTCCCAGTAACTTAGACTTATAGCTGCCTGTTACTGTACATGCCTATTGGCTCCTATGTTCTAGTTTATCCTTAAGAACTATCTCAATATTTTACCTTCTGGAAATTCACAAAAAAAAAAAACAACATAGCCCATTAGTTTTATTCCATTCTTACATATATTTTTGAAAATTTTGTTCCATAAAAATAGAAAAGAGAGAAAAAAATTGTAGTCTAGAAAATGAAAGATTACATGTATTTTATTTTATTTATGAATTATTTAATTATTATTGTTTTATGTATGTATATGTACATATACATGTATATGAATATATAAATGTATAAATAGAAATACTGATCTTATTTTGTGTTGAATCTAACTTCTTAAGATTGAGTAACATATTAAGATGCTCATTCCTGTAAATAAAAAACCTCATTCTCCCTTTAAAAGAAAACAAACAAAAAATAAATAAATAAATAAATAATGTGGGCATTATTCTTTGATGAAATACTAAAACTCAACCACTTTTAAGTTTAAAATGTATATTTAGTGTGTGTATGTGTGTTCATGAATATGTGCACATATGCATACACATAATCACATGCATGTGAACAAATGTCACTGCATCCATGCAAAAGTTTCTTTCCTTCCATCCTGTGTGTTCTGGGGATTGAATACAACCTCCTAAATCAGACTTAGCAGCAATCACCTTTACCTGCTAAGCCATCTCACCAACCCAGTATTAATTGGTTTGTTAGAAGTTAATTATAGTGAGAAACTGAACCCAGATTAACTAACTAGTCACGTGCTGTAAAAGCAAGTAATTTCTTTTGTATTTCGAGTGTCCCCAATCCCTGATATTAGGAGATACTTGAGTGTAGTTGTGAAACTGATTTCAGGTTTAAAGTTCTGTTCGGTAACCTGTGATTTTGTTTTGTTTTGTTTTTTTTTGAGACAGCTATGTAGCTCAGACTGGCCAGGAATTTACAACCCACTTAGCTCAGCCTACAGAGTTCTGGGATCACTGTGGCATGCCACCATGTTTGGCTTTTCAACTCTATTTCTCCAAAATGGCAGGCTCGCATCATTACTTTTGGAGAAAATGTCTGCCAAGTCCTGAATTGCATATTGCCTGTCGTTCCTCCAAGTCCAAACTGGTACTCCACGGAAAAGACCACAAGGGGAGCCCAGTTCAGCCTCATGCCTGCACTTTCCCAAGAAACCGTTAGATTTGTAATGAGGCAGCAGTCATCTGTGTGTACATTTCACTCGTTACTCAGGCATTAAAGAGACAAGTTATCAATGGCCAAGACTTGATTACATGAGTAATCTTAGCAAGGACACTTAGGTAAAATTGGCTTTAAAAAGTGTCAAGGGCATGACATGAAGAATCTAGCGATGGCCGTTGCTAAGGCTCCCTTGGCTCTGCCCATCTCGGATGTGTAATGTAAAGTACTAATCCTATGGTGACCAAAGCAAATGGCTCCTTAGTACTATTATGAAAATAGTTTTTACCTTGCAGTCCCTCCAAGAACCCCATGAACTATGGGTCACTCTTCAGTGGCTGCATCCACTGCATAGACTGAGCCCTGCTCACACCATTTCACCTAAGATAGCAAAGAAAATACAGTCTCATCTGCCTACCAATTCACAGACCACATGAAGCTCAAGAGGAAGGAAGACCAAAGTGTGGGTGCTTCAGTCTTTCTTAGAAGGGGGAATAAAACACTCATGGGAGCAAATATGGAGACAAAGTGTGGAGCAGAGATGGAAGGAAAGGCCATCCAGAGACTGCCCCACCTGGGGATCCATCCCATATACAGTCACCAAAATCAGACTCTATTGTGGATGCCAAGAAGTGCATGCTGACAGCAGCCTGATAGCATGAGAGGCTCTGCTAGAGCCTGACAAATACAGAGGCGAATGCTTGCAGCCAACCATTGGACTGAGCACTGGGTCCTCAATGGCGGAGTCAGAGAAAGGACTGTAGGAGCTGAAGGGGTTTGCAACCCCATAGGAAGAACAACAATATCAACCAACCAGACCCTCCAGAGCACCCAGGGACTAAACCACCAACCAAAGAGTACACATGGAGGGATCCATGGCTCCAACCACATAGGTAACAGAGGATGGCTTTGTTGGTTATCCGTGGGAGAAGAGGCCCTTGGTTCTGTGAAGGCACAATGCCCCAGTGTAGGGGAATATGAGGGCAGGGGGGTGGGAGTGGGTACACCCTCATAGAAGCAGGAGGAGGGGGATAGAATAGGGAGTTTTTTGGGGGGGAACTGGGAACTGGGATAACATTTGAAATGTAAATAAAGAAAATATCCAAAAAAATGGAAAAAAGGAAACTAGACATGAAATCTTTCACAAAAACTTCTATATCTGCTTCTTTTAAAACATGACTCTTCCATAGCTGAAATACATTTTTTTTGCAAACAAGAGAGATTAATTCAAGACAAGTATCTATAATTACTCAGGATTGAAGACACTACCTATAAGAGAAGAAGGAATAATTAGGATCTTTCTTTGGAAAGCTGGAGAGTTGTTTAAAAGTCGTGATTTCCCTGGATCGGTATTTGTTGAGCGTCTGTAGAGTCTGATGTGTTATGTAAGGAGATATATGTCTGGCTCTCTGCTCTGATAAGAACTGGTGTGCAACTAGCAAGCCAGAATATGTAACTGAAATAAGAGAGATGAAAATTTAAGATCTAAATATAGATACAAAAAAAACAATTTCAGAGTTTGCCAGGAGGCAATAGGAGATACAAAGTGGTGCAGACATTTTGGGCTCTGTAGTCTTTGATCTAGACCTGCGGCCTTGACCTTAACCCAACCTTGAACTCTCTACCAGCTACAATTGAGACCCAGAGCTTCATAGGTTCTTCCTCCTGGCTGGTAAGACAAGATAGCCATGTTGGTTAGTTTTCATTAACATGACACAAAACAGAGTCACTGAAGAGAAAACCTCAGTTGTGGAATTGTCTCCATCATGTTGACCTGTATTCATGGGGTATCTTCTTAGTTAACGATTGATATGGGAGGGACCAACCCATCATGGATGATGCCACCCCTGGGCTGGAGTCCTGAGTTGTATAAGAAAGATAGCTGAGCAGGTTATGGACGCAATCCAGCACGCAGCATGTCCCCATGGTCTCTGCTTCAGTTCCTGCTTTGAATTTCTGTCTTAGCCTTCCTTATGATGCACTGTGAACCATCAGTCAAATAAACCCATTCTTCCCCCACAATGCTTTTGATTGGTTTTTTATCATAGCAATAGAAAAAAGGACTACAGTAGCTTGGGACAATTGTTGCTTGTATTTCTTCCCACTCATCTTTCCCTGATGCCTGGCCTTTAGGCGGTTTGCAGGGCTATGTTTCAAAAGTTGCTTTAGGGAATATTTTCTTACCTTTTTAAAAGCTGAAATATTTACCCATGGGAAGGGAAGAAGGTTAAAGGAGGTGGAGATGGGTATAGGAATGAAGGCGGGGGTGGAGAAAGGACTGATGTTCGAGCAGGAGAGCCTTAGGGGAGGTGATGGGAGCCCTAAGGGGCTGGATGCGGGTCATGGATGGAGGAAATTGTGCCTTAGATGAAGCTAACATATATGGAGTGGACACCACCCACCAGGCATCCTACAAGAGAGCTCAGATGAGGAGTTTCTAGGTACCAGAGTACCTTCCTGAACTGTTTTGAAAAAATAAATCTAAAGGCCTTTACATTATGATTAGCTATTAAGCTCTATTTTCTTATGCTATGTATGTCATGAAGCCTAGACACTGTCTTCAACCTCTTAGGTTTATGAAAACTTTGCGAGTGGTTGAAGTTAGAGGGAAAGAACCTGTGATTTCTCCTGGGTAAAATCTCTTGGGTCAGGGTTTAGAAGGCTACAGAGCTTAATGTTTTCATGCCAAACACAAAGAAGAGCAAATAAGCAAAATAAAGCCCTGTTGGTGCATAGGCAGGTACTTTCCTGTGTGGCACACTTTGCAAAGGTCTAACGCAGGCCAGGACCTGCAATTCCTACCAAGGTTTGAGTTACACATTTGACTTATTTGTGGATAAGATGGTCAAATACAAAGTTTCTTTTAAGACTAATTATACACTCTAAATGAATGGTTACAAATGCATATCAGCAAGTTGCAAAAGAAAACCTAAAGTCCAATAGGAATAAAATGTATAAATAAGCTGATATGCATTTACACAAACTCTATAGAAGTGGAAGTTGCAAAACTTAACAGTATTTGTGCACCAACGTGAACAAATCACAAAAACAATATGGGGGTGTTGAAAACGAGTCAGAGAATGATGTCTTTCATGTGATATTTAACAAAGTAAGCAATATATAGTTTAAGCATACCAACTCCTGTGATAAAAATATAAATAGTACAATGGAATAATTAGCAAGGCATACAGGACCATGATCAACACTGAGGAATGGGAGTATTGACTGTAAAAAGCATTAGGGAACCTCTAAAGTGTTAGGAATGTTATATTTTGAAAGGTATATTAGTTTAATTTTAATTATTATTTTTATTTTACATCATGTACTCATAAGATATTATGATGAAATTATAATTTATAAAAATCATCTGATTGATAAATTAATTATTTTTTTAAACTAAGGGATTATCCTGAAAATTAGAGGTATGTTTTCATCTTCTCTTCCATTAGGTTATTTATGACGATGGTACAATATTTTGTATCTTTTGTGTGCTGTGGCCTTGTGATTCTGTAGCTCCTCCTGACAAGAACAGGAATATATTTTCTGTCCCTTAGGTTCTGGATCAACTCTAGACTTGCTTTGACTGCTGAGATGTAGCAGGAATGACACTTTTCTAAGACTTTAGTTTATTTTCTCCAGGAATCCTGAGACCACCTTATGATGATAGATCATGTTAGCAAAGCCTAGTTATTCCCTCAAACCCATTACCCACCACCCTGCTGCATATGGCCACATGAGTTAGCCCAAAGAGTACCAAAGAAAGAAGCAGCCAGGCTCTGAAATCATGACTTATAATAAATCATAAGTAACTAAAATTGGAGATGTTTGTTAAACAAAAATAGATTATGAACATGGTTCCTTACTAATTTAAAAAACTCCCTGTAAGTAGACATAAAGGCAGTCCACTCAGAAAAGTGCCCAGTGCCAGACAGACCATGGAAAATCAGCACTGGACAGAGGCATTATGTTCTAGAAAGACCAATGATATCACAGTAGCTACATGGAATTAGTATAGGGTACTGGCCCACTTTTCAAGTGTCACATGGGGGGCTTTCCATGTGATCATTCCAAATGGGGGTGATTGCCCATTACATAGACAGTCTAAGTACATGCAGCTTCATATTTTCATTAGAAAAAGCACAAGATTGTATTGTTTTATATATGTGAACATCATAAGCAATTTGCATAGCATTCATCTGGCTGGGATTATCCTCTGGTTCTCCTACACTCTAACACCTCTCACTTCCCTTTAGGATCTGGGCCAGAACTTTAGTGGAGATGGTGACAAGAAAGACATCACTACTGGATACATACATACTCTGGAACTAAAGCACAAGACTGAACTGGTATGAAAGGGACCCACTGGGAGATGAGGGAAGTTTTCTCAGGGGAATTGACTACTACTGAAAATTGGATATGAGCTTTAAAAAACCAAAGTGAACAATGCATCATGGTAAAGAAAGGGTCTCTGGTGGAATAGTTGTGGCGGATAGTGGTCTGGGCCGTGCTTTGACGTTGGGACACCACTCCGACTATCCAGAAGCACACTGTCATGATCTATGGAGGCCTCATCCTGCATATCCCTTGATCCTAGTGCAGAGCTGTGTGCTTATAGCAAGGACGTCATTAGAGGAGAGCCCTCGGGACTCAGCAGGTTGAGTGGAAACAGAGATACAATATTAGTCATTTTTCTCATTGCGTTTTGCTTTGAGAGGTTTTAATCCCTCCTGTCGGAGAAGGCATGTACATTGAAGCAGCAGGGGTACCTGGTGGCAGAAACTCAGGGTTGCTTGTTACGTAAAACCAGCCAGGAAGCAGAAAGAGATTGTGCCAGAACCAAGCAACTCTGATTCTAATCCAGAAGCTCTTCCTCTGAGAAGCCTACTTCCTCCAGCCAGGCCTGTTTCTGAAGGCTCCGCTCCTCCACACAGCTCCAAGATTTAGAATCAAGTGCTCAAACATATCAATCTGCAGGAGACCTTTTACATTTGAATAATAACAAATATATATGGTGGGTCCAGGATGTGATAGCCAGGTATCTATGCATCCCTGGCTCAGTAGGGACCTCCCTGAAGTCAGATATCAGGAAGAATTTAATAAATAGTTGACTTTAGTGATATGGGCAACACTTCAAGAAAATGATAAGGAATGAAGCAGAATCCTGGAGCAGTGATAGCAAGGACTGTTTATTGCAGCCAGGTCTGAAGGGACAAGGCAGGGAAACTATTCACCAGGACTTTAGGAAAAAGATGCACTTGGTGGCAGGAGCTGTGGGATCTACCCAGGTCTGGGATCTACCCAGACCCTGAAGGTTTACACTCTGACTTGACCAGTTCTGGCTCATACCAGTGGGCAAAGGAGCCTTTCTAGAGCAAACCTCTACACCCCAGTCCTGAGGAGCACTGAACTGAGAGGAGATGAGCAGAGAGAGATTTGCAGCAGCTAGTAGAAGATGCCAGCACGGAGTACATTTAAAGATGATCAGTATGTCTTTGTACCTTTCCCTAACATGTACTCTTATCTGCGAATCACCTTCCACATGTCAAGAGTAGAGAGAGAAAATGCAAGGACTCAGGAATGGAGCCTACAGATGTTTGTTACTGTTGTTGTTGTAAACCATTTGTTATTTGTTACTATGAGAAAAGGAATACATATTCTTTTAAAATGCAATCATCTATAAAATTAAAAAAAAAATCAACAATAATAACAACAACAACAATGAAAAACTAGGTCATCCTATCACAATAGTAACAGCCAACTACATTTTTATGTATCTTCTCCGTGGATATAGAAAGGTACATATGTGTATTTGTGCTATGTATCTGTATGTTTGCTTTCTTATTAATATTATTATTTTAATTAATTAATTGATGTGTGTGTGTGTGTGTTTAGTGTGTATGTGTCTGTGTCTGTTTGCATGTGTCTGTGTTTGTATTGCATGGAATGAACTCACATGCTTAAGCCAAAGGAAGATGTCTTTATCACTTGCTGCTTTACTCCTTTTTTTTATATAAATTTATTTATTTATTATATGTAAGTACACTGTAGCTGTACTTACATATAATAGACACCAGAAGAGGGCGTCAGGTTTTATTATGGATGGTTGTGAGCCACCATGTGGTTGCTGGGATTTGAACTCAGGACCTTCGGAGGAGCAATCAGTGCCCTTACCCGCTGAGCCATCTCACCAGCCCCCGCTGCTTTACTCCTTTAAGGCAGGGTTTGTCTATTAACTGTGAACTCTGTTTTGGCTGAGCTGGCTGCACACTGAACTCCTGGGCTCCACTTGTGTCTGACCCTTGGGACTAGGGCTACAGTGGTGCACAACCATGGCAGGCTTCTCATTGGATGCTGCAGATGAGAACTCAGGTCCTCATGCTGTACCCTGATTGCTCTTACCTACCAAGCTAGCTCTCCAGCATTTCAGAATAACTTTTTAAAAACTGAACAAGTTACTGTTCACCTTACACTTGTGAGCATATGTCAAAAGCATTGTGTGTGTCCTGTTTTATCTTCATAGCCTTCAGAAAACGAAGTAACAAACCATGACTGTCACTTTAACAGTAGATGCTAATATGCCAGGATGAATTAATCACGGTGGTGAATGCTTTTGTGACCAGATACCTGAAAAAAAACAAAACAAAACAGTGTAAGGGAAAGGGGTTTATTTTTGCCCCTGTTTTGGGAAGACACAGTCCATTCTGGAAGAGACGGTTTAGCAATGAGAGTGGCTTCGTGGTGCAAATCAGGAAGAAAAGAAGGGAATGAAGGCTGATGGTCAGTGAGACTTCTCTTTTCCTGGTTATTCAATCAGGGACCTGCACACGTGAGATGGTGACACAGACATTCAGGAAAGTTCTTAAGTCTCTTTTGAAATTCTCTCAAGATACATCCAGATGTCTCCATGGAGAGTTAAAACACAATGAAGTTGACAATAAAGGCTAACCATCACATGCATAGTGGCCTGAAGGGCACATACCAAACATTTATAGAAGTAGAGAAATCACTTCTGAGAGTTTCTTTCCAAAGGAGTTTTGATCATATAGTCACATACAACTTAATTATTAAAATAATTCATTTTTGCAATAGTCATTTCTAACTTAGTGTTTTCATAATTAAGATATATCACAAGGACAGTTTACACTTGTCTCTTTTCATTTGCCGTCACGTTCCATTCCCTTCATAAATATTGTGTGAAAAATATTGCTACCCTACTCCAAATTCCTGGGAGAAATAATCCCCTTATCACATATGCATACACAGCTGTGATGAAAATCTTGATCATGAAATTCCGTGTATGTATTTGTATAATTTCCTCAGGGTTCATTCTTGGGAGATTAGTTACCTAGTAGGAAAGGATTAGCAACATTGAACGTCTTGATAAATATTGTCAACTCACTCTCCAGGACAGTTGAAGAATGCACAATGTTTTTGTATTATAACTCAAGAAAACATTCTACTGTCTTAGGTATGGCAAGGTACTCTGAAGGGTACCAAAAGAAAAACATATACGCTAACCCTGCCACAAAATCTTTGATCTACAATCTGCTTTGCCTAAAAAAAAATATGCTGGGACAACTAACAAATATTAGCTAGGATATGGGGGAAAGAACCCTCCATTCACTTGGTGGGACTGTAAACTTGTGCAGCCACTATGGAAATCAGCATAGAGATTTCTCAGAAGACTATTAGTCAACTTAACATAGGACCCAACTCTATCACTTGCTGGCCTATACAAAAAGGACTCTAATTTCTACTATAGAGAAACCTGCTCAGCCGTGTTCGTTACCACTCTGCTGACAATAGCTAAGAAATTAAAAGAGCCTGGGTGTCCTTCAGCAGATAATGGATACTGAAAGTGCGCTACGTGTCCGCTGTAATTCTATCCAGATGTAACGAAAACTAAAATGAAAATTGCAGGTAACTGGACAGAACTAGAAAATACTCTATATTGAGTGAAGTAACTCAGACCTAGAAAGACTAATGTCACATCTTTTCTCCTATTTGTAGATCCTAGATCTGAATCTTTAGATTGCTATATGTTATCTGGAATAAATACAGAATCCACAAAAATGGATCCTGAGGGAGTGGAAAGAAGGGGTTCTAAGGGGGTCATGGTTGGATACAGATGCCTTGAGGTGAGGAATTAGAGAAACACGGAGGGGTGATGTGAATTGAATGGGGAGGGAAACAGAGAAGGAGAGGGAGAAAGGAGGAATAAATAACACTAAAGACATTTCAAAAAGCCATGGGCAAATAGTATTTTATAAGCTTATTTTAAAATACATGTAATTAATTCATTTCTGCAAATAGTCATTGTTTTAAAAATAACAGGCTCTGTATTATTTTTAATGGATTCATGGCACAGGGGTGATAAGGCTCCTCTACAAGAACCATGGAGTTACAAAAATCCCAGTTCTGGGCAAGAAAACCTTCCATCTGTGTTACTGGCCAGAGGATCTAAGAGACTCTCAAATGATTGAAGAGACTCTTAACATTCTCCTTGGTTGACTCTCAGAACTTGAAGGTAACACCCTATTGCTGAAGACACCATAAACTTTGGACACAGGACTTGGAGAAAATGAGCAGGAACTGACCAGAATCCTCCCTGAGGACTAGCACTCACGTATCTGAGAGTGTTTTGCAAGCTGCCAAAGGAGGAAAGCAGTCAACAGTCCTCTCCATCTGTAAAGTCTATGAGTCATAGCAATTACCACTCTGGCAAGACAGCCTCAGGGAGTGCAATAGTGACACCCATATCCTGGGGGGTAACCAATAGCCATCTAATTGAATAGGAAGGGATTTATGCCTGGTATTTATTCAATGCCTGGCTATAAACCTAGCCAGCTATTCATGTCTGGAGAGATCACAGACCCTAGAGGAGAATCTGTTACTGCCATTTCCCCCAAGTATAGTTTCTAATATAGTCCTGTTCGCCCCCTCCCCCACGCAGTTTCTAATTGTGTTATAAATGCTTAACCTTATCCCCATAGACAAGTGGACTCTCAATTCTCATCAAAGCAAGTAGATGGAGGCTATTATAGAATCCATGACTAGTTAAAATGCAAAGAATAAGTACTATGGAGCATTCAGCTCCAACTGATACATCTATAATGCTGCTCCTACACCTAAGACTCGGGACATTACAGAAGAGGGAGCTGAAAGATTTTAAGAGCCAGAGGAATGGAATACTTGTTAGGAGATAGAGTCTTCTAGACATGACAGGAAATCCACACCCATGTTATTTCAAGAATATGTTTTCCTAAATAAGACCTGCATAATGACTATGCTGGCTAGTTTTATGTCAAGTTGACACAAACTAAAGGAATTTTAGATGGAACATCAGTTGAGAAAATGCTCCCATCAGATTGACTTGTGGGCAAGCTTGTGGTGCATTTTCTTGATTAATGATTGATGTGGAAGGGTCCAGTTCACTAATGGCACTCCAAGAGGTGACCCTGGATAGTATGAGAAAGCCATGGTCAACGAGTCAGTAAGAAGCACTTCACCATGGTCTCTACATTAGTTCCTTCATCCAGTGTGTGTGTGTGTGTGTGTGTGTGTGAGAGAGAGAGAGAGAGAGAGAGAGAGAGAGAGAAGGTTGGAGAACAATTTGTGGAAACTAGTTTTCTCCTTTCACCCTACGGGTTCCAGGGGTTGATCTCAGATGTCAAACTTAGCGGTAATAGCCTTTACCTGTGGAACCATCTCAAGAGCCCTTAAGAAGGGATTTTGTGTATTCCAAGCTTCTGGGCTAATATTCACTAATCAGTCAGTGCATACCATGTGTATTCTTTTGTGATTGGGTTACCTCACTAAGGATGATATTTTCCAGTTCCATCCATTTGTCTAAGAATTTCATGAATTCATTGTTTTTAATGATTGAATAGTACTCCATTGTACTATTAATATAAATGTGGTATATATACCACATTTTCTGTATCCATTCCTCCGTTGAGCAACATCTGGGTTCCTTCCAGTTTCTGGCTATTATAAATAGGGCTGCTAAGAACATAATGGAGCATGTGTCCTTATTACATGCTGGACAATCCTCTGGGTATATGCCCAGGAGTGGTATAACAGGGTCCTCCGGTAGTATTATGCCCAGTTTTTTGAGGAATTGCCAAACTGATTTCCAGAGTGGTTGTACCAGCTTGCAATCCCACAGCAGTGGAGGAGTGTTCCTCTTTCTCCACATCCTCGCCAGCACCTGCTGTCTCCTGAGTTTTTGATCTTAGCCATTCTGACAGGTGTGAGGTGGAATCTCAGGGTTGTTTTGATTTGCATTTCCCTGATGACTAAGGATGATGAACATTTCTTTAGGTGCTTCTCAGCCATTCAATATTCCTCAGGTAAAAATTCTTTGTTTATCTCTGTACCCCGTTTTTAATAGGGTTATTTGGTTCTCTAGATTCTAACTTCTTGAGTTCTTTGTATATATTGGATATTAGCCCTCTGTCAGATGTAGGGTTGGTAAAGATCTTTTCCCAATTTGTTGGTTGCTGTTTTGTCCTATTGACAGTGTCCTTTGCCTTATAGAAACTTTGTAATTTTATGAGGTCCCATTTGTCAATTCTTGATCTTAGGGCATAGGCTATTGGTATTCTGTTCAGGAAATATCCCCCTGTGCCCATGTGTTCAAGGCTCTTCCCCAATTTCTTTTCTATTAGTTTCAGTGTGTCTGGTTTTATGTGGAGGTCCTTGATCCACTTGGACTTGGCTTAATACAAAGAGATAAGTGTGGGTCAATTTGCATTCTTCTGCATGTTGACCTCTAGTTGAACGAGCACCATTTGGTGAAAAGGCTATCTTTTTTTCCACTGGATGGATTTAGCTCCTTTGTCAAAGATCAAGTGACCATAGGTGTGTGGGTTCATTTCTGGGTCTTCAATTCTATTCCATTGATCTACCTGCCTGTCACTGTACCAAATACCATGCAGTTTTTAACACTATTGCTCTGTAGTACTGCTTGAGGTCTGGGATACTGATTCCCCCAGAAGTTCTTTTACTGTTGAGAATAGTTTTCACATTTTACATATCAAAGTATGCCCAAGAAGAAGGAAGAACAAAGCATGGATACTTGCATCCTTTGTAGAAAGGGGAACAAAATACTCACAGGAGATACAGAGACAAAGGGTGGAGCAGAGTCTGAGGGGAAGACCATCCAGAGACTACCCCACCCCGGGATCCATCCCATATACAGTTACAAACCCAGATAGTATTGTTGATGCCCACAAGTGCTGGCTTACTGGAGCTGGCCATAGCTATCACCTGGGAGGCTCTCCTAGTGCATGACAAATACTGAGGGAGACACTCTCAGCCAGCCATTAAACTGAGTACAGGGTCTCCAGTGGGGGAGCTATAGAAAGGACCCAAGGAGCTGAAGGGTTTTGCAGCACCACAGGAGGAACAACAATATGGGTCACTCAGTATGCTCAGAGTTCCCAGGGACAAAATCATCAACCAAAGAGTACACATGGAGTTACCCATGGCTCCAGACACATAGGCAGCAGAGGATGCTCTTGTTAGACACCAAAGGGAGGAGAGGCCCTTGGTCCTGGAAAGACTTGATGCTGTAGTGTAGAGGACTACCAGGTCAGGGAAGCGGGGGAGGGTTGATTGGGGAAGGGGAGATGGCTTATGAGATTTTTGGGAGCAGAGAGGGGACCAGGACAGGGGACAACATTTGAAATGTAAATAAAGAATATATCAAATAAAAAAAAAAAAGAAGGGATTTTGTGGCAGTGAAGTCACAATGAAGAGAACTGGTAATAATAACCATTTGCATTTTGCTGCAAACCCAGTGTTATTCTATGAATATTCATATATATGCAAAAGTGTGTGTGTGTGCTCATGTTCTCTATAGGCTATTTCAAAAATAACTGAACAATTTACTTTGCAACTTCTGTTGGTGAACATATGTCTCACAAGTGGAGAGACTGCAGTGAGCAGGCAAGTAGGTTTTGCTGAGTGTAGAGAGGGAGAGATAAGATGGTAGGAGACTGGCCTTCAGGTTTCCACATTTATTCTTGGCTTCCTCTACCAGGGATGGAAATACCCTCTTGGGCAGGCTACTTCCTCTTACAGTGTTTAGCACTGTATCAACTCTTACCCAGGATATTTTTGGCCTTTCTTTTTAAATTATAGCTAAAGTGAGAGAATGATGAATTATTAGAGAGGGAACAATATTCTTCTGGGGTTGAGGTTGATGACCCGAGCAGACTCACTCACGGGCAATGCCGAGCAATTTGAGAAAAAGGTTCTCTGAATGCTGCATCAGAAGCTTTCAAACTTCAGCCCACAGATTGAAAACTAAAGATAGGTCTTATATTTTTAAATAACTGAAAAAGATAAAAAGAAGAAGAATATTTTGAGTGTGTGTGTGACAGTTTTATAACATTCAAATTTCAGTGACCATAAATAAAATAGTTGGGCAGTTGAGTAATTGAGATATAGACTGGATGTCCCGTAAGCCTAAACTACAGTTTAATCCTTTATTGACAAAATTCAGTTTTCCCTGAGAGAGAAAAGAAACTTTCATTTCTTGAACATGCACTGTGTACCTGTGTCCTATGACACAGTGGCTATATCATTTATCCGTATGAATGAAAGTCAAGGTTCTAAAAATTTAAGTTTTCTATGCCTGGTGAAATGAGGGGGACTGAGTTTCAAAGTCAGGTGTATGACTAGAGACCCTGAAAACTCATTTGTGTTAAGAGGGGTCAGTGGGCATCCTTTTAGGCTTCCCTGTCTTCTCTGAGTCACAACTCATGCCAAATCTGCTTTGGATGGGAACCAGAATACTGGATAGAACATATCGGGTATAGTGCCTCATTGATCAGGGATTTAATAAACACTAGCTAATAATATTATGAAAATATAGTGGCTACTAATGATGAAGTATTTTATTTTGCTCAATCTAGATCCTCATTTAGATACATCTTCTGTGATTAAATTAATATCATTACAGACATATGACTGTATCTGTAAGTCTTAGAATAAACAATTTCCATCATTTTCCATTTTTAAAGTGCAGAATGGTAATATATTCTCTCTCCTTTTAGAGTAGCTGTGCTTCTTGATTTCACTGTAGCTCTAATTTCTTCCAACTCTTGCTTCTTCCCTCCATTATGAGCCCTCCACCTCACTTCCTGGACCCACCTCCATTTGTGATACCTCTGTACAACTCAAAGGGCTTTCTGTCCCAGGAACAATGGAAGCATTCTCACCATCAGTGTGACATGGTGATGTTCCTGTTCAAGGAACAATTTAATGGCACCGTTAAGTTTTGACATTTAGGTGTCTTTTAGGAGCCATCTAGCCTTGCAAACTGTTTTCTGTAATCAGAGACTCTCAAAGGTGGAAGACACATTAGAAGCCATTTATGACAATCTCATGACTATTGTTAGAAGCTCATTTGGTCTGCTCCTGACAGGTACCCAGGATTCCTCTGATATGTCTAGCCAGAGTGACTCACTTCTCTCCCATTGCCTTCCTGTGAGAAAGCCATCTTTCTGAAAGATCTGGCTTATTCTGAATTGAGTTCACTACTCTGCTATATCTTTTAAAAGATTTATTATCACACAAAATAATGAGTTTCATTATGATCTGTGCATGAATGTTTTGTCCATATTTGTCCCCTATTGGCTTCATTCTCCTCTTGCTGTCTGCTTCTTGCTACCAGAGAGTTTCCTTCTGTTTTTTTTTTTTTTTTGGTGTGTGTGTGTGTGTGTGTGTGTGTGTGTGTGTTATAAACACATGTAAATATATTTAAATTTATCACATGTATATGTATGTAAGTGTATATATTTAGATCTAGGTTCCATGTGAGAGAGAGTCTGTGATATTTTGTCTTCCTTTCCCATCCTAGGCTCCCCTTTCCTTTCATGCCTTGTGATATTTGTCTTCCTTGGTCTGGCCTCTTTCACTCATTGCGATAATTTCTAATTGAACCCATTTTTCTACATACGTCATGATTACAGTTTTCTTTAAGGCTTAATAAAATTCCATTGTGCGTACACACCATTCTTTCTCTATCCATGCATCTGTTGATGGGCATCCAGGCTGGTTCCATCTCTTGGCCACTGCCGCAATAAACATGGGTGTGCAGGTATCTCTGTGGCATGTTGACTAAGATTGCTATAGCCAGATATTTAGATAGTTCTACTTTAATACTCATAGGGATCTCCACACCGACTTCCAACGTAGCTGCATCAGTTTACTTCTTCCCAGTAAGGGCTTAGAACTTATGCCTAACAGTAACTTTGGAATGTGTTAGCCCCAAGCCTGACATTA
The DNA here is from genome assembly GCA_036184795.1 of Tokudaia tokunoshimensis. Classification (NCBI taxonomy): domain Eukaryota; kingdom Metazoa; phylum Chordata; class Mammalia; order Rodentia; family Muridae; genus Tokudaia; species Tokudaia tokunoshimensis. The sequence continues at coordinate 155,048,022 of BTHU01000001.1, read as the reverse complement.
GCAAGTAAATTGACCTCTAGGGCCACTTGTCCCAAGGTTCACTGCCACACACAGAACTCTCAGTCTCCAGTGGACGATTTGACATCCATAGTCTCATCTTTTCAGCAAGGTGCTTGCTGCTCAGTGGTCAGAGAGGACAGAGGTAGATCACCTGCACACATTCAGCGCCGTATCACTCCCCACATTCCCAACACACTTGAGAACTACCCCCAGCTAGAACATCAGATACTCACAGTGAACACATGGAGGGTATGTGTGCATGTTACATAATGAGAAACAGTGAAAATTGAAAGGCATCAAAATGTAAATAAAAAATTCAATTCTGGGCCGGCAAGATGGCTTAGCTTGTAAAGTTGGTACTCAGTTCAGTAACTTCAGTTTGAGTCCCGGTGACCTACTTGGGGACGGGGAGAAACCCAACTGATCCCAATGCTCATGCCATGGAATGTGTATGCATCTCAGCACAAAATAAAATAAATAAACAATAAAAATTAAAGAAGAAAATCAGTGGAGATAATTAAGTAGATAGAAAAGTACAAAACCAACACTTTTACTGCTAATGAGCTAAAAAATGTTATGATTTTTTTTTTAAGAAGAGGAAATATATGTGTAGCAGAGAATTGCCTTTTACAGCCCCAGTGGGAGAGGATGTGCTTAATCTTGGGGAAACTTGATGCCCCAGGGAAGAGGGATGCTGGTCGGGGTGAGGAGAGGATGGGTGGGGGAGCACTCTCTCAGTGGCAAGGGGGTGGTGGGATGAGATGAAGAATTCAGGAGAGGGGACCAGGAAAGGGGGAAACTTTTGGAATGTAAATAAATAAAATAATTTAATAAGGATTAAAAAAGAGGAAGAAGGAGGAGGAGGAGAGGAAATACGTCTAGAAGTAAATTTGAACAGCAATTCCTAACACAATTGAAAATTTAAAATATCTCATAAAGTGTCAGATACTAATTCAATTACTCATGACTTCGGATTTTAAATGTAGCATAGATAGTAATCACTGATACTTGGTTATAGGGTGATTTTCTGCTGAAATTATGTTTTAACCTCTCTCTCAGGCTCCTTTCTAGTTTCCTGGCATTTCCACCACACCACTCCCTTGTAGATATAACTATATAAAAAATGAACTATGATCAGGATTTGAGAGAGAACATGAGGTACTTGTCTTGTGGAGGCAGGGTTACCTTCTCTGGTTTATAATTTTTCAATTCCGTTCATTTTTTATGGATAAACAAAAGTTTCTAGGGTAGAAGCACCATTTTTCACTATTCATTCATCCAATGATGGATGTCTAGGTTGATTCCATTTCCTTTCTATAGGGGAATAATGCAGCCATCAATGTAGATGAGTAAGTATCTCTGCAGTAGGACATAGAGTCCCTTGGGTATATTCCCAGTGGCATAGCTGGGTCATGTTAAAGTGCTGTTTTTAGCTTTTCGAGAAATCGCTACACTGATTTCCACAGTGGCTGTACCAGTTTCCAGTTCCCACCAACAGTGAACAAGTGTTCTGTCTCTCCACACCCTCTCCAGCATTTGTTGTACATTGTTTCATTGATGTTAGCTATTCTGGCCGAGGTGGAATGTCACAGTAGCTTGAATTGCGTTTACCTGATGACTATGAATATTCAACACTTTAAAAATATTTTTGGGCCGTATGCCTTTCTTCTCTTAAGAACTGTCTGTGTTTAGCCCCTTGGCCCATTTTTAATTAAATGGTTTGTTTTCTCTGTTGAGTTCTAGATACCAAAACTATGCCAGATATGTCCAGAAGTCCAGAGTTCAATTCTCAGCATTTGGTGGTGGCTCACAACCATCTGTAATGGGATCTGATGCCCACTTCTGGTGTGTCTGAAGACAGCTACAGAGTACTCATATACATAAAATAAATAATGTTTAAAAATATCCTTATTATGCCTAAACCTTGATGTTTTTCCTCCCCTGGTATCTGATTCATGTCTCTAACTTTCTCTTCCGTGTTGCTGACTCTCCTTCTGGGTTCTCCATTGTTTTCTTACTTTATTCATCTGTTTTGTTTCCTCATTGAAGGCATTGATGACATTTAGAAGTAGACTCTAGAATTAGTATTTGACCAGCATTTCAACTGTTTCGGATTTGATAGTTGTGGATTTACAATCTCTTGGTTTTTCATGTTTCTTTTGTTTTGGTGTTGCGATGTGCACATCTGGCTATATCTTCCATTTTTATTGGAGGATTTTTTTTAACTTTCTGGTTCTTTATTGGTTCAGGACCTCAGTTCAAGGAATGGTTCTGCTCACTTTCAGAGCAGTCTTTTCTTTCTCAGTTATACCTCCCTGGAAACACCTTGAAGGACACATCCAGAGGTGTTTCCTAAGTTATTCTAACTGTAATTGAATTGACAGTGAAGATGAATCTTGATGAGTCTACCATTTACCAACCTGAGAAGCAAACACATTACATTTTTAAAGTTAATTAAAAAATGTTGAGAATTTCATATACAAGTACCATATTTATATCATTACCTCCCCTTCTTCTCACCACTGACACTCTTCCCAAGATCTCCATCTCCCCTTCAAATTCATAACATTTTTAAATTACTGTCTATAATTATTGTATATGTCATTAATATATTGCATATATAAATACATCCTGCTAAGTTCATTTAGTGTTGTTCAAATGTATATGCATTTAAGTCCAACCCCTGGGATTGAATAACCTGTTGAGGACACATTCCTGAAGAAAGACTGATTCTCTCTCAGCAATCATTAGCAGCCTGTAGCTCATCTAGGAGTGAGGCCTTATGAGACTTTTTTTTCTATATTTTTTTTATTTACATTCCCAATGATTTCCCCTTTCCCAGTTCCTCCCTCCCCGAAAATCTCATAAGCCCTCTTCCCTCCCCCTGTTCCCTATTCAACTCCCTCCTCTTTCTCTGTCCTGGTATTCCTCTACATCTAGTCTTTCCAGGACCAGGGGTCTCTCCTTCCATCTTCTTGGAAATCTATTGATATGTGAATTGTGTCTAGGGTATTCCGAGCTTCTGGGTTAATATCCCCTTATCAGTGACTGCATACCATGTGTGTTCTTTTGTGATTGGGTTACCTCACTAAGGATGATATTTTCAAGTTCCACCCATTTGCCTAAGAATTTCGTGAATTCATTGTTTTTAATTGCAGAGTAGTATTCCATTGGGTAAATATATACCACACCTTCTGAATCCATTCCTCTGTTGAGGGACATCTGGGTTCTTTCCAGCTTCTGACTTTTATAAATAAGGCTGCTATGAACATAGTGGAACATGTGTCCTTATTGCATGGAGGTAAAGCCTCTGGGTATATGCCCAGGAGTGGTATAACAGGATCCTCTGGGAGTGTCATGCCCAGTTTTCTGAGGAACCGCCAGACTGCTTTCCAGAGTGGTTGTACCAGCTTGCAATTCCACCAGCAGTGGAGGAGTGTTCCTCTTTCTCCACATCCTAGGCAACAACTGCTGTCTCCTGTGTTTTTGATCTTAGCCATTCTGACTGGTGTGAGGTGGAATCTCAGGGTTGTTTTGATTTGCATTTCCCTAATGACTAAGGATGTTGAACATTTCTTTAGGTGCTTCTCAGCCATTCGCTATTCTTCAGGTGAGAACTCTTTGTTTAGCTCTGTAACCCATTTTTTAATAGGGTTATTTGGCTCTCTTGAACTCGAGGATATTCTTTTTTAATTTTATTTATTTGGTTTTTACTTATTCACCTTACATCCTGCTTACCACCCCTCCTGGTCACCCCTCCCACATTCCTTCCCCGTTCCCCTTCACCTGATCCTCTGAGCAGGTGGGGGCCCTCTGGGTATCCCCCCACCCTGGCACTTCACGTTTCTGCGATGCTAGGCACTTCTCAAGGATAGTCTTAGTGAGCACCCTGCTCTTGAGGGCTCAATCACTAGTACTTCATAGAGAGAAGAAAATGCACTACTATCAAGCAACAATACAAAACCAAACGGGATCTAGAAATGGGCTTACAATGGTTACAGCCTACAAATCCATCATTAATGGCCATAGGAGAGAAAAATGCTAAAAATCATGCAGAGTGTTCTGTGAAAAATCCTGTAGAGAAAATGTAGAATTAGTATTTGAATGAAATAAGGGAAGCTGGAGAGGAGAGAGGGAAATAGAGGAGATTAAAGAAACAAAGTTCAACGAAAGAAAGGAAGATGTAGAAGAGTAGACAAGCCGGGCAGTGGTAACAGGCTTTAATTTCGGCTATCAGGAGGCAGATGAGTTCCAGGACAGCCTGGGCTATGCAGGGAAACCCTGTCTTAAAAAAGAACAAGCAAGTAAACAAACAACAGTAGATAAGAGGACCATAATGTCTTGCAGTGGAAGAGGAAATAGCAAATAGATCTTAAAGAAAGACTTATCTTTAAGTTATGTGTGCGTGGGAGAAAATGTGCACATGAGCTCAGGTTCCCATGTATAAACAGAGACCTGGATGCTGGGAACTGGACTTGGGTCCTCTGCAAGAGCTGTTTGCACTTGTATCTGCTAAGCCATTTATCCAGCTCCAAGACTTTTTCTTTTTAAGAGAGAAAAGAGGTTGTCCATAAATGAAAAGAAAACTGAAGAACAAAATTACATAAACCTGAATAAACTATTTTAAAAAAGAACCAGGCATGGTGATGTATGCCTGCAACTCCAGTGATTGTACACAGACGCAGGAGAATTAGTAGTTCAAGGCCAGCCTTGACCACTCAGAAATTTCAAGGCCAATCTGTTCTACATTAAACCCTGCAAATTCTCCCTCTTCCAAAAAGCTGTAATATATTTTTAAGAGTCACAATACAACTACAAGTATAAGGGGGAAAGGAAAGAAAATTTGACACACATCCCCAAAATCAAAGAATCCAAATTCCAAAGTCCTAGATCAGCTTTTTTTATAGGTCTCCAGATTGAAGTCTGCTAAACCAAGTGGAAATGGAAGGAGAGCAGTGGAGGGGAGGAGGGCAGTTGAGCTTGTAGACTCCTGGCTTTCCTGTGCTTCAGGCTGCTGCTGAGCCTGTACTGGGTAACTGCCAGCTGTCCTTCAGAGCTGCCTGCATTTAGTAGTCTTCCTTCTTTGTATACTAGGGGCCTCTGTTGATGACACTTAGCATGTACATATACATACATATATATATATATCTCAGGAGTAGATATTTTTGGTTTTTGTTTTATTTTTATTAGATATTTGTTTTATTTACATTTAAAATGGTATCCCCTTTCCTAATTATCCCTCCAAAAATCCCCTATCCCATTACCCCCTCCTCCTGCTCATCCTCCCCCCCCCCCAATTTCCTCACTTCCATTTCCATTCCCCTATTCTGGGGAATCAAGCCTTCATAACACCAATGGTCTCTCCTCTCATTGATGTCTGAAATGGTCATTTTCTGCTATATATGTAGTTGGAGCCATGGGTCCCTCCATGTGTACTCTTTGGTTGGTGGTTTAGTCCCTGGGAGCTCTGGGGGTACTGGTTGGTACATATTATTGTTCCTCCTGCAGGACTGCAAACCTCTTCAGCTCCTTGGGTCCTTTCTGTAGTTGCTCCATTGGGGATCCTGTGTTCATTCTATTGGTTGGCTGTGTGCCATGGGTATTTTGATCCACTTTCCAATAAGGATCAAAGTATCCACACTTTGGTCTTCCTTCTTGAGCTTTATGTGGTCTGTGAGTTGTATCTTGGGTATTCTGAGATTTTGGGCTAATATCCACTTTTCAGTGAGTACATACCGTGTGTGTTCTTTTGTGATTGGATTGCCTCACTTGGGATGATATTTTCTAGCTCCATCCATTTGTCTAAGAATTACATGAATTCATTGTTTTTAATAGCTGAGTAGTACTCCATTGTGTAAATGTACCACATTTTCTGTATCCATTTCTCTGTAGAGGAACATTTGGGTTCTTTCAAGCTTATGGCTATGATCATAGTAGAGCATGTGTCCTTACTACATGTTGGAGAAACTTCTGGGTATATGCCCAGGAGTGGTATAGCTGGGTCCTCAGGTAGTGCTACATCCAATTTTCTGAGGAACTGCCAAACTGATTTCCAGAGTGGTTTCACCAGCTTGCAATTCCACCAGCAATGGAGGAGTGTTCTTCTTTCTCTACATCCTCTCCAGCATCTGCTGTCCCCTGAGTTTTTGATTTTGGCCATTCTGACTGGTGTGAGGTGGAATCTCAGGGTTTGTTTTGATTTGCATTTCCCTGATGATTAAGGATGTTGAACATTTCTTTAAGGTGTTTCTCAGCCATCCAGTATTCCTCAGTTGAGAATTCTTTGCTTAGCTCTGTACCCCATTTTTAATCGGGTTATTTGGTTCTCTGGAGTCTAACTTCTTGTGTTCTTTGTATATATTGGATATTAACCCTCTATTGGATGACCCTTAGCTTTGTAAGCCAGCCAGATTCTCCCACCCTTCTCCAACTCCCTAGTGTGTTCACTGTGGGTTTCTTATGTTCTAATCAGGGGAGGGTCTCTCAAGTATTCTGGGAGTGTGGAAAAAAAACAGTACTGAATATGTACAGGTGATAAAACTGTATGCTTCCACAGTCCACTGAGCAGCAGGCACCTTGTTGAAAGGATTGGACTATGGATGTTAAGTCGTCTCCTGGGGCCTGGGAATTCTGCATATAGCAGTGAACCTCATGGAGAGGTGTCTCTGGAGATCAATCCACCTGCTTCTGTCAGATTTGGGGAGCTAACAGACTCCTGAGTTATTGTCAAGTGTTAGGATCCATTCTACGCCCTTAGAACTACCTTCCCACAGTACACTTCATTGCCTAAGCCAAGTTTTCATCTGACTGAACTTTGTGGCTTCTCAGTCTTTTTCCTCTTCTTTCATTGTTACTAATTCCTGTGGCAGTCTGAGGTAGTTTCAGTGAGAATGGGCCCAGTAGGCTCATGTTTCAAATATTTGATCCCCAGTTGGTGGAACTGTTCGTGAAGGATTAGGAGCTGTGGCGTTGTTGGAGGAGATGTATCATGGGGTGGCCTCTGAGGTTTCAAAAGTCTCCCTCCATCCCCAGTACTCTCTCTGCCTCATGCTTTGGATCAAGGTGCAAGCTCTCAGCTGTTCCGGCAACCTTTTCATTCCTCCTCCATCATGTATTCTCACACTCTGAGACCATAAGCTCAATTAAACATGTTTCTTTCTTAATTTTTTTTATCTTAGCCTGGTCATGGTGTTTTCTCACAACAATAGAAAAGTAACTAACACGTTGTCTCTTTGCTTCAGGAGTGGCGACGCTTACCCTTGGGCTCCCTGACTACTTCTCGGATGTTCAGGGTAGCCCAATTAAACAATGGATTACCTGTTGAGATGGAATCCACCCACAGTCCTCCAAGAAACATGGGTGGCAAGGGACTTCCTTTCCACTGTTGACTCATCACCCTAGGAGAATCAGTGCTCCACCAACACCTGCAATGAGATTTGTGACTTACAAGATCTGTGGACTTCTCCCAAGGGTAGGACTGCCAATCTTGCTACTAGGGCACCTGACTTCTCTTTTCATAAGAGCCCCCACAACCTCCCACAAAACAACTATTCAGCGGTGTCTTGTGTTACTTAACTGCTTTTCTCTAAGTTTCTCTCTGTCTTTCTGAGCTTTTCCCTTTGTAATTTCTACCACCCATCTTCTTTTCATGTCTTTGGAATAGTGTCTGTATAATATGACTCTTCTCATTCGCTCTTCACATAGAGGCAATCTCCAACCTTCTACTCCGTGATCTCAGGTGCCAAACAAAAGAAATCTATTACTATCACTTTCATGGGAAAACTGTTCACACATTTGTGGGTTGTCTCTCTACAGTCTCCTTTACATCACTTCATGTGGATACTGCTGCCCAATTCTTATTGCAGCCCACTGGATGTCCTCGGATGGCATTAATTACATTATCATTAGATCTTAAAATATGTCTGGGCTGCTGATATACAGAAGGTATCTGGCATGGTCTACAAAGTATTAAATACTATGGAGTCGGATTCATACTTGATGTCATTGCAGGCTGGAATAAAAAGTGAGTTAAATCATAGAGAAAGACTTAGGGTACGGTGTATCTCCTAATAGTACCGAAAGAGAGACACATTTATAAAGAAAATGAAGAAAATGTAAAATCCAGTCAGACTATCAAATTGTTATGAAAGAATAAAAACTGGATGATTCATAAAACTTGAGTTGGGAAGAATGACTAAGGCTTCCTTCTGGCCTCGCCATTCACATCCCACAAGCACTCTGACTTGGTAGTCATCACAACAAAAACAGATCAGCTTCCAAGCATTCAAGGATGCACAGAGCTCTCCATTTAAAGATGGGACCATTTTGTAATTTAATTCTGTAAACGCCATTCCCACATTATATGAGGAGGTAATTGCCTACAATATGCAGAATAATAAAATAATTGACTTACTGTCTATATTCCTTCCAACTTAAAAGGTTTAAGATTATATAAACATATTTAAGAAAATAAAACTGAAGACAGTATTATTATATTGAAAACTTTGTACATGTTGATATATATATATATATATCACATATATATATGTTAACTAGACTTTTTTTGAGTGGTGTGCCTTTAGCCACAGTTAAAATACATAATTGAGAACTTGATCCAGATTTATGACTAAATAAATAGAAATATAATATATTAAATTATATTTAATTAAACTATATAAATATAAAAATCTTACTAAATGTAGGTTCAGTATCAGAATGCTGAAGGTAATTTGAATCATACTTATAAAAATATTATTTTTATAATGATTACCTAAGAGATTGTGAAGTTTTCTCTTTAACTAACTCATAAATAAAACATTTGTAACAATAGAACCTTGTTAAATTTGTAAGCATAGTTTAAGTTTATAAATAGGGTGAAGTATTATTTCAAAACCCTTTTAAACTGAGGTGAGTAGAGATATGGAAGGAGGAGAGGGGTGGGAGGGAGAGTTAACCAAAACTAAGGATGCATAAAGAAAGACCACATAGACATACTGCTTTAAAAACTAAAAATATAATTTATAATAATATATAAAGTAGAAGAGTTTTAATGGATGATTTTGACTATTGATGATTAGCATAAACTAATAGTGCTGCTCCAATGGGTCATATGTGAGACACACCCTTCTGAGTTTTTGGTCAGTGAGGACTGAGAGGTTTCTCAAATAATACAGCTATTGGAGCTATTGCTTTATTGCTGTAGTTCTTGGCTACTGTCTTAGTTAGGGTTTCATTGCCATGATCAAGACAACTCTTGATTTCCTTCTTCAAGGAAATCATTTCACTGGGACTGGCTTACATGTCCAGAGGTTCAGTCTATTATCATCATGGCAGTAAGTATGGCAGTGTCCAGGCAGACATGGTGTTAGAGAAGGAGCTGAGAGTTCTACATCTTGATCCAAAGACAGCCAGAAGAAGACTCACTCTTCCACACTGGGTGGAGCCTGAGCATAGAAGGTGACCTCCAAAGTGACACACTTCCTCCAACAACAATAATAATGCCACACCTCCATGGGCCAAGCATATTCAAACCACCAAAGTTACTCACTGGATCTAGACAATGAGACTATGTTGCTGAAGACAATATATATGTTGGTTACAGGATATAGAAAAATCAAGCTGGAGCACTGAACTGGAAGATTAGTCCCCACTGGCTGGTATTCATAGTGCTAGAAGCTACTGTTCAGACAGCTGGAGAGAAAAGTCATTAGCAGTCTTCTTCATCTGTGACACTGTACACTTCAGTGCCAACCATCCAGGCAAGAAATGTCCATCAGCTCAATGGTGGCATGACTGTTATGAAGGCAACCAATTGCTTTCTGATAGGAATCATGCCCTATAGGAAAGAATTCATGCCTGATACTGTAAACCCTTCAAAAGTTCATAGTTGGGGAACTCTCTGCAGGCTCTCCTAGGAGAATCTACTCTAATTGGTTTGCTAAATGAGTACGTTATCAAAAATACTTTTTAATTTTTGTTTATTTTATGTTTATACCCATAGACTATTGCTGTTCTCAGTCTTGGTTAGATAAGATTAGTTTGGTAGTGGGTAGTGATTAAGGCAGAGACTCATAACTGGTCAAACTGCTAAGAATAAGAGACTGGTTGAGTGCTCAGGTCTATAGCACCCCATCCAAGAGCCAGGGAACATCACAGAGAAGGGATGGAAACCATGTAAGAGTCAGAAGATTAGGAGGGATAGTACAAAATGTTCTTTTATGGATATGATGTAGCTGTTGTCATCATGAGCTCATAGTAGCTATGGTTATTGCACAAGATGGAGCCCATCAGTACCCCATGGTGCATAAAGGAAGGGTCATGAGGCCTTGCTTTTTCTGGATGAGCTATTGATGGTTGATGGGTTGCCAGAGGAAGGGGATACTTTTCTCCAGTGGTGCAGTCACCGGTATGTTGTCCAAACTCTAGTAAACAATATTCAGTCCATGTTCACATAAGCAACTTTAATTAAAATCTGTGGGACACACATACATACATACAGAAAGAGAGAGAGAGAGAGAGAGAGAGAAGAGAGAGAGGACAAAAAGAGCCCTGAAGCTGAATCAAACAAAAATATATTATATACACATATGAAATTGCCAAAAGACTCTTACATTGTGTACATAACAGAGCCTGATAAACACAGAGGCAGATACTTGTAGCCAACCATTGGACTTAGCACTGGGTCCCCAATGGAGGAGTTAGAGAAAGGACTGAAGGAGCTGAAGGGGTTTGCAACACCATAGGAAGAACAACAATATCAACCAACCAGACCCTCCAGAGCTCCCAGGGACTAAACCACCAACCAAAGAGTACACATGGAGTGGCCCATGGCTCCAGCCGCATATGTAGCAGAGGATGGCTTTGTCTGGCATCAATAGGAGGAGAAGCCCTTGGTCCTGTGAAGGCTCAATGCCCCAGTGTAGGGGAATGCCAGGGCAGTGAGGTGGGAGTGGGTGGGTGGGAGTGGGAGCATTCTCATAGAAGTAGGGGGAGGGGGAATGGAGAGGGCAGTTCTGGAGGAGAAACCAGGAAAGGGGATAACATTTGAAATGCAAATACATAAAATATTCAATAAAAAAAGAAAAAAAAAGAAATTCTAAAAAAAATTAAGTGATTGTTGAATGTACTAGAATTGAATAGTAGGTTTTTAATTGAAAATGTTTAATTTTAAGAACTAAATTTTGTAACTATGTACTTTTAAACATTTTATATTAAAATTTAAAACAAAATCCCCAAGTAGTTTTTTATTAATTTATTCTTTCATATATTACTAGAGTAGTGTTCTTGAAAATCACTTCAAGTATACCCAGAATCCTTCAGCTTAAACAACGATGCCCCTGATTTTGTCAGTTACCTCATTTATAATCAATTAATCTCTAAGTTTATAATCAATTGATCCCTGAATCTATAATCAATTGATCCCTAATTTTCCTCATCATCTTTTTCATAGGAGTTACTGTCAGTTTTGGATTACACACCCCTGAACTTGTGCAATTGCCATCTGGGACATGAAAGCAGAAGACTTTGGATTTACCCCAGTCAGACATCTCATTGGCTTTGAATCGCCGGCCTTTCTCACTCCAACCAAGTATTGGCTGTTGGTGCTTTTATTCTTCTTTTGCACCAAACTGGCTTCCTATATTAACTTTTCTTCCTCCCCTGATGCTTTGGGTGTGGGCAAATTAGGAAAACTTCCCTGTGTTCAGCTCCCTAACCCCATTAACCTAAAGCAAGTCTGCCTGTGTGGTTCAGTTTGTGTGGCTTCAGCCTTGACTTCTCTATCCTCTCATTGCCGTTGACAAGCAGGCTCTAGCACACTCATGGGTATCCACTGATCTTTAGCACACTCGTGGGTAGCCATTTGTCTCTAACAAATGCGTGGGTAGCCATTAGTTGTATAATAGCACAAACTGACTTAATTCTCTCTTCAAAGTTGTTAACTCTAGGAGAACCAGAACCTTGATTTATTTGTTCTTCAACAGCTAGCAATGAGTCAAAGGATGATTAACAGGTCTTTGCCCAATGAAAGAACTTCCTTAGTAGCATCAGTGTGCAGGCTTCCTTGCCACCTTTTGAATACACAGATTTAATCGAAATTTCAAACTCATCCAAGACATCTCTCTAGTTCCATTTGCTGTTGCAGTAGTAGAAGCAGCCTTTATTAAACAGAAAAAAAAGCCTGAGAGGTGTAAAAAAAAAAAAAAGACTCACATATCTACAGTTTGAACCAGTTAATGATTGGTTTGAGGAAAACAATTTCTTAAATCATAGAAAGTAAAATTTAAACTTAGGGATAATAAGGAAAGGGTAAGTTGTGACAAATAGGAGTGGAGAGAGAATTTCAGTTGGAAGGATGACACTGCAGAAAGTTTAGGATAATAATTTCTTATTAGTGACCTACAGATTTTTGATGGAATAGTCTTGGTGAGAAAATAGTCTTTCTCAATGACAGCAATGGGATTTGAAACCAATGGGATTTGAGACATAAAGCTCCAGTAAATTTCTAAACAAAAGACTCCCCAGTGCTTTTGTCCTGGGAGAGGAGCGGGTGTGTGCTCTGAAAGGGAGTGTGTTGAAGAACCTATAGCAGTAATTTAAGGGTGACATAAAAGTGTCTTGGTTCAAAAGAGAGTATAGAATCAGATAAAGGAAGAGCAGGTCTGAAATGGGTTGCTTAGGGAATAATCAACAGGACTTTGCAATAAATACAGAAGGAAGACTAGAAGTGGCCCCTGAATTCTGAGCTGGGTGACTTCAAGAAGGAACTGGTGGGAAGGCACCACTCCACTTCTTAAATGCAGCCAACAAATATTTACTGGGAAAACATTCTGTGCACACTGCTGAGCTAGAAAATGATGACACTGGAAGGAACAAAACCAAACAGACTTTGCTGTCACTCTTCATTGATCTAACAAGCAGGAAAGAATGAGTAAGACAAGTATCCAGATTTCAGATGCTTGCTGTCAAGGAAACAAATACATAGATTATAGGAAGAAAAAAAAGAAGGTCTTTAGCAGCTGTTCTATTACTCTAAAGAGACACCAGGACCAAGGCAACTCTTATGAAAGAAAGCATTTAATAGGAAGCTTGCTTACACTTTCAGAGGTTTAGCCCACTTTCATCATGATGGAGAGCATGGTGGTATGCATGGCTCTGTAGCTGTAGCTAAGAGCTACATCTTGATCCACAGGCCAAGAATTACACATTCCTAACAAGGCCACATATCCCAATCCTTCTAATCTTTTCAAATAGTACAACTTTCTAGTAACTAAATGTTTAAAATATGAGCCAATGGGGACATTCTATTTTTTAAGTAAAATAAAACTAACACAATGGAATAGGACAAAATAAGAAGAAGAAGAGGAGAAAAGCAAAAAGAAGAACAACAACAACAAAAAGAAAGAGGAGGAGGAGCAGAAGGAGGAGAGGGAGAGGGAGAAGGAAAAGAAGGAGGAGAAGAAGGAGAAAAGGAGGAGGAGTAGAGGAGGAGAATGAGAAGAAGAAAAAGGAGAAGAAAAGGAGGAGAAGGAGGAGGAGAAGGAGGAGAAGGAAGAGAAGGAGAGAAGGAGAAGGAGAAGGGGAAGGGGAAGGAGAAGAAGGAAGAAGGAGAAGAAGGAGAAGAAGAAGAAGAAGAAGAAGAAGAAGAAGAAGAAGAAGAAGAAGAAGAAGAAGAAGAAGAAGAAGAAGAAGAAGAAGAAGGAGAAGAAGAAGGCGGAGAAGAAGGCGGAGAAGAAGGAAGAAGATCTCAAGATAAGACACAAGAAACAGAGACCCATTTATTTGCACAATCAGGAATTTCATAAAAGAAAACAAAACAAAACTCTAAGCTGGAAGCCATAATGTATACACCAAGGACCTGTAGGGTAAAAAGAGAGAAGACAAAAAAATATAAACAAAATAAAAGTAAAAAATAGAATATTTTTAAGATGAGAATGGGTGTGCTCAGGATGATATGGCCATAAATAATTTTTTAAAGGAAAAAAAGAGATGATATGACTTTATGAGACAAGGAACCTCCAAAGATACCTTTGAATTTAGTTTGAGGTGAGTTTATTTTCTGTTGGCCATCTACTGCTGGGCATGCAGCCTAGCCTAGAGTAGTTTATTTCTCCAGTGAGAATCTCTTAAAGCAAACTAAATTTTCATTTGCAACTGGCTATTAATCAGAGATAGCTTCTGAGTTCAGGATGGGAGGATGTTTCCAATTCACCTTTCAGCTCTAGAGCTACATCTGGTCCAGAACTGGGTAGGCCCTCTGCCTCAGTCTGTGAGTCCATATGTGTGTCGGTCCTGTTGGTGTAGAGGGCCTTGTTTCCTTGGTGTCCTCCATTCCTTATGGCTCTGTCACTCTTTCCACTTCCTCTTCCTCAGGGTTCCCTGTGTCTTGAGGGGAGGGATTTGATTGAATCATACATTTTAGGGCTCAGTATTTCAAAATCTCTCTCTTTGGATAATAGCTGGCTGTGGGTCTCTGTATTTGTTCTCATCTGCTAGAAGATAAAGCCCCTCTGATTATGTCTGAGCAAGATAGTGATCTGAGTGCAGCAGAATGTCAGTAGGAGTCATTTTGTTGTTGTCATTTTTATTTAGAACAGTGCTATTTTGTCTATGACCTATTTAATCTCGGGTTCTTGGTCACCTGAGCAGTGTTGGTATCCGTTCCATCTTATGAAGTGGGCCTTCAGTCAAACATTGGTTGGTTACTCTCAGAAGCTTTGTAGACAGGACACCACTGTATAGAAAAGGGTTTGTGGCTGCGTTGGTATTTACACTTCTCCTTTGGTAGCATGAAGAGGACCTTCATGTAACAAAGAGAGGGAAAAATGTTCTAAGTAGGCACCAGCATGGAGGGATAAATGTTCTAAGTAGGCACCAGCTTGACTTCTGCATGTTCTATGGGTTGTATAGGTATTCTCTTCCCCAATGGGGCCTCAATGCCAGTTTGTGGAGAGAAATCTATAGTCTTGGCAACTGCCTGGGTTGTTTAGGGATTCCCATGGGACCCCATTGGCCAAAACCTCAATTAAATGTAACTCAATTCTGTTACTGGAAAGTTCATTTGGTAGCAAGAGATGACCAGTTGGGGCTCTGTCGCTCATATTATTTGGTGATTTCATTTAGAGTTCTATCAAAAGTGTATATATTTTAGGAAGCTTCTGCTGTATTGGGTTTCCATACTACCCCTCAATAGCCCTTAATTTGAACTGTCTTTTGCCGTATTCCCTCCCTCATCCCCTTCTTTCTTCCTCCTCCCCACTTGATCTTACCATTTTAGTCCCTGACACACACACACACACACACAGACACACACACACACACACACACACACACACACACACACACACACACACACACGTCGCATCCATTCATAACTATTCTAGTTCCCTTTCCTAGGGAGATCTATATGTCCCCTCCAAGTTCCTTACTCTATACTTAACATCTGTGGTTCTACAGATTGTAGTTTGGTGGTCACTGATTTTCAGATACTATCCACATATCCGGATGCAAACCGTCTTTTTGGGTCTGGTTACCTCACTCAGGATTATTTTTTTCTAGTTCTATTTACCTGTGAATTTCATTTTTTTTTGTTAGTGGTTGAGTAATACTCCATTGTGTAAAGGTACCACATTTTCTTTATCCATTCATCTATTGAGGGACAGTTAATTAATTTCCAAATTCTAAATAATATAAACTGTGTTCAGAAAGTAAGGGTCTCAGTGGTAGAATGAAGTAGCCTTCAGGTATATGCCCAAGAGTGGTACAGATGGATCTTGAAGTAGATAAATTCCCATCTTTCTGAGTAACTGCCATATTGATTTCCATAGTGACTGTACAAGTTTGCACTCCCACCAGCAATGCTCCCCTTGCTCTATATCCTCACCAGCATCAGCGGTCATTTGTTCTACTGATCTTAGCCATTCTGATAGTTACAAGATGAAACTCTAGTTTTGAACTCTTTCCCAGAAGACTAGGATGTTGAACATCTCTTTAAATGCTTCTCAGACATCTTAGTGTCTGCTTTTGAGAATTATCTGTTCAGATGTGTACCCCATTTTAAATTGGGTTTTGATTGAATATGTCTTGATATCTAGTTTTGTGAGTTCATAATATATCTTGGATATTAGCCCTCTATCAGACATGGAGTTGGTAAAAATCTTTTTTCGTTCTCTAGGCTGCTGCTTTTTTTTTGAATGATATTGTTCTTTGCCTTATAGAAGCTTTTCAGTTTCACAAGGTCCCACTTATTAACTGCTGGTCTCAGTTCCTGTGTTAACAGTGTTCTCTTCATGAAGTCTTCTCCCGTACCAATAAGTCCAAGGCTAACTCCCCACTTTCTTTTCTATCAAGTTTAATGCATCTTGTTTTATGTTGATGTTTTGATTCATTTAGAGTTGAGTTTTGTGTAGGGTGATAAATAGGGACCTTTCTACAGTCTTCTTCATGCAGCCACCCAGTTTGACCAGCACCATTTGTTGAAAATGCTGTCTTTTTTTTTTCAGTGTATGTTAGGATGGCATTTTTACTATATTAATTGTACTAAGCCATGAGCATGGAAGACCTTTCCATCTTCTGACATATTTTCCAATTTCTTTCTTCAGTGTCTTAATTTTTTTTAAATACAAGTTTTTCTTCTTTCTTGGTTAATGTTACCCCCAAGATAGTTTATATTGTTTGAGACTTTGGAAACTATTGTTTCCCTGATTTCTTTCTCAGACTGTTTATCATTTGTATATAGGAGGGCTGCTGATTTGGAAGAGGTAATTTTATATTCAGCTATTTGTTGAAAGTGTTTATCAACTGTAGGAGTTTCCCAATGAACTCTTTAGGGTCACTTATGTATATTATCATATGCAAATAAAGATACTTTGACTTCTTCCTTCCTTACCAATTTGTATCCCCTTGATCTCTTTCAGTTGTCTTATTGCTCTAGCTGAGACTTCAAGTACTATATTGAATAGGTTTGGAGAGAGTGAACAACATTGTCTTATTGCTGATTTTAGTGGAATTGCTTTTAAGTTAATGTTAGCTATGGGCTTGCTGTACATAACCTTTATTATGTTGAAGTATGTTCATTGTATCCCTAATCTCTACAGAACTTTTATCATGAAGGGATATTGGGTTTTGTCAAAGGATTTTTCTGTATCTAATGAGATGATATTATGGTTTCTACATGGTGGATTGTATTTATTGATTTTTGTATGTTGAATCATCCCTGCATCTCTGGGATGCAGCCTACTTGATCATTCTTGGATTTGGTTTGCAAATACTTTATTGAGAATTTTTGCACTCATGTTCATCAGGGAAATTGGTTTGCAATTCTTTTTCTTTGCTGGGTCTTTAGGGTATCAGGGTAACTGTGGCTTGGAAAAATGAATTGAGCAGTGTTCCTTCTGGTTGTGTTTCATGGAATAATTTGAGGAGTATTGACATCAATTCTTCTTTGAAAATCTGGTAAAAATCCTGTGCTAAAACTGCCAGGGCCTGGGCTTTTTGTTTCTTTGTTTGGAACACCTAATGACCATTTCTATTTTACTAGGAGTTATAGGTCTGTTTTAATTGCTTATCTGATCTTGATTTGACTTTGGTAAGTGTTATATATCAAGAAAATTATCCATTTCTTTTAGATCTTCTGATTTGGTTGAGTATGGGTTTTTAAAGTATGTTCTTATGATTCTCTGGATTTCCTCAGTGTTTGTTATTATGTACACTGTCATTTCTAATTTGTTAGTTTGACTCTTCTTCCTCTGCCCTTAAGTTAACTTGGATAAGGGTTTGCTAATCTTCTTGAATTTCTCAAAGATCCAACTCTCTGTTTCATTGATTCTTTCTAATTTTTATCATTTATATTTTATTGATTTTTCAACCTTAGCTTTGATTATTTCTTATCATCTACTCCTTTTGGGTATGACTTCTTTTTGTTCTAGAGCTTTCAGGTGTGCTATTATTAATATGAAATCTCTCCAGTTTTTAAACATAGACAGTATAGGCTTGCCTCTTAGAACCACTTTCAATGTGCCACATAAGTTTGAGTATGTTTTATGTTCATTTTAATTCAATTCAAGAAAATCTCATTTTTTTCTTAATTCTATTTTGACCCATTCTTTTTTTTAAGTAGTTAGTTATTCAGTTTCCATGAGTTTATAAGCTTTCCATTGTTGAAGATATTCCATTTTAATCCACTGTTTTCATATAGAATCCAGGGTGTTATTGCAGTTTTCTTGCATGGTTGATACTTGGTTTGTATCTGAGTATGTGGTCAATTTTGGAAAAAATTCTATGAGGTGCTGAGAAAAAAAGGTATTATTTTTGTGTGTGTGTTTGGATAAAATGTTCTGTAAATATTTATTAGGTCTTGTCTTTGTTGGGTGAGTGTTTTGTTCTTTGGTTTCTGTTGCCCCCTCTCGTGTGTAAGAGAGTGTAGTGGCTGTGTGTTGCCTCCTAGAAAATTCTCCTGAGATCCTAACAGGTGTGACCACTGGGAGTCTGGTACAAAATGTGTTTCTAGGTATTGGGAACTAACATTTAGGAATGGGGTTGGGCTAGGAGGTGGGGCTGAGGGAGGAAAGCAGGGTTTTCTACCAGGATGTACTTAGTCTTCTAGGAATGGGGACAGAGAATAAGAGGCCATAACAGGCAGTCTGCAATAGAACTGGGGTTAGACTGGGGGATTGGATCTAGAGGAGAAAGAGTGAAGATTTGAAGCTCACCTACATGCTTCTCTGGGCTAGCATACTTGCCTCTTTGTCAAGCTTGGTTGGTGGGTTCCCAGAGAATGCCTGCTGGATTTGGGGCTGGGATAATAGGATGAGTGGGGAGAAGGGTTGGAAAAGATCTGTAGTTAGTCTACCTGTTTCTCTGGCTGGAGGCTTCTGCAGGTTCCCAGAGGATGCCTGCTGGAGTTGGGGACTGGGATAAAGAGATGAGTGTGTGTGTGTGTGTGTGTGTGTGTGTGTGTGTGTGTAGGGGTGTTTCAAAGGGAAGATCTCTGTGACACCCTGGAGGATGGGGTGGGGAGGGAAGTGGGGTCTCAGCAGATGTTCTGCTATATGGAATGGGAACTGGAGAGATAGTTTAGCATGGGCTGCTCTTCCAAAGAACCTGGGTTCATTTCCCAGTTCACAACTGTATGTGACTCCAGTTCCAGAATATCTGGCAACCTTACACAAACATTCATTCAGGAAAAACATCGATGCACATTAAAAAAAAAAAACCTGGGGAAATGGATTTGGAGAAGATGAGGGATAGGTGAAAACCTGCAGTGAGCCTACCTGTTTCCCTCTCTGTCCAGAGTGACATTCTTCTTCTTCTTCTTTTTTTTTGTGATAAGTGTTTAAATAATTTTTTTCTTTTTTGAAAAGCATATTCTTTTATTGAAAAAGGAAGTAAAAACATTTTATGATAAATTGAAGATTTACATGGAAAATATTTCTGGTAAAATAGAAGAGATATATAGAAAAACACGTTAAAATTGACAATTTTCATGGAAAATTAAAGAGTAAAATGGTAGACATAAAAAACATTGCTAAATTAATTGAAAAAGGAAGTAGAAACATTTTATGATAGAATTGAAGATTTACGTGGAAAATATTTCTGATACAATTGTAGAAAAATGTAGAAAAACATGTTAAAATTGAAGATTATCATGGAAAATTTTATATAGATATAATAATGGTAGGCATAAAAGTATTTCTAAGTTGATTGAAAGTGGAATTATAAACATTTTCTGATAAAGTTGAAGATTTACATGGAAAATATTTCTGATAAAATTAAAGAAATATATAGAAAAATACGTTAAAATTGAAGATTATCATGGAAAATTATACAAATAAAATGGTAGGCATAAAATAATTCTAAGTTGATTGAAAGTGGAATTATAAAAATTTTCAGATAAAATTGAAGGTTTACATGGAAAATATTTCTGATAAAATTAAAGAAATATATAGAAAAATACGTTAAAATTGAAGATTATCATGGAAAATTATACAAATAAAATGGTAAGCATAAAATAATTCTAAGTTGATTGAAAGTGGAATTATAAAAATTTTCAGATAAAATTGAAGGTTTACATGGAAAATATTTCTGATAAAATTAAAGAAATATATAGAAAAACTTGTTAAAATTGAGTATTTCATGGAAAATTATACAGATAAAATGGTAGACATAAAAACCATTACCAAATTAATTGAAAGAGGAATTACAAACATTTTCTGATAAAACTGAAGATTTATATGAAAAATATTTCTGTTAGTTTATGTCTTTTTATTGGGGAATTGGGTCCATTGATGTTAAGAGATATTAAGGAATAGTGATTGTTGCTTCCTGTTATTTTTGATGTTATTTTTTATGTTTGTGTGATTATCTTCTTTTGGGTTTGTTGGAAGAAGATTTCTTTCTTGCTTTTTCTAGAGTGTAGTTTCCCTCCCTGTATTGGTGTTTTCCATCTATTATCTTTTGTAGGGCTGTATTTGTGGGGAGATATTGTGTAAATTTGGTTTTATCATGGAATATCTTGGTTTTTCCATCTATGGTGACTGAGAGTTTTGCTGAGTATAGTAGTCTGGGCTGGCATTTTTGTCCTCTTAGGGTCTGTATGAGATCAGCCCAGGATCTTCTAGCTTTCATCATCTCAGGTGAGAAGTCTGGTGTAATTCTGATAGGTCTGCCTTTATAAGTTACTTGCCCTTTTTCCCTTACTACTTTTAATATTCTTTCTTTGTTTAGTGCATTTGGTGTTTTGATTATTATATGCCAGGAGGACTTTCTTCTGTTCTGGTCCAGTCTGTTTGGAGTTCTATAGGCTTCTTGTATGTTCATGGGCATCTCTTTCTTTAGGTTAGGGAAGTTTTCTTCTATAATTTTGTTGAAGATATTTGCTGTCCCTTTAAGTTGTAAATCTTCACTCTCTTCTATACCTATAATTCTTAGGTTTTGTCTTTTCATTTTGTCCTGGATTTCCTGGATGTTTTGGGTTATAAGTTTTTTTGCATTTTGCATTTTCTTTGACTGTTGTGTCAATGTTTTCTATGGTATCTTCAGCACCTGAGATTCTTTTACCTCTTGTATTCTGTTGTTGATGATTGCATCTATGACTCTTGATTTTTTTCCAAGTTTTTCTATCTCCAGAGTTGTCTCTCTTTGTGATTTCTTCATTGTTTCTACTTCCACTTTTAGATCCTGGATGGATGTTAAGTTATTCATTTGATTGTTTGTGTTTTCCTGTAATTCTTTAAGGGATTTTTGTGTTTTCTCTTTAAGGGCTTTCACCTGTTGACCCATGTTCTCCTGTATTTCTTTAAGGGATTTTTGTGTTTTCTCTTTAAGGGCTTTCACCTGTTGACCCATGTTCTCCTGTATTTCTTTAAGGGAGTTATTTATGTCCTTCTTGAAGTCCTCTATCAGCATCATGAGATGAGATTTTAAATCCAACTCTTGCTTTTCCAGTGTGTTGGGGTATCCCGGACTTGCCGCGTTGGTAGAACTGGGTTCTGATGTTGCCAAGCAGCCTTTGTTTCTGTTGGTAGGGTTCTTGTGCTTGCCATTTGCCATCTGGTTATCTCTGGTGTTAGTTGGTCTTGGTGTCTTTGGCTGGAGCTTGTCCCTCCTGTGGGCCTTTACACCTGTGTCTGTACTCCTGGGAGACCAACTCTCTTCTGGCAGGGTCTGGGCACAGAAGGCTGTGGAGCTGCCTGGCTCCCTGGTGCAAATGGCAGCAGCAAGACTCCTGGCCCAGCTGCTCCATTGATCTTATGCCCTGTGTGCTCCCAGCTGTTTCCCTCCAGACAGAAGGTGGGGACCTCACCTCCAGTCTCAGAAGTGAAAGCACGGCTGGGAGATCACTCTCTTCTGGAGGGCCATGCACACAAGGCTGTGGAACCGCTCAGCTTCCCGGTGCAAAATCAACATTCTTCTTTAAGCCATCACAGAAGGGTTTCTTTTGAGTAAGCAGGCAAGTGAAACCTATTTGGATAATATTTGGGGTAAAATAGCTAAAGGGCAAGCCTTGTCTCTCACTTTCAGTGTAAAGAACCTGGGGGTGGGGGGTGGAAGCAGTAATATCACTGAGAGTTAAGGATATCATGTGACTAGCACTATGTTAGTGTACTCCCCTTCAAAAATGGGTGAAGATTGGCTCAGGTCTTACACGATTCAGCCCGAATAGACTGAAGCATACATGTGCTCATGTCTAATGAGCACCCAATAAGCAAATCCAAAGAAAACAAATCATCAAACAGGATCGTCTTCAGAAAAAAATATGAACCTGATATTTGTCTTTGGACTGAGATATGCTTTAGCATAGAAGGAGCCTGGGGCTGTAATGCAGACAAACACTGTCAGAAACCTCTAGGAAAGCATTGGAAACACATTAAAAGGGAGGAAATGTACCCGCTTTAAAACAGGGGCAAATTCAGCCCCACTTATTCCCAGCTGTGGGCTGTGACCCTGAGCTCATCCCCTTGCCTTCAGAATCTGAGGCTCTTCATCAGCAAACAGAGGAGAGTGACCACTCTATAGGGCTGGGGTAAAGTGCAACAGGCTCCTTTAGATCAAGCATCCAGTCTAGCCCACAGTACACAGAAAGCTTTCAATAAACTATGATCATTATAGTTACATGTTCTGAAGTATAATATCAATCAGACTAGTGGGAAACCCTTAAAAAGGAAATGGCAATTATCAATCAGCTCCTCATTCTATAAATATATTGATTGCACACCTAAGAGTCTTTCTTAAGCAAAGAGAAGGTGCAGAAGAGAATTGTAATTTACATTCTGCCTGAAAAGGGGGCAGGGGGGGCTTATTCTTTCCCTATCCCAAGCCCCCCTTGCTGATTTCACTGAACATGGTTCTTTTTTGCTCCATCTGGCAGGGAGGTTGTAATTCTGCATTTTTTGTGTGTGGCATTGCAATCTATCTGTTGCCATGGAGAGATAAAGGGAAAAGAAGGCGAACCCTGGCTACAGTACAAACAGTGCCAAAGAACAAATGTAGAAAAAAATGTAAGGAAAATAAATGGAAAAGGCGAAATGGCTTTCTGCCTGAATATATGTATATATATATATATATATATATATATATATATATATATATATATATATGAATGACATCATAAGCTCTCTGCCGGCACAGGATATCACAGGGAGCAGCATCAATGCCCCATATTGTAAATATTGATTTGAATTCATATTTTTAAATATATAAAACTAGCCATGAAGACAGCACAAGCAGAATGCAGATTACACTAATAATATATCTCTTCTCTATGCTATTTCATAAGTGGTTAGAGTTAATTTTGGAGCCTTAAATTTTCTTTTTGGTTGGGATCACAACACCTGGGTTTTTTTGAATTGCAAAAAAATATAAATAAATAAAACAAAACAAAAGATAATAATACTACACGGATTCATTCCAATTTGTCAAACAACAACAACAAGCCTTAAGTAATGTTACTGGTTATGGACAGGTCCTAGAGGAAGGGCAGCCATTGTCTTTATTTGAGTAGCCAAGATCAATTTACAGCTGGCTTCAATGGATAGCTCCAAACCCATGGTCACACAGATGGCCCTGGTTAAACTTAGTGGGTCACCAAACAAATGTAAAAAATGTGGTTAAAGAACTTGTAGGGAGGGGAGTGGATGGAGAAGGGGAGTGATGTCATCAGAATGCACTGTATATGTGTGTGACATTGTCAACCAACAAAGTCAATAAGCTACTAAAAAGAAATTTTAATTATATCCTTTCATTTCATAGAAACAGTCCAAATACTGTTTTTGAGGAAAGGCTTTGTTCATGTGATGGCCCTACACACACAAGGCAGTCTGTGTTCATACATCACTCATTACAAGCTATACATTTTCATATACATTACTACACAGACCAAACCCAAGAGGTCTCTAGGTTACTTTCAGTTTTTAGACAAGGGAACTAAGACTGGAGCAAAGGTTGGATGTTTCTAAGCTCTCCCTTCTTATGAGATGTGGCTGAGGTGTTCTTCATTCTTGTCTTCTGATCCTAAGGTTGGGGCTTATAATCAAGCTGATGCTACTTCCCACCAGGCAAAATCGTTTCTGGGCCAGAGCAATGTCTGGGGAGCAGGAACCTTAAAACTTGATTCCTAATGTTAACTGATAAGGAATGGTGGGAGAAGACCTTTACCCTTGTAAAGTCATTTTCATTTCTAGAAAGAAAAGAATTCAGAAGTTCAGAGCGTTTAGGATCACCCTCCAATCCCACCCAGAGTTTGTGATCAAAGGTGAATTTGCCATGAAACAGAAAGTCTGAGTTCCAGAGTTTCTTGTCACACAGATGTCCGTTGTTGCTGACAACTGGGATGTTCCTGGTAGGAGACAATCAAGCTGCTATCGGGAAGCATGTCTGTCTAGTCATTTCTGGTAAATGGCCCAAAGAGACCCCCCAGAGGTCACAGAAGAATAGCCTGCATTGTAACTAAGATTCCAAGAATCTGTAGGCTAAAACCCCTTTTTTTTGTTCATTCACATTCATAATCTTAAGGTTTCTCATTAAATAAAAAATGCCACAGATTGTATAGCCAATGGGTTCTATCTCTGGTTGTGTGAAGCACTGGGAAATGGGTCAGGAAAAAGAGAGGGTCTGAGGCTGGACAAGAGAAGCTTCTGTAAGCTGCCTTCCTGGTTACATCACTAGACATTTTCCTCTTAGAAATAATCCAGATAATCAGTCCCATTCTCAGTTCATGCTAAGATGCAATAAATCACCTCAGACTCTTTTTCCAAACCGTTTCATTCTAATGTCTAAAGCAGGAGACTTTCAGAAGGCTGCCGCCTTGCCTTCGTCAGAGCCATGTTGATCTTAAGTAGACTAGAGCCTGCAGGTTTACATAAGGAGTCCCGTATCTGTCCCCATTGTCCTTCCTATGATCCTGTCTGCCATCCTTATCTCTGACTTATCACAGTTCCAAAGGTCTTGAGCATCTGGGTGCTTAGTTTCCATGATGACTAAGCTCAGGAAGGCTGCAGTGAAGTTTCGTAACTAAGACATTCTCTGTGTGTTAGTCAGCTTAGCATCAGTACAATAAAAGACCGGAGGCAGGCCACTTAGGCAGGAAAAGATTTATTTTGGGTCATGTCTCTGTTAGTACTAGTGCAAGATTAGGCAGCCTATTCGTTTAAGACCCCTGGTGAGGGCAGTGGGTCATGGCAGAAGGACAGGCCAGAGTGAGCTGTGAGAGATCTTAAGGCAGTAATAGAAAAGAAGACCGTAGGAAGAAAAGGGGGTGGGAGAGAGGGGGGGCAAGGGAGGAGGTTCTACAGTCCCTTTAGAGATCATGTGTTCAATGCTGGTTTACGGACCTCTGAATTCTTTCACCAATCACCAACACCCCCTATAATACCACCCTTGCGCCTGAGACTTTATGCAGTGGTTCTCAACGTGTGGGTTGTGACCCGTTGGGGTCACATAGCAGATATCCTGCATGGTAGGTACTGTGGTTCATAACAGTAGCAAAGTAGCAACGGAATAATATTATGGTTGGGGGGGTCACCACCACAGGAGGAACTTTATTAAAGAGTTATGGCATTAGGAAGGTGGAGAACCACTGCTTTAAAGCCTGGGCCTGGGGAGAAGTTATTTTTATTCAAGCTATAGCACTTTTTCCCTCTGTGCCGACTGGAGCTGTCCAACAGAACTTCCTGCTGTGTTGGAAGCGTTCCTTGTCAGTACTGCCTGAAGTAGTAGCCACTGCAGATTTTATTTTATTAAATTTCAATTCCAATAGGCTCGAGTGGATGGCAGCTTCCACGTTGAGCAGCACAGCTCTAGGCCTTAGAGGCCATAGAGCCCAACCTCTGTAACAGGTTCCAGGGCCAGACGCGTGAGAGACAGGAACAAGCACATTGTGAATGAGGAAAAGTCAGCAGCACCAAGACTTTCTATAGCATTGGAAGTTGGTGGCTTTGCCCTCATTCTATCATTGATACCAAAGTGAAATGGAAACTTTTTATTGAGTACCCACAAAGTGCCAAGTATAGTAAACATATATATATAATAAATATATATATATATGTGATGAAAGTTATTCATCCATATTTTTACTATATATTTATATATACAAGTATATATACATACACATATACATACACACACATACACATATACATATACATCATATACATATACATGTGTGTGCCAAAGACAAAAACATTCTGGCACCCTTTGCCTCCCCAGACCTTGGCAACTTCTGTTATGTTGGAAACCCTAAAGATTCAGGGCGCCAGACAAAAGGAACAGAAGTAGAGAAAAGGTTTTACTACATTACATGAAGAGGAGACTATGACTATGGGGTTGGGGGATGTGAAGAAAATCCCTGGATGACAGGTAGAAGGTACTAAGTGGAAGAAAAATAATGTTAGGGGGAGAAAAGGGTGACAGCCCTGGGCAGCTGATGAGCGGCATTGGAGACTTGGCTGTTGACAGGTTTAGAAAGTGCTTTGCTAAGGCACTAGATGTTGCAGTAATAAGAAACGTGTCCTAAGGGTTGATGGTACTGCCTTAAATCCCAGCACTCAGGAGACAGAGGAAGGCAAATATCCATGAGTTCAGGGCTAGCCTGGTCTACAGAGAGAGTTCCAGGACAGCCAGGGCTACACAGAGAAACCCAGTTTCAAAGAAACAAAACAATACACACACACACACACACACACACACACACACACACACACACACACACACACACAGAGCCCAGTACCGTGTCCCAGGCATTCTTTATGCCTATTAATACATTTGATTCTAGGTCTCAGCTAGAGAAGCTGAGCTCCCAAGGCTCAGGACCATTGGCATAAGTGAGAATGACCATCAGGATGACATGGAAGAGAGTGGACAGAGACACGGGTACTGCATCTAAATTCTGCCGCTGATATCAACACACAAGAACACACCTTTAAGAAGCAAGGCAGCGAGTACTCATTGTCTCCCAGCTGCTCCACGTCTTGTAGTGGCTGGTCCTAAGGAATAGATACCACTATCAACTTCATTTTACAGCTGGATGCTGAGGTATAGAGATGCCCTCAGTCATCTGCTCTAGGACGCATCATCAGTAAATCAGAGATCCAGGATAGGAACTCATCCATCTGTACTGAAGTCCATGATGTAATCACACATATATGCTGCCATTACTGTTTCTAAGTCTCATTTGTCATCTTTCAAGAGACCTGCGAATATATATGTATATATGTGTGTGTATACATATATGTATGCATTTATAAATACATGTATTTATACATTTATATTGCACATATAAATACATATATTTTAATATAAGTAGGGAATTGTGATACTCTAGCTCAGAGAGGATTGGGGGAAAGATTCATATTAGTTTGGGTTTCATACATGAGTCCCCAACAGCTCCAAGGGGTTCAATGACTTAACTGGAATGATGTCACAAAATTGTAATAGATAATGTTGAACTTACATGGTCTTCACTTAGAGGCTTCACTTTACCCAAGCCCTCAGTAAGAAGAGCCTGAGACTTGACAGGATAGATGAAAGTGATAACGTTCATCCTTCTGCCTCCTGGAGCAGGCGGCATTTTCCAGGGCTACTCCACATTAATTGTGAGGGATAGATCCTGAAGGGCCTAACAGCAAAGTAAAGATGGTTTGGGGGGGAAAATAGGATATATGAGCAGAGGCCAAAGAAACTAGAAGATTTTAACTAGGTCTCCAGATTCTTCCTACATAAAAATAATTTGTTTTAAAAACAGGTGCCTTAGGAACAAGTCAAATATTTTAATCAGTAGGTCTAAAAATTTGCTCCTAAGGTCTAGCCTGGAGATAGGAAAGAGAAGAGGCAGGAGTGTATGTGGCAGCTGGGAACATCTCATGGCATTTCCACAGAAAAGGTACTTAGGGACACTGTAGAATAAAAGCATGGGTCAAATTCTGTCTCTGATCCTTGTTAGCCACAGGTTGGCTTTATAGATAATAAGATTCTTAATCTTATTATCTTGAAGATTTTTAAAAGATGAAACTTTTTTATTATTTTTTAAGATTTATTTTTTATATTTATGTGTATGTGTGTTCTTGCCTGAGTTTATGTGCACCATACATGCTAGCAGAGAAGCCAGAAGATTTCAGATCCCCTTGAAACTGGAGTTTCATGCAGTTGTAAGATACCCAGTGTGGGTTCTAGAAACTGAACTTGGGTCCTCTTCGAAAGAAGCAACACTCTTAACCTCTGAGTCATCTCTGTAGCCCTTGTGAGGATTATATTTTACTCCTGTGATACTGTTGTACTTAAAATTGGGTTCAAGGATTATTTTGAATAATTGCCAAGGTTAACCTGGCTCCTAGCAGGTACCCAGCAATTTGGGTAACTTTGATGTAAGGGTAGAGATAGGAGAGCATTTGGGATGACAATGCCTATGCGACATGAGGATGCACATCAATCAGAAGTGGTGAATTATAGCTTGAATACTGAAAATAATTTGTGATTTTTCCTGGCCCTTTGAGTACTGACCAATACTCTAGAGTCGTCTTCTAATCAAACAAATTGGCCATGGAAGTATTTTCTGATTGAAAAAAAAATCAATTGTAAGGCATACCTTTTATTTTCTAGAGATTTTTCATCAATGGTACACTTCTATCAATGAGTAATTACAATTTTAATTACTCAGACGTCCATTAAGCTGGCCCTGTTCCAAAAGCTACAAAGCTCTGAGTAGTTCCTGAAAAGTCTGCTATCCCTTAAATGGCTGCCACGGAAATTCTTTTAAAGGTCAAGTAAAAACCAGACCTACCCTAAAGTGCTTTAGAAGTATCATCAGAAGAACTAATTAATTCTCTTCAAAGACGTTAAAACAGTTTAGAGCTATAGCTGAAGCATTGAAGGAAATGGATGACTGTCCTGCTGGCAAATAACTATTCTCCTTTCAAACAAAGAGTAAAGTTATAGAGTGTTAATCCTCCAACTCATGGAGCAGAAATGCCAGCATCTGCATGTGGCCACAGACATGCTTGGGTTTCATCCCCAGAAGGAAAAGAAATAAAAGGATTCGAACAGGGGATGGTTGTTTGTCTTTTGGAATATATTCCTGCTCTTTTGGAATATAGTCAGTCAATGTCCATGAGCAACTGCTGGGAAATTTGCTTGTGTTATCAAGTTTTACGGGAAACAGAAGAGACCCTTTTCCAATGGAAAAGTGAATGTAATAGGCCCTGAATGTTTGCTGGGGACTCCCCAGAGCCAGCCGCACCGCTGGTTTTGTTGCTGCCCATCAGCTTCAGCCAGCATAGCCCAGCCAACTGTCTCTGCTTGCTTTTCTCTCTCTCAAAGGGACAAATACAGTTCTGCTTCTTGATAAGTCTGCTCAGCTGCCTCAGTTTCCCCAGTTTCTTCAAACACCAAACCCATATCATTATAGATTGAGTGTTTAATAGATGACTCCTTGGTGGAGATTGAGACTGGCCTTCTGGATGGGTCTTCAGCCAGGGACGGTCACAGCAAATCCTGGACCCAGGCCCCTCGGTAGTTGTTTTATCATCTGGGTCACATTATCAGTCGTGTTCTGGATTTCTCCTGCCTGTCCCAACTGCAGAAGTGCTAGTTCGCTGACAGATCAGCAGGTTGGTGAGACCCACATTTTGATGTGAAGAGACCCGACATTAGCAGAGCACACGCTGTTGGTGTGCAGCTTTGGGTAGCTTTCCCTGTGCGCGCCGTGAGTGAGTGAGAGACTGTAAGGTGAATATGTGTAAGGCTTAAATGAGATGATTTACGCACTGCTTCGAGCGTGTAGCAGACTGACCCTGGGTCAGAAATATAATTTTGAAAAATTGATTCTCCTCGCTTCACATCCACCCGTAGCCACTTGTTTAGTAAATGATGTAATAAATCACAAGAAGTTAGGAGAGTGTAATATTGGGAAACTTGTATTTCTAGACAAACCATTGAACCATACCAAAGCCATAATAATTAATTCCTTAGAAAATGGCATAATAAAATGGTGTGTGTTTCTCATGCATTTTATTAAAGGTGCATGCCCACACACACATTTGTATTAATGGAAAAAGAAAACATGCAATAAGAAGCTATTAACAGTTCCTTGTATGTGTGGGGAGAATTTTATCCTGGTGCATAAACAGCTTTGCTATTTTCTTCAGCAGATATAAATTACTTACAGAGCTTGGATCCATTTCTAAAACTGCTTTGTGGCTCTTAATGCTGCTGCATATTTAAAAGATGCTGTTTGCTTAGTACCTTATTTGGTATGTGGACACTGGCACAGGGGCACTGGCACAGGAGCAGCATGTGCCCAAACTTGTGTCCTAACATCCTGGATCAAAGGAGAGTACCTAGTGAAGGACTAAGAACATGTCTCTTTATTCTGCATAGTTAGGGGATATATGGCTGCTCAAGAAACAGACAAATTGTCCTGAAGCACATCAGGTAGGAAATGGTAGCATTAACCCAGGGAATGTTCTTCTAGGCCAGAACTCTCCAGAAGAGATATGTTCTCAAAGGGTGCAGGGGCAGCCAGCTGGGATACACCACTCTTAAATATATTTCTTTAATTTTTCTATCTTTTTGTTCTCTCTCAATAGGACATGCTACCCTAAACCAGTTGTATGTGATGCACATGCAGCACACACAAGCATACACTTGAGCACACACAAACACACACCGAATTTCTCTGTTGTTCAGATCCTATTCGCAGAAAGAAGGAAAATCTACCGAGATCTGAATAGTCGCCATGCATTCGGTGGGAAAGAGAAAAATGTCCCTCAAGAAATGGAAAGGCAATGGCCTTGTGGAATAAGGAGTTGATCAGTCAAAGGGTATAATCTCCAGTGCTCAGAAATGGGGCCAGGGAGGGCAAACCAAGGCCAGCTATGGATCCCATGCCAAAGCTGGGAATCTGACAGAAAGAAATGAAGTGGGAATATAGATAGGTAGTATTGGAAAACGAGTGATCTTGGATCTTTCTCTCCTCATTCCTACCTCATCGCCACAGTTTCGCACTTAAAAAAGTCAACATAAAGGAATGGTTGAGTGTTGAACTCAGTCATGGTCTTTGAGATGGCCATGGAAGGCTGATGGAGTCAATGGAGGTCTGCAGTGGAGAGTGGACACCACAGGATTTGACAAAGGTAGGAGGGCTATGGTCAGGGTGGTCGTAGGTACAGGCAACAAGAAGATGCATTTCCTTTAAGAAAATTAGAATCAATCACAAAATAGAATGAAAAAGCATAGTTGCTGTGTTAGTCAGGGTTCTCTAGAGTCAACAGAATGCATGGAATGTCTTTCTATAGTGAGGGAATTTATTATAATGACTTACATTCTCTAGTCCAACTACCCCAACAATGGTCAGCTGTGAATTGGAAGGCCAAGAATCTAGTGGTTGCTGAGTCCCATGAGGCTAGTTATTTCAGCTGGTCTTCTGTAGAAGTAGATCCCAACAGATGTGCTGGCAAGTAAGAACAAATCTTCCTTCTTGCAATGTCCTTATGTAAGTCTCCAGCAGGTTTGGCCCAGATTAAAGGTGTGTATCACCACACCTGGATCTGGGACTTGTTTTGTCCCAGGATGACCTTGAACTCAGAGATCTCCTTGCCTTAGTCTCCTGGGATTGAAGACGCATACTACCTTGCCTGGGCCTAAGCTTTTCATAGCCCTATGCCTCAAGATCTCCATGCCAAGATCCAGGTCAGAAACTTGTGTCTTCCAGCCTCAAGATCTGGATCACAGGTGAGCCCTCCAATTCTGAATTGTAGTTCATTCCAGATATAGTCAAGTTGACAACCAGGAATAGCCACTACAGTTGCAAACACTGAATTAGTGAATACTGGCTTGTGATGATGATGCTAAACGATGTCAGTGATAAAGCCATTTCCCCCTTGGAAGGGTGAGCAGCTCTGCCATCACCCTGTCATCCACCCACAATCAGATAGCACAGTCTGGCCAGAAGACTTAGTCAAGAAAACTGTCACCACTGGCTTTTCACAAAATAATGTCTCTTGGAATAAATCTAACTCTGGAAGTGAAAAACTTATATAGTAAAAACTTAAAGACACTCTCTTAGTTAGGGTTTCTATTGCTGGGAAGAGACACAATGACCACAGCAACTCCTATAAAGGACAACATTTAATTTGGGCTGGCTTACAGGTCCAGAGGTTTAGTCCATTATCATCATGGTGGGAAGCATGGTGGTATGCAGGCAGACATGGTGCTAGAGAAGGAGCTGAGACTTCTACATCCAGATCGGCAGGCAGCAGGAAGAGAATAAGCCGCTGGTCCTGGCTTCAGCTTCTGAACCCTTAAAGCCCACCTTCTAGTGGCACACCTCCAACAAAGCCACATCTACTCCAACAGGCTCATGGCTCCTGCTTTTGCCACTCACTATGGCGAAGCATTCAAAACATGAATCTATAGGAGCATTTGAAAGAAAATGGCCTCCATAGGCCCATAGGGAGTGACATTATTAGAAAATATAGCCTTGCTGGAGTATATGCCTTCGTTGGAATAGGTATGTCACTAATGGGGTGGACTTTGAGGTCTCAGAAGCTCAAACTAGTTCACTTCCGGCTGCTTGCTGATCCAGATGTAGAACTTTAAGTTCTTTTTCTAGCACCATGTCTGCCTGCGTGCTTCCATGTTTCCCACCGTGACAATAAAGGACTAAAGCTCTGAAACTGTAAGCCAACCCAAATTAAGTGTTTTCCTTTATAAGAGTTGCCTTAGTCATAGTGTCTCTTCACAGCAACGGACACCCTATCTAAGACAGAAGTTGGTACCAGGGACTAGGACATTGTTGTGTTAGGCCTGGCCATTCTTTTGTTTAGAGGAATGTGGACTTTGGAACTTTGGATTAGAAGAGCAGTTGAATGCTTTAAGTGAGGCTTAAGGTGCCATCCTAGTGGCAACACAGAAGACAGTGGTTCTTAGAGTGATTTGAACTGTAGGGTTTCAGAGGAGAGGAATGCCAGAGAAAATCACAAAATACACTGATATAGATTGTGTCACGTGGTTATTAGTGTTTATGCTTATGCAGATCTATAATGAAAAGGAGCAAGCTGAGCAAGGAAAAGAACAAAATGTACAGTTTGAGGAGAAAAGAGGTACCAGGAAGTGGAATGGAGCTAAGTCCTGTGTTTGAGGGGATACTCAAATTAAAGAAAAGCCTGGCATGAAATGAAATAAAGGGAGTGGGGACCTCAGGGCCAGACCCCACCCAGCTAAGCTTCCAACTTGTGAAAAGGAATTAAAGAACAGTTTAGGTTTAGGTATGGTGGTACATCCCTTTAATTCCAGCACTCAGGGCAGCCTGGTCTACAGAGAGAGTTCCAGGACAGCCGAGCTTAAGCAGCAAAGGAAACCATCAAAAACAGAAGCTGGTGAAGATATAATTGAATGAGTGGGCCATGTTTAAGCCCCAGCAGAACTTGGCAACTTTCTCTATGTATTTCTGGCTTTAGAGTCAATGATAGAAGAAAGGGGTTATGGATCTACCTCTATGGCTAAGGGAAGTTGCTGAGTCCAGGCATGTGTCAGGGGTGTTCGGGCATGGAGGCTTAGAATGGCCGTTGTGTGAAGCTATGAAGGTGAGGCCTGGGTTGCCTTGGAATCCCAAGATGTTGAAAATGCCAGACTCGTGGGATACCTGTTGAGAAAAGCTGCTAACAGGGAATGAAAACAGTCTTGGAGAAAGAAGTGTGTTATAGTCAACAAAGATGAAAGAAGTTGGGGATATGAAGAGCATTTTGACATCAGACATGGAGATGCAATGTTTGGAGTTTGCTGGATTTTGGTCAGGCTTTGGACCAGTATTTTCTCACTCTGTGTCCTTTCATACCTTTTGGAATGGTAATGTATATCCTATGTCATTGTATGTTGGAAGTATTGGTCTGCTTTTCATTTTGATTTTACAGTTTGATTTTAAGTTTGATTACAGTTAAAAGATCTCAGGAGTCTCAGAAGAGACTTTGAACTTTGGACTTTAAAACAGTGCTGAGACAGTTAAAAACCATGGGGACTTTTGAATTTAGATTTAATACAGTTCTACATTATGATATGGTCACAAGCCTATGGGGGGTGAGGGAGTTGATGTGATGGTTTGGAAGAAAATGGCTCTCATAGACTCAAAGGGAGTGGCACTATTAGGAGGTGTGATCTAGAGAGAAGTCATTCTTATTCAAACAACCACAGACATTGAAGAAAGAAGTTAAAGAAGATACCAGAAGATGGAGGACCTCTTATGTTAGGTCACTGATCCATTTGGCATCATGTGAGAGATGAGGTCTTAATTTTAGTTTCATTCTTTTATGTGTGTTCATACAGTTTTACTAGCACCATTTTTAAAAAATACTGTCTTTTCTCTCATGTATATTTTTGGCTTCTTTGTCAAACATCAGGTGGTTATAGTTATGTGAAATTGTATTTATGTCTTCAGTTCTATCTGTTGATCAGTGTGTCTCTTTTTAATTTCAGTATCATTCTGTTTTTACTAATCAACAGCTACATATAAAAGATGAAGTTAGTTTCTTATCTGTTACCCTGTCATCTCAAGAAGTTAGACTCTAGAGAACCAAACAACCCTATTAAAAAATGGGGTACAGAGCTAAACAAAGAATTCTCAACTGAGGAATACCGAATGGCTAAGAAGCCCCTAAAGAAATATTCAACATCCTTAGTCATCAGGGAAATGCAAATCAAAATTACCCTGAGATTCTACCTCACACCAATCAGAATGGCTAAGACAAAAACTCAAATGACAGAAGGTGCTGGCAAGGATGTGAAGAAAGAGGAACACTTGCCCACTGCTGGTGGGATTGCAAGCTGGTACAACCATTCTAGAAACCAGTCTGGCAGTTCTCAGAAAATTGGACGTAATATTACCTGAGGACCCAGCAATACCACTCCTGGGCACATACCCAAAAGATGCTCCAGCAAATAACAAGGACACATGCTCCACTCTGCTCATAGCAGCCTTATTTACAATAGCCAGAAGCTGGAAAGAGCCCAGATGTCCCTCTGTATCCCAGAGAAATGGATACAGAAAATGTGGTACATTTACACAATGGAATACTACTCAGCTATTAAAAACAATGAATTCATGAAATTCTTAGGCAAATGAATGGAACTAGAAAATATCATCCTGAGTGAGGTAACCCAATCACAAAAGAACACACCTGGTATGCACTTACTGATAAGTGGCTATTAGCCCAGAAGCTTGGAATACCCAAGATACAATTCACAGACCAATCAAATCTCAAGAAGAAGGAAGACCAAAGTATGGATACTTTGGTTCTTCTTAGAAGGGGGCACAAAATACCCATAGGACAAAGTGTGGAGCAGAGACTTAGCGAAAGACCATCCAGAGACGGCCCCGCCTGGGTATCCATCCCTTATATAGTTACCAAACCCAGACACTATTGTGAATGCCAACAAGCACTTGCTGGCAGTAGCCTGATATAGCTGTCTCCTGAGAGGCTCTGTCAGCACCTGACAAATACAGAGGTCGATGCTCTCAGTCAACCATTGGACTGAGCACAAGATCCCCAATGGGGGGAGCTAGAGATAGGGCCAAAGGAGCTGAAGGAGCTTGTAGCCCCACAGGAGGAACAACAATATGAACCACCCAGTACCCCTAGAGCTCCCAGGGACTAAACCACCAACCAAAGAGTACACATGGAGGGACCCATGGCTCCAGCTGCATAGTAGCAGAGTACGGCCTTATTGGGCATCAAAGGGAGGAGAGACTCTTAGTCCTGAGAAGGCTCCGTGCCCCATTATAGAGGAATGCCAGGACAGGGAAGCAGGAGTGGGGGAGTTGGCGAGCAGGGGAGGGGGGATGGGATGGGGGTTTTCAGAGGGGAAACCAAGAAAGGGAATAACATTTGAAATGTAAATAAAGAAAATATCTAATAAAAAAAGGATGAAGTTAGTTCCTTATCTGTCACCCTGCACAATACTCAAATTCAAATGGATGAAGGACCTTAACATAAGTCCCGATACCACAAAGCTGATAGAGGAAAAATTAGGGAATACACTTGAACCAATAGACACAAGAAATAACTCTCTGAAGAGGACCCTGGTAGTACAGCCATCAGGAACCACAATTGATAACTGTCCTGCTGCCTTTGATGAGGAGAAGAAATTGCCCCTTTCATCTCAACAGGGAGTGCCAGGTTCCCTCATTCATTTCCTCCCAGTGATTTCGAATGAGAAGGAAGAATAATTTCACAAGAAGTCTTGGGCTCCATTAATGTCTTTAATATCGATACCTTTGGCAATGAGTCCCAGTGTCAATGGGTGTGGGGTGTTACTAGTTACAGGAAAGGGAGAGAATGGCATAATAATGAAATTACATGACCTCCTTATTAACCAGGGACTTTCTGATGAGGTTCTCCCTATCGATCCTCTATAGCTTCCCAGGAATGGTCTTTCTCTTGCCATTTGCTGATGTGGTTACAGTCTGGGGTGATGCTTAACCACTTAGATAAGTCACAGAGGGAAGCTCAGGAAAATGACATGCAATCTATAGGCAGAACTGAGGCACTAGACCAGGGTGGGGGCTGAAAGGCAGAGATCTTGAAAAGGTTTAAATTAGAGATCAGACATGTAAATTAAATGAAAGAAGCTAACCCTCTCAATGAATCATTCTGGTGGAAATGTGGATTCAGATTGAGATATATATCTCTTAAGCTTACATTAAAAAAACAAAGCACTCGGTATATTTAGTTGCTGTCTTTGTTAGGTTTACAAATATTGTGATGAACACTATGACCAAGGCAACTCTTATAAAGGAAAGCATTTAACTTGGGGTTTGTTTATAGTTTCAGAGGCTTAGGCCGTTATCGTTGCAGCAAGAAGCATGGTGACATGCACGGCTCTGGAGCAATAGCTGAGAGCTATACGGACCTACTGGAGTCATTCTTATTCAGCCCACCACAGTGGCTTTTCTCATAGCTGTGACAAAACACTAGACTGAAATGACTAAGAGAAGGAGACACACAGCTTCGCATTGTGGGAAAGACATTTGAATTCATGGTGGTGGAAGTATATGACTGGGACCCCTCATGTCTTGATGGATCAGGAAATGAAGTCTTTCTCCTTTTTCTCTTGTCCAGGACCCCAACCCGTGGAACAGTGTCACCAATACTCAGAGCCATTCTTCCTCTCTTTAGTCATCTCTGAAATATCCTCGTAGATAAACACAAAATGTGCTTCACGGACTACCTAGATATTCCCTAATCCAGGCAACTTAACAGTTGAAGGTAACTATCCTTCTTAACTTCTTGTCAAGAAGAAACTCTGGAAGGTGGGGCTCTAGGTAGAGGGGAATGGGCTTGTCTCATGGGTGGTCACTGCTCTGAACTCTGATCCCTGATAGCAGGACAGGAAACTGACAAGAGGGCCAGGAAACATGGGCTGTTATGCGAACTCATCTGATACCTGGATGCTGGTTCAATTAAAAATAACATTACTGAAGAAGAAATAGACAGCACCAAAATGTGCTGCTAAGATGTCCCCCCTTTTTTAAATTGAATCCTGCATCAAACACAATTTCCTTTTTCTCCTAAAGGGGCAGGAAGTAAGATAACAGTTTCCCTTTTTTTTTTTTGGGGGGGGGGGTTTGGTTTTTTTTTTTTGTTGTTGTTTTTTTTTTGTTTTTTTTGTTTTTCCAGACAGGGTTTCTCTGTATAGCCCAGGCTGTCCTGGAACTCACTCTGTAGACCAGACTGGCCTTGAACTCAGAAATCCACCTGCCTCTGCCTTGCAAGTGCTGGAATTAAAGGCGTGCGCCACCACTGCTGGGCTAAGATAACAGTTTCCTGATAGGTAGGGTCTTTCTAGAGAGCATAGGGCCATCAATTCTTCCCAGTAGTATGCATCTACTCCTGAGAGGGGACAGCCCTGTGCACCCTAGACTCTCTACAGAGAACTCCACAGCCCAGACAATTTGCATTACTTCTCCTTCGTTGAAAACTCTCCTGGGTTGAAAATTCTCCTTATCCTGAAGGTCCTCACAGCCAAAGGCAACTTTAGAATCTCTATTTAGAATGGATTTACAGTTGGCCATCTGGTTGGATGGAAAGTCAGTCTCAAATTATTTTGTGTAATTAAGAGAAGGCTTTGAAGTTTCCTCCTTAAGTATGAAGGACAGCTGCCCAAACTATCACAGTTTCTTCCTGGCTGCTGTAGAAATGGTGGTGGTGTAAGTTTGGGTACACAGCTGCTCGAGTACAGGCATCAGCTACTGAGGAAGTTTTCTGGTCTCTTTCTCAGGGACACTTATGCAGTGACTTTTCTTAAGTCATTACTTCATCCTTCATAGTGAAATGCTGCTCAGGGTTCTCTCTGTTTAACTCCTTTGGGGATTAAGTACAGTGCTACCCACAAAGCCCAGCAAGATCGATTTAATCTTGTAGAGTCGCTACATACTGAGGGCTTACTGATTGGCACCCATTATCCTTTGAGTATCATCATGCATCTCTCCCTCAGGCTGCCCTTCATTCGTTCCCACCTGCCACTTCACCTACCGTGAACCTGGGCAGATGTCCTTCTCACATGTCCTTCTCGCCCAATCATTTCTGTGTCACACCACATTGAGTCACTCCATGAAGCAGAACTATGGGTGAGGAAGACTGAGGTAGGTCATCTGCCAGTTTCCTGTCATAATAAGTTGGTGACTTGAATGGGCAGAATGGATTCTTTCAACTTTCTAGAAGCTGGAAGTTCAAAATCAAGGTTGTTGCAGGGCAGCATGAAGACTCCACGGAGGCATATCTTCTTGCTTTGTCCAGCCTCTTGTGGGTCTGTCTCTCCTTAGCTGTAGGTTATCACTTGGTTTCTGCCTCCCCGGTAAATTGATTCCCTTCTCTCTGTCTATCTTATACACATGAGATTGAGTTAAGTGCCCACCTGGGATGATTGGAGATGGTCTCCTCAACTCAAATTTATGACAAATCTATAAAGAACATCATTTCTAAATAAGACTCCAGAAATAGAATTTAATCTATATCTTTTGATTAGGATACATGATAGCTATTGTCATACCACCCATTAGTTAATATGCCTAAGAGAAAAAAGATTTAAAGAAACAAAGATTTAATGTATTTCACAGTCTCATCCTATGATGATGAACAATTCATCATAGGATGGCTGGATTTGGCATCACCTATGTGGTGGTATGGCCTGTGAAGATGTTTCTAGAGAGAGTTAACTGAAGAGAGAAAACTGTAGGTGATCGTAGGTGGTATCATCCTAAGAACTGGAGTCCTAGATAGAAGGGCAAAAATAAACCAAGTAGAAGGGTAGCATTTCCTTTCTGTGATCATGGAATGAACTGTCTTATTCCATCAGGAATTGTTCATCATCATAGGATGAGACTGTGAAATACATTAAATCTTTGTTTCTTTAAATCTTTTTTCTCTTAGGCATATTAACTAATGGGTGGTACCATTCAGCCCAGTAAAGGGAAGAAGTTAGAAAGGCCTTAGTCTGGAAATGTGTTTTCTCTTGAAGGGGATCTGAGTGTTGTGTTTTTTATCAGCCATAATCCATCCCTTAAACTGTTTAAGGGCCAGTTTTCCAAAGTTCCAATGGACTTTTCTTCTTGAGGGAATACTTTGGAGAGGGAGACCGCCCACTCCACTGCTGTTGGCCTTGGGACTGGAGTTGCTACATATCATTCCCTCTCTCACAATCCATCCTAAATTCTCTTTATTCTCAGCTGCCATTTACTGATCTGAGTGGTCCCCCTAGTGATGAGAACTCAACTCTGAGCCTCCACTATCTGTACCTTTATCGGGTCAGTCTTGTCCAGTTCATGTATAATATGAACTTGTCCATTTACAGTCATTTGGTCAAAAGAGTACCAAATGGTCCTCAGGTCCATCAGCTGGGTTCCATGAATAGTCTTCTTTGATACTGCCATGCAAAAGCAGCCTCGCCTCTTCCTGATGATCAGGGTAGATTATCCCTGACAAAAATTGTGACTACTCTTTTTTGCCAACTATTCTCTGAACATGGGAACCTATAGCACCCACACGGATTATAGTTTAACAAGATCTCTGCTGATTCCCTGGTGAGTGTATTCTCTTGAGAGACCAGAAGTGCTAACCTACAGAGCCTAGAATTAAAAGGATGGGAAGCTAGGTGGATCCTGGAGGGTTACTCGTAATCAAGTCATACCACACCACTGTGCTTTTATTATTCCCTTGGCATCTTGAGTCCTGTATTCTTCCTCTTGGGAACCTAGTGACTTCTACAAGATTGGTGCTTTGAAATGTAGACATTATTAGCATAGTGCAGGAGACGGATATATTCTCCCTGTTTTAACTGCACCTCCAGTCGACCACCCAATGCCTACACAAATGGAGAGTTGGGGTGGTTGGGCGTATGATACAACCAATGAACCCCCCAGTTACAGGCTCTTTCCTATCTACTAGAACTATATTTCTAGCTTGGAAAACTGCTCCTAGTCCCTAGAAAATCTATATGCTTTTTTTTTTTTTTTTTTAGTAAAGATGTACTTTGTCTTTTACCTTGAATACAGTGTCTGGCATAGTATGAACTCAGGAAATGGCAAGTCTGGGGATTTTGCAAACTTTCCTGTCACTCCCTGACTTCCACATGTGTAATCAAGACTTCCAATATAGCAATCACCTCTTGTTCACTGTGTCATGAATGTTGTGGGCTGATGTAATACCATGTATAATATCCAGGTAGTCCAGACATCTTTAGCATATATTAGGACAGATATGAGAAATAGTGTATCCCATAGAAAAGCCAGTTCATATATAATATTGTTTATTGCATTTGAATGTAACTGGTTCTGATTTAAAGTCTTCTATTTAAAGCCTTCACTTGCTAAATCACTATTGTGTACCACATACCCGAGGCCATATTTATGTGCTCCATTGGTGATCAGTTACAAGCATGGGTACCAATGATTTGCATTTGCTGTGATCTTTAGACTTGAAGATTTATTCAGTTTCATAAAGGTGAACTGGGGAATTAAATGGAAATATGACAGAGAGCATAATCCCTTCAACCGCAATCTCCACTGTTGCCTCCAGGATGTAACTCTGGTTCAGAATTACTTATTCCAGACAGTAAGTTCTGAGATTTCCACTTGACCGTCAGCACTCTGATAGCTCTAGAGGTCAAGGACCCAGCGTGGGATTCATACTGACTGCCAAGTTAATAATATCAATTAAAACATGTTTAGCAGGAAAAATGATTCCTCTTGAGGTCCTTGAGTCAACAGACTCCACAAATCTTACTTCTGCCAGAATTCTATTGACTTCTGGGCAGGCATGTCCCCTGCTTCTTATGAGCAGCTGTGACAACATTTTAGGCTGTCTTGGTTTTTGTTTCTCTTTCTTTTAAAAAATTATTGAAATTATTTTCATACACTATAATTTAATCATATTCTTTTCTCCCCCAACTCTTCCCTGATTACTTGCCACCTCCCTACCAATCCAAATTCATGCTCTCCCTCAAAGCAAAACATCCAGAAAAACAACAACAAAAAAATGAAAATCAAAACAGACTGTCTTCGCTAAGGTGACCATGGCTATGAGAAACACCATGACCAAAAGCAAGTTGGGAGGGAAGCGTTTATTCAACTTATGTTCCTGTGTCACAGTTCATCGTCAAAGGAAGTCAGAACAGTAACTCCAACTGAGCAGGAAGGAGGCCAAGGAGGGGTGCTGCTTACTGACTTGCTCATCCCACTTTTTTATCGAACCTAGGACCACTAGCCCAGGGATGGCACCACCCATAGTGGGCTGGGCTCTTCTCCATCAATCACTAATTAAGACAATGTCCTACAGGCTTGCCTACAGCCCGGTCTTATGAAGGCACTTTCTTAATTGACGTTCCTTCATCTCAGATGACTTTAGGTTGTGTCAAGTTGACTTACAACTATCCAACACAGAGACAAAAGAAAGAAAGAAAGAAAGAAAGAAAGAAAGAAAGAAAGAAAGAAAGAAAGAAAGAAAGAAAGAAAGAAGGAAGGAAGGAAGGAAGGAAGGAAGGAAAGAAAGAAAGAAAGAAGGAAGAAAGAAAAGGAAGGAAGGAAGAAGGAAGGAAAGAAAGAAACAAAGGAGAAAGGTCAATAAGACAAAAATACCAAAACAAAAAGTGCATACCAAAACACTGAGCGTCCACTTTGTGTTGGCCAGCTACTCCTGGGCATGGGGCCTTTCCTGGAGTGTAGTTGATATGCCCAGTAACACTTCATTGAAGAAAACTGATTTTTCTCTTTCCAAGCAGGTATTAATTTCAATTAGCTTCTGGTGACAGGTGGAACTTTGTGTTCACTTCCCCTCTCAACGCTGGGATTTTGTCTGGTTTGAACCTGTACAGGTTTTATGAGTGCTCTGAGTTCATATGTTTATCAGTCTTACCTGCTGTATTATGAAACCATTACCCTGGTTATTTCCCTCCCTTCCTCCCTCCCTTCCTTCCTTCCTTCCTCCCTCCCTCCTTCCCTCCTTTCCTCTTACTCATTTTTTTGTACTGTTGGGAGAAATGAACCTTGGATCATTTGCATAGTAGACAAAGAAATATTCTACCATTGAGCTATATTTCCCACCTTTTTAGGTTTTATTTTGAGATAGAGCCTTACAAAGTTGCTTGGGCTAGCCTTAAACTATCTGTAGCCAAGTGGCTCCTGGGCTAGCCTTAGACTATCTCTGTAGCCAGGTAGCTCCTGAGCTTGTACTCTCCCCGCCTCGTCGTCCTGATTAGCTGGGATTACAGGTCTGTACCACCAGAACCAGCTACACTTTCAGGTCTTTATGTGTCAATTACAATTCAGATCCTGTGTCTAAGGCACAGCTGTTGGAAAGTCTAGCTACTTATCTTTTAAGTAAAGGGCCATAGGTCCGGGGGTGGGGGGGAGGAATTTGGGAGTCAGTACAATATTTAGTGGCTGTGATATTGTAGGATCTTTTTCTTGTGGTCTTCTTCAACCAATAGAACCTGGAATCTGAAAGTATTTTGTGTTCTGCAAATTGACAAGGCCCGTCTTGATATTTTCTGGGAATGACTTTCCTCAGCCTCTCGCTCATCCTTGTTGACTGGAGATCTATTCCTAGGAGTTCTGAGCTCTACTCTTGTTTTTACAGTTATCTCAAATCTTGGCTGTCTTGGCTGTCCTGTTTTCTTATTTGTCATGGTAATTCTTACTTCCTTTCTTTTGGCCATGGAGTATCATACCTAGCTTCAGTTGTTGAAAGTCAATATCTCCATTGCTATCAGTGAGCTTAATTCTGTAGTAGACTTATATATTGTTAACTATGGTCATTGGAAGTACCACTGAGCCAGTTAATGACACTAGATGTGGCTCTCTGACCAGCATGTTTTCAGTGGCCTTGTAAATAGTGTATCCTTTGGTCTCACATAAAACACCCATTTCTGTAAGCTTACATCTCCAAACCTTTAATTTCTTCTTCTCTGTCTTCCGTGGCAATCAGGCGATTCAGTCTCACAGTGGGAGCCATTCCTTTCTCCAGGCTTCTAGGAGTTACCATGGCAGCAAATTCACATTATTTCCTGGGTTGTCAAACCCTGTTTCTCAATAGAGTGACCCTAAGTAAAAAGCACCAAACCAAACTAAACAAACAAACAAACCCCTCTCTTATCCAGGCACATGTCCTGGCCCCACAGTCAGGCACTTTGGTCCTTGCTTGTGCACCGTGTATGGTATCTTGTGGTTCCTTTTGGTTAAGCTCACTTTCTTTATCAGGCTGAGCAGATTCCTGGTCAGACTATGCTGACTCAGTTCTGATTGTAGATCTGACATTCAGGAGAAAAGAAAGGAACCATCTGTTGTCTTTTGGAGAAAAGACCCTTGTGTTAACTTCCTGGGGGTGGTGCTAACTCTTCGAAGGGAAGGATGAGCTACCTCTGAAGACTCAGAGGGTTCAGAGATCAGGGAGCATCCATCCAAAT
The DNA here is from genome assembly GCA_036184795.1 of Tokudaia tokunoshimensis. Classification (NCBI taxonomy): domain Eukaryota; kingdom Metazoa; phylum Chordata; class Mammalia; order Rodentia; family Muridae; genus Tokudaia; species Tokudaia tokunoshimensis. The sequence continues at coordinate 155,004,087 of BTHU01000001.1, read as the reverse complement.
CTTCAAATCCCTTGTGCCAAATTTTGTGGATTTTTGAAAACTGGAACCCTTAATTTGGTTAATGTCCCTGCTTTGAGTTTAAATATTCAGTTGTATTTAAGGTTTAATACCTGTTAAATCCAGTGACTTATCTTTCCTTCACCCACAAGATTTATTGTAGAACATTTTTCATATTTTCTGAATTACAAATTATAAATTTTCTTAGTTTTTTTTTCTTATCCTCCTACAGGACATCAACATACTTAGTAGTAATCATTAAGTGCTATTATTTTTATAGTTATGTCTTCTTCTATTATTTCAAATACTTCAATCAGTGTATCCCTTTCTGTGTGCCGTGCCAGAGCATCAGCGATGAACTTTTAACCAATGAGTCTGCACCTCGTGCTAAGGGATGTCTATATACCTTACTGCCAAGGAAGAGGGCCTCAGAACAGCTGAGTGGTGAAAAGTTCTGTCGTCCAGCATTTTCTTATCACCTGCTTTCCTGGATTATTTTTGGTATCAATTGCTACTCTAAGTTTTCTAGACAGCAGGTACTGAGATGGAACATAAAAGTTAAGATGAAATACAAAAGGGGAAGTTTTGAGTTAGAAACACAAAAGATTTTGAGGGATGTAATAAAGAAGAGGGAAAGAGTGTACAGTAAAAGAAAAGAGGACAGAGTATACAGACAGAGCCATCAACCTTAGAGGGATCACAAAGTCTGTCAGCCCAACATGAGTTCCAAAGCAAAGACCACCCATTAGCAGAGTGTAAAGCTGAATGGAGCTGAAACCTTTGAAGTACTTCCTTCTTGGTTAGACCTGGAGAGTGAGCTTAATAAGATGCAGGGGGCTAAGTTAAATTAGCTTTGCAGGTAAATGGCTTTTTTAAGTAGAAGTATAACATACAATATTTGAAATAAAATAAAAAGAAAAACAGAACAAAACCCATTAAACTTTTGCTCCTTGTCTGAAATGCAAATCTAACCAGGTGTTATGGTTTGCATATGCTGAGCCCAGAAAGTAGCACTATTAGAAGGTGTGGCCATGGCTGCAAGCATCCACCTCTGTATTTGTCAGGTTCTGGCAGAGCCTCTCAGGAGACAGCTATATCAGGCTCCTGTCAGCAAGCACTTCTTGGCATCCACAATAGTGTCTGGGTTTGGTGTCTGTATATGGGATGGATCCCCAGGTGAGGCCTTTCCTTCAGTCTCTGCTCCACACTTTGTCTCTGTATTTGCTCCTGTGAATATTTTGTTACCCCTTCTAAGGACAAAAGCACCCACACTTTGGTCTGCCTTCTTCTTGAGTTTTGTTTGGTCTGTGAATTGTATTCCAAGCTTCTGGGCTAATATCCACTTATCAGTGAGTGCATAGCAGGTGTGTTCTTTTGTGATTGGGTTACCTCACTCAGGATGATATTTTCTAGTTCCATCTATTTGCCTAAGAATTTCATGAATTCATTGTTTTTAATAGCTCAGTAGTATTCCATTGTGTAAATGTACCACGTTTTCTGTATCCATTCTTCTGTTGAGGGACAACTGGGCTCTTTCCAGCTTCTGGCTATTATAAATAAGGCTGCTATGAACAGAGTGGAGCATGTGTCCTTGTTATATGTTGGAGTATCTTTTGGCTATGTGCCCAGGTGTAGTATTGCTGGGTCTTCAGGTAATATTACGTCCAATTTTCTGAGGAACTGCCAGACTGGTTTCCAGAATGGTTGTACCAGCTTGCAATCCCACCAGCAGTGGGCAAGTGTTCCTCTTTCCCTACATCCTTGCCAGCGTCTAATGTCACCTGAGTTTTTGATCTTAGCCATTCTGACTGGTGTGAGGTGGAAACTCCGGGGTCCCCAATGAAAGACTTAGAGAAAGGACTGAAGGATCTGAAGGGGTTTGCAACCCCATGGGAAGAACAACAATACCAACCAATCACAGCTCCCAGGGTTGAAACCACCAAACAAGGAGTATACATGGAGGGACCCATGGCTCCAGCTGCATATGTTGCAGAGGATGACCTTGTAGGACATCAATGGGAGAAGAGGCTCTTGGTCCCATGAAGGCTCGATCCACCAGTGTAGGGGAATGCAAGGGTGGGAGGCAGGAGTGGGTGGGTGGGTGGGGCTACATCCTCATAGAAACAGGGGGAGGGGCGATGGGATAGGGGGTTTCTGGGGCGAATCAGGAAAGGGGATAACATTTGAAATGTAAATAAAATATCCAATAAAAAAACATGTAAAAGAAGGTGTGGCCTTGTAGGAGGAAGTGTGTCACTGTGGGGGTGGACTTTGAGATCCTCCTTCTAGCTGTCTGAAGATGCTCAGTTTTTTTCTGGCCTCCTTTGGATCAAGATGTAGAACTCTTAGCTCCTCCTGCACCATGCCTACCTGGTGCTGCCATACTCCCGCCTTGATGATAATGGACTGAACCTCTGAACCTGTAAGACAGCCCCAATTAAAGGTTGTTCTTATAAGACTTGCCTTGGTCATGGTGTCTGTTCACTGCAGTAAAACCCTAACTAAGACACCAGGTGTTCTGAATTTTAGTTTGTTAAATCTGGAAATTCTGTCTGGGTGTGTTTAATTTCAATTTTCAACTTGATTGGACAGAGAAATGCCTAGGGTATTAGTGAGATAAATCTTTGAGTATATGAGGGCATTTCCAAAAGGTTTAGCTGAAGAAGTAGGGGGCACACAAAGTGTATTAGGATCCCAGAACATAGAAAAAGGGGGAAAGGAGAAAATCAACCTAGTGAAGTCGTTCCCCTTTCTTTGAACCTGATCTACCAAGATGGGTAGCTGCCACAGGTGGGACTAGGTCTTTCAGTGGTTCCTCTCTGCCACTATAGACTGTATTACCTGAAATATAAGCCAAAATAAGCCTTTCCTCTTTCAAGTTTTTTTTTCTCACTGGGTATTTAGTCACAGCAACAAGAAAAATAACGAATATACTGGTCACTCTATGATATTTCCCAGCTATTTCTGTTTTTATCTGGCAACTATCTTGGAATTACCTTAAAAAAAACATTATGACTTGGCTTGATTGAATTGAGTTAAGGTAGACTGAAATATAGTAAGTTCTGGGGTCTACCTATAAGTCAGTTTCCTGAAGGGAGAGCTGAGCAGGTCTCAGCATTTGGCTGATCTATTTTCTGCTTAAATGTTGTGTCTCTTGCTGAGCACAAGCCCAGGAACAACATGAGTTTTCTTACTTGTCATAGGCCCAGTAACTAACGGTGCTTGAATCATGGTACCTGTTCTGATGGTACTTATTAAATCGAATTGTAGTTAACGGTTTCAGGGATCTGGCAAATATGGATAATACAGGAAGAGGCCCTCAGTTGTTTCCTTCTCAGAAGGGTTTTCTAGATCTGCAGTTATACCACAGAAAGGCATTGAAGATCTAGCCAAGGTAAAGGAAGGGGTGGTCCACTGTAAGTGGGAGTCCACATTCATAAGCACTGATTTCCATGTCAGAGCTAATGATTTCTGGCATTAATTAAATCCAAGTAGACTGTTGGCTGCAGTTGAGGAGTTTCACAACAGATCTTGTATACGAAGATTAGTGTGAAGTACCAATATATGTGCCTCTGCTACCATTTACATATCTTGCACAGAGGGTTCAAAACTACAAGACTCCTTACAGAACTTGTTCTTTTGTTCTAGCACCGACTCTTATTCCAGATCACCTCCAGCATGTAAGCCAGAAGTCTTCACCTACCCATCCATAGTATGCAGTTTCCAAACTTGGAGAAAGTTCTGGGGGTTCTGCTTATGTTCTCCGTGGCCTCTGCTTTGGTCCTTATCATCTCTGACCAGGATATGACTATGTCAATTACCTTTCTGCCTTTGCTATTGCTTTCTCTCCAATCTGTCTTCTACAGTGTTGTCAGGGATTTAGACTTAAACTTTAAAAGAAACTGCATCAAATCTAATCAATCAAATAACGTTATTCTCTCCCTTACTTAAAACCTTCCTCTTTTCAGGATCATGTCCAAATTCCATCCGTTGTTCTGCTTGCCAAAGACACTTACTCCACTTTTAAATATGCAGTCTAAGCTGGGTTTGGGAGTCCAGACCTGTAACTCCAGATGTACAGCCCTGTAACTCCAGATGTGCAGCCCTGTAACTCCACATGTGCAGTCCTGTAACTCCAGATGTGCAGCCCTTTAATTCCAGATGTTTGGAAGGCTGAGGCATGAAGATTATAAACCTGCTTAGACTAAAGTTCAGTGCTATCAAAGGCAACATACCAAGACCCTGTCTTGGAAGGGACAGAGGACGGGGAGGGACAAAAGGGGGTGCAGGATCAGGTATTAGAGGGGACAGGAAAGAGGTACTGAGGGTCAGGAAATGGAATAAAAGTATGTAGCAGTGGGGGATGGGGAACTGGGCATAGTCACTGGAGGGTCCCAGACACAGGTTCCCAGGATGAAATGGGGATGACTTTCACCGAAATGCGCAGTGAAGGGGAGATAGAACCTATAGAGACCATCTCCAATAGATAGGCCATGCCCCCAGTTGAGGGATGGGGCCACCCTCCCACCAGTTTTTAACCCAGAAATGTTCCTGTCCAATGGAAAGATGGGGACAAAAATGGAGCAGAGGTTGAAGGAAGGGCCATCAGTAGACCTCCCTACCCGGGAATCCATCCTGATTACAGACACCAAACCCCAACACAGTTGCTGTTGCCAAGAGGCTCTTGCTGACAGGAACCCGGTGTGGCTGTTTCCTGGGAGGTTCTGCCAGCACCTGACTAATGCAGATATGGATGCTGGCAGCCAACCATCAGACTGAGCTCAGGGACCCTGGTGAGGCAGCTTGCAACCCCATAGGAAGAACAGTGTCAACTGCCTGGACCACTAGGAGCTCCCATGGACTAGACCACCAACCAAGGAGTGTACAGGGAGGGACCCATGGCTCCAGATACATGTGTAGCAGAGGATGGCCTTGTCTGACAGCAATGTGAGGGGAGGCCCTTGGTCCTGTGAAAGTATAATGTCCCAGCGTGGGGAATGTTGGAGGGGTGGGGTGGGTGGGGGGAACACCCTCATAGAGGGAAAGGGGAGGCAGGAGAGGACAGATGGGATGGGAGGTTGTGGAAGGGTAACTGGGAAGGGGAATATCATTTGATATGTAAACAAATGGAATGATTAATAATAAAATAAAAGAGTTTGCCTCAGCACCCCCAAGGGCTCAGGGAACATGGAGAAAGATTGAATAGAAAGAATGTGAGAGCCAGAGAATGGGGTGGAATGCGGTGAGTGAACGTCTTCTGTAATGTCTTCTGGACAGAGGGGGCTTGTTACACTCCTGAACTCTCTGCAGCTATGGCTGCCTGCATGAGATCTGATCAGTATCAAGCCAACAAAAGCAGTCAGTCTTCCAAGAGGAGGCATCCATAAAACGTAGTAGGTTACAAGATAAAGGGATGGAGGACATAAAGGGGAGAAAAAGGATGTGTCTCGGAGTTCCTGGGAGGAGTAGAAGAGGGAGTTTAAGGTGTATGTGATCAAGGTGAGTTTTTACATGTATTAAATCATCAAAGAATAAATAAGAGGCATTCAATTAAAAAAAAAGAAAAAGACAGCCAGGCATGGTGGTGCGCACCTTTAATCTCAGCACTCAAGAGGAGGCAGAGGCAGGTGGATCACTAAGTTTGAGGCCAGCCTTTTCTATAGAGCAAGTTCAAGGGCATGCAGTGCTATACAGAGAAACTCAGTCCACCGCTTCGCCCCCTGCCCCAAAGATGCAATCTCTTCAATCTCTTCATATCATTCTCCACTTTGGTAGGATAAAGTCAGGACTCCTTGCACAAATATTAAAGCCCTCAGATTCAGGATACGTCACATGCCTTCTGCTGTGACTTACAGTCCCATAACACACCATGCTCTACTATGACTGTCCATCTTTTTTCAAGCCAGCCTCTTTGCCTGGGATTGCTTTAATTTTACCCTTTCTTTTGTCTTGACAAGTGGTTCTCAGACTTTTTTGCAGTGCCAGTCCCCTGATGATTTTGCTAGAATTCAGATGCTGACTTGTGAACTTGGGCTTGGTTCTCTAATATCTGTCTCTCCTTTCTTCTCCCTTTCTCTCTCTCCTGTCTTCTCCTACCCTTCTCCCCTCTCCCCTCTCTCCCTTTGGTTTGCAATGAAAACTGGTATGCTAGGCTAGTCAATTGCATGTGTCACATGGTTGATACCACACCTATTACACTGACCACACTGAGTACCGAAGACCTACCCAACATTTACCTGTCAACTGTCTGCAACATATGATCTTCTCTGAAGCCTTTCCTTAACTTTCCAGGAAGACCTGGCTACTTTCTTCCTACTCCTATAGTTCACTATGCCTGTGCCAGGAAGTTTTGGATTTTTGTTGCCATTTGTTTGTTTGTTCATTGTGTGTGGCACACATTATAGTCACTTGGGAGGAGAGAATCTTATTTGGCAGATCGCCTCCATTGGATGAATGATTGATCAGGGAGGACTCAGCCCATTATGCATGGTGTCACCCCTGGGAAGGTGGTCTTGGGTGACTTAAGAAAGCAAGCTGAGTAAGCTGGAGGGAGCAAACCAGTAAGCACTGTTCCTCCAGGCTTGGCAGTCTCTCCCTTGGCTTCCTTCAGGGCTAGACCTTGACTTGACCTGTAAGCCAAAGAGTACTTCCTCTGCAGGTTGTCTCGGTCAGAGAATTCTGTCATAGCGAAGGAAAGCAAAGACAATGCCCTTTGTCCAAAACACTTAACATTTTATTGCTTTTTCCCCTGCTGCTTCTGTTTTCTATTTCTAGAGTGAAAGCTACTTCAGGGAGGGACTGTATTCCTATTTTAGAATTACAAGCCCTTACTGTAGTAGCTTGCCTAGAGTAAATACTCAGTAAAGGCCTGTAGGATGGATAAGTATAGAGTCGTCTTTGGAAAACAGGAAAGCAGATATCCATGTTGGATTCTCTTTCTCTACTTTCTGAGTTGAGTATTTTAAATTAGCATTCCTTGGATTCCCTTGATTGCAAATACCAGTGAATTTGTCCTCTGTAATGAATTTAAATAAGCATCCTGATAAGGATCCTGAGAAGCTCACTCTACTGAACTTGTGAGCATCCAGTTTTTTAAGACAGGATTCAGAGCCCCAGTCATCTAAGGATCAACAACCTACCAGCCTTCTTCTTAGAGTTGACACAGACTGGACTGTCTTCTGTTGCATTTTGTTTGCCTTTAGATCTTCTACTACAGATTGGCTTCTTCCAGGTTGTTAGGTTCGGTGGCCTTGGCCAATCAACTTCAGCAGCAACAACAACAAGAACAAACAAACAACTGAGAAATGCTGTTTCCAGAGTTTGAGTGTTGAGAAGTTCTCTCTCTCTCTCTCTCTCTCTCTCTCTCTCTCTCTCTCTCTCTGTGTGTGTGTGTGTGTGTGTGTGAGCGTGTGTGTGGTTGTGGGTATGATACGGAAGAGCAAGGCTGCTACCAAAAGTGAGAAAGAAGCCTTATCACTTTTATAAAGAATAATTTGCAATGTAAAAGAAAAAAGTTGTCATCGGTGTTGAGTGGGAAAAGAGAGACAGATAGATGGACCGACAGCGGAGCCAGTATAAGGGAGCTAGATACAGCTTTCGTTTTTACTCCACTAGTAACAAGGGCTTGTGCAGTCTGGAGTGTCTGTGGGCCACAATTCCACGCATGCCTTTCTGAACAATGCCCTCCTCTCATAGAGGGCCATTCAAGCCATGCTCCAAGCTTCACTGGCAGCATGCTTTATGGCCTTCCTACAGCCAGGCCTGGCTTCTGACTCACTCATTTGCTTTGGCTTTCTCCTCCATAAAGCAAGACCGACAATAGCACCTACCTCACAGCAGAGCTGTGAGGCTTAACCAGGAGCCTGCTTTCCGGCATGTCTGAGAGGTGACAGGGAAGAAAGCTTGTAGATTGTAGAAAGGTTCTAATCTCAGTCTATGGGATTTCTGGGTTTGTACTCCTTCACCAGATGTATAAAGTTCTATTCCTGGGGGCGCGGGTTGGGGGCTGCAGCACAAAGGTGCAGTCTCGCCTTGCTCACCGCAGCCGTTATTACATAAGAGCAGTTGGACCGCAGTTCCCCTGAGAGAGGCAGGGGAGGGTGGGAAGAGGCACAGTGAGAGAGGGCACAGAGGCCCTCATGTAGTAACTGTCATTAGAGTTGGGGAAACTCCTGGGAGAACTTTTGTTTTTCCTTTTAATGACAGCAATGGTTTACCTAAAAGAAATGGTCCCAAAAGAAAATAAAGACCGTTTCCTGCCCCTATTTCCTCCTGAAAAAGGAGGGGGAAAAAAGCCGACTTGCTTTGCAATTCTTACTCCAAAGTCCCCGTTCCTACGATGTAGAGGTAGAGGTTAGCCCTGTCTCCTCACTCCAATTTCTTGGCCACCTCAGGAAACGCAAACTAACTTTAATATTGGTTTAAGCAAAAGCAGATCGACCGGGATTAACTGGCTGCTAAGACAAAATAGGAAACACCCGCTCAAACAGAGGAAATCATGCTCCCATTTCTACGCGCCCCAGCAGTTCTTTGTGCGGTGCGGAGCAGTAACCTGTCACTTTGCTGGTCTTTTATTACTTGAGTCCGTCTCGGTGTTTGAAGAACAGTATGACTCAAAAAATGTATACAATACTCTTATTCATGTGGGCTAATATGAGGTGTAACAATCAGAACAACTCCACTGAAACAAAACAAAACAAAACAACAACACCCTCACAACACAAAGATCAGAAACCACGAGACAACATGAGGGGGAACAATTTTCTTCCTCTGTTGATGTTTTATGGTTTATTTCACATACTTTACAATTGTTTTGTCTTTATCATTATTTCTCTTAGTAGCCATCAAAGAAAATATCGAAAATGAACACATTGTCTATTCCCTGATAGCCACATTCAGAACTCTGAAATCACTGTTAGTGGAGTCTAATGGGTCTGTCAGTCGGATTGCCAAGTGAGGAGACTCTTCAGCATCCCGAGAGATAGTCAGAGGCGCTGATGCATCCTGGGAGCTCAGAAGTCAGAAAAAAAAATAAAAAGACTTACATTTTTTTACTTCATTTGATTCAAGCAACAGCCCTATGAGGTAAGGCTTTCTGTTTCCCATTTTGTAGATGAGGAAATCCAGGCTTACATCCTCTTGCCCAAGATTACCTAACTAATAACAAATGAGGAAGGGTTATTTCTATCCATACAACCAGAATAAAACCATAGTCAACATTTATTAAGCATTTGATGCTTTCCAAGAAATCTTACGGGCTTTGGGTATTTTAGCTCATTTAATCTCTAGAGACAGGACTGTGAACTTTTCATTTATAGGTGAAGACTCTGAAATATTGAAAGAGAATTCCCAGATGCCTAACTCTAAGCCAGTGCAGGGGCAGGGGAATGGGCTCCCCTCATTTGTACTCTACTCTAGCGCGGGGTCTTCATGCCCTGGGACTATTGTTATGCCCCTGACAACAAGCATCTGGGTGCAGCATAAGGGGGCTGGTTGTATGAGCTTTGCAATGGACTGTTCTGGCAATTATATTAGTAAGCAATTACACTGTATTCACTGGTCGAGATGTTGTTCCGGAAGTTGAGTCACAGGGCAGTTTTTTAGAGAAGAAAATATGCTATATTCAATATTTCCTTTTAAAACTTGATTCTCCAATCTTTTTCTGCCTCAGGGTTACACTATTGAGAGAAAATAACTGAATATCTGCCTCTAGGGCTTTCCAGTGTTGCTCACTCAGCAGGGGCAATTTTAGGCTCCAAGAAGTAGCAGAGACCAATCCCTGAACTGGGTACCAAGCCAAGAGACCTCCAAGGTCATTTCCAAGAAGAAAAATCAATATGTCTGGAGAAGTGAGATCCGGCCCAGAAAGTTGGGTCAAGACTGGGCCATCACAGGCATTTCTCTGGCTGGTACAGGATGTCATTGACCCTTGTAGATGTTAAAGGTCAGTGCATATCAGTGCAGGTTATATTTATACAGTGGGCTAAAATTAGCTGGCATGCTCTCCTGGCAACAAGGAGGATATAAGGTTCCCAATTTATCCAGCATAGCTAATTTTGGCAAAACCCAAAATGGTTCTTGTGTTCTCAATGGATAGGCATTCAACTAGAATAACATCCTTTCCCTTCCTTTTCCTCTTCTGTTCATTATAGGAAATTTCAAATATAAACCTAGTTGACTTTGGTTCAGCCCAAATTCTTACAGATATGGAAGTCTTAATGCGGGTCTCATAAACTCCAAGGGTTTAGCAACTCCTCTATCTAGACTAAATCACAAGAATAACATGTTAACACAGTTTTCAGCAAATACCCAAGAACAGTGAACCACTAATTGGAACATTTGCATTGTGTTCCTGAGGTATTCAGAAGAGGGTAGATGGAGGCCTGCCACTCATGACAGAGGCAGCTCTAGACCTCCCTTGAGTCTTTCCTGAAGAAGAGGAATGATCTGTGTACATGGATTCAACATGCAAGACTGAGGAGATCCCTTATCAAAATCTACCAAAGAGTTGTATTGGAACACGCACCAGGCATTTGTGATACAGCCAGTAGAGAGTAGACTAAGTAAGACTAGAAGAATCTAGATAGGCTTTAAAGTAAACCTGGTTCAAACTGCATGGACTCCTTGGAGAGCAGAGAGCTGACTTGTATTTACTTGATCAAACTCTCAAGCTTGTCCTTAAAGGGACACCAGTGGTCATAAAACTTAAATAAAGTGCCTGGTGTCTGAAGATAACTAAAAGAATAAACATGGGGTGTGTGGGAGAAGTACCTGGGAAGATCAGGAAAGTGTCAAGAAGAGGAAGCGACTGTGACATTAAGGAGCTAGAGAGGTATACTGGAAAATGCAAGAAAACCATCTGCTTTACGAGATTAAAAGATATATGTCTGAAAAATAAAACATCCATTTTTCTCTTGCCAGCCTCTGTAAATTTGTGCTTACTTATATTATGCTAGGCCTCTGCCTTTGTCTAAGTATTTTTTTTCTTCCACTTAATTATATGATGACTTTATTATTGCATCCTTTGATATGCATGCAAAAGAACCCACCACATTTTAGAGTTAATTTTTACCCTATTATTTCATGTGTTGAGCTCTATGTTGTAGCTACAAAGGAAGGTCTAGTTTTCTGGTGCTTTTATGAATTTATTTTTTCATTCGTATCTTTATCTATAACTAATTTTATAGGGTTCTGAGTTACTTGATTCAGCTTTCTTAGATTCAGGTCATTCCTTTGTTTGAACAGCATGTATTAAATAAATAATATTTCCCCCAATGAATTAGAATGTCAATTTATAGACTGTCTAAATGTATTTGAGTGCGTGCTGGATTTCAATTAGAAATGCATTTGTTTAATTAACTTATTACCACACTGCTTAGTGTGGTTTTATAATGTGTGTTAATGTTTACCCATGCATTTTAAATTTTAGAGTGTTTTTAGTAATTCGAGGGTTTTTTTTTCACATAAAAACTTTGAATTGACTTGTTTTAATTTCAAATAGTTTCTATTGGTAACTTAAAATTTTAATTTTATATGAGCAGGTATTTTACCTGCATGTTTGTCTGTGTGCCCTGTGAGTACCTTTCACCCACAGAGGACAGAGGAGGGCATCAGATCCCGTGGAATTAGATGGTTGCGAGTTTCCATGTGGGTTGTAGGATTCAATCCAGGTCCTCTGGAAGAGAAATAATGCTCTTAAACCACTAAGCCATTTCTCTAGCCTCCATTTGGTAATTTTATTGGAAGATATTTCAAAACTCTAAATCCATTTTGTAAAAATTGACAATTTTATGACCTGAGAATTTCCTATCCAACAACAAGGCAACCCTTCCACTTGCTCACATTTTTTGGTGCCTCTACAAAAATGTTCCTTTTCCTTTCTGTGGATTGCCAGGGCCTCATGCAAACTAGAGGAGAGATCTGCCACTAAATTACACTCTCAGCCCCAACATGCTCTTAATAAACAACATATATGAAAGACTGGCCTGAGTATGAAATCTCTTCCACAGGCTCATAGACTTTGTCCCAGGCTGGGGATGCTATTTTGGGAGGTTCTCAAAACGTTAGAATAAGGACCTAGATGGAGAAAGTGGACCGGACCACTTGAGAACATGTGCTTAGAGACTGTATTGTGTCCTGGTCCTTTCTTATTTTCCCCAATCTGATTCCTGACCACTACCAGGTAATAAGTCTGCCCCACTTTTTTCCTGTTGACGTTGTGTAGTAGTTTATTCCTATATTGAAACATTCCATTCTACAGGGAAGTTTCTGAGGATAGAAAGTAAACAACTCAAATAGCTCCAGAAAGTCCCTGAAACTGATCAGATTCTGCTGGGGCCCCTCTACTCTGTGAGTAAACACTAAAGACTCATGAGAAGTATTCTTAAAGAAGCCAAACTTCAAAGAAGACTGAGACCAGCTGAGTTGCCCAGAAGATGTGTAACTCAATTCATCTACTTAGACAGGACATTCTCCAAACTGTCTAGCTGCCTGTCTGCTGTGTGTTGTGCTCTGGGTTCCCAGCTGGGCCTTGGTGATGCAGCTAGCTGCCTTTGAGTCATTTTTGCTCCTGTAAGTAACTCCTTACCCGTATTCCTATAATTAATCCCAATGAAACTCATTGTTCACCAAGTTGGACTTCGTTGGTAGTCATACTTTGGTCTTTTGTGGGCTTCCTATCTCAGGTGAGCAGAGAAGTGTGGGCTTCAGCTCCCCAGCAAAAGTTTGTCACACAACACATGTGTATGGTTTTGGGCTCATTTATTTGATCATGGGCAATGCACCAGTAGCTACATCACTGAAAAAAAAAATGTACACCCACATCCCGAAAACACTGACTTCCAAAGCTTCCTAGTTAGGGATGGGAACTCAAGACAGAAGAGACTCTAGCCTGCTCAAGAATGGTAGGCATGGCTCTGGCAGACCTTACCCTTCTCTCCTACTCCATCTGCCTTGCTAAAAACCTTTAGAATAAATTCCTAAAGCTAGCCACCAAGGTCTAGTCCCTTATTTGGTCACCTATTCCTCGTGAGACTGACAATGGAGGTCCAGCTATCAAAGTATTGGAGTTCAGCAATCAAAGCCCTTTGTCTCACCTAATCAACATGTCCAGTTAAAGTCAAACACCTCATCCTAACACAGAGTTTCTCATTTTCCCTCTATAAACTGCCATTTCCCTTGTGCCACATCTGTCTCCTCTCTTTCTAGAGGCAGGAGTCCTTTGTCCTCTGGGGCAAATGCTCGTCCTCCCTCCCTCTTGTTCCCCTTCTCTTCTCCATCATCCTCTGTCTCATGTCTTAGTCTCTTATTCCCTGCTCTCTGTCCCCCTGGGGCAAATAAATCTCCTTTGTGCTGAGAAGTTGGTCTTGGGGGTCCTGAGCTGATACTTTTCCATGATCTCCTCCCCTATATGTGTTGGAATATTGATGGACTCCATTCTTGTGCCGGTCTTGTATGGGTAATGCAAGGTCCTCACACTCTCCTTACATCCTTTCAGATTTCTTTTCTGATGACTTTTTTTTTTTGACCTTCAATTTCATCTTACTTGCTTTTTTTTTCTTTTTTATACAAACGTTTAATTCCTTATAGTCCATTCTGGTATCTACTTTGTATTTCAGTTAATTCACAGACTACATTCACTCCCCTACGTCCTGTGCCCTGTAAATTACTGCCTGAGATCTCTGCAAATTGTTTTCAGTGTCTTAGAAACTTGTATAGAATGTAGTTCCTTGGTTATAATTTGAGAGGCAATTGAATTTTATGATCTTATTTTAGCTTCTTTGTTGCTTATTAGTTATAAGTCTGGTTGATGGTAATAATTGAGTTAGGGTTTGTAGGACCTTAATTTACCACATTCTGTAGCTGAATGATACATACTACTGTTTCAGGCTTTCTATATAGACACTTTGCAACAACATGCATGCTTCCATTTCTCTTCTCCCAGACCTTAGGACATAGTTGACCTTCATTTATAATTGCAGGCAGATCTAGCTCAGGGCTTGGGGAAAGAAAGGGAAGAGAAAAGAAAGGTAAATCTGAAGCCAATCTTTTGAAGAACAGTGTGTTCCTCTGAATGTTCTGTAGAGGGGAACTGCAAAGTATGTTGGTTATATAAAGGTTTGATTTCCAGTCCCAGGGGAGCTGTCCTTTTCTGAGTAGCTCATGAATATGTGCCTTAAACAAATAAATAGTGTACATTACAAATCTGTTACTGTAATGTTTTTGTTTAAATAATTACATATAAAATTTAGATAATTAAAAAGTCCTACCTAGTTACCCACATAGTTGACATTTCTAAGCTCTTCAGTCTTTTGCGTTTACTCAAATTTCTGTCTTGTATATTTTCCTTAATATTCTTATAACAAAATATCCTTTTCGTTCCTGCAAAGTCTTTACATTACCCTTGATTTTGAAAGGTATTTTCTCTGAGCGAAGAATGCTGACCTGAACTGCTTTCAGTAATTTGAGGATATCCTTCTGTGATGTTGGTTTTTGTTTCTCTGTATCATTTATTTCAAGCAACTCACCCATACCCACACCCACACACCTGTCAACCTTAGATTTCTTTTATGGTTTTCACCAAATTTTGCCTATTATTTCTTCAAATATTTTTGTTTTATGGACTCCAGTTACACCTAGGCTAAGCTGTTTGAAGTGCCCACAGCTCACTGGTGCTTGCTCCCTCTTTTCCAGCCTCCATTTCCTCCCTTCTGCCTCGCCCTCTTCCCTCCTTCCCTTCCTTTTTACCTCCCTCTCTCTCCCTTCCCCCTTCCCTTTCTTTTTACCTTCCTTCCTCCCTCTCTCTTTCTGAAACAGGTCTAACCATGTATTGCGTCTGGCCTTGAATTCACAGAATCCTCCTGACTCAGCCTCTCAAAGGCTGGGTCCTCCTTCAGCCCTACTAATGTCTACAGATTCCTCGCTCTGTCTCGTCCTCAGTCCTCAGTCCTTTCTGCTGTTTTCACATGCGCTCATCTTCTCTTTGGAAGTAGTTTCCATCTCGAGATGTCGATTTGGGGTGTTTTTCTTACTTTTCTATGAGTCTATTTAATTTTTAATATAAAGAATTTAGTTACAATAGTAGCTGTCTTAGTGACTTTGTCAATTTTAGTGATTATGTAAGTTCTGAGTTAGCTCTAATTATTTTTCTCCTTATTATGGGTTGTATTTCCCGCCTTTGTATGGTTGACAACTTTGGAGAAGAGCGTAGACGTTGCAAAACTTTTTTTCTGGTATGTAGTTATGCTATTTGGGGATGCTTTGATCCTTTTGGATCTTTGCTTTTAAGACTTGCTAAGCAGGGCTGGAACAATCCTTTAGCGGGATATTATCTTTTCCCACTACTGAGGTCTCTTCTGTGTATGGACCCTGTGCTTAGCGAATCTGTCTGGCTGGTGGTTTGCTGGGTGCTGGTATCGCAGATCCTCCCTGTGGTTCTTTGTCATGCCAGCCTCACGAAGTTCCTTGTCATGCCAGCCGCACTGGCCAGCATAAGCCGAATGCTCAAGAGGTCTGTCCTATTTCCTCTTTAGTATTATACATTACAAACTCCAGTTGCTTTTTCTCACTCTCTCAATCCCAACCCTCCGCTCGGCGAGAGGACCACATCCACCTCCTGCTTCCTGTCTTGAGCTACAATCCCATCCCTCTGTTCCCTTTTCTCTAGCTGCAGCCTTGTGGAGCCTTGATTAAGAAGTTTAGATACTGACTAGGCTCATCTTTTTCATAACCTCTAGGATCTTTTATTTCCTGATGTTCGAAGTCTTGAAAACTGATATTTCATCCATTTTGCCCATTTTTTTTTTTTTGGCTGTGGGAAGATAAGTATGACACCCATTACTCCATACATATTTCCAAGAGGGAGTCATCATGGAGTGGACATGTCTGAGTTGTCTCAGAAGGAGACCTTGGTAGCAGATTTTGGGAGAAGTAGCTAATAATGATCCCAGAGCCTTCTCCGAAAGGACTCAATTTCCCACAGAGCTTAGATAAGGATGACACCCCAGCTGGGCTGTTCCTGTACGTATCACAGACAGATTTATAGCCATGTTCCCTGCTGCCCTCTGTGGGAATTAGAGGGAATGATAAGTTCATCAGCTGACTCCAATCAGCAAAGCCTCCAGGCATCCCTGACATACCGGATTTATGAGTTGAAAATTCCGTAGGCTTTGGAACCAAGCTGCCACATTCACATCTGAAGTAAATAGGCATTAGTTTGTGGTTCTGAAGTTTTGTTTCCCAGCCTGGCACCTCTTGCAAAAAAAAAAATAGAAATTGCAGTGCCTGGTGCTACTGGAGAATACCAGCTGACACGGTGAGCTGGAAGATGGCACTAGCTGGCAGGCTGCCATGGGGAAATCATTCCCGTGTGATAAGACAACAACAAACTGTGGCCCGGCGGCTGAGATTAAAGTGGACTCTGCCTTGTGACAGTAGCGCTTCAAGCTTCACACAGCAGTCATCTGTGCTAAATATTCATATGCTCATTTCTTCTCTCCTGGGCCTCATCTGAAATCAGAGGGTTTAGGCACAAACCGTTTCCCATTCGCCAAATAAAAATTAGTAGGCTCTAGCTGAGTAGTTCAGGGGTCGAGGGAAGGATGAATCTGTAATCTCTCGATCTCCAGAAAAACTGTGTGTTCTGTTGAAGGGAGATAGATGGATAGATGCTAAGGTTTATGGGGGGGGGGTTGTATCTGATTTGGGGTGTGCATGTAGCCTGGGGAGGTAGATAGAGGATCCTCATGCCCTAAGCTGGTCTGTGTTATCCTGAGTCGACCCTACCTGAGGATGCTGTGTGTGCATTTGAGAGCAAGGGGGTGGGGGTGGGGGAGGAGAAATAAAAGAGCGGGAAGAGGAGAGAATGACAGAGTGGTACTGGAAGCTGGCTGGTGGTAGGCTCTCCTGCGAGTCCTTTAGAAGTCTGCAACGGAGGAATGGATTCAGAAGATGTGGTATATTTACACAATGGAATACTACTCTGCAATTAAAAACAATGAATTCACGAAATTCCTAGGCAAATGGTCAGAACTTGAAAATATCATCCTTAGTGAGGTAACCCAATCACAAAAGAACACACATGGTATGCAGTCACTGATAAGGGGATATTAACCCAGAATCTCGGAATACCCTAGACACAATCCGCATATCAATAGATTTCTAAGAAGATGGAAGGAGAGACCCCTGGTCCTGGAAAGACTGGATGTAGGGGAATGCCAGGACAGAGAAGCGAGAGGGGGTTGAATGGAGAAAAGAGGGAGGGAAGGGGGCTTATGGGACTTTCGGGGAGGGAGGAAACGGGAAAGGGGGAATGATTTGGAATGTAAATTAAAAAAAAAAAAACTTAGAAAATTAAAAAAAAAACTCAAAAAAAAAAAAAAAAGAAGTCTGCCTGCCAGTCCCCTTCACCTCTGTTCTACCTGTTCTGGCTGGTTTTGTGTGTCAACTTGACACAGGCTGGAGTTACCACAGAGAAAGGAACCTCAGTTGAGGAAATGCCTCCAGGAGACTCAGCTGTAAGGCATTTTCTCAAGTAGTGATCAAGTGGGGAGGACCTAGCCCCTAGTGGGTGGTACCTTCCCTGGGCTGGTAGTCTTGGGTTCTATAAGAAAGCAAGCTGAGCAAGTCAGGGGAAGCAAGCCAGTAAGAAACATCCCTCCATGGCCTCTGCATCAGCTCCTGCTTCCTGACCTGCTTGAGTTCCAGTTCTAACTTCCTTTCGTGATGAACAGCAACATGGAAGTGAAAGCCTTTCCTCCCCAACTTGCTTCTTGTCATGATGTTTTGTGCAGGAATACAAACCCTGACGAAGACACCTCCTTTCCACATTCTCATGCTTATGTCAGCTGAAGAACTTACAGGCTTTAAAGTTTCAAGACAAAACAGGTAGTGGCAATTTATGGCTCTTTGACAGACCATGGAAAGGGAATGCAGAGTGTAACTGACTCCACAGAACTACTGGACGAAGCTCTCTCTAGACCCTTTCTTGGTTGAACAGGGTAGGGATTGGCTGAAGATCGGGAGCATTGGTCCCAGCCGCAGTCCTCTATCTGGATGTGAACAGATTTGTTTTCTCTAAGGACTGGGTGACTGGAAGGCTGTGTAGTAAGACCTTGAAAGTCCTGTGGGCCAGAGCTCCTCTGTGGTTCTAAGGAAGGATTGACTACTCCTACTCATCTCTGAGGTGATGCCAGAAATCTGGAAGTCACTGCTCCAAGAGGAGTTTGAAATAGAGGACATGGAAGACCCCAGGATACCTCAGTTTGATACTCTGAAGCCCAGCTAATTGTGCTGAGAGAAAAGTAAACATACATACAAGAACTAGGGAGACGACCTAGCACTGGAGACCTTGTCTTTAGGAAGAGCATGCTTCCTGCCCTGCTTTTCCTAGTTAGCCTCACCACAGACACAAATACCTTTGCTCCACAGCTTAGGCTGAGGTAACCCTTCACCAACACAGAGTTACTGTTATCAGGGTCACTAGGGCCGAAGCCTTGGCCCTGCTAACCCCAACAATCTAGGTTTGGCTACCCATCCCCAGCAGGCCACTTAAAGAAAGAAAAGTAATAATCTTTTTTAATGAGGTCTCACCTGTCAATTGTAGGACTTAATATCTGAGCAAATGGATCCTATTTAGAAAGCTCCTCCTCCCTCTATCTTGCAGGGCACTGCCTGTGTTTTCTTCTAGCAGTTTTAGCATTTCCGGTTTCACATTGAGGTTTGGAGTTGGATATTTGTGCAGGGCAATAGATAGGGTGTCTAGTTTCATTCTTTTATATGCAGATGCCCAGTTTTAAGAGCTACAGGCAAATTACCAACTGCTGAGAGAGGGAGAATTAGTCTTCTCCAGAGACAAGCCCCTAAATAGTTATCCAATACCAAGAAGTCAGCCCTAAAAAAATGCACAGGAGCAACACTGAAGAATCAGCAGGCTGCATTTATACATTTATTTGCATATATATGTAACAATTTTAATGAAATGAAAATTGGCTGTGAATTTGAGAGGGGTGAGTGCATGGGGCACACAGGACAGTTTTTTTGGGGAGGGGGTAATATAGTTAAAATTTTTTAACAGGAAGAGGCGATAGTGATTCAACATAGCCACATTGGGAGAAAAAAAAAAGAGATCCAGTGTGATCCTGTCGGACTATCCTCAGGATCCTGATGTGAGTGTGAAGTCTAGATAGAAGGCAAGAGGTGTGCAGAGCTAAGCAGTAATCTGGTCAAGATGTGGTTCTGGTCATGTCTAGGCTTCCGTCTCCTCTGCAGGGTCGCCTGACAGACTGTCAGAGCTGTGTGAAACCTCTCACTAGCAGGCATGTTCCTTCTTTGACTGGCACTAGGCTTCAGCCTTTTTTCTGGTATGTAGTACCTGGAGGAAGATTTCGGTTTCTTCAGCATCCTTGTTTCCAAAGTCTTGGTTCAGAAACGAAGAGGGAAGTATCTTCTCAAAGCATCACCATTCTGAAAGACAGGGTGGTTGTGTTACCCTGGCATATGCACAGTTTGGTGTGACTTGGATAATAACAAAGAATAAAATACTACTACTACTACTACTACTAATACTAATACTACTACTAATAATAATAAAAGACTGTATTTTAAATTGAATCTATAGTACAAATTTTAGATATACAGAAATATTGCATTTTAGGGGTTATTTTTTTAATGTCAAATATATTTCAGTCTCCACCCTGCCAAGCTAATAGAAAATCCATATCAATTATTAGTGAGGCTCCAACTGGTTGCTATTGGTTAAAACAGCAGATCATTAGCATGACCACTTTGTTAATTAATTGTTTGGTTACAGCTATTCTATGACAAGCCTTGGAGCCAATTACCTGGATTCAGCTTCTTTCTGTCTGATACACTAAGACATGCCACCTACTGGGACTCTTCCAGAGAGTGCAGGGAGGGTCCATGAGGATATTCTAGTATGGGAGTGGGGAAGGTGCTATAGGTCACATGTAATGACTATCTCAATTGTCAACTTGAGGGGTTTTGAAATCAGTGAAGAGAAGACTAGCTCCCATGTGCCTAGGAGGAGGGTCTCAAAGCCCACTACCACAGTAGCACCCTTTTTTCAACAAAGCTATGCCTGCTTCAAAAAGCCACACCTCTTAATAGTGACATAGCCTGGGCCAAACATATTCAAACCACCACAATGGCCATTGTTGGACTACCCAGCTCCTTATGAGATAAATCCCTTTGTACAGTTTATATGCGTTATAAACCAGGATCTCTAGGAATGATCTTCTAGAGAATCATTCCTACTTCTTTCCTTTGACTCTGCTCTCTTCACTGGAGTTTCCCAGTTCCTTAGAGTGCATCTACCACGTTCAAGTCAGATACCCGACTCCATCTGTGATTTGGCCTGTCTTGTGCTCTCTGAAACCTTTTGACAAGCCCTGTCTCTCATCTCCAGTTGAAATCAGACAGCTGTTGCAAAGATGCCAGGATTGCATTGGTGTCTCTTCTTGGTTCTCCTCTAAGAATACTAGAAGAAGACTGATCTGGAGACAGGATGGCGCTGAACACTCAATCACGCACACAGCCTTCTCTCAAGGAACTCTGCGAAGACTGCTGAGTTGAACAAAGACTCAGAGCAATGCAACAAGTCTGAAGTTCCTTAAAGCATTTTTATTATTTTGACAATAAGACTATGTGTTTTAATTCGAGAATGTTGCCTAGGAATTGTTACCAGAGATTACTTCTACTGCTTGTGCATATATGTATGTGTGTGTATATAATATTAATATGAACAGTGTGTATTTCTGTTGGTCCTGGTAGGTGGGACTTGATTTTGACTGTAGTCCTCTGTTCCTGTAAATCCTAAAAAGGAAAATACTACAGATTTACAGAATCATAGCAAGCAACCAAAACCATAGTGTAAATATCCATAAGCTGTGTACTCCATCAAATATTTGCTGAACTCTCCTTTTATTTCAGGCATTCTGCTAAGAGCTGCCAAGGAGCTTACTGAGGAACAAGACCTGGTCCCTGTGTTTTCACAAAATTGTTAAGAAAACAAAACACAGTAAGTGAACATTAAGTATTGAGACTGTTTATACAAAGTAACACGGAGGAAATTATATATTGGGATTGCTTCTAAACAGCATTCTGCGAGTGATTATAAACACAAAGACTGAGCAATGTGAAAAGATTCTTCGATTGTTTTCAGCCCAGTGGAGAATGAATCTTAGTAAACCTCAGCATCTCCGCTACTCATTTCCATAGTAACCAAACAGTCTAGGGAAGTGGTAACATTAATACTTATCAGGGAAATTAAAATAATGATAGCATACACTGAGATGGACTATAATTTAGGCAAAGGTAATATGATTTTGCTGGTATTATCTCACTTAAGCCTCATAGTAATACGCCAAGTTAAGAAGTATTACTAAGTGCTCAGAGAGAGTAGACAACATTCCAGCCTGCAGGTGCCAAGAACTATTTGGCCACAGTGCATGCTTCTAAGTAGTAGGTGACATGTCAGGATAGGAGCATGCTTCATCCTTGTAAATTTTTTTGTGTGAGAAAAGAATGCAGAAAATCTGAGTTGAATTATGTGGGGAAACAGGTTGGCTGGAGATAGAGAATCAGAATAAATTCTTCTATGTACATTCTACCAACATGTGTAACGGGGGGGGGGGCGGGCAGGAATATTTGTAAGCATGTGTTTACATACAGCTTGCTAAAAAGTCAACTTCTCATTCGAATTGAATTTCTGAATAGAGGGCTAGGACATGCTATATGCAGTTGATGAATGATGAATCACAAAGACTGATCTTGACATTTATAAGGAGTATGTATATAGGCATAGTTTAAGGTTTAAATATCAATTCACAAATTCAGTAAATAGTTCAGAAAAGTAAAAGTTCTGTTTTAAAAAAGGCAAATTCCTCCATCAGAATCCACTATCAGTCCAGCAGAAAATCCCAGGAATTCCTGGGATCTGGGATGTCCTGTGACTGACTTATATTAGGTTTGGGAGCGCTCACTGTTAAATTTCCAAGAATTTCTTCCAAATAGGTAGATGTTGAGGTGGTTTGAGCATAGTATGTTGGGAGTATTTGCACTGTGGAAACCAGTGAATGTTCTACATCATTCCGAGAAACACTCCTTAAGACTGAATGACCGTGATGTACAGCCTAGAAGCATCAAGGGCACTTTAGCAATCGTGGGACAGTGAATATTGTTAACATGAAGAAGAGCGAGTGGAGAGAAGGAAGATGAATATCATGCAAACGGAGTTAGAACAAGTGACAGATTGTGATCACAGCAATTGAGAAATGATTGAGGAACTTGAAAAAAGTGAAAACTTCCAGATCCATAGACAAATCTACTAATAAGCTATAGAAATGAGTTGTGAAAGTCAAAGTGTCCTGGGAAGCATCTAGCACAGTGGCACACACTCTCCTCTGTGATTACAATTATCTCATTGTGCAACAGCTAATAATAACCTGTGCTGAATGGTTTTTGTCAACTTGACATAGACTACAATCATCTCTGAGGAGGGAACCTCAATTAAGAAAAGATTGGACTGTATGCAAAATGTAGAGCATTTTCTTAATGAGTGATTGATGACCATTGTGGGTAATGCCATTCCTGGGCTGGCAGTCCTGAGTTCTATAAGATAGCAGGCTGATCAAGCCATGGAGAGCAAGCCAATGAGTAGTAGCCTCCTCCTATGGCCTCTGCATCAGCTCCTGCCTCCAGGTATCTGCCCTGTTGGAGTTCCTGTCCTGACTTTCTTTGATGATGAATTGTGATATGGAAATGTAAACCACATAAACCCTTTCCTCCCCAGGTTGCTTTGGTCATGGTGTTTCATCATAGCAATAGTAATCTAAGACATAAGTGATGGTATTACTCATATTTTTCATAATCTACTGTTTATGCACAGAGAGATCTGTTACCATGGGTGTTGAGGATACACATTAAATCCAAAGCAAACTTTATATTCAGCTACTACCATAAACTCTGGTAGGACATTCAGATGATGAAACTGAATATCAAAATGTCCAGGATTTGTTGGACATAACCCTGTGGCCATCAGTCACATAGGGTCACACCCCAGGCCCCTAGTGTTCTGGCTAGACTCCATCCCAAAGTCACCTGGCTACAACCAGGTTTTCCCTACCCCACAGTTACCTGGCAATAGCCAGGTAGCCTGGCCCACTATAAAAGGGGCTGTGTGACCCCTCCTTTCTCTCTCTCGTCCCTCTCTTTTGTCCTTCTCTCTTGTCCTCTTTTCTTGTCTCTTGCCCCGCCCCCTGCTCCCCATCTCTTCCCATTCTCTTTCCATCTGACCATGGCCGGCTCTTCTTTCCCTCTTCACCTTTTTCTCTCTTTTCTTTTCCCCTACTTTTCTATAATAAGGCTTTAAAATCATGGGCTGTCTCTTCTTATCAAAACCCACCCATTCTGGAGCAATGGAACAGGCCTCACAGTGCTTCCCGCTGCTGGACTGGATCAAGGAGTCCACCCCCTAGCAGGGTCACCTCCCTCAACAGGTAAATGGGCCTGCAGACCCCCTCCCCCCAGCCTGGTCTCCCTCCGCAGGTAAGTAGGCCCGAGTCAAAATGGTCCGGCAAGGACTAACGATAACAAAGTTCTCTACATTAGGTTCTATACTGACTAGGATGCCTAATACATAATAGTAATGTGTGTTGAAAGACATTTGTTATTTAAATGCAAGGAACTTAGACCAAGAAAGGACTTTGAATGAGGTAGTGCTCTATTGTGGACATTGTTTATAACTGTCAGTACATGATGATAAGAAAAAGAGACTTGCTGGTTCTGTTACTGCTTCTCAAACTCTTGGAGACAATGCACCCACTTGCCCGTTCCTGTTCTATTGCACCTGGCACATCATGACCAGGCCCCACCCCAACCAACGCATTAAGAATTTATCCAGGGCTGTGAGCTGCTGTCTGCTTTTGTGAAGAGCTTTTCAGTAGGATTTGAATGATCATCCAGGTTGGAGAGCTATGAATACAGGAACAGTGAATAATGGGGACAGAAATACTTATGGCTGAAAATCAAGGATTGTCTGAAACACAATCCAAATTGTAAAGGTCTCTTCCTTCATTGATCTGGATGAGAGGACCTTCGGGAGAGAGCAACTGTATGTACTCAAAGAGCCTCCAGGACAATTGGAGAAAGAGTGTCTGATACAACAGGGACATATTTAACACAGATATTTACAAGTTAATACAAGAAAACATTGTGATGGTGAGCTTTAATTGTCAACTTGACACAGTCTAGAGTCACTCAAGGTAGACCGTCTAGAGCTGGTTGGACTGTGGGTATCTGTTGGGGATTATCTAGAACAGTGGTTCACAACCTTTCTAATGCTGCGACAGTTTAATGTAGTTCCTCATGAAGTGGCGACCACCTGTCTAAGTTAGGGTTTCCATTGCTGTGAAGAGACACCAAAACTAAGCAGCTCTTATAAAGGATAACATTTGATTGGGGGCTGGCTTACAGGTTCTGATGTTGAGTCCGTTATCATCGTGGTGGGAACATAGTAACATCCAGGCAAGCATGGCCCTGGAGGAGCTCAGAATTCTACATCTCGTTCTAAAAGCAAACAGGAGAAGGCTGAATCTCTCGGGCAGCCAGGAGGATGGTCTCAAAGCCCACCCCCCACAATGACACACTTCTTCCAGGAAGGTCACATATACTCCAACAAGGACATACTTCCTAATAGTGCCACTCTCTGGACCAAGTGTGTTCAAACCATCACATACCCCCCAACCATAAAATTATTTCATTGCTACTTCATAACTGTAATCTTGCTGCCACTACAAATCATAAAGTAACTATCTGATATGCAGACTATTTGATATGCAACTCCTAAAGGAGTCAAGACCCACGTGTAAGAACCACTGTTCTAGATTGCATTAGTGGAGAGAGGGGCTCCTAGACTGTGTGAGCTAAGGACAAGAGAGCATTCATGTGCTACCTTCTGTCCTTGGTTATGAGAGTGATGGACCAGCTCCTCCAAGCTCCTGTCACTGTGACTTCTCTACTAGGTTGGACAGTCACCTGAATCCAGAGCTAAAAATACCCTTCTCCCATGAGTCGTTCTGTCAGGATATTTTAAAACGCCAGCACAAAACAACTCCGACTCAGACCCTTTTGTCTAATGATGTTATTTTAGATGTTTCATTTCTAATCCAGCAATTCTTATCAACTGGGTCTCTATTCTTATTGGGCCTTCTTCTCCCTCCCATGACCATGTCAGAAGAGTCTCTTCTCAAAATGTGGGAATTTCTTTTGTCATCTTTTGTCAGATATTATTCCTTCGACTGCATCCTTTCAGTGGACTTCCCCCTTTATTCAGACCACAGGGAAGAGCTTTTGTCGTACATCCTACCTCTCAGTTCCACAGCCACTAATTCTGTGAATAACATTCCGTTTTATCTACCTGGCTTCTCATGGTTCTAAACTCACTGGGTGTTTCCACCGTTGGGCCTTTGGACTCGCTTTACCCTGGCTGGAACTCTGCCTTTAAGAAGGCACATGTCGCATTCACCTTCCTCAAGTCTGTGCTCAGACTGTTCATCGGCACAGAAGAACTTCTTCAGGTTTTAACTATTGCATCCAGCGTTGACAGACAGACCTGTATTTTGTTTATTTTCTGTTCCTTTTAGCTTTTTTTGGATATAGAATTTCAAATTAATATTTAGTGCCATATCTCTGGTGCCTAGCCTCTTCCCTGAATATAGTTGGCACTTAATCACAAGATTTGCAGAATGAGAATATTAATTAAAATATACATGACCAAAATTCAAATTATAAAGATATAATTATAACAACAATGAAGGCATAGGAACAGCTTCCTTTGTTGCAATCTTTCTTACTTAATTGCATTTCTGGCAACCATTTAAAGTAAAAAAAAAAAAAACAAATTTGATTTCATTTACCGATATTGAGTATGCAATTTTGTAGAGTTGGTTCTCTATTTTTACCTCTTCCTGGGTTCTGGGATCAAATTCAGGTCCTTGGGTATGTTCAGCAAGCTCTTTTCCTGCTGAGCCATCTCACCAGCTCAAACAACACCCATGTAACAATTTTAAAACTGCCTTCCCCTGTTTTTCTCTAGATCTTTAAACAGCCTGCCTTTATTTATATTTCTTGTTTTATTGATTTCTCTTCTGTTATGACAAGACTATTTCATTCATTTACTTTTGTTTGTTTGTTTTTTGAGACAGGGTTTCTCTGTGTAGCCCTGGCTGTCCTGGAACTTGCTCTGTAGACCAAGCTGGCCTTGAACTCAGAGATCCCCCTGCTTCTGCCTCCTAAGTGCTGGAATTAAAGGTGTACATCACCACCACATGACTTGTTTACATTTTTTAATTGTTCCAATACAGTTATTATGACTAATTTTAGAGTTTAATAGTCATAGTTGAGATTAATATTATGCTACATTTATTTCTGACTCTTTGAGGTGCTGAATATCAAATACCCTTAGTTAAACATGGAGCCTTTGACCTACTTTTTTTTTTATTATTTATTTTATTTTATTTTTTAATTTACATTCCAAATCACTTCCCCTTTCCCGTTTCCTCCCTCCCCGAAAGTCCCATAAGCCCCCTTCCCTCCCTCTTTTCTCCATTCAACCCCCTCTCGTTTCTCTGTCCTGGTGTTCCCCTACATCCAGTCTTTCCAGGACCAGGGGTCTCTCCTACCATCTTTTTAGAAATCTATTGATATGCGGATTGTGTCTAGGGTATTCCGAGATTCTGGGTCAATATCCCCTTATCAGTGACTGCATACCATGTGTGTTCTTTTGTGATTGGGTTACCTCACTAAGGATGATATTTTCAAGATCTGACCATTTGCCTAGGAATTTCGTGAATTCATTGTTTTTAATTGCAGAGTAGTATTCCATTGTGTAGATATACCACATCTTCTGAATCCATTCCTCCGTTGAGGGACATCTGGGTTCTTTCCAGCTTCTGGCTATTATAAATAAGGCTGCTATGAACATAGTGGAGCATGTGTCCTTATTGCATGCAGGTAAAGTCTCTGGGTATATGCCCAGGAGTGGTATAGCCGGATCCTCCGGGAGTGTCATGCCCAGTTTTCTGAGGAACCGCCAGACTGCTTTCCAGAGTGGTTGTACCAGCTTGCAATTCCACCAGCAGTGGAGGAGTGTTCCTCTTTCTCCACATCCTCGCCAACAACTGCTGTCTCCTGTGTTTTTGATCTTAGCCATCCTGACTGGTGTGAGATGGAATCTCAGGGTTGTTTTGATTTGCATTTCCCTAATGACTAAGGATGATGAACATCTCTTTAGGTGCTTCTCAGCCATTAGATATTCTTCAGGTGAGAACTCCAGAGAGGCAAGTAACCCTATTAAAAAATGGGGTACAGAGCTTTGACCTACTTTTTATCCACACAGGGTAACTTGGATTCCAAGTATCTTTTCTGTCATCTTCAAAGGGTCCTTTGGAAAACTAGTTGGTACAAATTAACGTGTTCCTATTTTCTGGTCTCCACTTTTAAATTTGAAAAGAAATAGGTTGGGGTGGCGTCGAAGACTTGTAATCCTAGAAGTCCAGAGGTTGAAGAGGGATTTTAAGTTCAAGGTCAATTTACACTACATAAATTCTGGCAGAAACAGCCTAGAACAAGGTTGAGATTTGTCTGGAGGAACTAGAGGGCAGATGTGTCCCTGAGGGCTTGCTGTTGGTGGCTTCTGTGGTGGACATACTGCTTCCTGGTAGCCTCAGCTTGGTGTTCCAACACCTGCCTCTGGCCTTGTAAGGAGCATAGCATCTTCAGGGAAGATTCAGGTTAAGTGTGTTTCTAAGTCTGATGTGCCAATGCACTGAAGGCCAAATCTAATAGACACCCATAGCATGATAACCCTTTCTAAGGGGAGCGAAGGCTTTGCTAATGTGGCCATGATTCCTCCTGGTTACGTCATCTGTGACCTCTGTCAGGGCATGATTCTTCCATTTTATCCCATTGCTCATTCCCCCCCCAGACTATCATATACTTAAAAAATCCTCCACAGTCTTCATTACAATCAAGTCTAATTGTTTAGCAAGCCATCTTTCTTAAGGCCAATCAGCTCCTTTGTGTTCAAATAATTCCCAGAGAATCATCTCATTCCTCAGATTCCTGACTGCACAGCTAGTCACATCTCTGTGCCCTTCAGGTAAGAACAAAAAAATAATGTATGTTTTCTGTTGATTGAAGGCATCCTGAAAGATTCAGTGTTTCATGAATACAGACAGCTGAGCACCATGTTTCTGTAGCAGGCATATATCTGAAATGGATGGAGGTGTTTCTCTGCCGGAGACTGGCTGGATGTTAGACCAGGTTCATGTTGGGTCTTAGCATATTTGCAGCCACTTTGACTTAATGATTCACCACCAGATGGTCTGTCAGATCTGAAGGGAAAGTGAACAAGAAGTATTGGAATTACTGAATTGGGCACAGGGCTTAAGATTCCTTTTGCATTGCTCACACGGTGAGTAGGACCACACCGTGGTACAGCTTGTGTCACAGCAAAACACAAGGGGAAGACTTACATACATAAAGTCAAAGTGAAAATGTTTCAGCTACATCCATTCATTTAGTGAACCTTTAATTAATATGTATTGACCATCTGCTCTTTGGGGAGTTCTGCACTAAGTTGTAGAGATGGCACACAGAAATGATCAAGGAAGATTAATTACTACCTGACCTTATAGACCTAAGGATCTCAAAACTACAATGGAGCCTTGATGACCATCATAGCATCCCCGTGCACTGCATTTCTGATGAGGTCCAGGTAATGCTGGTGGCCAGTCATAGAGTAGTCAGTCTAGTATACAGTCATGTACAGGGCATACTACTTTATGATAGATGACTACACTACTGGTCTATATTTATTATATACATTGTATTATTATTTTAGAATGTTTATTCATTAAAATACATTTATGGGCCTGTGATATGACTTAGTGGGCAAAGACATTTGCTGTCAAGCCTAATGACCTGAGTTTGATTCCTGGAAACCACATGCTGTAAGAAGAGAACAAATCCAGAAGGTTTATTTTCTGACCTCCAGATGCATGCCCTGGAACCTCATAAATAAATAAAAAAAATTAAAGTATACTATACAGCAAGTATAGTATGTGGTATTATACCAGCAGAGAACTTACACATTCCATGCTTACCAAGTTATTTAATTGTATCATTTTCTGTTGTGTTTGATTTAATCTCATTTTAAAAATCCATAATGGCCCTGGGAGCAAAGGGCCTCTGTGTGTGCGTTGGATAAGCTCGGTGGGTGGGAATTGCAGTATACTTTGTGATTTTCACAGAGTAGCAACAATCAACCAATGATGCAGTCTTAGCTTTCTTCCCTTTGCAGGGCTAAAATGCTGACCAAAAACAACAGGGGAGGGAAGGGTTTATTTCAGCTAACACTTCAGGCAACAGTCCAGTGGCTGGGTGAGGTCAGGGAAGGAGCTCCCAGCAGGCACCTGGAAGCATCCAGAAAGCAGAAGTCACAGAGGAATGAAGCTTACTGCATTGCTCTTCATGGACTGGCGTGGCTTGCTTAGTTATACAGCTTAGAACCATCTGGCCGGGAGTGGCATTGCCCGTGGTGGGCTGGTCTCTCCTACATCAGTCATTAATCAAAATGCTGTCCATAAGCCAGTCTGATGGAGGAGGTTCTCTCAGCTGAGGTTTCCCCTTCCCAGATGACTGGAGCTTGGGTCAAATTGACAAAAGGAAAAAAAAAGCCTAAAACCCTAAGTAGTACAGACAAGTGTTTCAGAACACACTGAGCACTTCTTTCCAGACGGGGACCTTATTACTAGCTCAGATGCCTGAAATTATTCCTGGGGGGGTTGGGGGGGAGCCAATATTCTAGCTCATGGAACAGTAAATCTCTTAGGTAAACTGAAATACAGTAGCTGTGCATTCATTTACTCTACCGCCTCATATATATAATTTTAATAACTTTGAAATAAATGCTACTGTATACCAGACAGGCACCTGCATTCTTTGGAGTGCATGGTTATCTGTTACGGAGGTTGGACACACCCCTTCTGCTTCCCTGTGGTCTGCGGTTGTCAGGGTTACTCTTAAGGATGTGAGGCTGCCTCGGGACAATGTGTGTCACTTAAGAAGATCTTGTGTTTACGTTTTTAAAGTACGAAGGAAGACAAAGGCACTCTCAGGACATCTTCTTGACTTCTTTTGGCTTCCATCCTAAGGGTTTTTGTTGCTTAGACGTCAATCCTCAGCGTCACTTGAAATATACCCTAATTTGACTTGGTTATCCTGCACATGCATTCTGTTTTCATTCTAGGTCAAATCTTCCTGTGCTGACCCACACACTATTTCCAGTTTCAATTTTTATTATGAGTATCTTTTGGTATGAGCATTATGCAATGTGTGCTTGGTCGGGTCTATATGTGCTTCTTGAGGTATGGGGCCATCTCATTATGCACAACTACTTTTTATGTAAATGAACATCTCTTTATGTAAATGAGTATTTCTTTATGTAAATGAGTGTTTCTTTATGTAAATGAGCACTCTTTTATGTAAATGAACATTTCTTCACTATTCCAACAGGCTTAAAAGGAGTCACATCCCCAACCCACAAACTCCACAAAAATGAGGGTCACAGTTTATAATAATTGCTTTTCTCACTAGAGTAACATACGTAGCCCAGCATTTTTTTTTCACAGAAATTGAGGAAGGAACAAGATGCTTGATGGATAGAAGTAAAGGTACAATGCTTTAAGGCCCATTAATAATTTTCATCTATGACATATAAAAATTGTAACACATACATTGACTTCTATGGAGTTCACCTATGGGATAGCTTCAGTCCCTAGTTAGCCTCATTGCCAATATTCTTATGAAGGTCTGAACCCATAGATTCTCATTGGATAATAAGATGATGGCTTACGCAAGTGAGTATTAAAAAGTTATTTTTCTTGTTCTTCTAGTAACCTGGTTCTGTGAAGCAAACAATGAGGGCTTAAAAAACTGGTCTCCGTCCTGATTTGAGGCCAATCCATGCAAAAGGGCAACTTAGACTTCTCTGTTGCTAAACACCATGACCAAAAGACGATGTGGGAAGGGAAGGATTCACTTGGCTTACATGTCCTGGTTACAGTGGATGAAATCAGTGTGGGAGCTCAGGAAGGGGTAAAAGCAGGAAGCATGGAAGAAAACTGCTTTCTGGCTTGTTCTCCAGAGCTTCTTGTTCGTGCTTTCATAGGCCACCCAGGACTGTCTGACCAGAGCTGCTTGAGACGACCGCAGTCACTTTCCGATCGGTGGCCCCAACCTTGCTTGGCTCCTAGCCGCCCAGCTGCATCCCACTAACCCACCTTCGGGGCAGCGGTTGAGGCCCAGCAGCCTGCCTTGCTCTGGCTCCTAGTCACCCTCAGAGAGCAGCAACTCTTTGGCCACTCCAGCCAGGCCTGAACACTGCAGCTCCCCGCGATTAGTGCCCAATGGTACAGCTCCCAGTGGGATGGGCTCTCCCACATCAATCATTAATCAAGAAATTCTCCACACGGCCTTGCCTATATAGGCAGTCTGATGGAGGTAGTCCCTCAATTACAGTTCCTTCTTGCCAGATGACCCTAGCTTGTGTCAAGTTGACAAAACTTAACCATTATAACCATGTATGATGTCATTTTATATTAGTGAATTAAAGGAATAGGTATGGCTTCATGCAAGACCTGGTGCGAGAGGCCTCAATGGAATGAAGAATCCAAAATAGTTCTGGCTGCACACTGGAGGTGCCTGGAAAACCCCAGGAAAACTTTCACTTTCTGGGACTTCTGGGATCATTGAATGAGTGTGGTCTGAACACTGGCAGTCTTAAAAGTTAAAGGACTCTAGAAATGCACCCTGGTTTAGAGAGAAATAGAGTCCTTCCTCACAGTTTCCTTCAGCTCCTCACAGGCATACACCCCCGCCTTCTGCTGGGCTGTGAAGTTGGAAGGGCTGGGGCTACTCCATGTCAGATAGTTTTCATTTTGGAGATTTTCTCTTAGATGTAATCTGCTGGGCATTATAAGGTCATTTGTGAGGGGTGGCAGAGTATGGCTTTGTATGCAACACATTTCTTCTGAGTCTTTTACAGTTCCATGTCTTTCACAGAGTTCACCATACTTAGAAACTTGGGAGCCTTTCCTGAGGATTTGAATCCAAATCTACCGTAAAAGCAATACTAATAGCAGAACGTAGAAGACAGAACAGAGACCCAGGCCTGATTGTCCTTGATGAGGGTTTGAGTTTTATATATCCCTAGGTTCTGTATTCTTTTTTTTTAGTTCTATAACAGATTAAGGAAATAAAAGCAGTTGGGCACCATTCACTCATTTATATTTTCATTCACCAGCCATCTGCTGAGTGTCTTCTCAGGCTTGGCAACATAGTAGTGAATAGATTACACAGTCCCTGTCCTCAGCCTGATTGGAGACAGAGAAGTAAGTGAGCAGTTAGGCTTTGTGTGAACATGTGTGACAATGAGGGAGAACAGGATGCTGTCAGAGACATCCAACCCCAGACCTAGCAGCCGGGTTAGAGGGTAGTGATAGCAAAAGCTTCATGGGGAAAAAAATGGTCTTTGAGTATAGAAAAACAAATCTTGCTGTTCTAGATGTGTGCAACGCTTTGGTAATATACAGATGGTGGCTCTTGGGACTCAACCTAGCTTTCAGCTTGCAGCTGCTGTGTCCCTTCTATATCACTGTGCAGAAAACAGTAAACAATTGAAGGAAAGGGAGGAGGAGGAGGAGGAGGGTGTTAAAAAAATGTCTGTGACTCAGATAATGGGAAAGAGACCTAGGAGGTCACTGTTGGCACTACAGTGCCGGTGGGCTTCTCCACAAAGTGATATGGGTTAAGATAGGGAAGAATCAATGCCATGAAATGATTCTGTTATGGTATCCCTGGTCTTCAACTTTGTTACTCTCCCTAGCTGATGATGCATGGACCCTCTAGGGGGACCAGCAGCTAGCAAAGCAACAATCCTGCTTGTTGACTCCTACTGTGTTGGCTTTAGGCAGCTTCTGTGAAGTGGGAGTTCCAAAGAATATGAAGATTTTATCTGTGACTTCAGCAGTGTTAAGTCCTCATGGAGGAAATCTGAGAGACTGGCCAGGACGGTGGGGAGAACAAAGGAAGCCACATCTCTATGAACACTACGAGGTATGACTGCCTTGCCTGACTTGCCTTATCTGATTTTCAGTGAGATTGGCAAAAGCCGTGGAAAGGCCCTCACTGTCATGCCTCCCCAGATCTGAAGCGTAGACGTTTGTTTCCTAGTCTCTGTCTCTTAAAGATTTCCACGTAGGGAGACAGGCTGATCTTAAATGTAGAGGTTCGTAAGGCAGAATTTTATTTAGAAGAAAAGTGATTCTTTCCTAGAGGAATGATTTTTCTGTTCATATGCCATGGACCAGCCTTGACTTGGAGAGAGGTTCTGAGGGAGGGGCATCTGGGAGAGGTGAAAACAAAGGACTCAAAGTCAAAGTGTGGATCCAAGCTGGTGCTCTATGCTCTGCTGGAGCCAGATTTCCAGGCTGTTTTCTCTCTGTTCTGCTTTCTGTCTTTCCGATCTGCTTTCTCTGAAGATCTCTAGACAGTGCTCTCTCTCTCTCTCTCTCTCTCTCTCTCTCTCTCTCTCTCTCTCTCTCTCTCTGTGTGTGTGTGTGTGTGTGTGTGTTCTGCTGTAGACAGCTCTCCAAGCAGTACTCTTGCTATTCTAGAAAATTCTCTGGATAGTTCATCTCCTGAAGATCATAAACCTAGTCTTTTATTTTACATACCAATCCAGTCATTTACTTCAGGTTTCCTTATGATTATTCTATAAATCAGCATCCTATGACCCCAACCCTTTAATCCTTAGGAAACAGCAAGCACACATTTTCTTCTAATATTGCAAAACAAACAAACAAACAACCCTCAGAGAATCTGCCTGCCTCTGTTAAGCACAGACTATAAACTAGCTGGATGGGACCCCATCCAGAAATTACCATTTCTACCACACCAGGTTGACCTTGAACTCAGAACACTTAGAAGACTCTGTCTGCCTTTGTATCTGCTTGCCTTTGCATCTTTCTGACAAGCTCAGTCCTTAATACAGCTTCCTTTGTTCCTTTAGGAACAAAGTCCCTCATATAATTCATATTACATCCTCATTTTTTTGCATAGTTGAGAAATTATATATTTTCAAACTCATGTTTTTAGAGTTCTTATCCACAACCTTAAGGGCTGTCCTGAAGGCTACAGGGCTCACCATTTTTCTGAGACATAGTCACACCTTTGCCTCCTGAACTTTGCTGTCTTTGATTATCATGGAGTCATTAACGTTAACAAGGAGGACATTCCTTAAAGGAGGAATGTAAAATATGTACATTATTATATAAACAATCCTTATGCCCAAGGCAGCCATCGACATTCCTAGAGGCCCACTTCCGCTGGCCCTGTCCCAGGGGCAGGATCTATATCGTTCTGTCCCCACCAAGGCCATGCTGGGCCTGGCACTCAGGGATTTTAAAGATTCTGTTTTTCCACTAACTATTCTTTTTAGGATTTAATTTCTCTAATTACACCTTAGCATGTCTTGGAAAGGTCTGTACTTAGTTTCAGATCCTATATCAGGCCTGTCTGTGTTTTGAAGTCCACTTCCTAATAGATTTTGTAGCACAGAGACATCTTTTTCAATATCATCTGGGCCCAAGGAACACCAATATCCATGAGAAGAGGTCTGGTCTGGTCTATATCTCTTCTCTACTCAAATCTCCAAGCTACATACCCTTGATTATTCTCAGTCCCAAATTCATAGTGAAGACAGTGACTTTACCATTATTAACTGAGTAAACAGAGAAGACCTGACAAAATACAAATAGTAATGATGAATATACTTATAAGAATATTTAGCATTACTACTAAAAAGTAGGGAAACAGCACAGAAGAAGAAAATGAAAACTGCCAACAGTTCAAGTGGCCTACAATAATCAGTTGGTGAAATCTGAATATAATAGACTATCATTCTCATTGTAAAAATTCACATATCAAGAAATCAAAGAAGCAAGGCACACACCTGTCATCTCAGGACATCTGATGTTGAGTCAAGAAGATCTTGAGTTGGAGGCCAACCTTGGTTATGTAGCTAGTTCCAGGCTGGCCTGGGCTAACTAGACCTGCATCAAACAAAACAAAACATAATAAATAAACAAACATAAAAACTATGTAAATAATGTCCTTACTTTTAAAAATGGAAGAATTTATAAAGGATAAAAGTTGTAGAAATATCAATACTACCTATTTTTAATAGTATGACTGTAACTAATTTTAATTTCCTGCAAATATTTTTCTGTATTTCCTCCAAATATTTTCTATTTTTCTAGCCTAAAAATGTAGTCAGGAATGCCAAGTAAAAGCAAGTTTTAAGAAAAATAAAAACGATGCTAAAATCACAGTTTTTTCCTATAGTGTAATTTTCCCAGAGAAAATTTTTTGAGAAAAATAATTTTAGGAAGTCACCTAATATTGGTGTTTGTTGCAGTAATTTCCAACCCCAATAATCCCTTACAAAAAAACCAAACAATCCAGTTATTGTTTATGTAAGCTATGTGCCTAAATTGGGCAGAATTAGTACTATTACTAGTTTATTCCCCAGCTATGAGACCCTTTGCTACTTGCAGTTTCTCCTGACCATGTGGTTCTGCTCCATCATGGCTTCCTCCTCCTCCTCCTCTTCTGTCCTCTCTCCTTCCCTTCTCTTCTCTTCTCTTCTCTTCTCTTCTCTTCTCTTCTCTTCTCTTCTCTTCTCTTCTCTTCTCTTCTCTCTCTCTCTCTCTCTCTCTCTCTCTCTCTCCCCTCCCCCCCCGTTCCCACTCTCAAAGAACTACCATCCCCCCTTTTCCCTCCACTGCCTAATCATAGGCTCTAGGCTTTTTTCACCAGTAAATGGGGAGAAGGTTCACATGAGATCACCTGAGTATGTGATTGTGATTGACTGCTCTTCCAGGAGTCACCTCTCTTAAGGAAACAGAATTAACATCAGAATTCAAACAGCATCAGGACAACTCAAAACAAGCATTGGTTTTTCTTTGTGAGAGCTTGTTGTGCTGGAAATAAAATATAATATTGTTCATGAAGCTATGACTTAAATGACTAAACCAGTCATAGCTAACCTTAGAATCAGACCTACAAGTCTAATGATACTGTCTTTTCTGATCACCATAACTAAAACTGTGCAAGCCAATTTAATTTCCTGGGGTAAGCTGGCACATTTACAGGACCCAGATCTAGTTTCTTGCAGCCCCCGTTATAATGCAAAGAATCATTTTGTTAAGCTGATAGAAAAGACTGTGGCACTGAGAAGATCTTAGGAATGATTATGAAATTCCTCCTCTGTCTTTTATAAACAGAACACCTTCTGGATGTGCAGACATACCCACATTTTATCTTACTATTTTAAGTTTTTGTGGGTGTTTATAATTGTCTTCTCAGAATCTTTTTTTCCTCCTTCTTTATTAACGATAGTAAGCAATTTATGTTTTTATACACTACTGCTTCTGAGTTGTCATTTCCATAAGTCTGATTCCTGTCCCTAGTGTTTCGTCTATGTCATTAATTCACCCTGATGGAAAATAGACACAGACATTGTTCTTCTTTACGTTACAAATAAGGAAACAAACATGGAGAACTAATTTGCCTGAGATTGTCCATGCTGCAAATTATGAAACTAACTTTGTAAGTGATTCTGAAAACATGTCTCCATATATTTGGAGGGACATGCCCAGTGATATTGAATGCTTTGTGTGTGGTGTTTCCCCACTCAGTCACTGAGGAGTGAGAGGTGACAAGATTTACTGCTGACCACGGAGATAGAGCGAGAACACAAGCCATTTGATCTGCAACTAACTGAATTAGTTAGTCCAACTAACTGAATTGTGACATGTTGGAGCCTAGTACTATGAGAATAAAAGTTTTGAAATGGTAGAGTCTTGGGTATTCACAGACTTTGTGGGAGAAGAGAGTTACACAAAGCAAGAGAAAGAATGGAAGATAAACTTATGAAGACCTGGTTCAAGGGAAAACTTAGGGTGTGTTGGCAAGGAACATCTGCACCTGTGGGGTGGCTTCCTGGGGAACTCTGGGTCCCCATTTCCCCCTAGCCATCTAGGAGGTTCCCTGAAGGACGGATCAGAGAGTCACACCACCCAGGACAAGACAGAGACTGGGTGTGGTACTGTTAGTGGTTGTGTGTAGGGAGGGAGTAAGACAGAACAGAAGCAAAAGTGCCATCGAGGATCGGGGTGTCACAGACGGTCTCTGGGCTTCTTCCATAGTTTCTGATGCTCTGCCTCAAGTCTTAGAATTCAACATGGACCCATGGCAGCCAATGGAGGACCGTCAAAGGGAATATACATATGTGTGTGTGTGTGTGTGTGTGTGTGTGTATACATTCATTCATTCATTCATTCATTCAAGAGTATGCCTTCAGAGAGGTCAGTGTATATGTTTAATTTGAGAGTCTCTATAGACACTGATATGGTAGTTTGCTCAAATACATGGTATATGAAAGATGGCTCTCCAAGATTGCACTGGAGAACCTAAAATATTATCATCCTACAATCATTGTTAGTTGAAAATGGTGTATTCCTGGACAGATCATGCCAAGCCATCACAGTTCACACTTGAAAAGTCCTTTATTGAAAGAAGGGAAGAAGCAAGGTAGAGAAAAAGAGATAGGTTGAGGTTCATGTCTTTTATCTGGGCCATGACATAGGAAAAGCAGGTGATGACTTGCAGGTGATGCAGGTTGCAGGGTTGACATGGCAACGGACACAAGAGGGTCCTGTCGCCTAGAGATGACATCATCACTGAATTTAGAGGCTGGCTGTAAACAGCCTCTGATGCTAACAATCATACTTGAGTGTAGTTCTCATTGACAATATTTCCTGGTTTTGCCATGCTGGACCTTCTCAGTCCTTAGTTCACCTCTTAGTGAGTAATTTTATTTTGGTCAACTTTATAGTGAATTTTTTGAGATTATAATATAATTATAGCATTTCTTCTTTTTGTTTTCTTGCTTTAAACCCTCCTATAGACCTTACCCTATTCTCCTTCAAATTCATAGTCTATTTTGACCAATTGTTATTACATATAGATAGATAGATAGATAGATAGATAGATAGATAGATAGATAGATAGATAGATAGATATGTTTTCATAAATATAACCTATTCTGTTTATATTTATGTATGCTTTCAGGGCAGACTGCTTGGCACTGAACAACCAATTGAGGTGCCCTTTCCTAGGGAGGACCACTGTACCCACTCCCAGAATAACTCAGTTGGCTGTAGTTCTTTGAGTACAATGGAACTTTACCCCATCTTTTGGACAACTTTTGTAATTTAAACTCAAATCTAGCTATGAGAGAAATTTAGTAGGTTATGCCATCTCTGGTTTAGAATGTTCGAGAAGATGGCCAAAATGGATGCCTAATTGCAAAAATAATCTAGTTGTAAATAAGCCTAAAATGGATAACCTGCTATTTGTATATGTAGTGGCTATTCTTGGTTGTCAACTTGACTATATCTGGAATGAACTAATCAAGAATTGGAAGGCTCAACTATGATCCTAATCTGGAGGCTCAGAGATACAAGTTTCTGACCTGGATCTTGGCATGGAGATCTTGAAGCATAGTGGCTATGAATTCCAGAAGATTAAGACAAGATGATCTCTGAGTTCAAGGTTATCTGGAATTAATGGAGTGGTGGCACACACCTTTAATCTGGGCCACACCCTCTGCTAGAGACCTATATTAGGACATTGGAAGAAGGAAGATTTACTCTGACTCTTCCTGGCCTGCTTTCTTCGTGGGACTGAACAACTGCTAGATCCTTGGGCTTCCATTCACAGCTGCTGCTGACCATTGTTAGGGAGTTGGACTACAAGCTGTAAGACAAATTCCCTAACTATATAGAGACTACCCATACGTTCTGTGACTCTAGAGAACCCTAATACAGTGTATGTTGCTTACTTTTAGAGTTGACACTACTGGTCCTTTCCCAGTAGGAGGTACATCTCAAATAGCTGTGGCACAATGCTTAGAATGATTTGTCAGATAGGAAGCAAAATGGAGTAACCAGGCCACCAAAAGAAGCACTGACATTTCTTACTGCCTTCTGCATTTCTTGTTTCTTCTAAGTAATAATGTAGATTAAACTTCTTACTTTCAAAGTTTGCATCAGAAGTTTTGAAAACTACTAAGCCATGACTGGGTACTGTTCTTTGTTTTTGACTGTTTGCCCCACGGTCCTTCCATCTTACAGCAGAAGAACTTTGTATTATATAGGTTCAGAGGTAGATTTCGTGGGGACCAGACAGCTCTTACATAGCAGAATTTGAACACAAGTCTTTTTAAGTTCAACTTTTGCTTTATTCTTCTACAGTGTAATCCCTCAATACTGCTCCCATGAGATGAGAGGACCCTGCAATAAGTATTGTTTACCCACACAATATCTTCCCACAAACCCAGCTGTACAAAGGATAATCGATAGAAAATACCAATACAAGGAAGGAAACTACACCCTAGAAAAAGCAATAAAGTAATCTTCTTTCAACAAACCCAAACGAAGATAACCACAAAAACATAATTCCACCTTTAACAACAAAAATAACAGGAAGTAACAATCACTTTTCCTTAATATCTCTTAATATCAATGGACTCAATGCCCCAATAAAAAGACATAGACTAAAGACTGGATACATAAACAGGACCCAACATTTTGTTGCATACAAGAAACCCAATACAGTGACAAAGACAGTCACTACCTCAGAGACAAAGGTTTGAAAACGATTTTCCAAGCAAATGGTCCCAAGAAACAACCTGGAGTGGCCATTCTTATATCAGATAAAATTGACTTTCAACCAAAAGTTGTCAAAAAAGATACAGAAGGACACTTCATACTGGTCAAAGGAAAAATCTACCAAGATGAACTCTCAATTCTGAACATCTATGCTCCAAATGCAAGGACACTCACATTCATAAAAGAAACTTTACTAAAGCTCAAAGCACATGTTGCACTCCATACAATAATAGTGGGAGACTTCAACACCCCACTCTCAGCAATGGTCAAATCATGGAAACAGAAACTAAACAGAGACACAGTGAAACTAACAGAAGTTATGAATCAAATGTATCTAACATATTTATAGAACATTTCATCCTAAAGCAAAAGAATATACCTTCTCAGCACCTCATGGTACCTTCTCCAAAACTGACCATATAATTGATTACAAAACAGGCCTCAACAGATACAGGGATATTGAAATAATTCCGTGCACCCTATCAGATCACCACGGACTAAGGCTGGTTTTAAGTTCCAACAAAAACAATGGAAAATACACATACATATGGAAGCTGAACAATGCTCTACTCAATGATAACTTGGTCAAGGAAGAAATAAAGAAAAAAATTAAAGACTTTTTAGAATTTAATGAAAATGAAGACACATCATACCAAAACTTATGTGACACAATGAAGGCAGTGCTAAGAGGAAAACTCAAAGCTCCAAGTACCTCCAAAAAGAAAATGGAGAGAGCTTACACTAGCAGCTTAACAGCACACCTGAAAGCTCTAGATCAAAAAGAAGCAGATACACTCAAGAGGAGTAGATGGCAGGAAAAAAAAATCAAACTCGGGGCCTAAATCAACCAAATAGAAACAAAAAGAACTATACAAAAAATCAACAAAACCAGGAGCTGGTTCTTTAAGAAAATCAGCAAGATAGATAAACCCTAAGCCAGACTAACCAGAGAACACATAGGCACTACCCAAATTAATAAAATCAGAAATGAAAAAGGAGACTTAACAACAGAAACTGTGAAAATTCAAAAAATCATCGGATCCTACTACAAAAGCTTATACTCAACAAAATTGGAAAATCTAGATGAAATGGACAATTTTCTAGACAGATACCAGGTGCCAAAGTTAAAACGGAATCAGATAAGCCATCTAAATAGTCCCATAAACCTTGAGGAAATAGAAGCAGTCATTAACAGTCTTCCAACCAAAAAAGCCCAGGACCAGATGGGTTTAGTGCAGAATTCTACCAGATCTTCAA
Source organism: Tokudaia tokunoshimensis (assembly GCA_036184795.1). Taxonomy (NCBI): domain Eukaryota; kingdom Metazoa; phylum Chordata; class Mammalia; order Rodentia; family Muridae; genus Tokudaia; species Tokudaia tokunoshimensis. Next base: position 154,962,961 of record BTHU01000001.1, on the reverse strand, counting down.
AGAAAACCTAATATGGATACTCTTCAAACTATTCCACAAAATAGAAACACAAGGAACACTACCCAATTCATCCTATGAAGCCACAATAATGCTTATACCTAAACCAAACAAAGATGAAACAAGAAAAGAGAACTTCAGACCAATTTCTCTTTCTAACATTGATGCAAAAATACTCAATAAAATTCTTGCCAACCGAATCCAAGAATATATCAAAACAATAATTCACCACGATCAAGTAGACTTCATCCCAGGGATGCGGGGCTGGTTCAATATATGGAAATCCGTCAATGTAATCCACTACATAAACAAACTCAATGAAAAAAAACACATGATCATTTCATTAGATGCTGAAAAAGCATTTGACAAAATTCAGCATCCCTTCATGTTAAAAGTCTTGGAGAGATCAGAAATTCAATGCCCATACCTAAACATAGTAAAAGCAATATAGAGCAAACTAGTAGACATCATCAAACTAAATGGAGAAAAACTTGAAGCAATCCCACTATATTTGGGGCCCAGACAAGACTGCCCATTCTCTCCTTATATATTCAATATAGTACTTGAAGTTCTAGCTAGAGCAATTAGACAACAAAAGGAGGTCAAAGGTATACAAATTGGAAAGGAAGAAGTCAAAATTTCACTATTTGTAGATGATATGATCGAATTCTTGTGACCCCCAAAAAATCTACCATAGAACTCCTAAAGCAATAAACAACTTCAGCAAAGTGGCTGGATATAAAATTAACTCAAACAAATCAGTAGCCTTGCTATACTCAAAGGATAAACAAGCAGAGAAAGAAATTATAGAAATGACACCCTTCACAATAGTCACAAATAATATTACATACCTTGGTGTGACTCTAACCAAGCAAGTGAAAGATCTTGCTTGGTTAGAACAAGAACTTGGTTAGAACAAGAAAGATCTTGCTTGGTTGCAACAAGAACTTCAAGCCTCTGAAGAAAGAAATCGAAGAAGATATCAGAAGATGGAAAGATCTCCCAAGCTCCTGGATTGGCAGGATTAATATAGTAAAAATGGTCATCTTGCCAAAAACAATCTACAGATTCAATGCAATCCCCCATCAAAATTCCAAATCAATTTTTCATAGAGCTAGAAAGAGAAATCTGCAAATTCATTTTGAATGACAAAAAACCCAGGATAGAGAAAACTATTCTCTGCAAAAAAACAAAAACAAACAAACAAACAAAAAAAAACTTCTAGGGGAATCACTATCCTTGACCTCAAGCTCTAACACAGAGCAATATTGATAAAAACTGTATGGTATTGGTACAGAGACAGGCAAGAAGATCAATGGAATAGAATTGAAGACCCAGAAATGAACCCACACATCTGTGATCACTTGATATTTGACAAAGGAGCTAAAAACATCCAGTGGGAAAAAAAGACAGCATTTTTAACAAATGGTGCTGGATCAACTGGAGGTCAGCATATAGAAAAATGCAAATTGACCCATTCTTATCTCCTTGTACAAAGCTCGAGTCTAAGTAGATCAAGGACCTCCACATAAAATCAGATACACTGAAACTTATACAGGAGAAAGTGGGGAAGAACCTTGAACACATGGACACAGAGGAAAATTTCCTGAATAGAACACCAATAGCTTATGCTCTAAGGACAATAATCAACAAATGGGACCTCATAAAACTGCAAAGCTTCTGTAAGGCAAAGGACACTGTCAATAGGACAAAATGGCAATCAACAGAGTGGGAAAAGATCTTTACCAACCCTACATCCAATAGAGAGCTAATATCCAATGTATACAAAGAACTCAAGAAGTTAGACTTCAGAGAGTCAAATAACCCTATTAAAAATGGGGAACAGAGCTAAACAGAGAATTCTCAACTGAGGAAATTCAAATGGCTGTGAAGCACCTAAAGAAATGTTCAGCATCCTTAGTTATCAGGGAAATGCAAATCCAAACAACCCTGAGATTCCACCTCACACCAGTTAGAATGGCTAAAATGAAAAACTCAGGGGACAGCAGATGCTGGTGAGGATGTGGAGAAAGAGGAAAACTCCTCCATTGCTGGTGGGATTGCAAGCTGGTACAACCATTCTGGAAATCAGTTTGGTGATTCCTCAGAAAATTAGACATAGTACTACCTGAGGACCCAGCACCATTCCTGGGCATATACCCAGAAGATACTCCAATATGTAATAAGAACACATGTTCCACTATGTTCATAGCAGCCTTATTTATAATAGCCAGAATCTGGAAAGAACCCAGTTGTTCTTCAACAGAGGAATGGATACAGAAAATGTGGTACATTTACACAATGGAATACTATTCAGCTATTAAAAACAATGAATTCATGAAAATCTTAGGCAAGTGGATGGAACTAGAAAGTGTCATCCTGCATGAGGTAACCCAATCACAAAAGAACACACATGGTATGCACTCACTGATAAGTGGATATTAGCCCAAAAGCTCAGAATAAACAAGTTACAATTCACAGATCACATGAAGCTCAAAAAGGAAGACCAAAATTTGGGTGCTTCGGTTTTTCTGAGAAAGGGAACAAAATGCTCACAGGAGCAATTATGGAGACAAAGTCTGGGGCAGAGACTGAAGGAAAGGCCATCCAGAGACTGTCCTACCTGGAGATTCATCCTATAAACAGTCACCAAACCCAGACATTATTGTGGATGCCAAGAAGTGCTTGCTGAAAGGAGCCTGTTATGGCTGTCTCCTGAGGGGCCCTGCCAGAGCCTTACAGATACAGAGGCAGATGCTAGCAGCCAACCATTGGACTGAGTGTGGGGTTCCCAATGGAGGAGCTGGAGGGAGGACTGGAGGAGCTAAAGGGGTTTGCAGCCTCATGGGGAGAAAGATGATGTTGGCCAACCAGACCCCCCAGGATTTCCAGGGACTAAGCCATTAACCAAGGAGTACATGGTTCCAGCCACAATTGTGGTGGAGGAATGCCTTGTAGGGCATCGGTGGGAGGAGAGGTCCTTGGTCCTATGAAGGCTTGATAGATGCCCCAGCGTGGGGAAATCAAGGGGGGTATGTGGGAGTGGGTTGGGCAGAGGGGCATCTTCTTGGAGGCAGGGGGAGGGAGGATGGGTTGGGGGTTTTCTGGAAGGCAGGGGAAACAGGGAAAGGGTATAACATTTGAAATGTAAATGAAGAATATGTTCAATAAAAAAATAAGTGCAACTAAAAAAAAAAAATAATTGTTCACCCTAAATGGCACTATGAAAGGCTTGTACAAAAAATCTGAATAAATCACGAAGACTGCATTTCCTTTTTAGAAATCTTTATTTTTTATTGAAAATATTTTTCATACAAAATATTCTGATCATGATTTTCTCCACCCCGCCCCCCCCATCTCCTTTATTACACTCCTCAGATCTACCTCAAAAACTTCATAAAGCCAAAAACATTATCAGTGCAAGCCTCTGGCTATCTGAACTCATCTCTTGTCCAATCCAAAGCAAAGGCAAGGTGCTTCAAGGGGAATTTGCAGGAGGTTAATTTTCCAGAAGAGTCAAAGATCAAGGAATTAAGTCTTTTCAGAGTTGATGAGAACTTTTCTAGTAGCTCTTTAAATCTCTCCATAAATATGAATCCAACAGCATACTTAAATAAGGTTGTATAAGACATTAAGACATTAATCTATTTTAAATATTAAGAATTATTTTTAAAGCCAGACAGTGGTAGCATATGCCTTTAATCCCAGCACAGTGAGTTTGAAGCCAGCCTGCTCTACAGAGCTAGTTCTAGAGAGCCAAGGCTCATGAAGAAACCCTGTCTCAAAAAAAACAAGAACAAATAAAACAGAGAGAGAGAGAGAGAGAGAGAGAGAGAGAGAGAGAGAGAGAGAGAGAATGAAAATTATTATTTTTGGCCTAATGTGGTGGTATACACTTTTAATTTCAGTACTTGGTAGGCAGAGGCGTCTGTGAATCTGAGGCTAGCTTGCTGTATATAGAGAGCTCTAGGCTAGCCAGGGCTACAAAGTGAGACTCTGTATCAAAAATCAGTTAAATAATAAAATAATTTGAAGTTATTAAAATGTATTGTAAGACAGTAAAGCAAACAAGGATGGATAAAAATAAGAATGACTATACTGATTTAAATGTTTATAGTTCCTCTTTTTTATTTTCCTATTTTTTATTAGATATGCTCTTTATTTACATTTCAAATGATTTCCCATTTCCTGGTCCCCCCAACCCCCACCAAAAACCCCAGGAACATATCCCTCCCCCCCGTTCCCCAATAAACCCTTTCCCACTTCCCTGTCCTGGTATTCCCCTACACTGCTGCAACAAGTCTTTCCAGGACCAGGGGCCTCTCCTCCCTTTGATGTTCAATAAGGCCATCCTCTGCTGCCTATGCCTCTGGAGCCATGGGTAACACTATGTGTACAATCTGGTTGATGGTTTTGTCCCTGGGAGCTCTGGGAGTACTGGGTGGTTCATATTGTTGTTCCTACTATGGCACTGCAAACCCCTTCAGCTCCTTGGATCCTTTCTCTAGCTCCCCCATTGGGGACCCTGTGCTCAGTTCAATGACTGGCTAAGAGTATCCCCCTCTGTATTTGTCATGCACTAGCAGAGCCTCCCAGCTATATCCAGAGCTATATCCGCCTCTGGTCAGCAAGTACTTGTGGGCATTGATAATAGTGTCTGGGTTTTGTAACTGTAGATGGGATGGATCACTAGGTGGGGTAGTCTCTGGATGGTCTTTCCCTCAGACTCTGCTCCACACTTTGTCTCTGTATCTCCTTCTGTGGGTATTTTGTTCCCCCTTCTAAGAAGGACCAGAGTATCCATACTTTGCTCTTCCTTCTTCTTGGGCATCATTTGATATGTGAATTGTGTCTTGGGTATTCCAAGCATCTGGGCTAATATCCACTTATCAGTGAGTGCACACTCATCAGTGTGTTCTTTTGTGATTGCTTTACCTCACTTAGGATGATATTTTCCAGTTCCACCCATTTGCCTAAGAATTTCATGAATTCATTGTTTTTAATAGCTGAGTAGTATTCCACAAGTGTAAATGTGTAAATATACCACATTTTCTGTATCCGTTTCTCTGTTGAGGGACATCTGGGTTCTTTCCAGCTTCTGGCTATTATAAATAAGGCTGCTATGAACATAGTGGAGCATGTGTCCTTATTACATGCTGGACAATCCTCTGGGTATATGCCCAGGAGTCGTATAGCAGGGTCCTCTGGTAGTATTATGCCCAGTTTTCTGAGGAATTGCCGAACTGATTTCCAGAGTGGTTGTATACCAGCTTGCAATCCCACCAGCAGTGGAGGAGTGTTCCTCTTTCTCCACATCCTTGCCAGCACCTGCTGTCTCCTGAGTTTTTGATCTTAACCATTCTGACTGGTGTGAAGTGAAATCTCAGGGTTGTTTTGATTTGCATTTCCCTGATGACTAAGGATGTTGAACATTTCTTTAGGTGCTTCTCAGTCATTCAATATTCCTCAGGTGAAAATTCTTTGTTTAGCTCTGTACCCCATTTTTAATAGGGTTATTTGGCTCTCTGGAGTCTAACTTCTTGAGTTCTTTATATATATTGGATATTATCCCTCTGTTGGATGTAGGGTTGGTAAAGATCTTTTCCCAATTTGTTGGCTGCCAGTTTGTCCTATTGACAGTGTCCTTGGCCTTACAGAAAATTTGTAATTTTTTGAGGTCCCATATGTCAATTCTTGATCTTATGGCAAGAAACTTGAAGCAATCCCACTAAAATCAGGGACTAGACAAGGCTGCCCTCTCTCTCTCCATATATATTCAATATAGTACTTGAAGTTCTAGCTAGCGCAATTAGACAACAAAAGGAGGTCAAAGAGATACAAATTGGAAAGGAAGAAGTCAAATTATCACTATTTGCAGATGATATGATAGCATACTTAAGCAACCCAAAAAACTCCACCAGAGAACTCCTACAGCTGATAAACACCTTCAGCAAAGTGGCCAGATGTAAAATTAACTCAAGCAAATCAGTAGCCTTCCTATACTCAAAGGATAACAGACTGAGAAAGAAATTAGGGAAAGGACACCATTCACAATAGTCACAAACAGAACAAAATATCTTGGTGTGACTCTAACCAAACAAGTGAAAGATCTGTACGACAAGAACTTCAGGTCTCTGAAGAAAGAAATTGAAGAAGATATCAGAAGATGGAAAGATCTCCCATGCTTGTGGATTGGCAGGATTAATATAATAAAAATGGCCATCTTGCCAAAAGCAATATACCGATTCAATGCAATCCCCATCAAAATCCCAACTCCATTCTTCATAGAGTTAGAAAGAGCAATTCAAAAACTCATCTGGAATAACAAAAAACCCAGGATAGCTAAATCTATTCTCAACAGTAAAAGAACTTCTGGGGGAATCAGTATCCCGGATCTCAAGCAGTACTACAGAGCAATAGTGTTAAAAACTGCATGGTATTGCTACACTGGCAGGTAGGTAGATCAATGGAATAGAAGACCCAGAAATGAACCCACACACCTATGGTCACTTGATCTTTGACAAAGGAGCTAAAACCACCCAACGGAAAAAAGATAGCCTTTTCAACAAATGGTGCTGGTTTAACTGGTGGTTAGCATGCCGAAGAATGCAAATCGATCCATTCTTATCTCCTTGTACTAAGCTCAAGTCCAAGTGGATCAAGGACCTCCACAGAAAACCAGGCACACTGAAACTAATAGAAAAGAAACTGGAGAAGAACCATGAGCACATGGGCATAGGGGAAATTTTCCTGAACAGAAAGGTGTCTTTTAGTACATGCAGTCATCACCAGTGTCAGAAGTGTTCTGAGTTATGTTCCTACATTTTACAGAGGCTCCATGTGAATGCCATGTGAATTAGAATTCACATCTTAGAATTCACAGCATGTTCAAAAACACAGGAGACAGCAGTTGTTGGCGAGGATGTGGAGAAAGAGGAACACTCCTCCACTGCTGGTGGAATTGCAGGCTGGTACAACCACTCTGGAAAGCAGTCTGGCGGCTCCTCAGAAAACTGGGCATGACACTTCCGGAGGATCCGGCTATACCACTCCTGGGCATATACCCAGAGACTTTACCTGCATGCAATAAGGACACATGCTCCACTATATTCATAGCAGCCTTATTTATAATAGCCAGAAGCTGGAAAGAACCCAGATGTCCCTCAACGGAGGAATGGATTCAGAAGATGTGGTATATTTACACAATGGAATACTACTCTGCAATTAAAAACAATGAATTCACGAAATTCCTAGGCAAATGGTCAGAACTTGAAAATATCATCCTTAGTGAGGTAACCCAATCACAAAAGATCACACATGGTATGAAGTCACTGATAAGGGGATATTGACCCAGAATCTCAGAATACCCTAGACACAATCAGCATATCAATAGATTTCTAAAAAGATGGAAGGAGAGACCCCTGGTCCTGGAAAGACTGGATGTAGGGGAACGCCAGGACAGAGTAATGAGAGGGGGTTGAACGGAGAAAAGAGGGAGGGAAGGGGGCTTATGGGACTTTCGGGGAGGGAGGAAACGGGAAAGGGGAAGTGATTTGGAATGTAAATTAAAAAAATAAAATTAAATTAAATTAAAAAAAAAAAAAAAAAGAATTCACAGCATGACCTGAGGGCTCCCAAGCACCTACTACACCAGAGTTGACTCCAAAGGCCCCAACAGATTCCAAACACTGTGGATGTCCTATCTCTCACATAAAATGGTATAGTTGTATGTAATCTATATATGTCTTCCAGCATATGCTGAGTCACTTTTATAACTTGATGAGATTATTTGATTAATCTCATTATAGTATAATGAGATTATTTATAATACCTAACAAAATCCAGATGCCAGATGGATAACTGTTATATTGTTGAGGTAAGAAAAAAAAAAGGCTGTCCATGCCCAGTACACATAGAGCTTTTGCCTGAATTTCTATCCTTAGCTGGTTGGGTCTGTGGATACAGAGCCCCTGAATACTGGGTGTTGACAGTTGAGTGACTCAGCTTCAGGCTCTCAGAGGCAAACCAGAGAGCAGTTTCTGGCTCTGGGGAGAATGGTCAACAATGCAACTTCTGGCGAAAGTGTAAATGAAAGCTGGAAGAAAAGCAATATTTATTGACAGGTTGTAATTTAAGCAAGTATGAATGTTTTAAGTTAATAATATCCTAACTGGAGTTCCAGATCCTTGGGCCTTCAGCAATGATAATAACAGGAGTCTGTGGGCTATTTTTAATGTCTCCCAATTGCCCATTAGAATGTCACTAATCATATAGAACATGGTCATAGCCTCTGGATACAGTAACAAATGTCGGAAGAAAAGTCTTTTGGCAGGGGCGTAAGTTTCATTTCTAGACTGAAGCAAGGGTCCAAAGATTTCTATCTGTGGACACAAGTAAATGTTCTGTCGGTGTTAAAATAAATCTTCATAGATGCCAAACTCCTTCTAATAGAGAAGACACTCCATTATCAACAACAATTCAACAAGACTCACAGGTTTCGGGAAAGAAGTTGTCAGCAGACACGAAAGGCAATTTTAGCTACTTACTTTGAATTACCAGTCACCAGGGGAACACAGGAGCCATTTTTCCTGCCAAATGGTTGAAGCTTGTGCCAGAGTGATCCTGTTGTTTCTTAATTGTCCTAAAAGCTTGCAGCCAGCAGTTTTCCTGCCAAGCCTGACCTCACTTTCATGTTCTTTATAATATGCAGATCACGAAGTGTACCCCCATTCAGAGTAGGAAAATGAGAAGCCACCTCCCTGTCCCTAAGCTGTTCGGGACTTAGCATGTGATTTGAGTATCACCTGTATTTCAATCAATGCACCAGCATCTGTATCAAAACTTTGGGTACCTTTCTTTTTTTTTTTTTTTTTTAAAGTAAACCTAGTCTTGAATACTTTCAACAAAGGAGTAATTGACATGGCAACCCTTTACAATCCTTATACGGTAAAGGAGAAGCAGTGTTCTTCCCATTAATGACAGAACTCTACTGGAGATTAAGAACCATGGCCAGCACAAGCTGTAAACTACGGAATGAAATACATGATATGCTCTCATTTAAAAACTAAGTCACATAATAACACACATGCACTCACTTCCATGTGCACCTATATAACAGAGACAGGGAGATTTAGAAAAATTGGCAAGAGTTTAGAGTATTTAATCTAGCATCACTGAAGGTCCCAACTAAATGAAGATGAGGTAGCAGCAACATTGTTGTATGTTTTGGTATGCGTGTGTGATGCATATGTCCCAACACGCCTTTGGAAGTCACAGGATTATGAACTCAATTCAGTCTTCACGTCCCTCCTTGATTGAGATAGGGATTTTGGTTATGTTAAGTTGCATATGCCTGGCTAGCTGACCCACAAGTGTCTGTGGGTTCTCCTGTGTCTGCCTGTTTCACAGTAGAAGCGCCGGGATAACAGGTGCCTACTACCACATCTGGCTTTACGTTGGTTCTGACCTCAATCACGCATGCATGCACAGCAAATACCCAATGAGCCATCATCCCAGCCCAAGAATATCCATTCTTGGCTAAGATAAAAACTCAGGAGACAGCAGGTGCTGGCCAGGATGTGGAGAAAGAGGAACACTCCTCCACTGCTGGTGGGATTGCAAGCTGGTAATCACTTGGAAATCACTCTGGAAATCAGTTTGCCAGTTCCTCAGAAAACTGGGCATAATACTACCAGAGGACCCTGCTATACCACTCCTGGGCATATACCCAGAGGATTGTCCAGCATGTAATAAGGACACATGCTCCACTATGTTCATAGCAGCCTTATTTATAATAGCCAGAAGCTGGAAAGAACCCAGATGTCCCTCAACAGAGAAATGGATACAGAAAATGTGGTATATTTACACATTTACACTTGTGGAATACTACTCAGCTATTAAAAACAATGAATTCATGAAATTCTTAGGCAAATGGGTGGAACTGGAAAATATCATCCTAAGTGAGGTAAAGCAATCACAAAAGAACACACTGATGAGTGTGCACTCACTGATAAGTGGATATTAGCCCAGATGCTTGGAATACCCAAGACACAATTCACATATCAAATGATGCCCAAGAAGAAGGAAGAACAAAGTATGGATACTCTGGTCCTTCTTAGAAGGGGGAACAAAATAACCACAGAAGGAGATACAGAGACAAAGTGTGGAGCAGAGTCTGAGGGAAAGACCATCCAGAGGCTACCCCACTTAGTGACCCATCCCATCTACAGTTACAAAACCCAGACACTATTATCAATGCCCACAAGTACTTGCTGACCAGAGGTGGATATAGCTCTGGATATAGCTGGGAGGCTCTGCTAGTGCATGACAAATACAGAGGGGGACACTCTTAGCCAGTCATTGAACTGAGCACAGGGTCCCCAATGGGGATCTAGAGAAAGAACCCAAGGAGCTGAAGGGGTTTGCAGTGCCGTAGTAGGAACAACAATATGAGCCACCCAGTACTCCCAGAGCTCCCAGGGACAAAACCATCAACCAGAGAGTGCACATGGTGTTACCCATGGCTCCAGACACATAGGCAGCAGAGGATGGTCTTGTTGAACATCAAAGGGAGGAGAGGCCCCTGGTCCTGGAAAGACTTGTTGCAGCAGTGTAGGGGAATACCAGGACAGGGAAGTGGGAGGGAGTGGATTGGGGAATAGGGGGAGGGGAGATGGCTTATGGGACTTTTGGGGGGGTGCAGGAAAGGGGAAATCATTTGAAATGTAAATAAAGAATATATCTAATTTTAAAAAAAAAGACACCTTTCAATATTTCCCAGACCACAGAGTGTCCCTGAATCTGACATCTGTTCTATTTATGGCTATTGTCTTTGACTTCTGTTGTTACAAAGAGGTCAGGAGTTGTTTGTAGAAGTGAGAGAGGAAACCACCTCCTGCTGTTCCCTGTGTCTTGACAGATGCAAAGAGAGAAAAGATAATGGAACTTTCGCTCCTCTGCCCTCCCTGTGTTTAAGAGCAGAGCCTCTGAACCAGAATGCCTGGCAGATGACTGGAGCAAGCTTCCTGACACCTTTAGGCCTTGGTGTGTGTGTCTGTATAAAGGGGTTGACAGTTGTCCTTCATTACAAGGCTGCTGAGTCACCTACTGCAGTGTGGACGGAGGGTTTATAGATGGTTAAGTACTCTATGCAGGTAGTTGTTGAGCAAATTCAAATGCAGCCATTCCGATTGACTTCTGATGAGTGCCTACCTTATGTTCACCCTACGTAGAGAGTTCTCTAACAAGAGTCTCCAGAAACATTTAGTCCTTACTGAGTGTTTAGGGCTTCGATATATTTAATGAGACTGTAGTCTTTCCCAGTGTTAGAGGTGGAGGAGCTGAGATAGGACCCAGGTCACAGGCTAGTGTTGTTTTTCCTTGTGAGCTGTGCCTGTCTTAAAAGCTTGAGGATTCTGGGGATCAGTTAGAAAGAAAGGTAGAGGTACTGTTAGTCCCTGCCTTCTGCTCCTAGAAACCTTTTAAATTATACTTTTATATCCAACATGTAGGTAAATACACATTTTTAACAATGAATAGTGTGTCTTTGCTCATATTCATACTCTGGACTTCCTAGAAAATCTGAAGGCTTTTGCTGGTTTACAACCAGGGTGTTTCCTCATTCTTTTCCTTTGATTTTTTTAAAACAGCAAGTTGACTCCTGTTCTTCCCGGAAGCCTTTCTAAGTCATCACAAATAGCATTCCTGGTGCTCCTGAGACCCTTCCAGAAGCTTTTCTTTCTTCTTCCTGGGGATGGATTCTGACTGACATCATCTTCCGGGAACACAAAGGGTTTCCCCAGATTGATTCATCCTGAGGAGAGTCTGCAAAGTGTCTCTTCATTACCTACTGTGTCTTAATTCAAAAAAAAATTCTGTGGGGGATACAGGGTGCTTCTCTTTTCTACTTTTCCTCGAGGTTGGCTTTTCAAAAACTCAGCTATTTTAGCAACTGCTTGGAAAACTTTTATCATCCCCATTCACAAGTGTGGTTTTGTATCTTTTAGCCAATCATATCTTATCTCTCGTTACTTCTGCTCCTTTTTTTATTCAAATCAACCAGCATCTGTTCCAGGACTCAGTGCCAAGGTGCCGCCCAGCTTAGAGGAACGGATCTTTGATCTTTTTCTTTTGCATCATCTTGGTACCAACACACTAGTTACCGCCTAAATCCTTCCACATTCTCATGCCTCTTGGCAGATTCACTTGGGATTTTTTTAAAAAGAAAGGAAAAATTTTAAAATTTTAAGAGGAAAAGTTATGAAGCTTATTCATTTAAATGCTAAACGAAGGCAGCCCTAAGCGATGTGATTGTGTTCTGCATAGGTGTGTTTAATGGGCCATGATGATGCCCGTTTAGAAGTGTGCAGGAGTAGCTTTGGCTTTGGCTCCTCCCTTGTGGTGGGTCCCTGTTATGTTTTTTACCCTTTTTCTATTCAGGGAGCGTTTTCATGTCCTGAGCAAAGTTGTAGGAGCCACTTCTATAGGCCGAATAGAATACAATTAATACCTTAGGAGAAAGCCCAGCCTGGGCGTTTGCAGTGACTTCACTTTGCCTCTGGGTGCATACAGGGCCTCCTTTAAATGGACCTAGCAGTGGTCTTTACAGTTTGCCATGGATTGAAATAGACTTATTGTCATTCGTTTGTTTATGAAGGTATTTTACTGATGTCTGGCGCATGGTGGGTCTTCTGAATTCTAAATCCCCATTTCAAACATTTGCTAAGTGAGAACTGTATAATGTTTTAGATGGAGCCACAGACTCAGGATGGATCTTAAAGTATTGAGAAGAACTTTTCAACCATTTGGTCAGTCAATCAGTGAGCACCCCATCCTGTGCTAGGTACCGACTAAATGTGGCCCAGTGGTACTGCCTTGGGGAAACAGACACAGGCTTTCTCCTAGGGTGTCAGAGCCCATCTGATGGCTTTTATAACAGCAGTAGCTTGAACGTAGACATAACTCGCTTGCCTACAAGTTGTAGGAATAGCTACTTCCCCTGGGTGCTTGGCCCTTTAACCCATAGCCATGAACCTGATAAACTCATCCGTCCTATCATTCAGACATCTGTGGCCAATGTAAAAATAAGAATAGCCAACTACTGCCTATGACCAAATCTTATCTGCTGTCTGTGTTGTATGACCTTTGTTCTTAGGAGAATTTTTATATTTGAAAATGCTTGGGGAAAAAAAAGCAAGCAAAACAATGCTTAATATTTTCTGAGACAAGAAAATTAGGAGAGATTCAGATTTCAGTTTCCATGAATAAAGTTTTATTGGCACATGGCCTGGCCTCACATGGATGTGCTGAGCATGACTGTTCTTGAGCTGACAACAAGCCATAGAAGCTGTGTAGGCAGTAAAGCCTAAAAATAGTTCTTATCTGGCTTTTTAAAGAAGGATTTTCTAACCCCTGGTCTAGAAGACCAAGGTATTATGACTTCATAGTGTTTGACAAGCCATCTGTTGAATCCTTGGGAGGAAGAGTGGTCTCAGCTAGTTGCCTCTCATATATTAAAATCCAAGGCTGAGGCATTCAGTGCCTAGGGACTTCAGAGGATGGCCCATTTACAGGCCATTTTGAACTTTCTTCAGCCACAGAGTGTGCAAAAAATAATATTTTTTTCATAATGCAACTTAGTTCATTTTCTACTATGAAACTTTAATTACTTCTAGAAAAACTGTGGTTTCTCACCTTTTTACTTAAAATATAGATACCTCTAGTGACTGGAGACGTGTCCCTGTTGCTAAGGGCACATGTGGCTCTTACAGAGGACTCGAATTCAGTTCCCAGTGCTTACATCACAAGGTCCACAACTGTAGCATGAAATGTTAAAAAAATGCAATCCACATTACTCCGGCAGGCCCCAGTGCAGGGCTATCCACAACACACGACCACCTGTAAATTCCGTCTCAAGAGGAGTTGACACCTTATCGTAGCTTCCATGGGCTAACCCTAACCCTGACCCTGTCCTCACGTGCACACATTACACATATACATGTAATTAAAAGTAAATGTCATTCAAAAAAAAAAACCAGCACAGCTAACTGCTTTCTCTGTTGTTTTCCTTCTCCCCTGGAAGTGTCTTTGCGGACAGCCTACATGGTGCTCCAACAAGGGCTGCCTCTCCTGAGATGTGGCCTGCCTCTGGTCCCTGGAGTCCAGAGTGCTATGACTCTGCCCGATCTGCTTTCTGTTGTAAAGCCCCTTTCTTACTTTTCGCAGTCACCTGGGCCTCTCAGCATTCCATTGCCCCTAAACTCATCAGGCGTGTGGCGACCACACGACTCTCCTGTGTCTTCTCAAGGCCCTCTGAAACACTGTAGCGCAGTCTACACTTCCCTGGTCCGTCATCCCAAGACCTGGGCGTAGGGGAGCAGAGCTGCCTGACACCATCCTTCTGTTTTGTGATGCTGACCAGCTTCTCAAACTAGAAATGCTTATGAGCTGGCTGTCATCTCACCATAGAGGCATCTTGTCTCTTGAGTTAGAAGAACAGGATTTGGGGGGTGAGGGGCTGGCTGGCTGTGGTCTTGGGAGCTGGGAGCTGGGAGCTAGCTGGCTTCTGCTCCATTGGCTTTTCAAAAAGGAGACAAGTTGACATTTCCAGTCCCATGCAAACTCCAGACAACTCCAGTCTAACCTATTGGTACTGTGGTACTCAGCAACCTCGTACTCTGGTTAGACCAGATTGGGAAAAAAACAAAACAAAACAAAAAAAACGTACAAAACCTAAGACAGAGAGAGAGCCATTACCCAACCCCAGAAATCGAAGTACACTAACCCTATTGAAGGACTTGCCAGGAAAACGCAATTTTCAGTTTTCTCTGTGGTTCAATTTATCTTCACTGCTCTGTAGTCAGTTTGAATTAGATCCAGAGGCAGATACAATTCAACCCCTTCTCTTTGAAGACAGGATAGCCACCCCCACCTTCCTGTCAGTGCTCTCACTGTCCTGTCTCAAGTACTGGCATTTCCCAAGTTTGGAACCACCGGGCCTCTTCCTGTGACACATCTGAACTGGGTGCCGTGTGCCCCCCTTCCCCGGCACAAGAGTGATTGCATTTTTTCTGCTATGCTTCATAGGGATGAGGAGCAGCTACTTGGGACTGCATTTTACTTCACCAAGTTGCATTTTGAAGATGGCAATTTGTCTGCATCTCATGATCGACCTTGGCCCGAAGCACTCTCTCATCTATCATAGCAACCATTCAAGTTCGGAGTTCCGAAAGATACGGGATGGAATGAGGTGTAGGGAAGGGCATAGCTGTCCAGATAACCAAGTGGCCAAGTCCAGCTTAGTGCCAAGGATGCACTTAGAGTAGGCACCAGAACACCCATATATGATTATGTGTGCAGCAAGATCACAAAACATTTCCTGTGCTTCTATTGGAAAGGATTGGGGTACCTAGTCCTGAAAGATAAGAATGGGATAGAAGAGGGGAGTCCATGCATATTCCTATCCAAATGATGAAGTACAAACTGATTCCATATGGAAATGTCTTATTTCCCTACTTTGACTGTCCAAATGAGGACAGTTGTCTGATGGTGGAGGTTTTTGAAAAAGTGTGAGGGGAATCCTTCTTTTAACTCTCTCAGGCAGCCAATGTTTAATTAAAGCCTCTAATGTGCCTCCTCAAAGAGGTTCAGCATGTTTCTCTTTCTATTAAGTGTAAGCTAGAGTTAGTAATTCATTTCTAGTACTTAGAATGTAGCAGAGGTTTAGGCAAGTTGGAATACTTCCCCTAGCATGCATGGAACTGTGCATTGGAGTGCAACACCAGATAAAAACAATGGGTGATGTAATCTCAGCACTAGAGAGATGGAGACAGGGCATCAGAAGGGTGTCATCTTTGGCTAAGTTTAAGCCCCCTGGTTTCTTTTTTTTTTTTAGCTATATTATAGATAAAACACACAGGACAAGATATCACTTAAAAAGAATAGGGTTTAATGTACCAGTGGCTTCTTATTGCTTTCATTAGCATCAGCCAGTCAGTAAAAAGCCAGTGTCATGTCATAAGAACTTTTAGACATATGCTACAATGAAGCAAGACCATTTGTGAAGACCTGGGGCCTCCATCCACTAGCAGTGTGGATGGGCAATGTCCAATGAAGACCTTTCGGCACAGTTAGCCCTTTAGATGTCTTTCCCTATGAGTAGGCTTGAGAGAGAGAGAGCACCACTAAGCTAAGTTTCTCACATATTCCTGACCCTCAAAAGCGTCAAGGAGAAGTGTTTGTTGTTTTAAGTTACTAACAAGTGAAGTGATTTTCTATGTAGCAATACATAATAAAGTTCTCTTTAGAGAATACATCACATGTGGTGAAAACTTTATTTCACATGGCATTTATGATGTACACCTTTATGTTTAATGGTCATTGTCTTAGTTAAAGTTTTACTGCTGTGAACAGACACTATGGGCAAGGCAACTCTTATAAGGACAACATTTAATTGCGGCTAGCTTACAGGCTCAAAGGTTCAGTCCATTATCATCAAGGCAGGAACATGGCAGCATCCAGGTAGGCATGGTGCAGAAGGAGCTGAGAGTTCTACATCTTCATTTGAAGACGGATAGGAGAATACTGGCTTCTAGGCAGCTAGTAGGAGGGTCTTTGTACTGGCTGGTTTTGTGTGTCAACTTGGCACAAACCGGAGTTATCACAGAGAAAGGAGCCTCCCTTGAGGAAATGCCTCTATGAGATCCAGCTCTAAGGCATTTTCTCAATTAGTGATCAAGGGTGGGAAGGCCTCTTATGGGTGGTGCCATCCCTGGGCTGGTAGTCTTGGGTTCTATGAGAAAGCAAGATGAGCAAGCCAGGGGAAGCAAGCCAGTAAGTAACATCCCTCCATGGCCTCTGCATCAGCTCCTGCTTCCTGACCTGCTTGAGTTCCAGTCCTGACTTCCTTTGGTGATGACCAGCAATGTGGAAGTGTAAGCTGATTAAACCCTTTCCTCCCCAACTTGCTTCTTGGTCATGATGTTTTGTACAGGAATAGAAACGCTGACTATGACAGTCTTAAAGTCCACTCCCACAGAATCACACTTATTCCAACAAGGCCTCACCTTCTAATCTTGCCACTCTCTGGGCCAAGCCTATTCAAACCATGACAGTCAATGAAATAGCAAATAAGTTTTCACAATGAGTGTGGAAGGTAAGTGACCACATTAGTGTAGCTATTTGAATGTGACCAGACATGCTCTTAGACACTTGAGAGGGCATATTCTAGGGTTTTCCCACACGGGTCACTTGAGTGGATAAAGAGGAAGTGAGGTTTACTAATCTCACTTCATTGTAGTTGCAGCATTAAGAAGACACTGTAATAGCTTATATCAGCAAATTCTTTCCATGGAGAGATGAAGTCTCGGTCACTGACCCTGGAATATGGGCCAATACAGTTACTTTTTTATAGCCAGTATATGACTTGGTAGACCAGTCAAATCAGATGCAGTTTCAGTCAATAGCCAGTATCAGTTGCCAGATACCTGAGTGCCCATGGAGGCCAGAAGAAGGTATCATACCACCTAGAACTGAAGTGACCATTAACCAGCATGTAGCTGTTGGGGATCTAACCATGATCTTCTACAAGAGCAGCCAGTGCTCTTAACCAATCATGGAGCTGACTCTTCAGCACATCCCACTCCCTGCCACCACATGCACCTAAAACAGATTTGCAATTTAAGAGAGAGAGAGAGAGAGAGAGAGAGAGAGAGAGAGAGAGAGAGAGAGAGAGAGAGAGAAGTACGGCAAGTAATGAGGTAACTATAGGTAACCACCTATAATTAAAGCAAAGTTAACATATTTGGATGTTAAGGAATAACATATGGAATCCTTAGAACTTCTATCCCATACCTGGTTCCTAGTCATCTTATGTCAGGGTTGGTGTGCAGGTGGCAAGCCACATCTTGACGTTAGTATTTCCCTCTGGCCCTTGTCTTTTCATTGTTCTTAGAATAAATGACTCTGTGAATTATCTTATAAATTTATTAAGAGCTTGTTTTAATGATATTAAATAAGTAACTTGATTTGATTAAAATTCAGCAACAAACATTTGCTCCCAATGCCCAATGGGTTAACATTTCTAGGATATGTGCTTTCCATCTGGTGGTAAAAGGAGACTATCCATAGGTGGACTTGTGTCTGATGTAGAGGACTGAGCCTGCAGTAAATCACTTCATAGACAGAACTCCAGTCTCTAACAGGAAGACAGGGACGAATAGCAAGAGGCAATGTCTCACCTTCGGGATGCTACAGTCCGCCGGATATTTATCATCTTCTCAGCAACCACAGAAGCTAGGAAAAGATAACACACCTGTCTAGGCTGCATGCGTGTTGACAAAGCAACAACCCAACCTCTTTTAGCTGTTTTACTTCCAAGCTTAGTCTCTAAACAACACCGATACATAGTTTTTTTGAAAGCCTTATTTTTATATTGAGATAAATGCACTTCAGTGATGGGC
Source organism: Tokudaia tokunoshimensis (assembly GCA_036184795.1). Classification (NCBI taxonomy): domain Eukaryota; kingdom Metazoa; phylum Chordata; class Mammalia; order Rodentia; family Muridae; genus Tokudaia; species Tokudaia tokunoshimensis. The sequence goes on along the minus strand of BTHU01000001.1, from coordinate 154,944,506 downwards.
ACACACTCTAGAGTATATGAGCAGGTGGGTCAAAAAGTAAAAAGAGGGGACACAATGCTGGGTGGGGAGGGGAGAGGGGGAGAGCTGGGACAAAGTGAGGAAGGAGGTAATCATGACCTAAACATATTGTATGAAATTCTCAAATAACAAATAAAGAGGGAAAATGTACAGATTTCTTAAGAAGCAAAATGTAAACATTGATGAACTGTAAGGATTACAGAGTGTTCAGAGAAAGCGGATTTGTGTTTTGGGTTGTCTTACAACTTTAATTCCAGAAGTTTCTTCATTCTGGCACAGAGCAGAGGATTGTGGCACACAAAACAAACCCCAAAACAAAAAACAAACAAATCAAAAAAACCTGCTGGCAGCCATGACACAAAACTGTGCGTTTGGATCATCTGGGCTCCAGCTAATCAGACCCTGAACCAAGCACTTAGCTTAGTTGTGACTCTACCTACCTTTTCTTCCTGAGAGATGTATCCCGGAAAAAAAGCACCCAGAGGAAGGCAAGCACTTAATAAACCGTCTACTGGATGTACCTTTAAGGCATCCCAAACCTACGCTCATGCTCCTGCCTTCATTAGTCTCCCAAATTAGAAACCTAGGTGTTATCATCCGTTTACTTTCTGTGTTGGACTGGAATCCCATCTTGAATTCCACTGCTGCTCTCATTGGTCCCCTGGTCTTAGTTTGAGGGAGGAAGAGGTAGGAATGCATGCCATCAAAAGTCCAGAAGGCATGAGTCCACTGGCAAGAGAACTTTCTAAATAGAAATGTATACCTAATTAATGTGGGCATGGTTTAGATAAAGAAAGCAGGAAGAATGTGGTGGGGCCCCAGAACAGGGCAAGACAAGTTCAGAGATGAAATGAGAGCTAAAAGGGACCCTCAAAGGCCTGCGAGATAGCTAATATTTTATGCTAAGGGCAGTTGAGGTTGTTTAGGGGTTTTTAGTTAGAGCCATAAGACAAGGTCTGTCCAATTTCAGAAGATCCCCTCTGGCTATGATGGTGGATCCTGGTGAGAGAACGGAAGCTTGCTGGGAGGTCAGGTGCTTTCATTTCAGAGGAGGAAAATGATGATAATAGTGGTGTAGATGGTTGTGATGATGGAGAAAGAGGCAACAGGGGAGACTTTTAATAGCCCATAGGTAGAGTCTACAGGACCCATGTTTATTGGCATCTTCTGACAGTACCTAGGACAACTCCCTCAAACCAAGGATAAGGAAATTGAGCTTCAGAGAGTGATGTTAAGTCGGGACCTGTGGACGGAGAACCACCAGTCTGATGCAGCCTCTTGTTTCCTGACAGACTGTACTACTTCTATATTTTTCATGTATGTGCCTTTATTTCTCATTTCCTGACAGCTGAGGAGTTGCCTTAGCCACAGATGCCTGACTTTCATTTTACAAAGGCTTTTTTGTTTTGGCAAGCTGTGTGGAGGAGAACATGGTTCTCCTGACTCAGGATCAACCTAGTCCAGGCACATCGAGGGGTTTCCTATTTATGAATATGGAAGCACTCCACCTGATATAAAGCAAAAATCCCATTGAGACTCCGGCTCCAAAAGTAAGTTTAGAATCGGACTTAGGGAAGGGGAAATTACTGGAGGAGATCCTCCTTAGTTCTTTATGGAGAGAATGATAGCAGCCCTTGTTGGGCCTCAAGCAGACAGCATTTGAACACTCCTCTGAGCTCTAAACTCAGGGATAGAGTGCCTCAGTAGCCAAATGCCCACATGCTGATCAAGGGCAACAGAGAGCAGAGACAAGAGCAATGGGGTGTCAGATAGCCCCTAGGAACCCTCTCTTTCCATTTCTGTCTCCAGAATGGTAAAATGTCTGAGCCTTCCCTTTAGGAGCTGGTTTTATTCAGAGGAAGATACAACACCACATCACTGCTTAGGTAAAAGCAAATCAAGGGACTGGCTTTGCAAGCCAAGCTCTGCCTTAGCTTCAGGCTAACAGGAAGGAAAGCAAGAGACAGAGAGTATGTGCTATTTGACCCATTTCACTAAAGCAAGGGGGCCAGAAAGATTAAGTCCCTGACCAGTTAGTTATATATGATAACCAGGGACTGCCGCACAACCTGGAATGGAGACTGTGCATTGACCTCAGTCACCTCTTACGTTATCTCATTCAGGAGCCAAACCTGACAGAGAACCACTGTCAGATGTGCAGATTCAGTCCAGGTAAGGGAACCCTTCCCATCTGCTATGGTTGGCAGGATCTAACCTAGCCATCTGGAAAACTCTAATACAACAAAGATGCCACTTGGTTTCGGGGAGCATGCCAAACACCTGTGTCTGTTTTTAACCATGAAGTTCTTGAAAATCAGCCTTAGATGGTACTAATGACAAATGAGTTTGAATTCCTTCCCTGTCCTCCACAGTCACCCCTTCTTGAGGGATGTACAACATTGGAAAGAGCGTCCTCGGGTCTGTTCTGTTTACTGGGCTTCTCTCTTTGTCCACCATGCTCCCTCTGTCTGGCATCTGACACCTCGTTGCTGCAAATAGGTTTTTTTTTTTTTTTTGAGTTTCTCAAGCAGGTTTACCACCGGTATTCAGTGTTGCTGAATTATTCCTTTATTGTCCATTGAGTCCAGTAATCCTTCTGCTTCTTTGGAACGCCATCCCAGGACTCTGGAGGGAAACAGCTGACTAAGCCAAACCAAGGGCTAATTTAAATGGCCTATGTGCTAATTTGTCTATTTTCCAAATGGACAGATCTACCAATCCATTGGATGTTGTAGGGATAAAGGACATAGCTCAGCATCTGAGGTCTTATATACTTGTATCCCATTGTCCTCATCACAGTTTGTAACTGTAATTGCTTAGTAATCAAACGATTTCTATTTTATTTTCTATTAGATGATTAAGAAAGCGAGGCCTGTGCCTCTCAGCACAGTGACTATGTCCAGGGAGACATATTGTGGCACATAACTCCTGTGGGGGTGGGGCATGGGGGAGGGAAGGATTAATGAATGAGGAAAAAAAATGAATCAAAGTGAAACATGTTTTAACCAACTCTGAAGACACAAAATGAAAAAGAAGACAGCGACAAACCCCACAGATGATATTGTCAGAAATCTCATACAACATACAAATTTCTTTAAATTCAAAAAGGAAGAGATTTCATTGGGGATGGCAGGTAGGGTCTCAAGAAAGCAAGCTCGGATTGCTGAACACCCTGTATTGACAGAGCATCACTCATCAGATGAGACAATCCACTCGGTATCCTTCTTGCCCATCCCCTTCCGTGTTCTGGTAGGATGAACAGTTTGGAAGCAGAACCCCCCCACCCAGTGTGAGCCCCAAGTTTTCTGCTCTTCTTGGCTCTTCTCACCACCCACCCTTCTCACATTCGTTTTTTTCTCACGCGGACCTCTCTCTGTCCTGCCCTCTGGGTGAAGATTCCTGGGTGAAGAACACACACGGTTGGGAGGCTGTCTGTGAAGCTGGCTGCGTTTGCATAAGACTCAGCCTGTGCTCAAGGCAGCCCTTGCTCTGCTTGCATTTCTCTGAAAATGAATTCTGCCGGGTAGGAGTGCTGGGTGCTCAAATAGTAGGCGCTCAGAGCCTCCTGCTGGGATTGCCTCTTGCTCCTTCCTTGCTGAGGAACCCTAGCTGTTCCGGAAAGGACAGCTTAAAAAGAGAAAAGTAAAATATTTATAAATAATTAAGATGTAAAACAGTGACCCAGGACTAGAATTGTTCACACGTGTTAATAGTGTCAGCGAGGTAAGGAATGAATTCTAAGTGGCAGTAGCCTGTAATTCCCTAGAATAGAAGACTTCTTCAAGAGGGTGATTTACCTTGAAAGCATAGCTCAGGTGCCTTTTTTGATAGGGTTTTACTGTTGCTATGGAAATCGTCTCTGTAGGAATGTGCACAAATGTAGGTTAGATTGCTAGTGGCATGGGTGAGGAGGTGTGGGCAGGGGGCAGGCATGTTGATGCTTGCCAGTCTCCAGCTTTGGTCCCAAGGAGACTGGCATATAGCGGAGCGTGGGCGGTGGGTATCTCAGGTCTGCGAGTTCCCAGGACCTAGGCTCTCCAGAGATGCACTCTGCTGTTTGAGTGACCTATTCTGGTTGCTAGCTCAGTATTCCCATTAATAATTCTTTCACTGTCAGCATCATCTTGTGTAATTGGTCAAAGAGTCCAACAGCTACTGTAGAATGTAACACCCCCCTCCACACACACACACACACACACACACACACACACACACACACACAGATATGTGCGTCCGCACATACAGAGCTTAAGCTATTTTTTGGGTAAGAACCATTGTTTCCTACCCATAAACTCCTGACTTCCATCACAGTCCCAGATTAACAGCTGTGGTTCCACACACCCAGAAGAAGGAACGGGTCATCTTCTGTATCTTCACAAGGAGAAATTCAAATTGTGTTGAGTCATGGAGCGAGAGGTAGGCTAGGTTCACTCTCTAGGGAAGCGAGTACCTTTTACATAGCAGCCTTCCAGGCTATACATTACAAATGTGTGCTTCAGGCAAAAGAGTAACTGAGTTGCCATAGTGAACTCAAGGCGGGTGCATCACTCACTGCTTCTGCTAGAAGGACTCTAAAGGTGGGGATACACTGAAAGAATGGGAACTTGTCAGACTCACTGTGGCAGGATGGAGGACAGGTATAGAACTTGAATAAGAAAAAAGTCTTGCTCAGATACATCACAGTTATGAACAATGCCCTGGAAGATGGTTGGTTTAGAAACCACTGCCCTTGTGGAGAGGCACTGATCCTAAAGGGATAATCGTTCTGTGCACTGTGTAAAGGTTGTCTTTGTAGCATTCAAATGCAGATTTCCATATGAGCAAAGAGTTGAATCTAGGCCAGGACTCTGGTATTGTTATTTTTATGAAGGATCAGCTGTCTCAGCCAGTGTTTTGTAAATATTCCTCTCTATCACCTTTTGATTGGTCAATAAGAAAAATGATCAGCCAATTAACTGGGCAGAAGAGATTAGGGTGGGACTTCTGATTTGAGTTGGGGGAGGGGGGAACTGTGTCGCATGGAAACCAGAGGGGTGGACAGAGGAAAAACAGAAGCACAAAAAGGAAGAGAAGAGGTGCTCATGAGACAGAGGGTCATGATGACCAGGGCACCAAGGATTCTCCGGGAGGACACACAGGGAACAGAGCAAGCCAGGGTGAGAGTCAAACTGCAAGTAAGAAGGGGCTTGTGGCTGGGAGGTAAATAGGAGTTAGAATAACCTAGAACTTGCCCTGCTCAGGTCTGCAGCTTGTTAATAAAAATACCAGGGCTCTGTCTATTAATTGGGAGCCAGAACAGGCTAAAGAGGATATAGAATTTGAGAGCAAAAGGGGCATAGCAATCCCTCAAAAATACTACTGCAGATCCCACTATGGCACCTCTACTAGCTGCGTACACTGTAGCTGTGTTTAGACACACCAGAAGAGGGCATCAGATCTCATTACGAGTGGTTGTGAGCCACCATGTGGTTGCGAAGATTTGAACTCAGGACCTTCAGGGGATCAGTCAGTGTTCTTAACCGCTGAGCCATCTCACCACCCCAGCATCTGGTTTTTGGTACGAGGGGTGTACTGGCCGAGCTGCCTTTGGGTAATTAGACCCTAGCAGCAAACAAAGGTAGAAGAGTAAAATAACAGCCTCGTTTAGCTTCTGTGTAAGAAACTGAGTTTTGCCTCTTAGTAAGTTCACAAGTGTAGTGTTGTGGTTTGAATGTGAAAGCTATCCTCCCCACACCCCCACACCTCCCGCCCCCCCCGCTGCCGTAGGCTGTTGTGTTTGCACACTTGCTTTCTAGATTCTGGTGCTGTTTGTGGAGGATGTGGAACCTTTGGGAGATAGAACCTACTGAAGGAAGCTGGTCCCTGGGGGTGGGCCTGGGGGTGGGTCTTGAGCCTTTCTGGGGTAATCTGGCTTCCTGTTTATGCAAGGGTTCCAGAGTGCAAGTGACTAACTGGCTTCGTGAGGCTGCTGCTACCATGATGGAATGATCAACTCCAGCTGTAAGCCAGGAGAAACCTTCCCTCCTTTGAATTGCTTCTTTTCAGGTATTGAGTCACAACAACGGGAAAAGTAAGGAAAACGCATAGGAAAGACTTTCAGATGTTCTCAGCCTAAAATATATTTGCTACATGATAAGTATTGTCAGGACCTTTCTATATAATCTTCAAGACCTATAACAGTCTGTGGTAATCAAAATTCAAATACCTAAATAAAGTCTTAAAAGATGGCTGTCTGATTGTTTGAAAGGTTGAGATAACTTTTAGTTGTTCAGGAGTTTGGGTCTAATGTCAAAAGTATGACAGGAAAGAGAGAAAGGAGGATAGTATCTAAAATTGGGGAGAGGGCAGAGAAAGTTTGAGGTTTTGCTGGAAGAAGGGGTCTTCACTAGCTAGATTCACACCACCATCTCCCAGAAATAACAAGAAACTACAGAAAACGGATGGAAGAGGATGGGGAGGTATTGAGCCAAGAGATCCAGAATTCTGACAACTAACAATAATAGATAAAGATGTGCACCCCCAATTTAGAAGGATACTGTGGTGCAGGTAGGGCCACATGAGAGTGGGAACCTCTAGAAATACTGAATCTTGAGTGGCTAAGTCAGATCGACTCCCAGAAACCCTTGAGGAACAAGGAAGTACATGAAGGCAAAATACACATTTGAGGACATCTAGTTATTGGTCATTGGTCAGGCAGTTGTCAGAGTGAGAAAGCCTGCCAATGGGCCACATTGGCTGCTAGTGAGGGAAACCAATGTTAACTAGCAGATGCAAAAGAAGAATATGCTTAGGGATAAGAAGTACCCAACTGCTGGAGAAGATGAGAAGGGTATCTGGTCCCCAAAGATGAACTGTCCTCAGTGTCTCCAATCTTTGTCTCTCGTATCCCTGCTGTTTTCTGAGGAGATGGGGCATTACTGCCTTGACTGAGATCCAGCATCCTCAGCACAGTGGAGAGCCAGATTTCTCATGGAGCCCTGGCCTCCCAGTCTCTCATGCTCTGTATGTGCACCCCAGGAGGGCTGACCTCTTTGACTCCAGTTTCTTAGACACAATCTGGTGAGCCCTCCCGGATGGGGTGTCTGAGTTTGATTTTCTAATCATTTAAAGAGAAGGTACCTAGTTATATTCCAATGGCTAGCATTTGCATTCACCCTTTAGGTTACTGTTTAAGAAAGCAGCATCTTGAGTGCATCTACCTGGGCTAACACCTTCTCGTGGCAGCTACTTATCCCAACAAGTCTGGCTTGGCTTTGTTGAATCTAATCCCTAAGGAAAGTATAAATGGTGTTAAGTTCTTCCTATGGGTAGAGTTTTCAGGTGCTAAAGAGGGCTGAGTAATTGGAAAAGGACAGAGAGAGGGTCCTGGAAAACTGTATTAGAGTTTACCCTTTCCTGTGCCTGGGTGTTGAGATTAGCATCTACCTCGTAAGTTATTGATACCAAACATTTTATAGGAAGTTCTATTTCAAGGACCCAATTAAATGCGTGTTCCTTCTGGTTCCTTCTGGTTCCTTCTGACTCTCCCCGTCTCCAATGAGGCATGAACTAGCAGTCTTCTAGCCTTCTTCTGTGGGAAAATAAAGTTACATAAGCAGACCCAACCTCCATTTGCTACTTACTTGAGAATGGGATTGGTTCATCTTTTTCTGTTTCTACTTTTACTGAAGTTCCTTACTCTTGAATACATTCTTATTTGGGAGAATATATATATACACATATATATATCCTTTTAGGGATATATGTCAGCACGTCAACTCCTTTGTCACATTCTTTGCTAATGCCAATGTCATCGGAATTTTAAAAGCTGAAGCAAGGACTTGCATTCTGGAATGAAGGCCACGTGAGCAGTCAGGGCATGCGGCCAGAACCTTCCCCTGGCTGCAGAGAATGAAAGCAGAGCTGTGGTGGAGAGTGTTTAAATCCCCTTTGCAGTGCAATCTCCTCCCCCACCTTTCCCAGCCCCCCTGGCCCACTAGAACAAAGATGGTGTCATATTTCCTGGGCACACTGCCTGCTACCACTCTCCCCCCACCCCCAGTTCCTTTTTTTCTTTCTTTCTTTTTTTTTTTTTTTAAGATTTTTTTCCCCTTGGGAACAGTTTTATGTTCACAAAAAAGTTATGAAGAAAGCACAAAGATTTCTTTCCCAAATAACCTCCAGTGCTGTCCGCGCGCTGCCTCCCCAACTGTCAGTCTCTCCTCCTCTACCGACTCAGGACCACCTGCACTTCACGTAGCTTTGTGTGTTTTGAAGAAAGGTACAGCAACATATATCTACCTATATCATCCTATAGAATACTTTTACTCCCCAACATCCCTCACCCTCCGTGCTGTGGTGGGCCACACACCCTTCCCTCTTGACCCCTGCAACAACTGCCTTCTGTTTCCATATATTTATCCTTCTAGGAATAGTTCAGTGTGAAGCCTTAAAGACTGACCTTTCACTTATTGACATATTTATTTCCTTTACATCTACTCATAGCTCAATGGGTCACTATACTTTTAGCTTAAGCATCATGCCAATACTTCCTGCCTCCCCACCCCCCTTCCAAAATGCATGCATTCTAGAATCATTTCCTTGCCATCAACTTCCTGTCTGGGTGACAGAAAATCAGATTACACGCCAACATCTAAACACCTCGTTTCCCCATTGGCGTTCTGGTTACCCAGTATCCTGCTTGGGCTTCCAGATTTCCTGTTTGAAAACAAAATGCATTGCAATGGCCACCTTGTGATGTATATTTTAAAATTTCTTTCTAAGTAGACATTTTTTAAGAAATCCAGTGTGTAAGGTCATGACTATAAGCCTAATAAGTATGTTCGTCTTTACTTGGGGTTTCTCTTCTATATTAACAGTGGTGGTTAAAGCTAAGAAGCTATTCATATCCGAGATTTTTTACATCAGAAAAAGTACAGAGGCTGTTCTCAGAAGCCCATGTTGCAGAACAGTTAGCAGCAACGTGTGAAGAAGCTATTTCATTTCCATGGCAGCCAGAGTCCAGACGCTCGAGCTTTATAGATTAAAATCAATGCCTGAATCACATTCAGAAAGCCTGAATTGCCTGTCAGGCTTCAGGACCAGCCGCAGAACGTGATAAATGAGGCCAGGGCGTGTGGGCTGCATTAGTACGGACTTGGGTTTCTTTTTCAAAGCAAATACCAAACGGAATGAATTACTGGGAAACAGCAAATGAACATCATGAACTTGAGATGCAGCGGTTATAATTTGCTAATTACTGGGAAATGATGAACACAGAGACAGGGTGTGAAAGAATGTGGCTGGGGGGAAAGGGTGGATTGCGGATACAATGGAAGGAAGTCTTTGTGAAAGGCTCCTGGTAGCCATCCTGAGCCAATCAGGTGGGTTTCAGAGACATATTTACCTGGTTTAGTTGCCACCTTGATTGCTACTGGTTTGTATCATCAATCATAACCAGCATTAAATCAGTATGTAAACATCTTGGCTAGAATATAGGCACACAAGAGAGAGTCAGTGAACACGTCTACCTTTTCCCCGCTCCCATTCAATTTCTTTTCTTATCTAGTGCCCAGTTGCTCAGTGATGCAGTGTGAGAAGGTGGCTCACTGCCTCCCACCGCAGGTCAACATTTAAACACAGTGAAGAAGAAGACTTGAGCATTGTTCTCAGAGCCATTCACAGAGATGCTTTCATGCAGTCTGGTTCTGCTACCAAATTACTAAATGATGTAACCGTGATGCTGCCCTCTGCCTGTTAGTGCAGAGGTGTCAGAGGGTGCAGCGATCACCCCCAGACCTCATTCTCCAGTATCTTTGCCTCTTTTGGAGAGACACTAGTACATTTCCCAATGTCTAGTGGGAGCTTGGCAATTCAGACTTAACCAGGTGTTCCTAACAGGGCTTCAGCTCCTAATGGACAAGATGAAGACCCCCTGGGGTCTCCACTCTGCCACTGGGCATAAAAAAGATAGCATCTGAGGAAGAATTGTGTAGTGATTGGGCAAGAGCCTGAAAGGGGCCCTAGATCCTTGGATGTGTATTTTGGCATGCCCTACAACCAGCTGTTTAAGGAAGGGAGGGATCAGACCCATCATTTTCTGAACGTCTTTAAGATGTTGTGTTGGAAAGATCTCAACACTGCAGATGTCCACTCTCTGTCTTTACTGTGGTATACCTGATGTTTAACTGTGACTATAGTGGCTCCGAAGGAGGAGTGCATCACTCTCTTTCTTCCTTGACCCTCTGCTGTGTGGTGAGGTTTCTGTCAAGGATGTGGAAGTGCAAAACCGTGTGTACAACCTTTTGAATGTATCTTTGGAAAAGACAGTGTGCATGTCTTCTGTTCTTCTTCCTGATCATATTATGAGTCTGTGATGGTTGGAGCTGGTCCCATTACCTTGGAAATCAACATGAACATCTCCATAGACAGAGTCTAGGTCCCTGTGGCCTCAAGGAACCATGCAAATCCTAGTCTGTCTAGATTTCTTTATAAAACAAGGGGAAATGCCACTGTTACTCTTGATTGTTTTTTTTTTCTGTAACTAAAAACTGGAGCTGAATCTTAACCAACGGAGGGAAATTTTTGAGGATTCTGTGTCTTACAGAGCCTTACAGATTGGCAGCAGAGGGACTGGAGATTGCTCAGAGCAGCGCTTGTTGGTTCCCAGCACTAATGTGAGGTGGTTCATAAACACCTGTAACTCCAGCTCTAGGGGATCCAATACCCTCTTCTGGTCTCTGTGGGAATCTGCACATATGTGCGCCTACACACATGTATATGCATACATAAAAATAAATAAGTGAATCTTAGAAAACAGATTTACAACCCAGCCTAGCCTATTATGAGCTTTAAAAGGTCCTCTGGGAAGAAGTGGAACATCTCACGTGAACGTCTTCCCAAGGCTGATATTCCATAGGCCCTTGCAGCTCCGTGTGTCCTCCAGGAGCTTGTTAGAAATACGGACTCTGATAACTCAGATCTGCTGGGTCGGAAGTTGTATTTTAAACAATCTCCCACATGACTTGCTTGCACTTGAGTTTGGGAGCACTGCCTGAGATGACAGTGGTGTCCTGTGGTCCCAGACCCTGGAACACTGTGTTAGCAGAGGCTCTGCCTATAGACTGTGGTGCAAAGAAACTTCATACAGCCCCAGGATGGTGGTAAGCTCCTTAGCTCTTAGGCTGCTGCTAGGACCTGTGCATCCATCCACAGCTTCAGTTCTAAACACTGAGTTCTTTTCAGAGCCCTTTAAAAATATTTTGTATCACTTGCTGAGCCAAGCATGTGGCAGGGTTTCTCTTCCTCTTTTTTTGAGATTTTAGGGTGTCCTCACGCTGGTACAGATCCTGAGTCTTACTAATGTTTCTCTTGGCAGGTTACACCTGGATCTAGCAGAGAGGTAAGAAGGACCCCCTAGGAGATCTACAAGGCTGGGCTGCAAAACATCTGTCCATCATTTTCAGTTACGCACAAATTTACCAATGGATTCCTGAGGCTAGCTAATCAGAACATCACTTGAATTAGATCATATTGTCTGTAAAATGGTACTTGGCTGGATGAATTCTGTTTGCTTTTGCCCTATGGTTTTTCTAGAGATAGAAAGTTAGAGGCTGTGCTGGGTGGTGATATCTTGGTCTCTAGAAATAGATTTTCTGAGTTGGAAGTCAAGTTTATCACATGTTTACAAGGTTTCAATCAAGCCTTAATTTTTTCCATCTTTACAAGGAAGACTAAAATGATACCTCCTTCACAGGTTTGTTATGAGGGTTAGGTAAGGAATATGTGAAGGCAAGAAGTTTTGTGTTGGGTACATAGGAAATACTGTGTAACTGTAAGGGAAACTCATATATATATATATATATATATATATATGCACAAACATATAAACAACAAATTATTAGTATTTATCATAATTTAGGGGGTTAAGATCCAAATAATGTGGGCAAAAGAATCTAGACTTAACAAAAGAAATCTAAAATTCTATGAGTTGATAACATTTTCCAACCTGCTTCTCCCAATGGAGAACCAACAAAGGTTAATTTCAACTTCCACTGAGAACCAGAAAGGGAAGTACCTGGGGTACACAATGATGTAGCAAAGGTGACTCCTCCTTTGTGACTGAGAGGACCCTGATGACAAAGGCTCAAATACTTCATTAAAGGGTAAATAAAGAAATTGCCACTCTGTAAAAGCAGACTATAAAAGCAGAAAAGCACACAAATATAATACCGCAGCTTTGCCGGAAATCACATATGTACTCGAACAATAGTTTTTTTTTTTTTTTGATTACACAACAGGCCTTTACTGGCAATCCGAATCATTTTTACTTAAGAAATAACTAGATGGAGCTTCAAAGATATCAAGATAATTAAGATAACTGGGTTCTCATGTCTTACACGGAAAGAGCTAGGATTTGAACTCAGGGCCGGCTGTTGCCAGAGTCCTTGCTTTTTCTGTCTCAGCAAAGTCTACTGCAGGGAACAGCACACACTTTATGGAGAATGTGACATTTCTACTTAGCCTTGAAAGATGGGCTTGGAGGTAGATTAGGAACAGCAGAGCAGTATAGGCTCAATGCAAAGGGAGATGAGGCAGCTAGAAAAACCAGAGGATAGTATAGGTTCAGAAAGAAAGAGAGGAAAGGAAGGAAAGAAGGAAGGAAGGAAGGAAGGAAGGAAGGAAGGAAGGAAGGAAGGAAGAGAGAGAGAGAAAGAAGGAAGGAAGGAAGGAAGGAAAGAAAGAAAGAAAGAAAGAAAGAAAGAAAGAAAGAAAGAAAGAAAGAAAGAAAGAAAGAAAGAAAGAAAGAAAGACTTGTGAAATATACAGATGGGACAGTGACAGTATCATATGGTATCTGATAGTGAGTTAAGAGTCCAAAGAGAGAACACTAAGGACTCAGGGTGGCAAGCACACAGACCCCATGTAAAGACATTCAAAGTCTAAATGTGCAGTAACCATGACTGGTCTTTATACATGGAACATACTCCACTAATGTTGCTGGTTAGTTGAATTGTGCATTTAGCTAACACTGTTTTTGTGACCTTCAAACATACAATTCGGGTATATATGTGTGTGCGTATGCATGAATGTGTAGGCCAGAGGTCACCGTTGAATTTCTTCTCCAAATGCTCTTTCCTACATTCTTTTGAGACAAGGTATCTTGATGAATATGGAGGTAAAGTTTGTGCTAGTTTGGCCATGCAGCAAGCACCAGGCTCCTCCTGTCTCGTCTTCTCTAATGCTGGAAATGCTTGCACATGTAGCTGGCCTGACTTTTATGTGAGGGGTGGAGATGTGAATTCATGTCCTCATGCATGTGTGGTAATCACTTTATTGACTGAGATAGCTCTCCAAAATTTTAATTTTTGAATAACATACATGAATGTGATGCTTCAGAGGTCGGGTCACTGCCATCTTTCCTATTGTTTAAATTTTCAGATTAAAAAGTTCAAAACCACTCCCTCCCCGCCCCCCCCAAAAAAAAACCCAAACCAAAAAACAAAACTCAATCAACCAAACAAAACAAGATACTCCCCTGTACTTCAAAAATCTAAAGAGACTTGCCTACAAGAAGATGGATTTTCAAATTCTGCAAGTCAGTCAGTCCTGTCTCCATGAAACAGGGGCTCAAAGCTGGAGACAAAGAAACTAATTCTGATTCTTTGTGAGGTATAAGAGATTGAGGGACTGATCTACCAGACTGGTAGTGGGGCCAATTAAAATTGAAAAAAAATTTGCATTTCTCCTGGAGATTATTAAACAGTGAATTTTCAATCCCGTGTGTCCCCCTGCCTAGTTGTCACTTGTGCTGGAGGAGAGGGACACATCATCTAGGCCTTATTCACTGGTCTGCTTTTGATGTGTCTCAAATTTAAATGAATGGAGCCAGTTTCTCTATTTCTGGTGATTTCCCTGTGCACAGCCTCGCTGTCTGCCAGGGCTGCTGGGCAGGGAGAAGCTGGGGGAGTGAGGATGCTTAAATAAAAACAGTTCTATTTTTGGCACACTTTAATGACAATCCTGTCTAAGAAATATTTTTTCCTACAATGCCTTTCCATCCGGTGTCATTGAAAGTGTTTATAATTCCAGCGAAGGGCTGTGGCACTGGATATTAATCAATGAACTGCTGGTGTACTTTCCTGTGAATGTGGCTCTTTTTTTTTTTTTCATATTTACCAGTGACAAAGATGAGTTCCTCAGCCCAGGCAATGTTACCATTCATGCCTGGCTAATAAAGGAAGAAAGAAATGCCTGAGGAAGCTCACCCTGATGGTGGAGGGGAGGAGGACCTATTTTAGGTCTTTGGGATATTTTATTGTCTTCAGGCCTTCCCGGTGAGTCACAGGATAGAAATTTGAGGCAGAAATGCATCAGCGTCTGGACTGAAAACTGTTTGGACTGCAGCACTGGAGATGTATGTACGCCTTCCTTGCTTGTAGATTCTGGCTGCTTCCTGCTCTGTGCACAAGGATGCAATGCCTGCCTTCTGTTCCTTTAAATTCCTGTAGTTGGATGTTGTCAGGATTTAGGGTGGGGTCAGCCTAGGGTCATTTTAGCCCCAATAAAGGTCTGTTTTATTAAAAGTCCTCTGGTCCCTTGCCTGTTTTCCTGCTGCCCCGAGACAACACTTCCTTTATCTCTTTCTGGCTCACTCCCAAAGAAAGCAGGGAGACTTGCTGTGGCTTGCCGTCCAGTTTCCATCTCCAGGCTGGGCTTGTGGGGTTTGGTAGCTCAAAATGAGCATGTGCCGGAGCACAGCATGTAGGATTGAATTTCATCCCACTCTATACTCCTAGCTTTTAAAAAGAAATGACGAAGTTTCCGACTCATTCTGTTGGGCAGTTTATTCTACTTTTTTTTTTAATGGGGTGCTATATGATGGTGGTCAAACATTCTCCCTCCCTTCTGGTGACCACACAATTTTGTGTCAGAGCTGACAGAACCAAATCAAACCAAACCAAACCTTCCTTCCTTCCATAAACACCCCCCATTGTCTCGAGTATTTTGTCATAGTGATGATAAGCTGACTAACACATTCACGAAAGCTCTATCTTGCTTTTGCTTAGAAGCAGTCAATCTGAAGTTCCTTGTAAGATGTGGGGAGTGAAGGCTGTGAACGTGGAGAGAGGTAGCTGGGGACCTGGCAACGGGAGCTATGATTTTTAGATGAACTCTTACCATGTTCACACTAGTGAATCTCATCTTGACAGTCGCTAAGCTAACATGCTAGGTCCACCATAGGGTGGACTGTCTTCCTATCCACGTGGTCTGTTTGGTAGAGGAGAGACAGGTAGATGCTGGCTAGAGTTGAGAGGATAAAAAAATGGAGCTGGAGAGAGGAAGGAGGACATATTGTGGGGTGGAGGGGGTATGTAGATAGGAGATGGTTTGGCTGGAGATGGGGGTGGGGTGGATCATCTAGGGCTTCCTGCGGTGAAGGCAGGAGGAAGAGGACACAGCTTAGAAAGAGGAGGCTGCCTAGGAAAGGACAGGAGGGGTGGATCCTAGGGAATCCCACACACCTCTATCGTGTATACCTCTGATGGGTGAGATCTAGAGTCGTGAAAGATGTGAAGAATTTCCAGTCAAAGTCATAGCTCTTGCTGTAGTTTGTATCTGGAACACTCTCTAGTAGTCACACATTGAAGTCTTGTTTTCAGCCCATGACTTTATTTGGGAGACTGTGTAAACTTTAAGAGGAGGGTCCTGTTGGGAGAATGTTAGGTCATTGGGATTGTACCCTTAGAGGGGATCTAGGCCTCATTATTCTTTCTCTTTGCTCCTCAGCCACAAAGAGAGAAGCAAATTCTTCTGCCTCATGCTCCCACCATGGTGTCCTGCCTTACCAGAGGTCCCAAAGTCTATTGACCGTCGATTAAGATCTCTGAAACCATGAGCCAAACTAACCTTCTCTCATAATTTGATTGTTTTATATATTTTTGCAACAGTATGGCAAGCTAACAATTCTACAGGGGGATTTCGTAGCATGAAAAGGAAGGAAGACCCCATGAGATGGGCTTATAGAATGTGCACAGCTCCTAGAACAGCTTCCAAGTAAAGCACAAAGCCTGGTCCTTTCTTTCTTCCCCAACCCTAACAGCCCATTGAAACTGTCTTCACTTAGGAATCCAGGACATTTTCTGGCCTTGGCTTGAGTATAATTTGTTATTGTTGTGGGTCTAGCCTTTCAGTGTAAAATAGACTCAGCACACAGATGCTGCCAGTGCGACTATAATGATATAATTTGTGCTTCATTCTTGTCACCAGCTTCATACTTAGTTTCTTTAGCGTCTAGCTTTCTTCATCCTTTCTGTTTCTCCTCCAAAGCCTGGTAAATTCCACATTGATGCGTCAGTAATTGGCCTCCCAGCTGTCGGATCTCTAGAGAACCTCTCAATGCATCCACCATCTATCTTACCATCCCTGAATCCTTTAAACACCAGTTTTCATATTTGCAGGGACAGAGAAGTTACCTGGGATATACTGTCTGGTTTTGTCACCAGAGGACAGGACCTAGGATCCGGATTTTCTAAGGCCTCATGGTGATTCCAATGCACTGCACAGCAGCTCTTGGTGTTTAACAGTGAGCAGTTAACACTCTTCTGCATCCAGCCCCACCCACTTCAGCTTTTAATTGTCTCAGCCCCCTTCTCCCAGCAAAGGAATGGAAGGAAGAGTTTGTTTGCACCTACTTTTGTTTCCAGTTTCTAGTTGAGTTGTGTCTCTAAATCAGTTTTAAATTGGTAGCAGCCTGGGATGGGGCATTGTCGCTGACACACCGTTTCCAGATTTTTCTTTAGCTTGTCTTCACGGTGGACCTGCTAAAGTTATCTTTGGCCTACAGCGTGTGCTGTGTGGGGGAAACACCATTGCCCTGTGAGAAGCAGACAGAAAAACTAGAGAAACCGGGCAGAGGCATTCTGAAGCTTGTCCTGAAAGGCCTCCTTCCTCTTGCTCCTACGTCATTGGCCAACAGAGTCTGTCCAGCTTCTCCAACCCAGATCCCCAGCTCACCTGATGTCAGCAGCTGGTGAGTCAAAACAAGCCAAGGGCCCGACTGAAAAGAGCTGTGTTTTTGTACAAAGGACTTGAAAACATTCATGGCTTATATCATTTACATTTTAAATGCAAATTTCTTTATTTTTACACTAGGTGGGTGAATTAGCTCTCTAAAAATAAGACTTCTGAATTTAACAAATGTTTTACAGTAGTAATAGTTGAGAACACAGAAAGTGATTATTATTAAACCCATACCTATGCTCTCCCTCATAGAAAGCCCTTCTGATTATGCTGTGTGCCCCTTACCACAACCACCCTGAAACCGCTGCTCAATCCTCTACTTCTTGAAGCTTAATTCTTAGTATGATCTACACGTCAGACCACCTCACTCAACTCCCTCCTAAAGGGTCTGAAGTGAAATTTGACACCCACTGTTTCACTGAAATTATACTTGTCAGGCAGGATCTGAGCAGTCTCTAAGTCCTGTATCTAATGGCTTCTCGGTTTCTTTTTGCTTTTGTGTCTAAAGCATGGATGCTATTATCCTCACAATGTTCTCTGGGCTTCCTGATGCTTGAAACAGGCTGATTCACCACTGGGCTGGCCATGGAGTCTTCTTCCCAGTCTCCTTTTCCCTTCTCTCACACCAGATGCTGATGTTGCAGGCAGAGATAGAAGTCCAGGGCTGCTCTCGGTCTCCCCTTCCTCTTGGGGATATCATCTATTTGCAAGGCTTTAACTGTTAACCCAGGCCAACGTTCAAACCACAACCTGCAGCTCTGACCTTTCTCCACACTCCTACTCCTGCTTTTAATGGTCTCCCTCTCATATCTGGTGACATCTCCCAACTTTCTGCTTCCCACGTCCTTTACTTTGTTTGTATCAAATATGAATTTTTAATCATGACACTTAAAAAATAATACATTTAGGTTTTTTATTCTTTAAGTCAGTACGAATCCCATTTTCCTCTTCCTAAGGTGATGGGAAGTTCAGTTTCCTTCTTCATGGGGTTCAAAGGTTAAACAGATTCCTCAGTTTCTTAAGCCTTGCTGAAGCATCACCATCAAGTTGTCTCTTGGTTCCATTCATGGAACATTTTTGAGGTTAACCACTTTGTTATTTTTATATCACACCAGAGCTGGTATTTCCTAAATGTGTTATTCTCTCTCTCTCTCTCTCTCTCTCTCTCTCTCTCTCTAAGTAGGTGCTGGGAACTACACTCAGTTCTACTGGAAAAGTAGGAAATGAAGAACACTAACATGCTGACTCAACTTGAAAAAAGTATTTTTTCATCGACTTCTCTAACTTTCCTTTTCCTTCCCATCCTGAAGAAGTCCACCCTAAAGGCTTTACAGGGTCAGAGCAAAGGGTACAGCAGAAAGGAGCCACAGTGTCCTAGGTGATGACGATGTGAAAGACCAGGGAGAGCGAGTTCTATGCTGCACAGGAGGCAGCCAAAGGGGGCAGCTGACATGGGAAATCCAAGTTCAAGAGAGTGTTAAAGAAAGTGTTCAAGTGAGAGAGAGACCTGAGTGTCAGAGGTTGGACAGCATTAGGAGGCGAAAACGCAGAGCGGCCTCTGACATCACATTGGATCACAAGGGAGTCTCATGGTGTTTTGTGTGCATCTGTGTACCTGACAGCTTAGCCAGTCCTGAGAGCAACAGTGTTCCAACAGCAGAGAGCAATGACAGGGAACAGAGCCTGTTTTCCAGATGCCACCAGCAAAGCAGATAGAAGGGGACTTCCATATACATAGCAAGAGAGAACTAAGCACTTCCTCTGTGAGATCAGGACAATGACACGTGCTCCACTATGTTCATAGCAGTTCGTAGTTATTATAAATAAGGTATTTATAATAGCCAGAAGCTGGAAACAACCTAGATGTCCCTCGACAGAGGAATGGATACAGAAAATGGGGTTCATTTACACAATGGAGTACTACTCAGCTATTAAAAGCAATGACTTCATGAAATTCACAGGCAAGTGGATGGAACTAGAAAATATCATCCTGAGTGAGGTAACATAGTCACAAAAGAACACACATGGTGTGTACTCAATGATAAGTGGATATTAACCAGAAAAGAAAAAAAAACACAAAGCTCAGAATACTCATGTTACAACTCACAGATTATATGAAACCCAAGAAGAAGGAAGACCAAAGTGTGGATGCTTTAGTCCTACTCAAAAGGGGGAAGAAAATAATCACCAGAGGTAGAAGGAGGGAGGGATCTGGTAGGGAGAGGGAAAAGGGGGGCAGGATCAGGTGTGGGAGGAGACAGGGGAAAAGTACAGAGGGTCAGGAAATTGAATGGAGGTATATAGCAGTGGGGGATGGGGAACTGGGAGTAGCCACGAGAAAGTCCTAGATGCCAGGGACCCAAGAGGTTCCCAGGACGCAACGGGGATGACATTAGCTGAAATACCCAACAAAGGGGAGAGAGAACCTGTAGAGACCATATCCAGTGGATAGGTGCAGCCCCTGGTTGAGAGATGGGGTCACCTACCCTTCTCAAAATTTTAACCCAGAATTTACTCCTGTTTAAAGGAAATACAGAATGGAGCAGACTGAAGGAAAGGCCATCTAGAGACTGCCCCACCTAGGGATACATCCCATCTGCAGACATCAAACCCAGATGCTATTGTTGATGCCAAGAAGCACTTGCTGACAGGAGCCTGGTATAGCTGTCCCCTGAGAGGTTTTGCCAGAGACTGACCAATACAGATGCAGATGTACACAGTCAACCATTGGAATGAGCATGGGGACCCCAGTGGAGGAGTTAGGGGAAGGACTGAAGGAGCAGAAGGGGTTTGCAACCCCACAGGAAAAAGCAACAATATCAATCAACCAGAACCCCCCACCCCCAGTCTCCCAGGGACTAAACCACCAATCATAGAGTACACATGGAGCGACCCATGGCTCCAGCTGCATATGTAGCAGAGAATGGCCTTATCTGGCATCAATGGGAGAGGAAGCCCTTGGTCCTGTGAAGGCTTGATGTTCTAGCATAGAGGAATGTTAGGGAGGTGAGGCAGGAGGTGGTGAGTAGATAGGGGAGCACCCTCATAGAAGCAGGGGGATGGGGGGTTTAACTGGGAAGTTGGATAACATTTGAAATGTAAATAAATAAAATAACCAATAAAAAAAAAGATCGGGGACAGGGCAAAGAGGTTCACTCAGTGCTCCCATACAACATTGTACTGGGGGGGGGGGTTAGGCAGTGCTACTGGGAGGGAGAGAAATGCAGAG
Organism: Tokudaia tokunoshimensis; assembly: GCA_036184795.1. NCBI lineage: Eukaryota > Metazoa > Chordata > Mammalia > Rodentia > Muridae > Tokudaia > Tokudaia tokunoshimensis. The sequence continues at coordinate 154,924,258 of BTHU01000001.1, read as the reverse complement.
TGGATCAGTCAGTGACCAAATGCCTACCAGAAAGAGCTTGAGGGGGGAAGGTGGGGTTTGCTCATTTCAGTTCATGGCTGAGAAGGCTTGAAGCTGGTGACTCAGATTGTAACAGACAGGAACAGAGCAGTAGGAAGGGGCCAAGGGTAAGATGCCCTGAAGGGTCCTCCCGTAGTGACCTACTGCCTCCTCCTGGGTTCCTAACAAGTTTTACATGATGCTTCCAGATACTACCAGCTAGGGACAGGCTTTAGCTCATGAAGCCATGAATCATGATTTATATTAAAATAGTAACAGCCTGATACCAAATGAAGATATAATATTCACAGACAGGCTACTAGAAGTGAGTTTATAAAGGTTACACAAGCAATTGACAATTGAACTGCTCCCCCCCCTTGCATCAAAACCATTTTCAACAGTATAAAAAGCATGACTTAGAAATAAATAAATTTCACATGTGCGTCGAAATCTACAAAGCACTGTTGAAAAGAATCAGAGAGGGCTGGAGAGATGGCTCAGCAGGTAAGAGCATCGACTGCTCTTCCAAAGGTCATGAGTTCAAATCCCAGCACCCACATGGTGGCTCACGACCATCTGTAATGAGATCTGATGCCCTCTTCTGGTGTGTCTGAAGACAGCTACAGTGTACTTACTTACATTTAATAAATAAATCTTAAAAACAAAAAAAGAAAAGAATCAGAGAGGCCTAAGTAACAGATTGGCTCAAAGATCAGAGGACTTAATGTTATTAAGAGGTCAGTTTTGGGGCTAGGGATGTGGCTCAGTTTGTAAGGATGTATGCCTGTCATGCACCCAGCCCTGGGTTCAGTGCCCCCTAGTACCATGTGACCCAGTGTGGTGGGGCACACTTGTAATCGCAGTACCCAGGAGGTTGGGGCAAGAGGGTCAAACACTCTGTCTGCCTCTGCTATGTTACGGTATGGTGAGAACCAGCCTGGGCTACCTAAAACCCTGATCAGTAAAAACAGAGGGAAAAAGAAAACAAATTAGCCCTACCAAGACCCAGTGACCTTACAGAGAAAAAAAGAAGAGAGAGAAAATGTTTTTGCCACAAATTGGGCTAAAATTTGCAAAATAATAAACCAACAAATTGGAGTCTTCCATTTAAGACTTGTCTTTGAATGATGTTAAGCAAATGGAAGGAGAAGACACAGATTGGGGGGAAATGTCTGCAAATCATATGCCCTATAAAGGACCCATATCTCAAATCTGTGATGAATTTTCAAAACTTGAATTCAACAGTAAATAAATAAATTATAGAAATATTGATTACTTTCTCATTGTTGTGACTAAACCGTTAACAACTTAGGGCAGCAGTGTTTTGGCTCATGCTTTGTGGACACACAGTTCATCATGGCAGGGGAGGCAAAGTGACAACTGATCTCCTCGGCTGGAACAATCAGGAAGCAGAAAGAGAGGAATCCTCCTGCTGTTTTCTTCCTCTTTTTTATTCAGTCTGGGACCCCAGCCCTAGGGACTGTCTTAAGGTTTAATAGCTGTGAAAAGACACCATGACCAACATAATTCTTAAAAAAGGAAGCATTTAAGTGGGGCTGACTTACAAAGGTTAAGTCTATTATCAGCATGGCAGCATCCAGACAGACATGTTGCCAGAGAGGAGCTGAGAGTTTTGTCTGCATCTTGATCTGATTGCAACCAGGAGAGAATGTCTCCTCCACACTGGGCAGAGCTTGAGCACTAGGAGCCCTCAAAGCCCACCCTCACACAGTCAGATTTCCTCCAACAAGGCCACACCTATTCTAACGAGGACACACCTCCTAAGAGTGTCACTCTCTATGGGTCAAGCATTCAAACACATAAGTCTATGGGGGCCAAACCTATTCAAACCACCACAGGAACCTTCCTTATTCATTTAACTTTTCCTGGGTATGCACTGACAAACGCAGCCTGTGGTATGTTTTCATGACAATTCTAAATGCTATGTAGTTAATAATGAAGATTATCAATCACAGTGCTATATCTACATGATAGAATATTATTTAGCATTAAAAAGGAATGGACTATTGATACAACAATGGTGATGTCAATATGTTATGCAAAATGTAAAAAAACAATCAAAAAGCTCAAACTGATTGGCTTTATTTAAATATGTTTTATAAAATGCAAGCTAATTTATAGGGAGTGAATATATAATGAGGAAGAAGATATATGGGAGAATGAGGAAAATTTATAGTGTTCTATATGTCTATTAGTTTATTGATGTGATTATCTCAAGGGTATAAAACTGCCTTACTTATTTTAACATAATGCACTTAAAAGATAATTCAGTAGAGCTATTAAAATGATTTTAAATGGGGCTGAGGAGAGGGCCCAGTCAGCAAAGGACCTGCTGCACAGTCTAGAAGACCTGACTCTGGATCTTAACACCCACTTAAGAAGTCAGTCAGGAGGTTCAAGTCTGGGGCTCTTCCAGTCTTAGGAAGATCTCTGAGGTGCTGGTCTAGGCAAATAAGCAAGCTGAAAATTCTGAGAGACTCTGTCTCAAACCAGAAAGTTCCTAGCAACTGGAGAAGATAGGCCATATCCAGTTTCTACATGGATGCACTCTCTCAAGCACATACATACACATGTATACTCAAACAAAAGGATTTCATAATAATAATGAAATATTTCATGTATTCTGGCAAAGGTAGATAAAATATACATCTGTGGACATGCTAGCAACGTTTGACAGACCTTAACATTTTGCTAATATTCTTTTAGGTTTCCTTAAAGAAGCAATTACAGGCTCCGGCGACAGAGTAGACAGGGACTCCAGGTTCACAGAGATATCCCGAGTATAACATCGCTTGGGACACAGCCAGCTAGGGTGCTGCCTGCACCCAAGAGCTGGGCAGCTCTGTGGTCATCTGTGCGCTGAAAGACCCATGGAGTAGGGATAATGCGACCCCCAAGAACTCACGAGAGACCGTTCTTGCTGTAATCACACCAGGTTTAATTCCAGTGCACTGGGGTTGAGACTCATATCCCACGCAGGGGTAGAGGAGTTCGACCCCGAGTAGCAGGGAGAAGGGAAATTTAAAGGAAAAACCCACAACCCAAGGGAGGAGGGAGTTTGTCATAGGAAAAATACTGAAAATATCAAGGAAAATCACAAAGGGAAACTCCCAGTTACTCATGATTGTTAACAAGGTTCTATTTTAACTTTTGTGGTCAGCTAGGTCCTGGGACAAAGTCATCCTAACCTTGTGGCCATAAATTCTTTATGGTCAGCCAGTTCCTGGAATAGAAGAATAGAATTACTGAACTGGATGAACTACATTTTTGGCTCTACTCTACTTGCTAGGGGTCTTTTACTTCTCCTGCTAGGGGCCGGGGTCTTTCATGCTCCAGCTCTACTGTGGGACATTTGCCCTGCAGAGTGATCAGCACCTGGAGGGAACTCCACAGCCTCTGCCATCTTTGCTCCAGTGCTAGATCAGACAGGGACTCCAGGTTTGGGATCATCCTCTGCCATAGTGCACCATCTCCAAGTGGCACAGGAATCCAATTGTTTACCCAGCTGCTCAGAGGAGTCAGCCAGCACAGGAGAGACCTGCATTGCAGAGCAGAAGAGCCGTCTTCTGCCACTGGGTACCATATCCAAGGGATACACGGAGGTAATTAACCACTCAGGAATGCAGAGAGGCCTGGTGGTACAATAGGACCATCCCTGCTGCTAAGAGGAAACAGCCTGAAACCCTGAGGACACAAGAGCCTAGGAACAGACTGGGACAGGAGTCTTCTGATTACTGCCTGCACCCAGAGTTGATCTGGGCCACAGAGGTACATACACAAATACAACTATAAGAGAGCAGGTCTTGCAGAAGTACTTACATATCAGTGTACACAGAGAGAACAGGTCTCTCAGGAGCACAGAGAAACTACAGTCAGAGACAGCAACACCAGCTAACAACAGAGATAACCAGATGGCAAACAGCAAACACAAGAACACCACAAACAGAAACCACGGCAACATGGCTCCATTGGAACCAAGTTCTCCAACAACAGCAAGTCCTGGATACCCCAACACACCAGAAAAGCAAGAACTGGATTTAAAATCATTGCTCATGATGCTGATGGAGGGCTTCAAGAAGGACACAAATACTCCCTTAAAGAAATACAGGAGAGCACAAGTAAACAGGGAGAAGCCCTTGAAGAACTAAGGGAAAACACAACAAAACAGGTGAAGGAATTGAACAAAGTCATCCAAGATCTAAAGAAGGAGGTAGAAACAATAAAGAAATCACAAAGGGAAACAACTCAGGACATAGAAAACCTAGGAAAGAAGTCAGGAGTCATGGCTGCAAGCATCAACAACAGAATACAAGAGACAGAAGAGAGAATCTCAGATGCAGAAGATACCATAGAAAACATTGACACAACAGTCAAAGAAAATGCAAAAAGCTCCTGACCCAAAACATCCAGGAAATCCAGGACACAATGAGAAGACCAAACCTAAGGATTATAGGTATAGAAGAGAGTGAAGATTTCCAACTTAAGGGGCCAGTAAATGTCTTCAACAAAATTATAGAAGAAAACTTCCCTAACCTAAAGAAAGAGATGCCCATGAACATACAGGAAGCCTACAGAACTCCAAATAGATTTGACCAGAAAAGAAATTCCTCCCGTCACATAATAATTAAAACACCAAATGCACTAAACAAAGAAAGAATATTAAAAGCAGTAAGGGGAAAAGGTCAAGTAATATATAAAGGTAGACCTATCAGAATTACACCAGACTTCTCACCAGAGACTATGAAAGTCAGAAGAGCCTGGGCAGATGTTATACAGACCCTAAGAGAACACAAATGCCAACCCAGACTGCTATATCCAGCAAATCTCTCAATTACCATAGATGGAGAAACCAAGGTTTTTCATGACAAAAACAAATTTACACAGTATCTTTCCACAAATCCAGCCCTTCAAAGGATAATGAATGGAAAACACCAACAAAGGGAGAGAAACTATACACTAGAAAAAGCAAGAAATTAATCCTATTCCAACAAACCCACACAAACATAACCACACAAACATAAAAATTACATCAAAAATAGCAGGAAGCAACAATCACTTTTCCTTAATATCTCTTAACATCAGTGAGCTCAACTCCCCAATAAAAAGACATAGACTAACAGACAGGATACATAAACAAGACCCAACATTTTGCTGCATACAAGAAATGCATCTCAGTGTCAAAGACAAACACTACCTCAGAGTAAAGAAAAACACTACCTCAGAGTAAAGGGCTGGAAAACAGTTTTCCAAGCAAATGGTTCCAGGAAACAAGCTGGAGTAGCCATTCTATTATCCAATAAAATAGACTTTCAAGCAAAAGTCATTAAAAAAGACATGGAAGGACACTTTATACTCATCAAAGGAAAAAACTACCAGGAAGAACTCTCAATTCTGAACATCTATGCTCCAAATACAAGGGCACCCTCATTCGTAAAAGAAATTTTACTAAAGCTTAAAGCACACATTGCACCTCACACAATAATTGTGGGTGACTTCAACACCCCACTCTCCTCAATGGACAGATCAGGGAAACACAAACTAAACAGAGACATAGTGAAACTAACAGAAGTTTTGCACCAAATGGATTTAATAGATATCTATAGAACATTTCAACTTTAACCAAAAGAATATACCTTCTTCTCAGCACCTCATGGTACCTTCTCCAAAATTGACCATATAATTGCTCACAAAACAGACATCAACAGATATAAAAAGATCGAGCTAATCTCATGCCTCCTATCAGATCACTATGGAGTAAGGGTGGTCTTCAATAGCAACAAAAACAACAGAAAGCCCACATACACATGGAAGCTGAACAATGCTCTAATCAATGATACCTTGGTCAAGGAAGAAATAAGGAAAGAAATCAAAACCTTTTTAGAGTTTAATGAAAATGAAGGCACAACAAACCCAAATTTATGGGACACATTGAAAGCGGTGCTAAGAGGAAAACTCATAGCTCTGAGTGCCTCCAAAAAGAAGCTGGAGAGAGCATACATTAGCAGCTTAACAGCACACCTGAAAGCTTTAGAACAGAAAGAAGCTAATACACCCAAGAGGAGCAGAAGGCAGGAAATCATCAAACTCAGGGCTGAAATTAACCAAGTAGAAACAAAAAGAACTATTCAAAGAATCAACAAAACTAGGAGTTGGTTCTTTGAGAAAATCAACAAGATAGATAAACCTTTAGCCAGACTAACTAGAGGGCACAGAGACAGTATCCAAATTAACAAAATCAGAAATGAAAAGGGAGAAATAACAACAGAAACTGAGGAAATTCAAAAAAAATCAGATCCTACTACAAAAGCCTATACTCAACACAACTGGAAAATCTGGAGGAAATGGATAATTTCCTAGACAGATACCAAATACCAAAAGTAAATCAGGATCAAATAGACCATCTAAACTGTCCTATAACCCCTGAAGAAATAGAAGTGGTCATTGGAAGTCTTCCAACCAAAAAAAGCACAGGTCCAGACGGTTTTAGTGCAGAATTCTATCAGACCTTCAAATAAGACCTAACACCAATACTCTTCAAACTGTTCCACAAAATAGAAACAGAAGGAACACTACCCAACTCCTTCTATGAAGCCACAATTACGCTGATACCAAAATCACACAAAGATCCGACAAAGAAAGAGAATTTCAGGCCAATTTCTCTTATGAATATCGATGCAAAAATACTCAATAAAATTCTTGCCAACCGAATCCAAGAACACATCAAAATGATCATTCACCACGATCAAGTAGGCTTCATCCCAGGGATGCAGGGATGGTTCAATATAAGGAAGTCCATCAATGTAATCCACTACATAAACAATCTCAAAGAAAAAAAGCCACATGGTCATTTCATTAGATGCTGAGAAATCATTTGACAAAATTCAGCATCCTTTCATGTTAAAGGTCTTGGAAAGATCAGGAATTCGAGGCCCATATCTAAACATAGTAAAAGCAATTTACAGCAAACCGGTAGCCAACATCAATCTAAATGCAGAAAAACTTGAAACAATCCCACTAAAATCAGGGACTAGACAAGGTTGCCCTCTCTCTCCATATCTTTTCAATATAGTACTTGAAGTTCTAGCTAGAGCAATTAGACAACAAAAGAAGGTCAAACGGATACAAATTGGAAAGGAAGAAGTCAACTATCACTATTTGCAGATGATATGATAGTATACTTAAGAGACCCAAAGAACTCCACCAGAGAACTCCTACAGCTGATAAACAACTTCAGCAAAGTGGCCGGATATAAAATCAACTCAAGCAAATCAGTAGCCTTCCTATACTCAAAGGATAAGCAGGCTGAGAAAGAAATAAAAGAAATGGTACCTTTCACGATATCCACAAACAATATAAAGTATCTTGGTGTGACTCTAATCAAACAAGTGAAAGATCTGTATGACAAGAACTTCAAGTCTCTGAAGAAAGAAATCGAAGAAGACCTCAGAAGATGGAAAAATCTTCCATGCTCATGGATTAGCAGGATTAATATAGTAAAAATGGCTATCCTGCCAAAAGCAATATACAGATTCAATGCAATCCCCATCAAAATCCCAACTCCATTCTTCATAGAGTTAGAAAGAGCAATTATCAAATTCATCTGGAAAAACAAAAAACCCAGGATAGCTAAAACTATTCTCAACAGTAAAAGAACTTCTGGGGGAATCAGTATCCCCGGCCTCAAGCAGTACTACAGAGCAATATTGATAAAAACTGCATGGTATTGGTACAGTGACAGGCAGGTAGAACAATGGAACAGAACTGAAGACCCAGAAATGAACCCACACACCTTTGGTCACTTGATCTTTGACAAGGGAGCTACAACCACCCAGTGGAAAAAAAGATAGCCGCCGGGCGGTGGTGGCGCACGCCTTTAATCCCAGCACTTGGGAGGCAGAGGCAGGAGGATTTCTGAGTTCGAGGTCAGCCTGGTCTACAAAGTGAGTTCCAGGACAGCCAAGGCTACACAGAGAAACCCTGTCTCGTAAAACCAAAAAAAAAAAAAAAAAAAAAAAAAAAAAAAAAACCAAGATAGCCTTTTCAATAGATGGTGCTGGCTCAACTGGAGGTCAGCATGCAGAAGAATGCAAATTGACCCATTCTTATCTCCTTGTACTAAGCTCAAGTCCAAGTGGATCAAAGATCTCCACATAAAACCAGACACACTGGAACTAATAGAAAAGAAACTGGGGAAGTGCCTTGAGCACACGGGCACAGAGGAAAAGTTCCTGAACAGAACTCCAATAGCTTATGCTCTAAGATCAAGAATTGACAAATGGGACCTCATAAAATTACAAAGTTTCTGTAAGGCAAAGGACACTGTCAAAAGGACAAAACGGCAACTAACTAATTGGTAAAAGTTCTTTACCAACCCTACATCTGAAAGAGGGCTAATATCCAAGATATACAAAGAACTCAAGAAGGTAGATTCCAGAGAGCCAAATAACCCTATTAAAAAATGGGGTACAGAGCTAAACAAAGAATTTTCACCTGAGGAATATCAAATGGCTGATAAACACCTGGAGAAATGTTCAACATCCTTAGTCATCAGGGAAACGCAAATCAAAACAACCACGAGATTTCACCTCACACCAGTCAGAATGGCTAAGATCAAAAACTCAGGAGACAGCAGGTGTTGGAGAGGATGTGGAGAAAGAGGAACACTCCTCCACTGCTGGAGGGATTGCAAGCTGGTAAAATCACTCTGGAAATCAGTTTGGCAGTTCCTCAGAAAATTCGGCATAATACTACTGGAGGACCCAGCTATACCACTTCTGGGCATATACCCAGAGGACTCTCCAACATGCAATAAGGACACATCCTCCACTATGTTCATAGCAGCCTTATTTATAACAGCCAGAAGCTGGAAAGAACCCAGATTTCCCTCAACAGAGGAATGGATACAGAAAATGTGGTATATTTACACTATGGAATACTACTCAGCTATTAAAAACAATGAATTCATGAAATTTTTAGGTAAGTGGGTGGAACTGGAGAATGTCATCCTGAGTGAGGTAACCCATTCACAAAAAATCACACATGATATGCACTCACTGATAAGCAGATATTAGCCCAGAAGCTTGGAATACTCAAGGAACAATTCACATATCAAAGGATATCGAAGAAGGAAGGAGAGGCGCCTGGTCCTGGAAGGGCTCAATGTGGCAGTGTAGGGGAATACTAGGAAGGAAAGGCAGGAGTGGGTTGGTAGGGGAGCAGGGGGAGAGAAGAGGGCATATGGGACTTTTGGGGGGGGAAACCAGTAAGAGGGAAATCATTTGAAATATAAATAAAGAATATACCTAATTTTTAAAAAAGAAGCAATTACAGATAAGCTTTAACTTTCATTATCCCTCCTATTCCAATCTCCCCTCTACCTCCTCCTGATTGTAGTCATCGCCTTGCCCTGTCTGTCTGTGGATCTCGTGCTGGCTTTACTCTTTGTTTTTATCATGTTTTGCACGTTGGAAACCTTTGTATAAATGGTCATTTCCTCTCAAAACTTGTTTTCTATGTTCAACACTGTATTTTTTGAAATCTCTCCTTTTATTTCTGTATATCTCTAAATATACATAAATATAGCTGACCTTCTCCTCTTGGGTTTTAAGCTGGTTCTAGTTTTCCATTCTTATATACAAACGTCTACTCCATGTTTGCCTCAAGAATTCTTGAGAACATTCCCTGGGGCCTATGCATGAGAATACTTCTAGGTCTATCTTAGGGGATTTCTGGGAATCTTCCATTTTATTAGTTGTAGGCCAATTGCTCTGCACACAGAATTTGGTGCTCCTAAGAGCTCCTCATCTTGCCCACACTTGTCGTACTTGTAAGTGTAGGCACAGGTGCTTGAATTCCTCTTGGCAGGATAAGTTTCTGACTCCTCCAGGTGAAGTCTGGAGCCATGTCTTGGAAGCTGGCTGGCTTCATAGAAGTCAGTCAATGAGCTGAACTGAGGCAAAGGTCTTGTGGTATCTTTGATAGCTAATTTTTAATGTTAGCTCAATTTGATTAAGGAACGCTTGGGGGATGAGAAGAGTGCATCTTACATGTGTCTATGATTGTATTTCCAGAGACACTTAGGTCCTGAGGGCTTTGACCCCCATGAGCAGATCAACCCCTTGCATTCATATTTATATATATAATAGGTTGGCATTATTAGCAGATGGTGAAGGGAGGGCAGTGGAATCTCTCAGAGGAAGTAGTCCTGGGTGTGTACCCTTGGGTTGTATCTGGCACTGATCCATTGCTGTGTTTTCTGTTCTTCTCGTGTGCTAAAAAGTGAAAAAAGCCCTTGCCACCACATGCTCCTCCTGCCATGTAGTCCGACCAAGTTCTCAGGGTACAAATCATGGGCTGAACTCTTTGAAATCATGAGACCAAATAAAATTAAACCCCTTCCTTCCTTTCTTCTTTTCTTCCTTCCTTCTGTCCATCTGTCTGTCCAGCCATCTGTCCCTCCATGTGTCTGCTAGGTATTTTCGTCACAGCAACAGAACACTAATATAGCACACTTCTCCTACTCTCCAGTAGCCACTGAGCTCTGGTGAATTTCAGCTTTTTAAGACGTGAGCTGACCAATCACCCAACAAAAAGTTACAAAGACATGCAAGCTTTTACAGAAGCAGGAAAGGTAACGAGAAAAACTCAAAGAAAGGTTGAAATTGCCAAACTATCCTCTCCAATAAAAAGGTTCCCCCCATTACCATGGAGACATGAGCTCCACATCATCCACTTCTTTTTGAAGTTCTTACCTGCAGGTATACGCTCCCATCAGCTCTTCATTCAACAGCCTCTCTTAGTTCCTACTCTGAACCTTTTATCACATAGCTAGTTCCCAGGTGAACCCCTTCTTTCTCTACCTCACTCCCACAACCACCCAAACCCTCTTTTCCAAGGAAATATTCTTAGAGGACCATGTTGAGCAGTTTGGTGTCCTGGTAGGGATGGTTAAGGGTAAAGTACAGAGGCACACTAGAATGTGGAAGTTAGGAGAATTCTTATTTTCTTTTCCAAACATTATCAAAATGTTTCTTAATATACAACTGCCAAAAATTGATTCAGACTCAAGTGTGAGGAATCCAAGGTGCTTCCAGTGTCGCGGACCTCTGTTGTGTCATGTGACTACACCGCAGTCTTTGTTGAACTACACGCCCTGTGTGCTCTGCATTGTGCATAGTGTCGTGACATGGGACACCTACCGAGCTGCCCACAACATGTCAGCTCAGATTCAAGATTGTGCTATGTTATGAAATTGTAGGGGTTTCCTGTTGTGGGAAATATTAAAAAGGAACCCGCCAACTCCCCGGTGGAGATGGGCCTTGCTCCTGCACTCCTGCTGCCTCAGACAACATGCTCCAGCTAGCCTCCAGAGCACCTGGCTTGCTTGTCCCAGGAGCCACTAGTTCCCTCTCTGCTATAACCTGTAATCAGGAGTCCCACATTCCAGTAAACAAATGATCCACCAACCTCATGCTTAGAAATCACAATACCCAGCAACCTACTAGAATTAAAACTCTTAAAGCTTGTAGTTAACCAATCAGACTTATGTATCAATAAACTCACAATTTACAAGATGCCAATACAATAATTTCAAAGTCAATTGATAATGATAAAAGCTTTATCCCAATTAATCATCACCACGGGCTCCATTCTCCTCTTCTCTCCTGAGACCCTCCCAGTCTCCATCCCTCTTCTCTCTGCCTCCCTTTTCCCTGTCTAATCCTCCTGCAGTTCTAATGTGATTGGACAGGGAAAATCCTGCAACATTTCACCCTTTCTGATTAATTTTTTTTAAAAAAAAAAGACTTTCTCTCAAAATATAAATTGAGCACAACTATTACCATTTTGTAATTAATAAAGTACAGGATAGACCTAACACCTGTTCCAACATTTTTTGTCAATAAAATAAAACACTGTCCTCTATCCTAACTTAAAAGACTCTAATTCTGCATCTGACTTATGTCCTGGCTTTAGATAGAATGCCCTCTGAAAACCATCCTCTCAAATCTGTTCTCTCAAAGTAAATAGCCTGGGTTGGCTATGAGACTACAGTAAGTCTTCAACCCCATCAGAAACACAAGAATGACTGACATTAACTGAAAATATATAGGAAGCCTAACACGGCTTCCAAAACTTAGCCAATTTATAGAGACCAATGATCAACTGGACAGTCCCTTAATTCAAAACGTTGGAGCATCAGTCTTCAGCCTTCTGGCCAGGGTCATCTGACAGACCTAGAGAAACAGGATATTAAGGACTAGCATATTCTGTCTCAGCAGAACCAGGCTGTCCTAACCTGTATTTGTGTCCTTTCTTTGGACAGTATTGTGTCTGTAGATGAGAAGAGGCAATGCTTGTGCATCAGTTGAAACAAAGAAACTGCTCTCATACTCTGAGGTCCCCTGTTGTGGGAAGCTTCTGGCTGCTCTGAGACAGAGAGAGAATTTAAGATTAGCCTGAGAGTTAGAGTTTATTTTATTTTTTTTTTAAGTTCTTTTTTTTTTTTTTTTTTGAGACAGGGTTTCTCTGTGTAGCCCTGGCTGTTCTGGAACTCACTGTGTAGATCAGGTTGGCCTCGAACTCAGAAATCCTCCTGCCTCTGCCTCCCAAGTGCTGGGCTTAAAGGTGTGAGCCACCACCGCGCGGCTTAATTTTTTTACTTTGTTAAGTGAGTAACTGGGTAGCACTAAAAATGAGTCACATGACTCAAGCACGGGAAAGTTGAAATAAAGAAACTGCTGGTATCCCTGAGGTCCCTTGCTGTGGGAAATTACAGGTTGCTCTGAGGGAGAAAAAGAATGAATTTGGCTGTTCTAGGCAGAGAGCTGAACCATAAGATGGTATAAGATTGACATAAGTCAGGCGCAGAATTATAGTCTTTTAAGTTAGGAGAGAGGACAGTGTTTTATTTTATTGACAAAAATGTTGGAATGGGTGTTAGGTCTATCTTGTACTTTATTAATTACAAAATGGTAATAGTTGTGCTCTACATTGAGAGAAAGGTTTTGTTTTTTATTAGAACAGAAAGGGTGAAGTATTGTGGATGACTTTGTGCTGCTTGTATTTTATGTTAATTCTGCTCTCCCGGGAATGGAATGAGAAATTAATCACTTAACTCAGGTGGTTTCTTGTGAACCAATCCCCTAGTGAATAAAGGAGCCAATCACTGGGTAAGTAGGCGGGATTTCAGGGTTGGATGGAGGAAGAGAGGGAACAGGAGAGAGTTAGGGCCCTTTGGAATGGGGCAGCATAAGGGTAAGATGTAGCTGCTAGAGTTTTCCGATATCATGGTGGATCCGCATGCAACCAGAGGACTCAGAATTTTGTTGTTGTTGTTGTTTTCCAAGACAGGGTTTCTCTGTGTAGCCCTGGCTGTCCTGGAACTCACTCTGTAGACCAGGCTGGCCTCGAACTCAGAAATCCGCCTGCCTCTGCCTCCCAAGTGCTGGGTTTAAAGGCGTGTGCCACCACTGCCCAGCGAGGAATCAGAATTTAATAAGGCTTACAGGATTAGATTTTAGTTGTTGGGCCCAGAGATTGAGTTACTATTGTTTCTGAGCTAAGTTTGTGTTGTGGAGGTTTGTCTGGGTTCAAGAGAGAAAGGTAAGGTGGCAAAGCATGGGTATGCCTGATGTGCACCACAAAGGCTGCGGAGACTTTAAAGCACATGGTGGGCATGTTAGCAACCTTCGATTGGGAACTTAGCTAGCTGGGTGGAGACATTGTTAAGTTCTGAGTCAGAGCCTCCATGAGATAAAAACAGACTGGCCATTGCTCACCAGGCCACCGGGGCAGAGAGTTGGTCATTTTTAAATATTTCCTGCAATAGTTTCCTGTCCATTCAAAGTTCTCTGATTATCCAGAAGCATCACAGTCTAATGACAAAAAGCAAAGATTTTAACATTTTCCTGCCAGTTCTTCTTGGTTTGTAGGTATCAAATTAAAGTATCCTTTAATTGCATTGTCTTAAAATGTTTGGTTTCTAGAATTTCTATTCAGGCTGCTGACTTGAGTTGCTAACAAAACACTTTTTAAAATAAAACTGGCCCTATGAAAGCATACATCTCCCACTTTGTATTACATATTTATTCAAACTGACATTATCAGCATTGATGAGTATACAATAAAAAGAAGTCAATCAACCCTGAAAAAAAGTGTTGAAGCTACATTACACTCTATAGTACCAAACATTCAGCCACATTCCTTTTTTCTTTCTTCTTTTCTTTTTTTCTTTCCTCCAAAGACAGCTTTATTAGAGTATAAAAGAAAGCCCCTGGGTCAGAAAAGCTGTAAATCCTGACAGCGGCTTGAGAAGGAAGACACTAAAGGAAAAAACAGGGCCATGACATCTGACTCAAGCCAGAATGAAGGTCAGAGGTCAGACAAGCAGCCGTGCTGGCAACCGAAGACCCAAGAAATACTCATGGTGTCTCATGAGGACTGCCAAATTTTAATGCATTCTGTATAAATAAATAAGTCTATCTTACTACTGTACAGACTTACTTCCATCCTTAACATGTAGTAAAATGCATATTTACCAAGGAATTGTTTTAAAATGAGTTTCTTTATGAATTATTACCAGTAAATGTGTGTATACCAATTTTATACACCCAAGGTTGTGTGTACAAATTTCTAAAGTGGAAAGATGTCCTGAGTGGACATGGCTTGGATGACCTCTGCCCCCAAAGTGTCAGCTGTCCTCATGGCCTACATTTAATACTTCTCTTGCTTGCCTGATGAGCCCCTTGTCCCGGCTGGGAGGTGCCCATCCTCCAGCTGGCTCCACCATTTTTCAGTCACACCTTCTCCAGCATGATGAGGGCTATTTCCAGGCATAGCTTTAGCTCATCCTTCCTTGCCCAGCCTCTGTAGCTCTAGACCACTGCGTCACCCTTCCAGAAGTCAAGCCATGCATCAGACCATGTCAGCCACTCGGGCAGTGACCCCTAGTCAGCTTTATGACAGTTTTATTTTGCTATTTGACTTTTTAGGTATGTGTTAGCATTTGGCTTTCCATTAAAATGCTTGCCTCCCTAATTCATGCTGCATAGACATTACTCCATCCAGCTGCTCTTATCAAAAAAGCCAATTTTAGTCAAATAATCTGGAGGAAATGCTGTATATCATGCTTCCCTCTAGAAGATATACAATACACATTAGCATATTAAAAGATAGCCAGTCTTGTATGGAGGGAACTCTGCATAACAATTTTCCAAATTGTATTTGTCCAGAGGTTTTTCCCTTGTAATAATATTGATGTTTTTCAGAATTTGGTGCTCCTAGGAGGAGACTTTGGGAAACATGGAACTGGCTGATAAACTCTGTACCCATTAAGACGACCCCACAGTGGTACCACACTTAGCAACCTAGTACTCTGGTTGTTGGGAAGAGTTGTCAAGGACTTGTGGTCCTAAACCTGTGCAGTCTTGGGAATGATGTAAGTCGGATGACCTTATTTCCATGCCCTACTAATTAAATATTGGCACTACAGTCTGAAACTCATGAAATTTCCTAAGTCATTTATGCTTCCCTGTCTGAGAGGAACAATCTGGCTTATATACAATGGGAACAGAAAATCTTGTGGAATTTTCCACATTTGTTGTTTTTTAAATGTCTATTTTATTTTAGTTGGAAGTACTACCTAGGACAAACCTCAGGAATCATCCCAACTCCCTGAAAGCCAGAATGAGCTGAACAGGAATCTGTTCAGATTTTACACAGTTGAATTAGACTCCTGGGTCTAACATTTTTCTTACGCCTGTGGCGGTAGGTGTACCTTTGCCAGGATGTTGAATAGAAATGCTATAATGGCTTGAATTTGAATTTGTTAGCGAAAGAAAAGAAAAATAACTATAGTAAGTTTAATAGCCAAAGTTGTGGTAGAGGTACTAGGAATATGAAGTCAATGTTTGGAATTAAGAAGTAAATTATTTTGTAGTTTACTAACAATAAGTTGATGTTTTTTAGGTTAATAGGATTTCACCTTTTGATGGGTAATGCAATCTCATATTAGACCTGTTTAGATCACACATTGTGTGCTGTGTTATCCATGTATTGTATATTTAATGTGTGGGCACTATCTGACTCAATATAATTCAACATGCACAAAAGGTTATATGGCAAAAGCTAAACATCTTTCTTTCCACTAGCCAGCCTTCCCTAGAGACATTCTTAAATGTTCTAAAGATGCTTTGTGCACATGTAAGTACCTATTTGTGCAATTCTGTGTTGTACAGTTTATACTTTAAAACTTTTTATTAAAATAGTTTTTACATTCAATATTTTTAATCTTACTCTTTTCCAAGACCTGTTGTATCCAGATTCTCCCATCTCCCTACCTATGAAAATGTATTCTCTCTCTCTCAAAACAAAAGCAAAGCTAAAAACAAACAAAAACCAGTAAAACCAAATAAAAACAAAAACCAAACAAACACCCCCCTCAAAAAAAACTCTATGGGGTCTGTTTTGTTGGTTAACTCTGGAGTGTAGTCAAATACCCAGTGATACTCCATTGGAGAAGACTGATATCCTTTTCCTGGTAGATATCAGTTTCAAATTTCTTGCTAGGTTTGCGGATTTGTATGCATTTTCCCCTCTCAAAGTTGAGATTTTGTCTGGTTTGAATCTGTGCAGGTCTTATGTGTGCTGCCACAATTCCTGAGTTTATATGTGCTTCATTTCTGTTAAGTCTAGAACATACTACTTCCTTGGGGACATCTACCACCTCTAACACTTATAAATGTCCACCCTCCTTTTATGTGTGGATGTCTCACCCTTGAGGGGAGAGGTTTAATAGAGACCTCCCATTTAGGGATGAGTGCTCCAAAGTTTCTCATTATCTGCACATTATCCAGTTGTGAGTCTCTGTGTTAATTACTGTCTATTGCAGAAGAAACTTCTCTGGTGAAGGTTATACGAAACTCTGATCTGTGGGTAAAACAATCATTTTATTAGCACGATCATTTAGCAGAACAATAGTAGTAACTTTTCCCTTCAGATCCATGATCAATATCTAGTTCTTGGTTCTTGGCCACTTGAGCAGTCTCAGGTAAGGGTTCTGTTTCATGGATTGGGCTTTAAATCCATTTTTTTTTTAAAAAGTGGTTGGTTACAACCATGACATTTGTACCACTCTTACACCACTGTGTATTACGTAGTTGTAGGTCACAGAGTTTGTAGCTGGGTGATATTGATGATTTCTCTTCTCTTCTAGTATTGTTCAGAATATCTTCCTGCACTATGAATTTTAGTCAGTGGGGGTGAAGCTTCTAGTTATGGGCCAGCTCTGCTTCTCTGTGTTTGATGACATATGTAAGCGTTGTCTTCAAAGACAAAAACTAAGTGTCATATTGTGGAGGGGAACCAATAGCTTTGACAATAGTATGTGATGTTGGGGGATGTTTCTGGGACCCTTTGGCCAATGACTCAACAATGTGTAACCAATTCCTGCCACTGGAGGTTTTACTTGGTGGCATATGACATCTAGTTGGGATATAGTCTGCCTCATTATACGGTAGAAGTATCTCAGTTGGTAGAGTATCTTCCTAGTGTGCATTTTATACTTCTTAACTTTTCCTGCTTGATATATATTGGACTCTTGTTTTTTTTCTTTCTAATAGCTTCAGTCCATCCTGCTGATTAGGGTGCCATCATCAAGTTTCCATAGTGATGGTGTTTAGTTTATTTCAAATCACTTACTGTTTATTTTAATTGGTTATCACAATTTTAGTAATTGTGCTATTCAAAATAGCCTATCATCAATCTGTGATGGTGCTAAATTTTCCAATATCTCATAGCTTATTACCCAATTTTCTTTTAAATTATTTTCTGAAATTACAGCTGAAAAATAACTTGAATTTCTCTTATAAAATAGGTCAAGCATTCTTATGGGTGAAAATGATCTCGTATATTTTTCAAGCATGAATTCTGTGCATTCTTTGCAGATTGTTCCGTTATGGTATCATATTGTTGATTCATGATAACTCTTTATATGCTACCTTTGATAGATGCAGACATAACTGAACATAACTTCCAGTGTTAGTTCCTGAAGGAAACATTAAATCACGTTCTTTTCCAACACACCATTCTCCAACCTAAACTTTTTACTTTATAAATGAGAAACAGGGCTAGAAAACATCTGTCTCCTTCCTTCTAGAGTAGCTTTTGACAAGTTTTTCCCACCCCGAAAGGGCCAAATCAACAGGTTAGTGATCTGAGATGTTTCCAGACATGGTGTTTGGGTGTAGTTGATGTCTTTGTGTGTGAATTGGTAGGTACTGCAACTTGGGTTCTAATGGAGATAAGGAACATACTTTGCATGGCTTGTAAGATTTAGTCAAGAAACAGACTAGTCACTCTTTTGGATCAGAGGTTATAAGTGGACTACCTGAAGACCCAATGTGGCCACACATATTTTATTTGGTCAGCATGATATTTAGAAATAACAAAACAACACTACAAAGCATTAGTGGGTGATTTTACAGAAATATCTAGATTTCTAGTTTCCCTTAAGGAACACACACACACACACCACACACACACACACACACACACACACACACACACACACACGGACACACACCCCCTCCTAATCTAGTAGCATTGTTTCCACATGGCAGAGACTCATAGGACCCTGCCCTACTAAGCGTTGTATTTCCGTGTTCCTCAGCCCCTCCTCCTTCCCTTACTAAACTCCTACCTGGCTCCTAGAGTGTCTGTCTTTGCATCCTTTAACCTGTTCCCAGAGTGCAATGCCCCTGTTTCCACTTCTCCCTGGTAGCAGCCTGCTTTTCTTCTTTGAGACGAACCCATGGCATGTTTATTGGACTTTGTCCCATGTCCTCATACCCGCATCTCAGCACTTTCCTTAGCTGTGCAGTCTGTTCTTCAGGGTGCCTTCCTACACTTGTTTGGAATGCTAACAGTCTGCTCTACCAGAGCACACATTTTAAAAACAGTTTAACAGACTTTAACAAGCCTGAGAAAGATGAACGGAAGCTTGTTTAAGGTGTCTTTGGGGCACCATTAACACGAAAACATCTGCTTGGATGGAATGGAGTCAGGGTTGCTGTGTGTGCCACATCCCACTGCATCTCCTAGCTCACATCCTCCCCAGTATCCACCTGAAACACAGCCTCAACCTTGTAGCTTGTGTCCACACCGTGGTTCTCTCTTTTTCATTAAGATTTTTCACAATACAGTTCTAAAGTGTAGCTCTCGGTTCATCAGCTGGCGCCCCCTTTTGAAATCCTTCAGTCAGACCCTCTTATTCAGAGGAAATGTTTCTGTCAACGAAGTTCACAGGTATTTATAGTGGGACTTCTGACTTATTTCCAATTCGGCTGTGTACCTTTGGTCTGTGTGCCTCAGACTCTGCCGTGCTCTGAGACTGCTAAGAACACTGTCTCAGGCTGATGCAGATGGGGCATTCTTCCGTTCCTCCCATTTCAGCTAGCTTGCTCTACATGCTCTGCTGGTCATGGTTAATAGTGATCATCGACTTGACAGATCTAGAATCACAGAGGCAAGCCTATGAGCGATTAACTGGATTGAGTTAGCTTCTGAGCATGGCTGTGAGGGATTGTCTAGACCGGGTTAATTGACATATGGAGATGAAGTGTGACTGTGAGCAGCATCGGACTGGACTGAACACTAGCCTACCCCGCCTCCCTCTAGCCTACCCCACCTCCCTCTAGCCTACCCCACCTCCCTCTAGCCTACCCCACCTCCCTCTAGCCTACCCCACCTCCTTCTAGCCTACCCCACCTCCCTCTAACTGTAAACAGAATGCGACCATCTTCCTTAGGGGAACCACAAACTGTGAGCCAAATAAACCCTTCCTCCCTTATGTTGCTTTTATTGGGGCATTTTATCACAGCAACTGGAAAAAGCAGCTAACACAGTATCCAAGGCAGTATCCCTTTCCCTAGGGCAATGGTTCTCCGCCTTCCTAATGCTAAGACCCTTTAATACAGTTTCTCATGTTGTGGTGATTCCCCTAACCATAAAATTAGTTGGCTGCTACTTCATAACTGTATTTTTGCTATTGATATGAATTATACTGTAAATATTTTTGGAGATAGAAGTTTGCCAAAGGGGTCTCGACCCACAGGTTGAGAAAGACCGCTCTATAGGATCTTCCATTTTTTTTCCTATTTGGTTCCTGCTTCCCTCTTCAGTATACCTTTAATATTTATCACGACTAACCCAGATTCTTTGTAGGTAAGACACTAATTTATCTTCATGTCTCTAGACACAATCTCACGGCTAGGTCCTTTGAAAATACACAGTGAATTTGAAAACGGAGCCATTAACACTTTAATCCCTGTGATTAGCCAGCCAATCATTTGGTAGGTTCTAGAGAAATCTGTGTCTTTGTTCTTTTTGCTGCAAGTAGCATCTTTCCAACTGTGAACTGGCCAAGCCAGTATCATCAAGGTTTTCCATTGGCCTCATTGTTCCTCAGTGAGGTGCAGGCGACACTGTGTGGCTGCACGCCTTGCCTCCATCCCAGATTCATCTGTGACTTTTCAACTCTGTCTTAGTTGCTGTTCTATTGCTGTGAAAAGAAGACTTTACTGAGAACACATTACCAAGGCAACTTATGAAATAAAAGGTTTAATTGGGTCTTGCTTGAAGTTTCATAGGCTGAGTCTGTGATCATCATGGTGGGGTGCATGACAGCAAATGGTCACGCAAGGCACTGGAGCATAGCCGGGAGCTTACATCCTGACCCGAGAGAGAGAGACAGAGAGACAGAGAGAGAGAGAGAGAGAGAGAGAGAGAGAGAGAGAGAGAGAGAAGGGAGAGACATAGAGGCAGACACACACAAAGAAAGAGAGACAGAGAGAGACAGAGACAGAGGCACACACAGAAACAGAGACAGAGAGAGAGAGACAGAGAGAGAGAGAGAGAGAGAGAGAGAGAGAGAGAGAGAGGAGAGACATAGAGGCAGACACACACAAAGAAAGAGAGACAGAGAGAGAGAGAGAGAGAGAGAGAGAGAGAGAGAGAGAGAGAAGGGAGAGACATAGAGGCAGACACACACAAAGAAAGAGAGACAGAGACAGAGACAGAGGCACACACAGAAACAGAGACAGAGACACACATAAAGAGAGACAGAGACAGAGAGATTGAGAGAGAGACAGAGAGATTGAGAGAGAAAGACAAAGAGAGACAGAGACACACACACAAAAAGAAAGAGGCAGAGACAGAGAGAGAAAGACCTCAAAACCCACCACCCAGTGACTTCATACAAGGCCAAACCTCCTAATACCCACTTCCCCAAAATATTTTTACCAACTAAGGACCAAGCATTCAAGTACACGAACCTATGGGGGCCATTCTCGTTCTAACCACCGTAAGTCTGCCTATGGTCTAGCCTTGGCACTTGCTTCCTAGTCTGGCTTGAGGACATTTTCCACACACACTCCCTCCCCACCAATGGTTATGTTCCTGGACAGCTTAGAGAGGCGTCTATAGCATCGCCTGCTATGGAATATTGGATGGAATGTCCCCTATGACTTGTCACATTACAACATTGTCTCTTCTGCAGTCCCAGCTCCAACCTCACTTTGAGCTTCTCCCGGACATAAGAAACGATCATTTTCATTCTTTTGACAACAGTAGGATAGATTTTGTCTGTGTGAATTAGATTTTCAATAAATGTCCAATGAATGAAGCAGAATGAAAGGCACACAGTTTGCTATATACAATTCACAGGACTATACTATGTGAATGCTTATCCCTCTAATTTGCATTTGAATTCACCTGATCCATTTCAAATTTGTATGCCCAATACACATGTTAAGATAGTAAGAAACACAGAAACCCCATGTTATTTCAAACATGGAAGGGTTAATACAGGGGGTTGTTTCGTGATGTCAAGAGACTGGGAGAACAAGACAGGAAGCAGAGACAATTTAACTGTTTCATAGTAACTGTTGGAAGAAGCTGTACCACAGGCCCAGAGGAAACTCGCTAGGACCCTGAGGGTATTGGGCAATATGGGACAAAAGCATCACCAGAACCTGCTTGCTCAGAAAGAAGAGAAAGACATTCAACTAGATTAAAGGCTCACACAATTTTAACGTGTGGTTCCAATGGGCAAACATGTTGAAATGTGAAGGAGAAAGGTAAAGATACCATGGAGTATCGGGAAAGCTAGCAAAATCTAGGCTGGTAAAGGGAACCTATTGTGTCTAACTGCATGAAATGTTGAATAACCATTCTGTCCTACATAAATGGTTTTCCAGAACATTATGGAGCCATGAGACTAACACTTAATAGAGTGTTGCTGTCCTGGGCTGCTATCACTCCAGGTTCATGATCCTAACCTCTTTCTACTCTCTAATCTCTAGTCTACTCAGTTTGCTTCTGAACTCTAGGGTCATCAGCTCATACAGGAGCTTGGGGATACTGTGAGTCATTTGAAAGCATTAGTAATGATGTAGTTATAATAGGTATGGAAAGAGCTGAACACCTGTAATGTTTATCAATTTTGGGGGGACCTCAGCAAACTCAAATATACAGTAAGAGCCCTCTGTGGTACCTAACATACAACAGTTATTTTACCCCTATTGACTTAAAATTTACTCATTTAATCCTCTAAATAAGTGTATGGAGTAGGCATTAGTCTGAATTTGTTTGAAATTCAACTATTTTAACCTATAAAATAGTGAGTTAAAATTGGTCAACTTAGTTTAATGATTTTTGAACCAGTGTTTTTGTTTTTTTTTTAAAGGCCGGGAGATCAAAGCAGTAGAGAGAGGTTAAATAAGGAGCCTGAGTAACACAGAGCTCAAGTACAGGCAATCTGTGATGCTAACCCTGGCTGCCTACTGATTGCTCCTGAGTGGTATCACTTCATCCTCTCCTGGAGGTTGGGGCTTGAAGCAGGGTCACAGAACCAGGAGTGGTGCCCTGGGTTTCTAGACCTTTCTAATCACTCTGCCTTGCCTTGGTCCATGTTATTCCATACCCATATCTCCCCTGCAAGCCACTCTCACGGTGGGAAGTGGGTAAATCCTCTCAGCTTGTTACTCAGAGCCAGCTGTCATTGTGATGGATTGGTTATCTGCAAAATTTCTTTGCTGGAAATACTGTCTCCTGGATTATTTTGTCGCTGCACAATGATATCAGAGATGATGCAAACAATGATATTCTAACATGCCTGAGGTGTTTGTTGTCTAGGCACTTTCCCTCAGAGCTGTAGTCCATACATTCTTGTTCCTCTTTGAACAATTTAATTTGTTCACCTGTGGAAGAAATTCAGCATGAGACCACTGCCCTATCTTTCCTTTCCTCCTTAGAAATGTATTGATTTATTGAATACATATTGGATGATAAGCCTGGTGCTAGTTGATAGGGATTCAACCATCAATAATATAGACACATCTGCTTTATTGGATTTTCAGCTTATCCAGGAGGTTTGACACTAAGACAATATTAACAGGCATTGATTATTTTTTCTAAACAAAGATTCATTGACTTTATGTGTTAGAGTGTTTTTTCTGCATGTATATCTGAGTATTGTGAGCATGCTTGGTGCCCTCGAAGGTCAGAAGAAGGCTTCAGACTCCCAGGTACTCAAGTTAGAGATGATTATAAGCCACCATGCGGGTGCATGAAATCAAACTCTGGTACTCCGCAAGAGCAACAGTGGTCTGCCCTTAACCTCTGAGCCATATCTCCAGTCCACCTTTTTTAATTAATTTATATTTATTCATTCATTTATTTTGGGAGGTGGGGAGATGCACATGTAGAGGTTAAAGGACAAGTGAGAGGAATCATTCTCTCTTACCATGTGGGATCCAGAGGCCAAACTCAGATCGTCATACTTGGTGGAAAGCACCTTTACCGGCTGAGCCATCTTACTAGCCCCTAGTCAAGTGTTTTGATAGACAAGTAGGGAGTTCTAGAGCCATTGATGCAGGGGAGGTTAATTTAGTTTGGGAAACAGATACTCCAGGTGTGGTGTGCTGGATAACTTTATGTCAACTTGACATAAGCTAAATTCATCTGGGAGGAGTGAACCTCAATTAAGAAGATGTCTCCATGAGATCAGGTTGTAGGCGAGCCTGTAGGCATTTTCTTAATTAGTGATTGATGGGGGAGGGGCCCAGTCCACTGCCCCTGGGCTGATGATCCTGGGTTCTATATGAAAGATGGCTACTGGGCAAGCCATGTGGAGCAAGCTAGTAAGCAGCAAGCACCATCCATGGCCTCTGCCTCCAGGTTCCTTCCTCGTTTGCGTTCCTGTCCTGAATTGCTTTGATGAGGAACAGTGATATGAAAGTATAAGTCAAATAAACACTTTCCTCTCAGAGTTGCTTTGGCCATGGGGTTTGATGAGAGCAATATGAACCTAAGTCAGTCACAAGGATTTCAGAGTAGCACCGTTGGTATTACCTGTGAGCTTGTTTCAGTGCAAATTCCTAGGTTTCCTTCCAAACTAGTGATTCTCCACCTATGGGTTTAGAGAGCCCCTTGGGGGCTGCATATTAGACACTGTCTCTATCAGATATTTACAGTAGGATTCATAACAGTAACAGAATTACAGTGATGAAGTAGCAAAGTAAACAATTTTATGGTTGAGGGTCACCACAACATGAGGAACTATATTAAAGGGTCATAGGCTTAGGAAGGTTGAGAACCACTCCTCCAGATCCACGGAGTTAGAATTTGGCAGAGGAAGGCAGAGGTAAGGAAAATGAGTCTGTTTCTATTTTGTGGGATAGTTTGAAGAGTATTGGTGTTAAGTCTTCTTTGAAGGTCTGGGAGAACTCTGCATTAAACCCATCTGGTCCTGGGCTTTTTTTTGTTGGGAGACTATTAATGACTGCTTCTATTTCTTTAGGGGTTATGGGACTGCTTAGATTATTTATCTGATCCTGATTTAACTTTGGTACCTAGTATCTGTCTAGAAAATTATCCATTTCATCTAGATTTTCCACTTTGTTGAATATAGGCTTTTGTAGTAGGATCTGATGATTTTTTTTTTATTTCCTCAGTTTCTGTTGTTATGTCTCCCTTTTCATTTCTGATTTTGCTGATTTGGATACTGTCTCTGTGCCCTCTGGTTAGTTTGGCTAAGGGTTTATCTATCTTGTTGGTTTTTTCAAAGAACCAGCTCCTGGTTTTTTGATTCTTTGTATAGTACTTTTTGTTTCTACTTGGTTGATTTCAGCCCTGAGTTTGATTATTTTCTGCCATCTACTCCTCTTGGGTGTATTTGCTTCTTTTGGTTCTATAGCCTTCAGCTGTGTTGTTAAGCTGTTAGTGTATGTTCTTTCCAGTTTCATTTTGGAGGCACTCAAAGTTATGAGTTTTCCTCTTAGCACTGCTTTCATTGTGTCCCATAAGTTTGGGTATGTTGTGCCTTCATTTTCATTAAATTCTAAAAAGTCTTTAATTTTTTTATTTCTTCCTTGACCAAGTTATCATTGAGTAGAGTTTCCATGTGTATGTGGGCTTTCTGTTATTTTTGTTGTTATTGAAGACCAGACTTAGTCTGTGGTGATCTGAGAGGGTGCATGGAATTATTTCCATCTTCTTATATCTGCTGAGGTCTGTTTTGAGACTGAGTATATGGTCAGTTTTGGAGAAGGTACTATGAGGTGCTGAGAAGAAGGTACATTTTTTTGTTTTAGGATAAAATATACTATAGGTATCTGTTAAATTCATTTGGTTCATAACTTCTGTTAGTTTCACTGTTTCTCTGTTTAGTTTGTGTTTCCCTGATCTGTTCATTGATGAGAGTGGGGTATTGAAGTTTCCCAATATTATTGTGTGGGGTGCAGTGTGAGCTTTGAGCTTTAGTAAAGTTTCTTTTATGAATGTGGGTGCCCTTGTATTTGGAGAAGATAAGTTCAGAATTGAGAGTTCATCTTGGTAGATTTTTCCTTTGATGAGTATGAAGTGTCCTTCCTTATCTTTTTTTATTACTTTAGGTTGAAAGTTGATTTTATTCAATATTAGGATGGCTATACCAGCTTGTTTCTTGGGACCATTTGCTTGGAAAATTGTTTTCCAGCCTTTTACTCTGAGGTAGTGTCTGTCTTTGTGCCTGAGGTGGGTTTCCTGTATGCAGCAAAATGTTGGGTCCTGCTTATGTATCCAGTCTGTTAGTTTGATCCTTATTGGAAAGTGGATCAAAATACCCATGGCTCACAGCCAACCAATAGAATGTACACAGGGTTCCCAATGGAGCAGCTAGAGAAAGGATCCAAGGAACTGAAGGGGTGTGCAGCCCTCCAGGAGGAACAATAATATGTACCAACCAGTACCCCCAGAGCTCCCAGGGACTAAACCACCAAACAAAGAGTACACATGGAGGGACCCATGGCTCCAACTACATATGTAGCAGAAGATGATCATTTCAGACATCAATGAGAGGAGAGACCATTGGTGCTGTGAAGGCTCGATTCCCCAGAATAGGGGAATGGAAGTCAGGAAATTTGGGGGGGTGGTGGATGAGTAGGGGGAGAGAGGATGGGATAGGGAATTTTCAGAGGGGTAACATGGAAAGAGGATGCCATTTGAAATGTAAATAAACCAAATATCTAATAAAAATATAATTAAAAAAAGTGAACCTGTATTTTGAAAATATCCCCACCACAAAGACATGTGCTCCACTGTGTTCATAACAGCTTTATTTGTAATATCGAGAAACTGGAAGCAACCCAGATGTCCCTCAACCGAAGAATGCATACAGAAAATGTGGTAAAAAAAAAAAAAAAAGAAAATGTGGTATATTTACACAATGGAATACTATTCAGCTATTAAAAAGGAGGACATTATGAATTTCACAGGCAAATGGATGGAACCAGAAAATATCCAGATTGAGGTTACCCAGACCCAAAAGGACATGCATGGTAAGTAGTCACTGATAAGTAGATATTAGCCAAAAAGTTCAGAATACCCAGATATATCCCACAGACTCAAAGAAGTTAAATAAGAAGGAAGGCCCGAGTGAGGATGCTTGAATCCCATTTAGAAGGGGAACAGAATAGTCATGGGAGGCAGAAGGAAGAGGGTGGGAAAGAAGAGGGGGATGGGAATGGGGGGTTCAGGATCAGACATGGGGAGAGAGGCCAAGGGAGCCAGGAGAATGAATGGAAATAGGCAGCTGTTGGGGGTAGGGGTGAGAGGGATCTCTAGGAAATCCCAGAGACCTAGGATGGGAGAGCCTCTCAGGACTCAAGTGGGTGACCTTAGCCAAAATGTCCAACAGTAGGGATATGGAACCTGAAAAGACCACCTCTAATAACCAGAGAGGACACACAGTGGAGGGATGGGGACACTAACCCACCTACAAAACTTTTGACCCAAAATTGGCCCTGTCTAAAAGAAATGCCAGGACAAAGATTGAACAGAGACTGAAGGAATGGCTGACCAGTGACTGGCCCATTTTGAGACCTATCCTATGGACAGGCAACCAATCCCTTACACTATTACTGATGTTATGCTGTGCTTGCAGACAGGAACCTAGCATGGCTGTCCTCAGAGAGATGCTACCAGCAGTTGACTGAGACAGAAGCAGATACTTACAGCCAACCATTGGACTGTGGTCAGGGATCCCTATGGAAGAGTTAGGGGAAGGACTGAAGGAACTGAAGGGGATGACAACCCCATAGGAAGACCAACGGTATCAACTGGGAGCTCTCAGAGACTGAGCCACCAACCAAAATACATGGGCTGGTCTGAGACCTGGAAAGTGATTAATAGGAAACTAAGATGAAAGGGTTTGGCAACCCTTAAATGGGAGGGCCGGAGAGCCAAGTGGGGAAGTCACAGGCAGGACCTCCTCCATCAAAAGACTACTGCTAGAGGTGACTCCAGAAAGCTGAAGTTGGTGAGACTGCTAGTATGAACAGATGGTGAGGTGATGTCAAACGGGAATTAGCATGAAGGAGGGGGTTCTTCCTGCAGCCTCCCTCCCTCCCATATTCACTCACTGTTCTGTTTCCTGTGTTTATGTTTGCTAAATCTGGTGTGCAATCCAAAAAGGCAGGTGGGGGAGCATTGCTATGTCCTCACAGGATTCAGGGGAGAAGGGCACATTTTTGCCTCTCTGTATCCTGTGGGCTCTGATTATACATTGTGACTAAGAAGAGCTTTTGTATAACAGATTCCTGGCAGAAACAGGGGAATCGATCCAGAGGAGGTGAACCCGAGGGTGCTTCAGAGATGTGAGCCTGAAGGTGCTTCAGAGGAGGTGAGCCCGAGGGTGACTCAAAAGAGGTGAACCCAAGGGTGGTCCAGAGGAGGTGAACCTGAGGGTGGTCCAAGGAGGTGAACCTGAGGGTGGGCCAAAGCCCCTTCATTTCTCCATAGTTTGAAAGGCAGAGGGGAAGCTGCCATTGAGATGGCCTTACTGCCTGACCCCTGTAACGGCAGAGTATGTATCCTCCCAGGCTGACATCATCAAATCAACCCTGGAGGCTCCGGGCTTGACTCAGCACTTCCTTCTTGGAGGCCATTGTCCAGTCAACTGTTCAGCATCGGGGATGGGCTCCATCACACCAGAGCAGGAGGCACCTGAAATGTTAAAGTAACAAGGAAACATTAGCTGTTCTGGGAAACCTGCATGCAAGACCTGGAAGCCTGTGGCTGTTTTGGCTTTAGTCAGTCCCTTTGATGTGCTCCAGAATGTGTCGTTACATCCCCACCACACTCCACAATGAGCAGATTCTCTATCTCCAACAAGGGTTGGCAAAATAAAGCCAGTAAATGCCATTACATTTGAATTTCAGAAAAATTTCAATAATGCACGATTATTGTCCAGACAGGAAACATGTCATTGTCACAGGGTATCCTACATTTTGTATGTTCTAGGTTTAGCTCCTAAGGGGCCCCTAAGGGGCAAGAAGCTGTTTCTTTTCTTGTAATGCTTTTGATCTTTTCGCTTACATTGGGATTCTGTCACAGGTGGGAACTTCCTGTATGCCTCAGAGGAATGGATGGTCCTCCAACTTCAGCTAGGCTGTCTCCAGGTAACACATTTGTTAATATCAGATACCTAGGAAGGAAATTGAGAGAAGAAAATGTGGGGCTATCCTCAAGCCTTAGCAGTATAGTGCTAGCCTGTCAACTGAAGGCAGACCAGGAGGAGTCATATCCAATGCCATGGGCTCAGACACTGTCAGCAGAGTGATGTTCAGTAACCTCTGTTCATTGTGCAAATGCCTTAGTGGGTCAGCTCACCGTGGGTCTCACATAGCATTGTTCTTTCCTGATAAAGGCAACATGCTCTTAGCCTGAGACCGGCTGACCCATTCCCCTGACTTCAGGTCTGTAGTTCCTGAAACTTTCTGCCTGGGGAGTTTTGAGATTTGGTTGGAAGTGAACTGGAACAAGAGTTGATGGATGCCATGGAGCAGGCAGATTTCTACCTCGTAGGAAACGGAGCTTTTGACCGCCATTCAGGAGAGAATCTCCACTTATCAGAGCTGCTACACAGGTGTCTTAACGGAGATACACAGAAAGAAACGGAAATAGAACCCTCCTGAAAGATCTTCTTGAAAGAAGCAAAAACAGAACCAAGAAAAAGTCAGCGTATACCACTAACTTGAAGGTGATTTAGAGCAAGAGATTCCTTGTTCTGTTTAGAAAGGGTTGGCCGCAGTCAGAACTGCCTCCCTGCTTGTTTTCTTTCCTTGGGAAATCACGTACAGTAGCTAGAGATCTGGGTGAACCAATGAGATCAAGTTCAGCCTAGATCAGCAGGCCTGGGCCATAGCAGTCAACTGTAGTTTAAGATATAACTCATCCATACTGAATGCTGGTACTGGTGTTATACTGAGGCCTATGGGACAAGGCTACCCCCTTGTGGTAGGGTTTGGGACTACTCCCTAAGACACAAAGTCCCTGTCAGTCATTTTTAAGAAGGTCCAATTACACAGGATTAGGTGAGTCTTCAGTAACAGTGACTTAAGCACACAAGATTTACCTCTCCTTCTAAAAGAAAGACTAGAAATAGCCAGTCATAGATTAGTAAGGTAACTTCTTGGTCCCCCAAAGACTCAGGCTTTCATCTATCTTTTAGGCTAAATAGCCTGAATGAATAGTTTCTTCTCAAGGTCATGGGACAGTTGCTGGGGTACCAACCATCAAATCCATAATGTAGCCTGGATACAATGAAAAATAGAAGGGGAGGGGCCAGAAGATGTGAGACGTGTGTTTGTGTGTGATGGGATGCCATCTCCCAACTGTCTCTTCCTTTAAACAGTCTTTCTGAAGTCCCCAAACACTTCCACTCCTAAGCCCTTCTAAATAAAGCCTACCACCAAGGAAGGGAAGGAATAAATCTTGAATGGCAGCAGTGGTGTTTGCTTCTCTGGGAAGCAAGCAGGCCTGAGACTTTCAACGCCATTTGACAGTTGGCCCAAATGTCCTGGCTGCAGGTATGTGCTGGACTCCCTCACCTGGAGCCAGCCCTGAGGCCAGGAGCACCAGAAGGCTCTGGCGGGCCTGCCCGAGAGGTGACTGCTCCCTGGAATTGCTTCCTGGAATTAGAAGCACTGTCTCACAAACCTTTCTTATACTGAGGCTTGGCTCATCTCTGTGGGGATGTGGGCACCCCAGAAGGTGGTGTGGTGGGGAGAGTTGACAATCTGTCCTGCTGCTCATTGGTAGGGAGGAAAGATAGTTGTTACCACTCCACAGACCTTGGCCACTGAGAGCTGCCTAAGATCCTAGAGCTGTAGTGGGTATTTTGCTGAGGTAGCGAGCTGGTTATCTGCGGCTTATGGAGGAACCTTGAGTAAGAATCCAACTCATGTGCAGGCTAGACCTATTTCCCTGGGCATATCAGGAGGGCCATCCAAGCTTGGTTGGGGTGACAGGATGCCCTGGTCCTGGAACCCTTAGTGGTATAATCAGAACCCTCCTGGACACACTGGAAGTGTCAGTCAGCTTGGTAATATGCATGTGATGAGTCTCTTCTAGGGACTCTTACTGTCTCCTGTGGATGCTCGGGGCTAGATGCACACCTATGAGTGGTGGCCGGGGCTCAGAGTAACCAGGTTCTATT
Organism: Tokudaia tokunoshimensis; assembly: GCA_036184795.1. Classification (NCBI taxonomy): domain Eukaryota; kingdom Metazoa; phylum Chordata; class Mammalia; order Rodentia; family Muridae; genus Tokudaia; species Tokudaia tokunoshimensis. The sequence goes on along the minus strand of BTHU01000001.1, from coordinate 154,893,186 downwards.
TGTTCAGAGATGGGAGACAAAGATCACAAGAAACAAGCAAGTGTGAAAAATGTCAACAAATATTCCAAATTCCATGGTATCACCCAGAGAGCCCAGGGTCAGCCTGCTGCCTTCTCTTCAGCCCCATCTCTGCCTACTAGGGATCCTGTCCTGTCTACAAAGTCACCTGTCAGTAACCCAGCAAATGCATCATGTTGCTTCTGGAGTTTCTTCCCAAGCTTCCCTTCCCTCACGTACCTGGAAAAGCCCAGACGCCCCTTCAAGTTGCAGTTTAGGGATCACCTCTGCGAAGCCTTTCCCAGCCCACCCAGCTGTGTTAAGTTCTCTCTCCCACAGGCCACCAGTGTACCTGGCATCTGACTGTGCTGCATCTTGTTGTCAATCTGGAGCACAGGTCAGCTTCTCCCACTAACCAATCATCTCCCAAGATTCTAAGTCCTTACTCTGCAGCAAATGTCCGGCCATATGGCTCATGTCATGGATACTTAATTTATTAGAAGGGTGGATCAGTGTGTGTGTGTGTGTGTGTGTGTGTGTGTGTGTGTGTGTGTGTATTGAATGTTCTCCATTCTGGGCAACAGAATATTGGCCACAACTCTCAGTTGTTTCCAGTTCTGTTGATGTACTTATTGGATGGTTAATTTAACTTGAGGCTTTATAAAGTCAAAACAGGATTTATAGAAAACTCTTGCCACAGAGAATAAATAAAACTTATACACACACAATTAAAAAGGTTCATTACTGATTTGGGCTAACTGTATTATGTTTTCCTACAAGTTACATTAAGCACACATAGATGAAAAATAAGTCGTATTTTAGACTTATAGAACCTTTTGTTGCTTCACACTGGAACTAGAAAACTCTCTAAGTGAATATGTATGCATTTAGACAGGACGGGATAAGTTAAGCTTTACTATACAACCACAGCAGGATAGAAGTACAAATGAATGCCAAACCTCAGAGAGTAAGGGAAGTAGCGTTATCCCACCCCCACCCCCACTTCCATAGGAGCAAGTCTCCTCCTTGTTGTGTGTGAGTCACTTGACTCAAACTGTCACCAAAGCAGAAGAGACAGTGTTGGACCATCCTGTGGCCAATTCCCTGCAGACATTGCCAAAGCCAGGTCAAGTGACCCCAGACCACCCCCTAGGAAAGAGGATGTAGGGCCCATTCTGGCCAGATGAGATTCCTGTCCTCTGGAGAAGGCTTCTCTTGGGCAGCTCACTGAGGATAGGGGAAGGGAGGAGGGACTCTGTCTCTCCTGAGATCCTTGGCTAGGTGAGGAAGGAAGAGGAGGCAGGCTCTGCTGGGAGGGAGACACAGAAGTTGGCAGCCTTGTTCTCGGGAACCTGAGCTGCTTCGGTGGGTTCCGGCGTCAGACCGTCCAAGTGGCTCACCCTGATTAGATTGTCCCGGGACAGACCATGACCTTCCCTGAAGGAGCCACAGCTGGGGAATGAGTGTCCCTCAGCTCCATAGTGGGGAACCTGGGGCTCGCCACAGTTCACCCCCTCCCCAGGGAGCACAATGGTTCCTTTTCAGCAGAAGCCAGTGAGTGCAGAGAGCGGAAGGGGCAGAGCTCTTTCCAGCGCACTGGAGTGGCAGCATGTGAACCATACCAGCCATCTCTGTCATCAGTGCCACCAGCCCCAGGCTCAGAGCTCAGTTTTTAGCCCTAGCTTCCCAAGCTGTCAGTCCCTCCTGGCTACTATACAGACTCAGGTACAAGAGTCCTGCTGCTCATGTCACCGAAAGATGGTCTCTCCTTTCAGCATCAAATTTTGCCAAACCTGCCTCTCTTTGGGCTCAATAGCCTCTCGTTGGGCTGCCTCAGGCTACAGCAGGCTAGGATTCTAGACAGGTATGGAGCATCCTTTTGGTTAGACCTTCCTTTTTGAGCCTCCAGCAAGAGCAGAGGCTAAGCTGAAGACTCAGGAGAACTCATCCAAGAACCCATGACTCTGGGCTCTGACTCTGGTGACTATAACCATGACTGGTTCTCAAAGCATTTCACAACTTCCTTGTGAAGAGTAACTTACTTTTCTTGGGGTAGCCTAAGCAATCCATGGAACAGATCATTTAGAACATTTCCCAAGGTCATATGAAGTGTAAACAGTGGAAACAGCATTTTAACTCATCAGTCTCGAATGCAGAATGGAGGCTCTTAAACTGCATGCCACACAGCTTTTGGTCGTTGAGAGTTCCTTTAAGCTTACAAATGAGTGGGGTAGGTGCCTGGGGGCAGACCCAGCAAGGAGTTAAAATCCAAGGCTTGCATAGGAGACCTAATCAGAAAAAAAAAAGCCTTGGTGAAGAGCCCTCTTCCTATGACAGGGAAATGAACTGAAAGTAAATAAATTTAGGAAATGAGATGCAATTAAAGATGTATTAGAAATGTACATTTAGAGAGGCTGGGACTTTTAACATGGAACAAATGATGACTGGTTTTGGGAAATTTGTATTATAGTACCATAAAACAGTTAGGTGGTAAGATACATATCAGTTTGGAAGAGAGACAGCCAATATGGTTGGCATATAGGATGGGGTAGGGTGAGAGAATGAGAGCTACCTCCTAGGGATCCTGAGCCTCTTCATGCCCGCCTTTGTGTGTAATAGCCACAGCCTCCCTGACTGTGCTCAGCCCTGTGTGAAAGGGCAGCTTGGTTGTTTACAAACGTCTCCCAGTTGAGATGCTATCCTTTATATTAAATTATCTGGTAAGGACTCTGGGGCGGTTTATAAATACAAGCTATGTGTGAACAAATTGTTCCTTCATCTTCAGATGTGATCATTTGATGGCCTTTCTTCACATTTAACTGGGAAACAGGCCTTGGGAGAAACTTGGTGCCCTGTTTCTTTGATGCGAATTTAACCTCTCATGTCAGCACTGGTGTTAGGATACAAATAGCCACAAGGAGTGCCCTGGCCAAGTGGAGCCAGCCCTGCTTGATGATGAAATGTGTCCTGCCTGGCGATGAAATACGCTAGCAACAGGCAGGGTCTGGAGGTGATTTGGGTCTGACAGCTCAGGCCTCCAAACCACATTTTCCATGCGTCAGGAAGACGAACGCCAGGTCCACCTCACATGCTCCTAGCAATTAGACCTTCGTTAACATCTCAGAGCAGCTGGAACCAGAAAGAGTCTCAAGTGGTCCCGTTCTTTGAACATACACATTTTGAGCAGACGGCAGCTGCCGAGGCCAGCTTTATTCATCTCGAGCCAAAATTCTCATACTTTGACCCCATGTCTCAAGCCTAGACCTCATGGCACTGAGAAAATGACTGTGGAGCTCTGTCTGGGCAACCCTCTCCCTTAGACAAATGTGTCTTTTCTTTCAGTCCTCTTTTCAGCCACAATGCCATTGGCTCAAGATTACAAAGGAACTTGATTTTGAAAATTTAGGGTTTTTTTTTTTGTCCTCATGAAGGTGGCATTAGTGTCTTTTTGTGCGGTGTCCCCCCATGAAGAGTCCCCCACCATGACCCTGCTCAGCTTGACTTCACAGAACAGTATGACGACTTGGCCTAATCTACCTGCCCATCCATTCAAAAACCCTTCTCTGGTTTCTGCCTCAGTTCCCTGGAGTTGGGGATGGGCCTATGGATTAGATGGTTCCATTACTGGCCAAATCTGGTTGTGTGGATATTGTTCTCGATGTTGAATTGGATCCAATCTCTTCACAAGGCCATGGCAACTCTGCCCTTACCTCATGTTCATTTCCTTCTGGCTAGGCTGTGAACCTAATCTCCTATCTCCCCATCAGAGGAAGATGTCTGACTTAGCCTTCAAGAATGAGCCCTAGTGCAACGGTTCTAGAAAGACAAGATCTTTATTCCCTCCATGTCTATAAATTAGTGTCATGATAAAGCACTCTGAGGGGTTAAATCCTATTTTACCTTTCCAACAAAGGTACGCTGAAATCTCAGTGCCGCAGAATGTATCCTTGTTTGGAGATATAATCATATTAAAATTCACTCCTTAGGGTGGGCCTTAATTCTATATGTTCAGCATCCTTATGAAATAGAGGGATTTGTCTATAGAAGCAGATGCAAGTGAATAGAAGAGAGCATGGAGCCATCTGAAAGCCTAGGAGAAAGACCTTCCTCTTAGTCCTCAAAAGGACCCCTGGCACCTAACTTGGGATATCTAGTCTCCAGAAGTGTAAGGCAATAAATTTCTGCTTGAGCCACTCTGTCTTTGTTGTATCACATTATGGTAACTGCTTTGCTATATTAGCTCTAGGAAACTAACATAGCATTCACAGTTTCCTGCACTGGGACGGTGTCTTCTGTTTGTTTTTGTTGTTGATTTTAATGGTGGCTCTGGTGGTGCATGCTTATAATCCCAGCACTTGGAAGCCAGGGCTATTCTGTGATCCCGCCTCAAAAATAAATACATAATAAGTAAGTAGAGTAGATCAAAAGCTGAATAGACAGAAAATTATAAAGAAACTGCAGCAGAAAAGTGTTAAAAGTCTTCACTGAGAAAACTCTCCTCTGGCTCAGAACTATATCCATAATATATAATATATACATGTATATACATGCATACAATGTGCATGATAGATGGATAGATAGATGATAGATAGATAGATAGATAGATAGATAGATAGATAGATAGATAGATAGATAGATAGATAGATAGGGTCATCATTTAGTGTCTATAGGCTATTGACTCCAGCACCCATGCAAATACCAAAATTCACAGATGTCAATTCTCTTATATAAAACGGCATAGTAATTGCCTGCAGTGGATTGAATGAGAAATGTCTGCATAGATGTGGTAGGTGGTGCTCTTTTAGGAGGCTTAGGGGGTGTGCCCTTGCTGGAGAAAGTACACTGAGAGTGGGTTTTGAGAGTTTATAGACTCACCCCACTTCCAGTTTGTTTTCTCTGCTTGGTGCTTGTGGTTAAGGGTATGAGCTCTCAGCTTCCTGCCTGTTGCTACCATGTTTCCCCACCATGATGGGCTCTTATTCCTCTGGGACCATGAAGCCAAAGAAACACTTTCTTCTGTAAGTTATTTTTGGTCTTGGTGCTTTGACACAGTGATAAAAAAGTAACTAATACATTGCATCTAATCTATGCACATCCTCTAATAGACTTTAGCATCTTGATTAATCATGTTAGTACAATGTAAGTACCAGGTAGAAAGCTGTTTTACTGTACAGTTTAGGGAATGATAGCAAGAAAAAAAGTTAATACATGTCTCATAAAGTACATTTTCTCTGAATATTTTCAATCCAGATTTAGTTGATTTGAAACCAATAGGTACAGAGGATCGACTATACATATACGTTCCTATAAAATAGTTTATGTATGTATGTGTGTGTATATGTGTGTGTGTGTGTGTGTGTGTGTGTGTGTGTGTGTGTGTGTGTGTGTGTTTGAACAAATTAAGCACTTCCCAGAAGTACAATAGAGAGAGCAAACATGAGTTTTCACTTCCTGGTCCTTTCCATTACTAAAGTCATTGCATTAGAAGCTAACATTCTACACCCAAAATTGTTCCCATCTGCCTCTCTCTGTCCCTCTACCTTAAAGGAGCTCACACAAAGGGGTTGTATTTTACATGCCCTTTTGGGCTTGGTTGTTTTCCTTAAATAACTCTTTGGTTCATCCAGAGCAGCACAAAGTGTCCCAGTTTCTTCGCGGCTACGCAGTATTCCACCACATGGATAGGCACTGAGTCATGTAACAAGATCAGTCTGAGTACCTGGTAGACATCCTGAGCTCTCCTGCCAGCTGCTCTTAGTTTTAAAATAAAGGAAACAGAAACAAACAAAAAAAAAGTGGAAGAATCTTGTCACCAGAAGCACAGGGAATGGTTCCAGGTGTTAGGGATGTCAAACCTTTTTATGTTACAATTTGTCACCAAAACAATGTAAAGGTGTTCCTGATGAGAGTGGAGGAAAACACTCTTATCTGTATGTTAAGAATATGCACAGATAGCACAATGTAACAGTTTTCTCATCTGTCTGCAACTCTCCCAAATGAAGGGAAAGGTGGTCTTTTAGAAAATACAAAATTGCAACAAGTAATAGTTTGTATAAAAAATTGGTTGACTTCTAGAGGAAATGGGAGCCTAATTAAGTTAAATTTAAGTGAAAGCTTTTGTGGATATTTTAGTAGGGTTTCTATTGCTGTCATCATGAAATACCATGACCAAAAGCAATGTCAGGAGGAAAGGGTACATTCGGCTTATATATCCTGAACCACAGTCCATTCGTTGACAGAAGCCAAAGCAGGCACTCAAATTGGGAAGAACCTGGAGGCAGGAGCTGAAGCAGAGGCCATGGAGGAATGTTGTTTATTACTGGCTTGCTCTCCATGGATTCCTCAGTCTGCTTTCTTATAGAACTCAGGTACACCAGCCCAGGGATGGCATCACTCACAATGGGCTGGCCCTGCCTCCATTAATCATTAAGAAAATGTCCTCTAGGTTGCTTACAACTATATCTTATGGAGCATTTTCTCAACTGAGGCTTCCTCCTCTCAGATAACTTTAGCTCGTGTCAAGCTATCTAGCTCAGTAATCTAGGTAAGTATGGATTGGACGATGGCCATCACACTTTTTTCAGTGCAGCTACCGTTTGTCTCATTTGCAGCCACAGATTTTTATTGTTAGCTGTGATAGCCGCTGAATCTAAGTGTTAAAGCAATGTGCATTTTTGAAAAATATTACTGAAAAATTTGAGCTTTAAACTGTTTTATATATGTGGTTCTTATGTTCTTATTTTACATATCTTCTATCATGTACATGTTAGTATGATAATACAGGTACGTGTTTAGATGTAATGTGTACTTATCCTAGAAATTTGTACTTAAAATAGTTTTTCTTACAACAATATTAAAAAAAAGCAAAATTTGTAACACTATAAATTTAATTGCCAGCTGAGTTAGTTATAGCTACCACAAGTTTTAAGTGCTTGGGGGAAAAGAACTGACAACCTAGGACTCAATTCTCATATAAATTTAGATATAAAGCAAAAAACGAGCTAAGACATCACCAGGAAAGCAAATAGCCAATAAAATACCATAATTCACAGTTCAATGCTGGTTCTAAAAGCTTGTCTTTTAGGCACGCAAGGGGCATATATAAGGTAAGCAAGGGGCAGAGGGTGGAAGTCAGTGGGGACTGCTCACCTGGCATATGTGCAGTTCTGAGTTTGATCTCTGTTGTGGGAAATATTAAAAAACGAACTCGCCAACTCTCAGGCCACGCCGAACCATAGGGTTCCCACCAGGCCGTCTCTCCAGTGTGCTTTCCCCTTTCCTCTCACCACCACACAACGCCCATGCACCCCATAGTCAGTCATCTCAACACCTAATTACCTGGTAGAATCATGACTCTTAAAGCTTAATTAACCAATCAGATTTATGTATCAATAATATCACATTTTACAAGATACCAATACAATAATTTCAGAGCCAACTGATAATGATAAAAGCTTTATCCCAGTATTTCTAACCTTGTGAAATCATAGCTACTTTTGGCTGGAAAAGACAACACTGGTCCATGTTGGCAGCCATCTTCCTTCCTCCTCCTACCCTGAGACGCTCCTCTCTTCTCCACTCTTAGCTCTGCCTGCCTTTTCCCTGTCCAATCATGGGCCTCCCACTGCCCTAATGTGATTGGACAGGGAAATTCCTCTAATGTTCTCCAATACACAAGAAGCGTAAGGAGGAATGAAGAAGAGGAAGAAGAGGAAGGGTTAGTATATATTTGGGGGACTCTTAAACAAGTCCAGCAGATCACAAAACAAAAAATTTGAGCTGATTAAAGCATTACTGATCTTTGCTCCTGTGACTGAGCAGATTGAGTGTAAGATCACTTGGGACATGTCCTCCAGTACCCTACCTGCACCCAGTAGCTGGGCAGTGCCACAGCCATCTGTGCACCTACCCTGCCAGGGGACATCTGCTCTGCAGGGAGTCCCACATTTAGAGGGAGTCTCGTGTTTAGAGGTGAGGCTGCCATCTTTGCTCCTGTGACTGAGCAGAGGGGTGCAGCCAAGAGCACAGGTAACACCTGAGTGTAAGATCAGTTGGGACACGATCCGCCAGGGCCCCACCTGCACCTAGAAGCTGGGGAGAGCCACAGCACTCAGTGCCAGGGGAGTATATTTAAGAGTATAATTTTCTTTAAAGAATTATAGGAAAGCACAACCAGTCAGGTGAAGGAATTGAACAAAACCATCCAGGATCTAAAAAACGAAGTAGAAACAACTAAGAAATCACAAAGGGAGACAACTTTGGAGAAAACCTTGGAAAGAAGTCAGGAGTCATGGATGCAGGCATCAACAACAGAATACAAGAGACAGAAGAGAGAATCTCAGATGCAGAAGATACCATAGAAAACATTGACACAACAGTCAAAGAAAATGCAAAATGCAAAAAGCTCCTGACCCAAAACATCCAGGACAAAATGAGAAGACCAAATCTATAGGTATAGAAGAGAGTGAGGATTTGCAACTTAAAGGGCCAGTAAATGTCTTCACCAAAATTATAGAAGAAAACTTCCCTAACCTAAAGAAAGAGATGCCCATGAACATACAGGAAGCCTACAGAACTCCAAATAGATTTGACCAGAAAAGAAGTTCCTCCCGTCACATAATAATTAAAATGCCAAATGCACTAAACAAAGAAAGAATATTAAAGGCAGTAAGGGAAAAAGGTCAAGTAACATATAAAGGTAGACCTGTCAGAATTACACCAGATTTCTCACCAGAGACTATGAAAGTCAGAAGAGCCTGGGCAGATGTCATACAGACCCTAAAGGAACACAAATGCCAACCCAGGCTGTTATACCCAGCAAATCTCTCAATTGCCATAGATGGAGAAACCAAGGTATTCCGTGAGAAAAACAAATTTACACAGTATCTTTCCACAAATCCAGTCCGTCAAAGGATAATGAATGGAAAACACCAACAAGAGAGGGAACCTACACACTAGAAAAAGCAAGAAATTGATCTTCTTTCAACAAACCCAAAAGAAGATAACCACACAAAAATAAAAATAGCATCAAAAATAACAAGAAGCAACAATCGCTATTCCTTAGTATCTCTTAACATCAGTGGACTCAATTCCCCAATAAAAAGACATAGACTAACAGACTGGATAGGAAAACAGGACCCAACATTTTGCTGCATACAGGAAATGCATCTCAGTGTCAAAGACAAACACTACCTCAGAGTAAAAGGCTGGAAAACAGTTTTCCAAGCAAATGGTTCCAGGAAACAAGCTGGAGTAGCCATTCTAATATCCAATAAAATAGACTTTCAACCAAAAGTCATCAAAAAAGACATGGAAGGACACTTTATATTCATCAAAGGAAAAATCTACCAAAAAGAACTTTCAATTCTGAACATCTGTGCTCCAAATACAAGGGCACCCTCATTTGTAAAAGAAATTTTACTAAAGCTTAAAGCACACATTGCACCTCACACAATAATTATGGGTGACTTTAACACCCCACTCTCCTCAATGGACAGATCAGGGAAACACAAACTAAACAGAGACATAGCAAAACTAACAGAAGTTTTGGACCAAATGGATTTAATAGATATCTATAGAACATTTCAACTTAAACCAAAAGAATATACCTTCTTCTCAGCACCTCATGGTACCTTCTCCAAAATTGACCATATAATTGGTCACAAAACAGACATCAACAGATATAAGAAGATCGAACTAATCTCATGCCTCCTATCAGATCACTATGGAGTAAGGGTGGTCTTCAATAGCAACAAAAACAACAGAAAGCCCACATACACATGGAAGCTGAACAGTAATCTACTCAATGATATCTTGGTCAAGGAAGAAATAAGGAAAAAATGAAAAACTTTTTAAAATTTAATGAAAATGAAGGCACAACTACCCAAATTTATGGGACACAATGGAAGCAGTGCTGAGAGGAAAATTCATAGTTCTGAGTGCCTCCAAATAGAAGCTGGAGAGAGCATACACTAGCAGCTTAACAGCACACCTGAAAGCTCTAGAACAGAAAGAAGCTAATCCACCCAAGAGGAGTAGAAGGCAGGAAACTCAGGGCTGAAATCAACCAAGTAGAAACAAAAAGAACTATACAAAGAATCAACAAAAGCAGGAGCTGGTTCCTTGCGAAAATCTACAAGATAGATAAGCCCTTAGCCAGACTAACCAGAGGTCACAGAGACAGTATCCAAATTAACAAAATCAGAAATGAAAAGGGAGACATAACAACAAAAACTGAGGAAATTCAAAAAACATCAGATCCTACTACAAAAGCCTATACTCAACACAACTGGAAAATCTGAATGAAATGTACAATTTCCTAGACAGATACAAAATACCAAAGTTAAATCAGGATCAGATAGATCATCTAAACAATCCCATAACCCCTAAAGAAATAGAAGCTGTCATTGAAAGTCTCTCAACCAAAAAAAAGCACAGGACCACATGGTTTTAGTGCAGAATTCTATCAGACTTTCAAAGAAGACCTAACACCAATACTCTTCAAACTATTCCACAAAATAGAAACAGAAGGAACACTACCCAACTCGTTTTATGAAGCCACAATTATGCTGATACCAAAACCCACAAAGATCCAACAAAGAAAGAGAACTTCAGACCAATTTCCCTTATGCATAACGACGCAAAAATCCTCAATAAAATTCTTGCCAACCGAATCCAAGAACACATCAAAATGATCATTCACCACGATCAAATAGGCTTCATCCCAGGGATGCAGGGATGGTTCAATATATGGAAATCCATCAATGTAATCCACTACATAAACAAAGTCAAAGAAAAAAACCACATGGTCATTTCATTAGATGCTGAAAAACATTTTCAAAATTCAGCATCCTTTCATGTTGAAAGTCTTGGAAAGAACAGGAATTCAAGGCCCATACCTAAACATAGTAAAAGCAATATACAGCAAACCAGTAGACAACATCAAACTGAATGGCGAGAAACTTGAAGCAATCCACTAAAATCAGGGACTAGACAAGGCTGCTGTCTCTCTCCATATTTAGTCAATATATTACTTGAAGTTCTAGCTAGAGCAATTAGACAAGAAAAGGAGGTCAAAGGGATATAAATTGGAAAGGAAGAAGTCAAATTATCACTATTTGCAGATGATATGATAGTATACTTAAGTGACCCAAAAACAAAACTCCACCAGAGAACTACAGCTGATAAACAACTTCAGCAAAGCGGCTGAATATAAAATTAACTCAAACAAATTAGTAGCCTTCCCATATGCATAGGATAAACTAGCTGAGAAAGAAATTAGGGAAGTGACACCCTTCACAATAGTCACAAACAGTATCTTGGTGTGACTCTAACCAAACAAGTGAAAGATCTGTATGACAAGAACTTCAAGTCTCTGAAGAAAGAAATCCAAGAAAACCTCAGGCAATAGAAAGATCTCCCATGCTCATGGATTGGCAGGATTAATATAGTAAAAAATGGCCATCTTGCCAAAAGCAATATATAGATTCAATGCAATCACCATCAAAATCCTAACTCAATTCTTCATAGAGTTAGAAAGTGCAATTCTCAAATTCATCTGGAATAACAAAAAACCCAGGATAGCTAAAACTATTTTCAACAGTAAAAGAACTTCTGGGGGAATCAGTATCCTAGATCTCAAGCAATACTACAGAGCAATAGCGTTAAAAACTGTGTGGTATTGGTACAGTGACCGGCAGGTAGATCAATGGAATAGAATTGAAGACCCAGAAATGAACCCATACACCTATGGTCACTTGATCTTTGACAAAGGAGCTAAAACCATCCAGTGGAAAAAACATAGCCTGCCCCAAACCCTCGGGACAGTCTACAGTGGTCCCCGGAATCACCTGGGTAAGAATGAAGGTGGGAGACATGGAAAAACGGACAGCAAGTCAATTATCCTGATCAAGCTGTCAAATTTTATTATTCTCATATGGGGTTATAAAGGGTAGCAAGCAGGAAATGGGGAGGGGGAGTGGGTGAGGCATGAGAAGAATATGTTCTAACTTGTTCTTAATGCTCCAAGGGTCCTAGGCGATAGCTACAGAACATTGGGAGGGGGCAGCCATTGTTTCAGAGGGGTTGCTATGACATGTTCCCAGGATCTAAGAAGAAAGTTGGCCACAGCTATGGGATACTGGTCATCAAAAAGTCCAGGTGTATGCTGTGTTGCTATGCAACCCAGCCGTAGTCAGCTGCGTTTGTTCTGCAAGCGTGTATCCTGTTTGACTAAGGCTTGCAGCAGTAGTTTTTCAATTTAGCAAATATGTAAGTCAAGGTAAGGGGCTATGAGTTGCAAAGAGAGTGGCTCCTGGCAGGAGTATGCTGTGGTATTAAAGTCCTGGGCTTGATTCAGGTCCAACAGGACGAAAAGAAAAATCAAAGGAGAAATGACCACATAAGAGGGCTAGAAACCATCCCACAGGAAGACCAAAAAATCCTGGGGCACTGGGTATTGGGGTGGGAATGGAGGTCTTGTTATACAATCCAAGCTGGCCTTGAACTCAGTGATTTTCTTGCTTCAGTCTCCTGTGTTCTGAAATCACAGGTGTGCACCTCAGTTTAAACATTTAATAATATAATCTCCTATCCGACCTGATATTGTAAATCCAGTCAAAAGCCCACATCTGCATAGATCATAGGTGCTAAAGGGAGCCCTGTTGTTACTTTGCTAAATGGTCATGCTGCCAAACTGGACCCAGGGCCTTGTACTGCTTTAAATCTGGGCCATACAAGCTTCCTTTTTCGGTGTGGAGTGACTAATGCAGAGATTCACAACTGGTCAACACATTGAGTATAACACTGTGTGCTCATCTGTGATAGGTCATCTACAGCAGCCTCCCACCTTCCAAGAGTCAGGGAACTAGGAAGAAGGAGCATAAAGGAAGAAAATAAAAGCTGGCCTATAGGAAGGAGAGCTGTGAAGTGCTGGCCTCTGGATGTGACATGGCTGTCACATGCATCAGGTCATAGCAGCCATACTTGTACAAGGCATGTATAACATCAAACCAATCAATATGTCAGCACGAATGAAAGAGGGCCCCAGATGTCCTGCCCCTATCTATTAGAGTTGGTAACTGCCCCAGGAGAGAATGTCCCCATTCTTGGGAATGTCACTGCTCATAAATTGCTCATATCCCAGTGGAGGGCCATATACCCATGTGTATATGGCCAGCACTAATTGGACTCGGGTTATTAATAACAATTTTAAAAAGACGATGTGAAATTGCAAGGGGATGGAGTAGGAGATACTGGGGGGAGTTGGAGGAGGGTAGTGGTGAATGGGTATGATCAATATATATTGTATAAATGAATGAACTTTTCAAATAATAAAACTTAGTATTTAAATCATTATGTAGTCTCAAAACTATGAATGACCATAATTTAAAAAATAAATATCCACAACCACAATGAAGTATCTTAACACAGTGCTCAGCTGCAAATAGCTCAAGCAAATACAGTTCTCGGTAAGCATATAAAAGATTTAAATACAGTTAACAGCTTGAACATAGCATTTCCTATACCTAACAAAGAGTCCATACTAAATTTCTTTTTTTGAATGACTATACACTTCACCATGGAGCAAGTATTTGAAAATAACAAATGAATAAATTATATAGATTGCATTGCCTTTCAAAATGCTACTAAAATAGAAATGCATTACAAAATTACAAAATGCAAACACTCACTGTGGGGGCAGGGGGAGAAGGGGGAGGAGAGAGAGGGAGAGAGAGAGAGGGAGAGGGAGGGAGAGGGAGAGGGAGAAAAAAGAGAGAGAGAGAGAGAGAGAGACATGTTTGGAAAATTAAAAATAGTTGTAATAAGTCAGAGTAGGAATCATAATTGAAATTTTAAAATGTCTGCACCTAGGTAAGGAACAGAAACAGCAGACCAAACTGCAGGATGGGGCTGTGAAGATGGCTCAGACAGTAAAACATCTGCCACACTTCTGTGAGGATGAGAGTCCAGATCCTCAGAAGCCATGTGAAAGCCAGCTGGTGTGACTGCCTACCCGTGATCCCATTGCTTGGCAGATAGAGACAGTATCCTTGGAACAAGCTAGCTGACTTCCTGAAGCAAGAAGTTCCAGGTCCAACATATAAAACGGAGAGTTGTGAGCAAGACGTCCTCCATCAACATCATCCTCACACACAGGCACACAAACATGCATGGTGCTTCATATACACTTGCCCTCACAGTGCAAACCACAAGTACACCACACACACACATATGCAAAAAAGCATTGTGAGAGATGGCTAAAGCAAAGCATCAAAGAGATTGGCAGGGGACTGGAGAGATGGCTCAGGAGTTAAGAGCACTGACTGCTCTTCCAGAGGTCCTGAGTTCAATTCCCAGAAACCACATGGTGGCTCACAACCACCTTTAATGGAATCCGATGCCCTCTTCTGGTGTGTCTAAAGACAGCTATAGTGTACCCATATAAATAAAATAAATAAATCTTAAAAAGAAAGAGAAATTGGCAGATATATGTACACATGCAGATAACTGGCACAAGTGGTTTTTACAGGAACCCACTGGCTGACCCAAAATTACTGTGAGTGTCAATAGGAAGGGAGGCTAAAGAAAATGTAAGGTTAAAAGGGAAAGAGTCACTTCAGCTAGACCTGCCTTTCAGCTAATGTAATGATAGGATTCTTATATAGATGTAGGGATAAAAAGATGGAACCATGAAATAGTAAAGGGGTCAAGAAAAAGGACCAATTTGTATGTGGGGATATATATTTAAAGGAAGTGGGGTTTTTGATAGTGGGAAAGTCTGCACTATCCTTAATAATTAACTTTCTATTAAAAAAGAGATAAAGCTAGATGCCCATTTCACCATATTGGTGAAAGCAAATTCCAGATGAACAAAGATTTAAGTGTAAAGAGAATAAATTTTAAATTTTCGCAAAGGAAGGTGGTAGAACATCTTGGATGCAGTTAAGAACAGATGACTAAAGAAAAGGCAAATACTCATGGGTGTAAAAGTAACTTTTATTTAACTGATGTAATTGTTGCCCCATAGGCTTACTGCTGAATAAGCTCATCCTTTTTAGTTCTTTCTGATCTCTGGCTGGCTTGTTCAGCTCAGCTGATCTGACTCAAAACTTCTCTTAAAGCTGACTGATTCAATCTGGCTTCTCTCTGCTTCTCACTGAATTGCTCTGCTTGGCTTCAAACTAACTCTGGCCATTTTTTTTTTTCTAATCTCTGGCTCCTTCTTATTCTGGCTTCAACTGTCTCTGCTGAACAGCATGAACTCAAGAATAAACTCAGCTCCACTGAACTGACTCCGTGCTGACTGACAAACTGGCTGAATTCTTCTTTTCTCACCCCCTTCCCCTTGGCTCTCCCTCTCCCTCTCCCTTCCCCCCTCTGTGCACAAGATGCTTTTAAATAGCTTTTCTCCTGAGAGTTGGGTAAATTTCATCTCTGACTCATTCTGTCAAATCTTTTTCTAATGCATCACTTTGTTTGCCTCTCAATTTGATATTAAAGGTGTGTAGTAAAGGATTCCAGCCAGAGGGATTTAAAGATGTGTACTAAGGGTGTGTCTGCATTCTAGCCAGATCACACAGACATAGAAGGTCTTTGAATGTGATCAGAGCATCCATTTTGCTGGATTGAAATCCTTCTACATATGAGCCTTGAGTAAATATACTAATTTGACTATACTAAAGTGCTATCTACAATGTACAACAAACCATGGTGAAAGGCAACATGTGGATTGGGAGAAGATATTCACAACAAAAATAATTTTAGGGTAAACATAGTAACAGATGTATGGGAAGAGAACAGGTGGTTAGAATGGCTCCTTCATGCCCACGCACACCCCACTCCCACACCAGAACTGGCTAGCAAACAAACGAACAAAAATTCCATGCTCATGAGTCATGAGGGACATGCACAATAAACAGATTAGATGCCATTTGCACCCGGAAGATCAGAACTTAAAAACTCACAAGGACTGAGGTCAGGAAAACAGAAAATTATTCTAGCAAGAGTGTACATGGGCACAGCCACCAGCAACACCAAGGATGTCGAGGCTACCGATATGCCTACCAACTCAAAATTTTACCCGCATGAATTTATGCCAAGGATGTCGAGGACAGATGAATAGCATTCAGGAGCAAATGCAAAGCAAGCAGAAGCTGACCCTCCAGTGGCTAACTAGCAAATGGCGGCACCTTAGACTGAAATTAAAAGGAGTGTACTATGGCTGTCTTGTATTTGTATAATATAAGCAAATTTTACTGTTGGAAAAGAAAAGAAAATTGCAAGATTATATGTGTGTGTATGTGTGTGTTGCTATTTATGCTCATTTAAATATGCATAGAACAACTGAAATTGTTTCAATTTATAAATATTTAGTGAGAGTTTAAGATCATGGGCAGGAATAACAGACACAGATCAGACCAAAGATCTCTCTGGAAGGAAGTAGAGATCCAGAGATCTTGACTTTAGCTATTAATGTGCAGAGAAAAAGTAATTATTTTATCTCATCAAATGTCTACTTTATTTTCTGTATCTTTGTACGTGTTTGTACATATTTTTTGTACATTATTTATTTGGATTGCTTGTGGATGTTCACATATGCCCATGCCAAGGTGCACATGTGGAAGTCAGAGGACAACCTGAAGAGGTTGAGTCTTTCCACCATGTGGGTTGCAGGAATAGAACTTAGGTTGTCAAGAACTTGGTAGCCAATGCCCTTTCCTACTGAGGCTTTTCCCTGGACCAAATACTTCTTATTCAAAAAAATCTGAATAGAAAAATCATTCTAAACTAAGACTAAAATTCAATCCTTTCCCCCTCTGAATCTTTTCAGTACCATACAGTTTGATCACATCATGTGAGCCAAGCACAGTCAACTGTCTAGAAGTCCCCCAAACTCGGGGAGAACACATCCTAATGGGGAGGGAGGAAGATAGCGATAGCTCCTTATTATTTTGGGTTGCTATGCAATACCTGCCACTGAGAGAAGCAGCTGTAGGTTTTGTTTTTGTTTGTGCTAAATATAAACTCAACAAGGGAAGACCCATGGGAAGGACTTCCCCGGGGTTACATCCTTGGCTGTCACATCTGCAGATGGCACACATGGGTTCCATTTGAGTGCCAAAATGTCTCTCAGTGTTGGTGCCTGTCCTTGACTGCTTGGCACTGCCAAGGAGAGTGTGATGACAGAGCCTTTCAAGGACTGCAAGCAGCAGGCTCCTTCTGCAGAGGTCATGTTCTCTTGGGTGACCCCGGAGCATTGCTGTATTGAGACAGATAGATGAAAAGGGAGCCTGTGGTCTAGCCAGAGTAGCGGAGGTCATCATAGAAATGAATTTGTATCATCCTGCAACATACAATTTAGGTCTCCAATGTTCCCAGGCACCTTGTGCATTGCATTATTAGTCCCCAGGTCATTTCTGGGAGGTGACAGAAACTCTAAGTAATCAGGCTCAGTAAAATGTGTGTTTGGCCATTAGGAGTACACCCTAAAAAAGATGAGTTGGGGATCCCAGTCTCTTCCCCTTCCTCTCTGTTGTGTCCCCGCCATGAAGTGAATGGTTTATGTTTCTCTATCAGGGAATGCTTCCTGGCCCGAGGCCCAGAGGCCCAGAGGCCTGGAGCAATAGAGCCAATTGACCATGGGTTGAGACCTCCAACATGGAGCCAAAATAAACCGTTGGTTCCCATTAGGTTGATTTACTTCAGATATTCGTGGTAGTGCCCGAAAGCGGGCTAACACAGGCCTGTAACAGAAAACCATGCTGAGAGGATTGTGGTAGGGGAAATGAAGTTTCTGGGCACTTCTCGAGGTTAACAGAATGTGAGATTCCTCCTATCTCTAGTCACTGAGTGAGAATCAGCCATAGAGATTTCCCATCAGAAGGGTCAGGGGTACCAGGTTCCCATGGCCAGAAGCAGCTTTATGGAGGCGACACAGAAATTTACCTCCAGGCTTGAACACCCCTCTGCTGCCCCCACCCCATCCCACCACCCCACCCAACCCCACCACAGTGTTCTGAGAATAGTATTTGGTCAAAGAGAGCAAACCATCCAGGGTGAGGTCAGACACTGAATTTGGAGTGTAGAGAGCAGACACAGAACAAGTTTCAGAAGTGGCAGATAGATCGTGCCTATCACTGGTGTTCTGGTGTTTCCCAATAAAGTTACCAATCAAAACACAGGTCTCCTCACTGAGGCAGGGCTTCCTGGCACACCAGCAAGCACATGACAAAAACAAAATCCAAAGATGACTTCACCTTCCAGTGAAGAGAATGCACATGTTGAAACCAGGAAGTAGGTCCTAAGTACTTTGAGAATTTGCCATATGATTTTATAGTATGCTAGATAATAGCCTGCTATTATCAGCACGTTCTAAGACCTGGGACCTGTGGGTGTTCTCTTACACGGTAAAACAGAATGTGGATGCTGTGATGGCTGTTCTTAATATATATATATATGTCTGTGTGTGTGTGTTCTTAATTAATATTGAATTAATATTCATTAATATATTATATGTTCTTAATATATATATATATATTGATGTGAGCTGTTTCCAGCGAAGGGGCTACAATCACCACTTCACAGCATTTAACACACACACACACACACACACACACACACACTATAGCGCATCCTCCAGGACATGTTGTGTGATTAGGTTCGTGGAACAGAGATGTAAGGGGAATTTTCTTATTGACCCTGCTTTCAGGCCACCCCAGAGCTTGCAAGTTTCTTTTAGAATCCTGCTGACAGCTGTTCAGGGACACCTTGGACAAAGCTGCTGACATAACCGGTTTGGTTAAGTGGTTTGGTCTTGGACTGGGGTTTGAAAACAAACCTCCCGATGGATAGTTTGGCAATGTCTCTGAGAGAGTCCCAGAGTGGATGCCATAGCCCCTTGCTACATGCGCTCGGATTGTTTTGGCCTGGCTTTCTGGGATTCTTGCTGTACCCTGGTTGATAAACTAAGCTGTGTAGAAAGGCACAAGCTACACAGAGCCAAGCCCTATCACGGGTATCACACCACACCAAACCCCATCCAACTCTGGCTCCACACTTTGTTGCTGAGGCATGGGGAAATGCAGGGTTGAAGCTGATCTCCAGAGAGCCCGTTTCTTTGTCAGAACAGGCCACAAAGCAAGGTGAAGAAGACCTTTGATTCCAGCCTCTGTTGCTCTAAGTCCTGCTCAAAGGCCCTCTGTGTCATGTGATTAAATTCAACTGAATGTAATGTATTGGTGCTTTAGTGACTTGAAGTCCTCCAGGGACTCAGAGGCACCATACTCTGAGCTGAGTCTGGTATCTGAGGGTCTGGGGTTTTGTCTTACTCCTGTTAACTATTACAAGTGTAACTTTGAGCAAGGCACTGAAACTGTACCATGAGTTGCAGCAAATTATTGCAGATTTATCCCTTCTTTAGGCTTTAGGAATCTGTGGTCCCCCTATAGGCTCAAGGGTGCAGAACATAATATGCATTTGTATAGACACAGGCACATTCTAGCATCTGCCTGGTTGGAAGAAAGCCCTACCATTGGATCTCTTTCAAATGACTGACAAAATAATACTTGTTTACACTGATGGCTTTACCCCCCAAATCTGCATTTACAGTCCCTTGTACTATAAACCTGTCTGCTATCAGTGACTGAAGTTTCCTAGGGGATACACATGGATATGAATTCCTTTTTTTTTCTTTATTTTAGATCCATGGGATTATTTCTGAAGTATAACGGAACAGTAGACTAGAAAGTTCTGCTAACTTCTTTGTCAGGGTATTTGTGTTGTGATTTGTGCCAACTACTTACCCTGTGACATTGGCAAGCCATTTAATCCCAACGTGCTTCTGATAGGGAGGGAGGCCACTGAAGGCCAGCCCTGCCTACCTTGTGTGGTCACCTTGAGTTTCAAGCACAATGGGACTTGTGAAGGTTATCAGGATGAAAGCTGCTGTTATTAATAATCATACTACTTTGGCACCTACGACACAGCATGCAAACAATGTGTTCCCATCAATCATATTTGTTTAGGGAAAAAAAATCTTCCCTATTTGAAACAGAAGTTTTCAGTCAGGATATAAACATGGTGAGTAAAAGATTTATCATGCCAGTTTCTGATGTTCCCAAGAGGATGTTTCACAGCAGTAAATGTTGCTAAAACGGTTTGCAAAATCACCAGCTCTTAGCGACTATGCCTGGTCCAGAAGGCATATTAGTCCTGGAGGACCAATGCTTTTAATGGGCACCACAGGTATAGAGAGCAGTTCTTGTAACCTACAGTATCTTGTGCCTGCTTCTTCATCAGGATACACAGCCCTGTCAGCATCCCTAGACCACAGTTTTTAGTCATGTGGCTCTTCCAGTTACAAGGATGGCTGCAAATGTGAATACAGTTCCAGTCAAAAAATCATGTCTTTCCATTTTCCTAATTCTACTCTGCAATATTAGTCCTTCTGGTGAAGGCTTCTTACTGAATCAAGCCCTCAGCTTAGCTCCACATCTATTTTCTTCTCATTTGGTCTTCCAGAAAAAATCTACCCATGAAAGACAAAAATGTTGTCTCCGAAAGTGCATCATATTTTTTTTTATTTATTCTTATTGGTACTCTTTGTTTTTTAAGACAGGGTCATCTATATCCAATGCTAGCTTTGAACTCTTTACAATGGAGACTAATCTTGATCCTCCTGCATTCAACTCCTGATTGCTATAATTACAGGTGCACACAATTATGTCTGGCTTATGTGACACTGGAAATCACTGTGTCTGGTTTATGCCATGTTAGAGATCGAACCCAGGGCGTGACACATGCTAGCAAGCACTCTACTGACTGAACTGAATCCCCAGCTGTCTTTGATTAAAACTAAAATCTTAAATTCAAATTCTCTTGCCAAAGACGATTGAAGTGACATCAGAGAAAGGCAAGGCATGGGGCAGCGGACTTCCTGTTCTCCTTGCTGCAGCTTGAATGTTCCTAGATAGAGTGAAGGAAATGCAAACCATCGGATTAGAAGGGCTTATGAAAGTTCTGCTTTTGTTTATTGTTTACTCTAGTCTCCATTTCCCTCTCTCCACCCTTGGGAAATAACTGCTCGTCAACACTCTTGCCTGGATCAGAACAAGTGTCTCAGGTCTGGAGGGGCTGAGCTGGGCTCGGTCATCCTGGATTGACAGACGGTCTTACGCACCACAATGGGTGGGCAGGGTTAGGTTCTGTTGTTATAGAAACCGAAGTCTTCTGGGAGCACACAGGTAAGGGCAACAGATCTTTGGGAGCAGTGCAGATAGAAAGTTTTGCAACAAAGCTTTGGGATTCATCCCAGGGTGAAAGGAAAAGACCCACACGAACAGTATGGTTGAGTGTGACAGGGAAACACAGAAAAGGTGCCTGCTCTCTTCTTCGAAAGGGTAAAGCCCTGTCTGTCGTCCCTCCAAGCAGATATTAGTTGGCGGGCGTTCACTGCTCTTTGGGCAAGAGAGCTTTGCAGGTGTCTGTAATTGCAAAGTCAGTAGGGTCAGGTCTCTGGTTGTTGTTTGACAGCCCTAATATGGCTACTTGTAGATTCTGTTTCTCTACTGACCATTGACTGACTAGTTTCATCTGATGTCATGTAAAATATGGATGGATCCACTCAAGTTGCCTTCCTGGTGTACCCTATGAGCATATATCAATGTGGAAGCATGCTCACATAAATAAGCATGTTCACCCTCAGAACTCCAGCTCATAGCCCTTATAGACAGTCATGTTTTTGAGCTCAGAGGTTTATATTTCAGAAATACAGAGAAAATAGCTTCAAAATATTAGGACTTTCAGGCGAACAGATACTTTATCTTGATGTCGGGTGGTTGCTAGACTTAGAGAACTCTGGGTTTGAAAATAAAGCTATCTTTTTTTATAATAGCCACCTCCCTTGATTAAGGCTATTTGTATTTTTTTTAATCTTCCTAAGATTTGTCACAAGGTGTTGTTTAAACAAAGCCCTGCCAGCAACCCTAAGCATGACACTTGCTCACACACTAAATTTTTTGTAGTGTATGTGAAATGTGTAATGAACCAGACAGGAATAAGCCCAGTAGGGGTGACTTCATTTAAGGTCAAATTGTCCCCTACTTCCACCCTACCTATGCTACTGGAACAGGAAGAGGAGCCTTGATCTCAATTGTCAATATTTTTTCCCAGTCCATATGTCTTGTAGTAGAATCCTTCAATCCATGACTTGAAAAAGACAGTAAGAACGGTTAATGGGGGATGATTGACTCCAGCTGTGAAGTCAGAATTCTGTTCTGTGTTATGGTTAACTCAGACATATTACTATGTCCCGTATACTGTAAACAATATACAGTGGAGTCTGTGAATCAATTTCCACAGCCTTCTTGTCAATAGGCAAATGTCTTTATCTGGTCCTATTCAACTTTCCCTCCTGTTCTCTGCTCTGGCTCACATATAATTTGCAGATGATAATACTTCTACTTTTGCCTATCCAATAGATTTCTGAGTTCCAATAGTACAAAATGAATAACAGAGAAATGTAGAACCTCACTGTGGAGAAAATGTATGTAATGACTTCAAGAAAGCTTACCCATAATCAGGATGTGCTTCTCTGTACACACACGTGCACACACAAGAACATGCACACACACACACACACACACACACACACTGTACGTTTTCTTGGCAAAAGAGTGGTCTTTGAGGGGGGTTAATATCATTTCTTTTCTGGTTGACTCTGCAAATGCAAGGTTTTTGTCAGCACCACAGTTCAAATAATCCACTCAGTGTTTGAGCAGGAAGGGCTTGTTCACTTGTGCAGAAAACTATTTAAAACCATAGCTAGGCAATCCCATACATTGCTGCCTTATGATACCTGTGAAAAAGTGACATGTACAAGAGACTGTCCACTGTTTAGAATAGTACATGATTCAGACCATGTACACTTTACCACAGGGGGAACCTGCCAATGAACTGTGGAAAACCACGCACTGGCAAAACTGCAGCCACAAATGCTGGAACCCTGATGGGCTGATATGGAACATTCTCCCCAAAATTTCATTAAGTTGAAAAAGCAATTTGCAGAACAGTGTGTGAAATACAATACAACTTGTGTCAAAACATTTTTTGAAAATTGTGTTTGTCTGGGAATGCATAAAATATCTCTGGAAGAATTCCAAAATTCTGGTATTATTGTTTGCCTCTAGAGAAGAAAATGGATTATCTAGGGAGGAGACTGCTGTTTGCATTTTGTGCATTTAAAACTATGTGGCCATCTTAACTACCCCAAATGAAGGAAAACCCCAATTAAACATGTGGTTTGATCAGGTTTGTTTTTTGGATGTATTTATTTACTTTAGTAAAACATACATAACAAAATTCATCATTGTAAACATTATTTAAGGGGAAATTGTTATTTAAGGTAAACAAAGTGGTAGGGATACAGCCATTTTATCTTTTGAAGTCAATATCCTATTTTTTTTTCAGAGATGTTTCTCTGAAGGTTTCTCGAAGTTAATATGATTTCCATTTTTAGAAAGCAACAATTATTTTGCATTCTTTTAATGTGTATTCGCTCACTTGGGTTCCCCACAAAATAAAAGTCTGAACCATTTGAATTTAAATTTTAGTATTTTGAGTAACTAAAAACCACTCAAAACTAAATTTTCTGTTTCAGGCTGGACATGGAGCACACATGTTCATAGTTCCAGTTCTTGGGAAACAAACAGGAAAGTCACAAATTAGCAATCAGCCTTAGCTGTATAGTGAAATCTTGTCTCTTCCAAAAGATATTTTTCAATGCCTATTTTTCAATAACAGTTCTGAATGTTAATGGTCTTGATTCTCTAATCAAAAGATCCAGATGCACAGATTGGATTCAACTATTTGTTGTTGTGTTGTGAGAAAACACACTTCACTAGCAAAGACAACCACAGCCTTTGGTTGAAAAGATATAAAAAGGCATTTCAAGCAAATGGAACTTTAAACATGTGCTGGTTATCTAACAAAATAGACTCCAAATCAAAATCAGTTGGAAAAGAAACCACACTTCATATGAGGAGAACAATTCATTGGCAGCATATTATAATTCCAAAGATAGATTCATTGAGCACTGGGTGAGCCTATTTCACAAAAGAGACAGCAGTGAATGCAAATACACAGGTTGATTTAAACACAATAATGATGGGTCACCACAATATTCCATTGTCACTAATAGGTCATCCAGAATCCGTGCTCAAAAGAATAATAATTAAACATCACAATTAAATGACACCATAACTTCCTTAACAATGGAATGGACTTCCTTAACAATCATTTACAGACTGACTATTCCAGCATAGCAACACTACAGAATATACATTTTTTTTCAGACTATGCAACATTTTCTAGCAACAGATCACATTTTAGCAAATCTTAAGGCTTCAAGAAAACTGAAATAATTTGTTGTGTTCTATCTCATTGTAACAGAATAAAACAGGGATAAACAGTAAAAGAAACTTCAGAAAATACATAAGCTCATGGTGATTGAGCAGCACACTATGGAGTGAGTCACTAAAAACAATCGTGGAATGGAATGAGGCCAAAAACACAAGGTACCAGAAACTGAGAAATATCATGAAGAGACTCTAAGGTTATGATCATAACTGTAAATGCCTACACTAAAAACAGTAAAAAATATTAACTTAATAATACACCTCATGGTCCCCAATGAGGAGCATGATGGCTCAGTGGGGAAGGGCACCACTGAGGACCTGAGTTTAATCCCTGGGTCTCACATAGAGGAAGGAGAGAATGACTCCCACGAGCTGTCCTCTGACCTCCACATGTACATTCCAGCATGTGATTAGACATACACACGTGCTAAAAAAAAAAACAACTCAATAATCTGAATCTCAAACACCCCAAACAATAAATGAGCTAACAACATGAACAGACAGCTCTCAAAAGATGCAGTACGCATAGCCAATGAGCATATGAAGGCACACTCAACATCCTTAGCTACAAGGAGATGAAAATCAAAACTTCACCAAAACTACAATTCACCCTGGAATGTCTATCAGCATGGGAACAACTACAAATGCTTGTTAGGATGTAGGGAAAGAGAAGCTATCCCCGGCCTTCACAGAAATCACTAATGAAGTTTCCTCAAAAAAGAAAAAAGTACTGAATGCTAGCTATAACACTTCTGGTTAGTTATCCAAAAAACTCTAACGTCGGCATATTTCAGATATACTTGTCTTCATTGTAGAACTATTTATGATATTCACACTATGGAATCAGCCTGTCTGGCTATCCTCTACCTCCACCTGGCTCCTACCCATACCCTGAACTTTCTAACCATGCTGCTGGGGTTACAGAAGTGTCCCACCATACCCCGATTTTTATGCATACTGAGGATGCAAACTTGGGTCTTTATCTTAGTTAGGGTTTAATTGCTGTAAAGGGACAACAGGACTGGGGAAACTTTTATAAAGGCAAGCATTTAGTTGGGGCTGGCTTAGTTTCAGAGATTCAGTCCATAATCATCCTGGTGAGAATCATGACAGAAGTGTAGGCAGAGATATGGTGCTGGAGAAGAAGCTTGGAGTTTTACATCTTGATCTGAAGGTAGCTGGAAGGAGACTCTTGATTCCACACCAGGCAGAGCTTAACCATAGAGACTTCAAAGCCCACCCCCACAGTGACACACTTCCACCAACAAGACCACACCTCCTAATAGTGCCATTCCCCATAGGACAAGCAATAAATTTATAGGGGCCAAATCTACTCAAATCACTGAAGTCCTCATGCTTGGTGGTGAAGTACTTTACCCACTAAGCCATCATTCCATGCTGTTCAGGACATTTAAATTCAGATTCCTCTGTGTTAAAATATACACAGACCTGGTCAAGCAATTCCACTTTCATAATTTATCATCCACCCTGTTAGATCTCTTCCTCTTCTCTCATGGTCCCATGTCTACTTCATGTCACATGCACGTATATAAATTTAAATTTAGATCCACAGTAAAGAGAAAACATGGCATTGATTTCTGCATCTGACTTATTTTGCTTAGCATAATAATCTTCAGTTCCAAACATTTTCTTGCAAATGTCAAGTCTTCATTCTTTACAGTTGAATAAATTGTCATTGCATTTAAGTGCCAACTTTTCTTTATCCATCCATTGACAAAATGGACTTCTGGGTAGATTCTACCTCTTTACTATTGTGATCAATGCACCGATAAACATTCAATATGCAAATATCTCTATGGTATAATAGCTTAGGGTCCTTTTGGGTAAATACTCAGGACTGGTACAACTGGGTCCAATAGGGGTTTTATTTCCTTGAGGAACCTCCACACTGAATTCCACAGTGGCCACACTACATTTTCATACTAGCATATAAATATTCTTCTTCTACATTTTCACCAACTTTTTCTTTTTCTGAGACAGGGTCTCACAATGTAGGGTCTCACTGACCCAAAATCTTGAATGCACAAATATCTGTCTGCTTCTGCCTCTAGGATGAAAGGTATGTGTGTACTTCTAAGCTGTTGTTATTTTCTTGATGGCAGCCATTTTGACTAGGCCAAAGAGGAATGTTAATGTAAATGTAGTTTAAATCCACATTCTGTTGATGACTGGGGAGGTTGAACAGGTCTTCACGTGTTTATTTGAAATATATATCTCTTCTCTGAGAACTGTTGTAAGATATTTCCTATCTATTCACATTGAGGCAGTGAGAGGCCAGTGATTGGAGGGGAGAGAGGAGGAGGAGCTAAGGGAAGAGATGGGTGGAGAGAGAAAGGAAAAGGGCTCGGTGGACCAGATGAGCAGGTGGAGAAGGAGGCACAGATATCCAGATGGCTTCAGATGTATTTCTGGTGTTCTGGAGAGGTTAGATAATTGGGATAAGATTTTATCATTGTAAATTGGCATTATGTAATTGGGAGTTTTATATACTTAAAGATATTTGGTTAACTATTCAAGTTTAAGAGCCATGTTTTACCAGGGACTTGGTGCAGAGGCTTGGTGGGGCAGTACTTATTTAATTATTACAGAGAACTGTCTGTGCAGTTCACTAACCTATTTATTGATAGAACGTTTTGTTATTTTATGACTTCTTTTGCAGCTTTAATTGATATTAATCCTGTCAGATGTGTAGCTGGTAGATTGTCCCCATTCTGAAGGCTATCTCTTCACCCTGGTGATTGTTTTCTCTGTGATTCATAAGCTTTTAAATGACACACAAGCCTGTATTCCAATTCTTAAGAGTACTTTCTGAGCCTTTTTTAGAACCTCTCTCAAACAATCCTTACCTTAGCTTATGTCTTCAAACACTTTGCTGTGCTTTTCCTAGAAGTTTGATAGTCTCATATCTTACATTGAGGGCTATGATCCATTGAGGATTGAACTTTGCTGACAGATACAGAGTTTCATTCTCTCACATATGAAAATCCAACCATTTGAAGAAGTGCTTTGCACAATGTGCATATCTGAGATCCCTGTCAAGCATCAGGTGACTGTGACTGCTTGGACTTATTTCTGGGTCCTATTCTGTTTGCCTATGTCTGGCTTGGTACAGTACCATACTGTTTGTTACTATGTCTCTGTAATATCATTTGAATTCTGCAAGTTTTGATGCCACTCCAAGAACAGAAATTCAGGAAACCATAGTTGTGGTCCACACAGAGCCCTGTACTCTACCTCTGCATGGACTCTGTGGAGCCCAGGAACATTTATTTAATAAGGTTTTGTGAAGCCTTGAACAATCTTGTTACCAGTTCGTGCTCTGAAAAACTGGTAAAGACCAAGAGACACACAATATTGATCTGTTTTGTTAGAAAGTTGGGGGACTGTGAAATCACTTGCTATGCTCAGTTGTACTTGATGGTCTTTGGGGTCTCATTGTTTAAGTGAGCCTTGAAGATCTTCAGAAAGCTTCCATGCAGTGTGTTTGCAGAATTCCAGCTGTTTGCTATGGGTGTTCAAGGCAAAACCGAATAGCTTGACTACCTTCTATGCTGTGGATCTTACCTGTGAAAAATGAATTCCACAGTTAAAAGTCAACTAACTGTAATTGAAGCTCATGTTGACATTTAGACCACTAATGGTAATTTTTTTCATCCATCCTGTGCTAGTTTTATTTCAAAGCACAACAATGAGATAAACTTCCTGTGGTCAGCAACAGGGTTCACCAAAACCCTGAAGAAGTGGTAGAATACACGGCCTGAGAGGTGCAGACAGATGACTTGGAATCAGTTGTCAACAAAGTGATCCCAGGGAACTAGGGATGGCTCAGGTGAGTGATAGCTGAGCTTTAGGTCTGAGTCCAGATCTCTAGCACCCATGTAAAAAGCTGGACAAGGTGGTACAAGCCTGTAAGTCTTATGTTGTGAGAGAAGAGAGAGGATGCTTAGGGCTTTCTTATAGTCTAATCGAGGCAGTTGGAGAGTTCCAGATCTCCTGCCACACATCCTTGCTCCATTCTTGGACCCTGGCCTCCCCTCTCTCACAGGGAACTGGTGGCATAGGCTGGTGCTGTCTAGAGACAGCAACTCCAGTGTAAGACTTCTTTCATCCTAGAATTTAGACAAATTTACCAAGGTGATTCTCTGTGAGTGGTTTGGCTAAGCTTCTGTAAACAGATGCAAGGGATCCCCAGAATCATCTGATATAGGTGCCACCCTCCTATAGGAACACATGAGGATATGGTACAATTCCAACTGAAATGCTGATAGTTTCCCCAGAGATGTAGCATAAGCATGAAGTGGCTTTGAATCAGGCAAACCCCAAACCCTTCTCATCCCTTTCCATTTGCTTACATCATTTAGACTGAGCAGATATATTTTTATAAGGCACTTAGAACCTTTTAACCACAATATGGACCACTGATAAATACATGTGGAAATCGAACTGTAATTTGCCAGTTGTGTGGTGAGCGTGTGGTCGGAACAAAGGAAGTTATGTATATGATTTAAATATCTCATGGCTTCAAGCTCTAAGAGCAGAATCATCTGTCTGCTCAAGTAGGAACAGACAGATCGCAGCTATGTGGCAGGCGGGAGACATGCTGGCTTTCTTTTTAGTTAGCTCCTGTTGTTCAACTATTCCTCCCTCCATAGTTAGAGCAGAACCATTCACTTGGTGCAGCTGGAGATGTGTCAATGGAACCTAGAGCTCCCTGCCCCTCCTGTTGTTACAAGCCTGGAAGACAATCCGCCTTTTATTTGTCCTTGTACATATCCTGCTTCATCAATCAGAGGCTGACTTCATAGTGTGACTGGGACAGCTTAGAGGAGAGAGGAGTGGGGAGCCTACTGGATATTACAATGAAGGCAAGGATTGCTTTAACAGAAAATATTGTGTACCCTGGTTGATTCCGGGGTGGAGTTAGGTGGTCTGTTCCCTGCTGGTGTTGGTGATGGGACAGTGTCTATACTACCAACTCATTCCTAGTCTACAAGCACAAGGAGCAGTAGAAACAAATCTATTACACCAGGCATGCATTTTACACCCAATGTGTACAAAAGACTACCTACCTGGAGAACTTTCTTTAAAATTCATGGAGAAGGTGGCAGCATCACCCTGAACTCATGTTTGCTCATGCCTTCTATGGTTTCCCAAGGACCAACGTCTTTGTGGACACCGCTGGGAAGATCCTGTAGGGATTACCATTAGCTCTGTACTTCCTTACTGTGAGAGTGTTCATTCTCTACTCATACCTCCTTCTCTTTCATCTACCTGGGGAGACACCGGGGACTGTGGCATCCATCATTCCATTTATCAGTAGGAAGCCTCACAGTAACTCTGAATAGTGAGGGGCAGAGCTATAGATAGGGCCAGAATTAATGTTTCCCATGAAACAGGACCAAAGCTCTGCTCTGCCCAGGCTGCATGCTGTGGGTGTTAACCAGCAAAAGGTTAACCTTCTGTTTTGCCAAAGGAAATCTGTCTCTACTTCTGCTTCCACCACCTTCTTAGCTCGCTGCATCCTCCGTGCTCATTGGCTGACCCAGATCTCTGCTCCAGTCCATTCATAAGGCCTGGAATATCGGCAAGATCTGACCTGAAGGTGGGCCCGTGAGGGCATACTCCTTTAAGGGGTACAGGGAAACAGGAGAAGACAGGATAGCCTCCCTCTTCATCTCCCACTGCCTGCCTCCTGCTTGCTCCTCTCAGGATCTTTCAGGAAATTAACTGAGCCATCTAAGAAAGACCCACATAGCTTGTCATCCAGTACTTTGTCTAAGGAAAGGCACATGTGACCTGACCACTAGGAGACAGGATTGTCAGCCTGGAGAGCACTGCTTCCAACAGTCCCAAAGTTTCTATTCCCAAAATGGTTCTCTACAGTCACGTGTTGTGGGAGAAGAGAGAAAAGACCTGAGGCAGGTGAGTACTCTGCTTTGTTTACCTGTCTGGCCTCACACTGGCTTGAACCTTCTTTAAGGAAAGGCTTACACCTTACTTTCCCTTCTCATTTTCCCTGTCACAGTAACTAGAACTGTCTTGCCCAGAGTAGGTCTTCAATGAATTAGTAATATTTTTTGCAAAACTTGAGAAGAGGGTGGTGATAGTTTCATTTTTTGATATTATAATTAACAATATTTCTCCCTCCTGTTCCTCCCTCATACCCTCCTGAACACCCCCCTTGCTGTCTTTTAAATTCATGGCCTCTTTATCCCCCATTAATTGTTATTGTGTGTGTATACATATATACATATATATATATTGTGTGTATATACACTTATATATATACATACATGTATATATGTGTCTATTTGTGTATATATATATATTCCTAAATATATTTATATTCCTAAATATAACTTGCTCAATCCATGTAATATTGCTTGTATGTATGTTTCAGGGCTGACAATTTGGTATTGGATAACCAGTTAGTGTTCTCTTCCCTGGGGAAGACTCTCCTGCTCTCAGTATTTCTGAGTTCCCTGTAGTTCTTTGGGTAGGGTTGAGGCCTCATGGGATTTTCCCAGTCACTTTGGCATGCCTATTGGTGTTGTTCTTGTCCAGCTTATGCTTGGACAAGGTGAGGCTTGGTGAGGCTTTGTTGGGTGCAGCTTCCTACATACAGCCCGCCTCTATGCTTATATTAGTGGACACTATGGGACACAGTATATATATATTATGTATTATGTGAGAAACACATAATACAGGAGAGATGAGAACACATATAAACACAAAAAGGCAGCAAATGATGCAGTTCTTTCAAGGGGAGTCGTTTGGAAAGATTAAGTTCCATAGTCAAGGGCACAGATCTGAAGAGGGAAGGAGCCAGGGCTCCCAACCTTTCTACAGCAGGAAAGCATCAGGCTACTGGAGCTAGAGAGATGGCTCAGCAGTTAGGAACATTGGCTTCTCTTGCAGAGGTCCTGGGTTCAATCCTCAGAACCCACATGGAAGCTCATAATCAAGACAGCAAACTCCATTTAAAAGCAGAACCACATACAACTAAACCCAAAGACTCGGTTTTGTTCTCACAAAGCTTCCCTGAGATTTCCACACCATTTGGCAGATCTCTTCCTGTTTGTCCATCAGGACCCACAGCCCCCCATCACAAGGAAAGCAGAGGGAATGTA
Organism: Tokudaia tokunoshimensis; assembly: GCA_036184795.1. Classification (NCBI taxonomy): domain Eukaryota; kingdom Metazoa; phylum Chordata; class Mammalia; order Rodentia; family Muridae; genus Tokudaia; species Tokudaia tokunoshimensis. The sequence continues at coordinate 154,861,625 of BTHU01000001.1, read as the reverse complement.
GAGGGAAGAGGTGATAAGAGACTATGTGCCTGGGTAACTGGCAGAAGGACTGTGACACCCCTGTGGCGCCTGCCTAGAAGACTGTATTAGTTAAGGTTTTATTGTTGTGAAGAGACACCGTAAACAAGACAATTCTCATAAGGGACGTTTAAGTGAGGCTGGCTTACAGTTTCAGAGGTGCACTCCATTATCATCATGGCAGGAAGCATGGCATTGCGCTGGCGCGATTGGTGCTGAAGGAGCTGAGTGTTCTACATTTCGATCCTTGATCCGAAGGCAGCGAAAAGAGAGACACTTTTCTGCAGAAAGCCAGGAAGATGCTCTCTTCCACACTGGGTGGAGCTTGAGCACAGGACCTCAAAGCCCACCCCCCTACAGTGGCACACTTCCTCCAATAAGGTCACACCTAGTCCAACAAGGCCACGCCTCCTAATAGTGCCACTTCCTATGGGCCAAGCATTTTTAAACCACCACATTGACTTTATGTGTCCCTCCAGCAAGTGTGGCTTTAGTCCTAAGGTCATTTTAATACACAAAGACACCCTGCTCTTTATCTACGTGTCCCTGGAGTCCTGTACTGTCCTTGTGATCTGTAGGGATGTCTTTGCTAGCCTCTCCAGTTTTATGGGTTCACTTACCTGCTTAAGGTACTCAGTTTTCCTTCCATTTATATCAGGCCAGAATGCATTTGGCTTGATCTATAATGGAATATAAGCAGAGAGCCAAAGAGTAAATTGTAAATGTTTAGAGAGATCGGAAAGATAATCTTTGGTTAAAATCTGAATTCTGTCTCTAGTTGCAAGATGAGAGGGGATTTCCAAATAGCACTTATTTATATAACATTTGCTATATTTATTTGTTTCTTTCACTTATAAAACATCAGCACATTCCATTATCTCAACTCTTAAAATCTCAGATTGAGAAAAGCATGCAGATTAATTTAGTTCTTGGTTATGGTTCAGGACATGGAGTTTCAGAACGTCTAGAGTCCTTTCAGGCTTCCAGAGCTATGAAAGGACTTTACAACCCAGTGACTCTGCCCCTGGTCTTGACATCACAATATGAAAATTTCTCTGTATTTTCTGTCAGTGGGGATTTCTCTAAGGTAGGGACTCATTTCTGGGGGAGGAATGGGTTCTATTCATGGTCAAGATCTCATTTTCCTCAAATGTTGTTTTGTTTTGCTTTAATCAGAAAATAATCTTGCCGGAACCTTTAAGACTAAACACACAACATCCCACATTTGTCTTTCTTAGTACTCTGTGTGAGTTTCTACCAGTTTGCTCTTTTGCAGTTTAAAATTTAGTGTTTTTCTTTAAATTCCTTTATTTTTGGAGATTATCATTTCTCCCTTCACTTTCCTTCTTTCAAACCCTTCCATATATCTGTCCTTGTTCCCTTTAAAACTCATGGCCTCTGTTTTCATTAATCGTTACATACACGTGCATATGTGTTTCTAAATACATTAACACAACCTGCTCAGCCTGTATAATGTTACTAGTGTGAGTTTTCAGAGCTGACCATTTGGTATTGGATAACTGGTTGGTATTCTCTTCCCTGGGGAAGACTCTTTCTCCTGCTCTCCACATTCCTTAGTTGACTGTAGTTCTTTGTGTAGGGGTTGAGACCTCAAGGGCTTTTCTCAATCCATGTTAATATGTCTGTTGTTGTTGTCTTTGTTCATCTCGTGTTTAGGCACTCATGTACGTGAGAACTTATGTGTGTATTCTGATATTCCTAGGAAACACAATCTCAAAGAAAACTCCTGATCCTCTGGCTCTGACAATCTTTTTGCCTTCTCTCCTGAAATGGTCCCTGATCCCAAGGTGTAAGAGTTGTTCTCTACATATATCCTATGGAACTGGGTCCACAATTCTGCATTTTTATTAGTCATGGTTTTCCATAGTGATCTCTCTCTGTTGTGAAGAGAAGTTTCCTTGATGTTAGAGCAAGCACTACACCTATCTGTAGGCACGAGAAAAATATTTGGATTGTCGTAAGGGGTTATATGGGTTTAGTAAAAGATTGTAGGTTCCCCCAAGATCCATGACTTCACTAGCTGTAGGTAATTGGCATAGTTTTCAATACCAGACATGATTTCCTTCTTGTTGAGTGGTAGATAGCAATACTTTGTAGAGCATCTGCCAAGGTCCAACAGATTTAAAGTAGACATGGGGATTCTCACTCAAGGCATGACATCTACAACAAAAGAACTGACCATCACTTGGATCATTGTACAAGACTGACTATGTTTCAGGGATTCCTTGTTCCTGGCTGTCACCCATTAGCTCCTAAGGATCTCACTGTAATCACCTGACAAGAGAGACAATCTTAGCCTACTTCACAGATAGGTGACACTAATACATACATAGGTCATTTCCTGGCACTACTCAGAGCTACCCCTCAAAGACACTGGTACAGAATACTTTTCACATTCAGAAAGACTCTGTTTATAGAAAGTGAGAAACAGCCTGAGGTACACATGCACAGTGGTCAGAGAGAAGGAAAGATTTTCTGGCAAGGAGTCTAGAATTAAAGCGATTGGAAGACCAGAGTGAAGGGAGTTTGGGAGTCGTGTGGAAATGAGAGTAACCTGCCCGCATCTTGAACTAGTCAACAGGATAAATTATCCTGTTGGAAGAAGCCTGCTTCTCCCTCAGCCACTGTGGTACTTGAGCAATGGGCTTGTAAGTTGTTATCACAGCATGGATGGGTTTGCCCAGGGGAGTCCTATCCTTGAGACTCCACTAATTACTGTCATTCACAAATGCCCTTTTCGGCAACTGCAGAAACTGATGCTAAGAACTTGCTGTGTCATGCTATGGTGAAGGAACCAGGTGACCACATGATAGCAGTGATGACTAATCATGTGAGTACTTGATAACAGCAAGGGACTCTGTTGAAACTGACCACACTGGAGGAATTAGTAATTCATCTTTATCTTAATTGGCATCTACTCTGTCTGAATGTGGTTTTTCTTCCTCTGCTGCTGTGCTTCTCCCTACTCCATATCTGAGGTGTGGCTCACACCTTGCCCAGGTTTACAGAATTTCTAGTTTATTGGTATGATGCCTCCTGTGTAATACAGATCAATGGGCCTAACGTACAGTGAAGATAATAACTTATCTGACAGACCATCATGGAAGACATTTGTCTTACCGTACACCAGATTACATAGAGGTACTCTGCTGCGGCATCATCTCAGGAAGATTACCCTGCAGAAACAGAGGGGAATGTAGTGTGGATATATATTTATGTATATGTATATATGTAGGTATATGTATATGTATATACTATATCAACCAAAGGCTGATGGGTGGGTCACACATCCTTCTGTGAACCAAAGACAAGGAAGTAAGTTTGACACTCCAGCCATAGTTCTCAAGGACCCACTTGAGAATGTTTGCCTCTGGTTCCTGCAGCTCTTGGTTATGTTGAATCATCAGTCCTTTGCTGGGGATTGGTTCTAATGCCTTGAATTAATCCAGCCCCCAAAACTGGGTATCTGCATGTCCAAACACTGAAGGTCCTTATCCCTAATTGGTTTTCTAGATCAATAAAGAACCAACGGCAAATGGCTGGGCAGACAGACTGAGGCAGAACCTTTGAATTTGCTCAGGCTAGGAACTGGAAAGAAGGAGGGGAGAATTGCCATAATTTGTAGGGAGACAGATCAGATTTAGAGCTGCAGAAGGAAAATCATCCAAAATGTATGTGAGAAGGAATGCGGCCCCTAAAAGGGCTGCCCGGAAGATAATAGGACAGCAAAGATAAAACATATTTAGAAGGTGTTGAGTTTAGAGTGCTAGAGGGAAATGTATGCTAGCCAGGTGGAGGATTAGAACTGCCCAGGCTTTGAGTGAGTCAAGGCGTATTAAAATTAACTGGCACGTGCTCATGCATGTGTGTGTGTGTGTGTGTGTGTGTGTGTGTTTCATTCTTGAATCCAGATAATTCCTGGGCTGTGAGGGAAGGATATTTCATAATGAGACTCAGCAAGATTATCCCAGATCTGAAACTACTGTTAGCATTGAGGTGTTGTTGACTTTTAAGGCTGGTGGGTCAAGAGACAGATACAAAAGTAATCCTCCTAACTCCCTTCCTTGCAGTAGTACCTCTTCTGTGTATAGGACCTTGGAGGTGGTACAGTCCTTCTAGAGCACTGGTTCTTAACCTGTGGATCTTGACCCCTCTTGGGGGTCAAACAACCAAAGATCATCAGAAAACACAGATATTTACATTATGATTCATAAGAGTAGCAAAATCACAGTTATGAAGTAGCAACCAAAATAATTTTATATTGGGGATCACCACAACATAAGGATCTGTATTAAAGGATCACAGCTTTAGGAAGGTTGAGAGTTACCTCTCTAGAGCCTCCAGGGAAGAATCTGTCTTCTTGTATTTTCCATTTCTAGACTTACATTTCTTGGATCATGGTCCCTTCCTCTATCTCCAAAGTCAATGATTCATATATTCTGTCTCTGTCTGTCTGTCTGTCTGTCTCTGTCTGTCTCTGTGTCTCTGTCTGTGTCTCTGTCTCTCTCTCTCTCTCTCTCTCTCTCTCTCTCTCTCTCTCTCTCTCTCTCTCTCTCTCTCTCCTTTTAGCATACCATTACATTCAGAATGTAATAAAATACCTACCTTCTAAAGACACTTGTGTTTGAACTAAGGGGCCACCTAGACAATTTAGAATAATTTACTATCTAAAAGTATTTAACTTACCCAGATCTTCAAAGTCTAGTTTGCTAAACAGTAGCTTTGGGGAGCCACCATGAACACTATCATATGAGATCGCTAAAATGACCTGCTCGGGCATTCTAGTACACACAGGTGTCTGGGAAAGTGAACAACAAATAGACTGTGGTTCAACCCTTGGTCAGTGGAGAATGGGAGCTCATGGCTCATCCCCTGTTCCCCTCTTAGACAACTGACACACTTTCAGACACTCAGCTATCCGGGTGACTCTACCAGGATTGGGACTCAGACACTCACAATGGCACCCAACCCAATAAAGTGCAAATTTTTATGGAACAAATTTTACCCCTATAGTACTGACTTTGAAGTACCTCTCCAGTGTAAACAGCCTACAGATTGAGAAAAGATCTTCACCAGCCCTACATCTGACCGAGGGCTAATATTCAAAATACATAAAAACTCAAGAAGTTAAACACCAACAAACCAAACAACCTAATTTAAAAAAAAAAAAGAGGCACAGAGCTAATCAGAGAATTCTTAACTGAGGAATCTTGAATGGCCGAAAAGCTCCTAAAGAAATGTTAAACATCCTTAGTCATCAGGGAAATGCAAATCAAAATGACTCTGAGATTCCACCTTTTTTTCCTTTTTTTTTTATTAAATATAATCATTTACATTTCAAGTGGTAAAACCTTTCCTAGTTTCCCCCTCCCCCAAACCCCCCAACCCCTCCTCCCACTCCCTGCCTCCAAGTATATGCCCCTCTACCCGACCCACTCCCACCTCCCCCCCCCTCAATTTCCCCTTGTTGGGGCATCTATTTAGCCTTCACCTGGCCAAGGACCACTCCTCCCACTGATGCCCAACAAGGCATTCCTCTGCCACATTTTTGGCTGGAACCATGTGTATCCTTGGTTGCTGGTTTAGTCCCTGGGAGTCCTGGGGCGTCTGGGTGGCCAACATAGTTGTTCTTCCCGTGGGGCTGTAAACCCCTTCAGCTCCTCTGGACTGCCCTCCAACTCCTCCATTGGGGACCCCACTCCCAGACCAATGGTTGGCTACTAGCATCTGCCTCTGTATGTATAAGGCTCTGTCAGGGCCCCTCTGAAGACAACCATGGCATGCTTCTTTTGGTATGCGCTTCTTGTTGTCCATAGTAGTGTTGGGGTTTGGTGACTGTTTATAGGGTGAATCCCCAGGTAGGGCAGTCTCTGGGTGGCCTTTACTTCAGTCCCTGCTCCACACTTTGCCTCCATTATTGCTCCTGTAAGTGTATTGTTCCCTTTCTCAGAGGAACCCAAGCACCTCCACTTCAGTCCTCCACCTTCTTGAGCTTCCTGAGGTCTGTGAATTGTAACTTGTTTATTTTGAGCTTTTGGGTTAACATCATTTATCAGTGAGTACAAACCATGTGTATTCTTTTGTGATTGGGTTACCTCACTCAGGATGACACTTTCTAGTTGCATCCATTTGCCTAAGAATTTCATGAATTCATTGTTTTTAATAGCTGAATAGTACTCCATTGTGTATATATACCACAGTTTCTGTATACATTCCTCAGTTGAAGGACATCTGGGTTCTTTCCAGCTTCTGGCTATTATGAATAAGGCAGCTATGAACATAGTGGAGCACGTGTCCTTATTACATGTAGGAGCATCTTCTGGGTCCTCAGGTAGTACTATGTCTAATTTTCTGAAGAATCGCCAAACTGATTTCCAGAGTGGTTTTACCAGCTTGCAATCCCACCAACAATGGAGAAGTGTTCCTCTTGCCCCACATCCTCTCTAGCATCTGCTGTCCCCTGAGTTTTTCATCTTAGCCATTCTTACTGGTGTGAGGTGGAATTTCAGTGTTGTTTTGATTTACATTTCAATCCTACATCTGATAGAGGGCTAATATTCAAGGTATACAAAGAACTCAAGGAGTTAGGCTCAAGAGAGTCAAATAACCCTATTAAAAATGGGGTACAGAGCTAAATAGGGAATTCTCAAGTGAGGAAACTCGAATGGCTCTAAAGCACCTAAAGAAATGTTCAGCATCCTTCATTATCAGAGATTCCACCTTTTTTACACTCATCTATACTTGACTAAGATCAAAAACTCAAGGGACAGCACATGTTGTTGAGGGTATGGAGCACGGGGAGCACTCCTCCACTGCTGGTGGGAGTGCAAACATGTACAACCACTCTGGAAACCAATCTGGTGGTTTCTTAGAAAATTGGAAGTAGTTCTACCTGAAGACCCAGCTATACTGCTCCTGGGCATTTACCCAAAAGATGCCCCACTGTCTCACAAGGCCACTTGATCAAGTATGCTTATAGCAGCCTTATTTGTAATTCTCAGAAACTGGAAACAACTCGGATGTCACTCAACTTAAAAACTTAAAAAGATAAAGAAAATATGGTTCATTTACACAATGAAATACTACTCGCCCATTAAAAACAAGGACATCATGAATTCCACAGGCAAATGGATGGCACTAGAAAATATCCTGAGTGAGGTAGCCCAGACTCAAAAGGACATGCTTAGTATCCACTTACAAGTGGATATTAGCCATAAAGTAGAGGATAACCACACTATAATTCACTCAAAAAAGCCAAATAACAAGAAAGGCCCAAGGGAAGATGATAGAATCATAATCAGAAGGGGAAACAAAATAGATATCAGAGGTTTATGGAAGGAGGGCACTGGGTGGGAGAGGGAATGGGGAGGGGAGTGGGGATGATCAGATGTAAGGAGAGAGAAGGAAAAGTGTTGGGGGGATCAATGTCTAGGACATGACAGAGACTTGGGATGGGTGGAAGCCTCCGTGCGTATAACAGGGTGACTCTAGCTGAGACTTCTAGCAGTGGAGGGGGGATATGGATCTAGAAGTGGCCATCTCCTCTAGCCATTTAGGACTCCCAGTGGAGGGATAAGGACAGTAACTCACCCACAAAACCTTCTGCCCAAAATGTGTCCTGCCTATAAGAAGTGTAGGAACAAAGATAGAGCAGAGATGGAGGGAATGGCCAACCAATGACTGCCTCAAATTGAGACCCATCCCATGGGCAAGAACCAATCCCTGACACTTTTATTGACACTCTGATGTACTTGTAGACAGGAGTGGAGCGTACTGTCCTGAGAGGCTCCACCCATAGCCAATGGAAAGAGATGCAGAGACCCATAGCCAAGCATTAGATGGAGCTTTGGGATTCTTATGGAAGAGTTGGGAGAAGGAATGAGGACTCAAAGGGGATAGGGACTCCAGAGGAAAACTAACAGAATCAATTAACATGGGTCCCTGGGGGGGGGCGTGGCAGAGCTTCAGTTACCAGCAAAGGAGTGAGCGCAGACTGGACCTAAGCCCTGCATGTATGTAGCATATAAGCAGCTTGGTCTTCAGGTGGGTCCCCCAAAAACTGAAGCAGACTCTGTCCCTGAGCCTGTTGCCTGCCTGCCTGTGGATCCCGTTGACCAAAATGTCCTGTTGCCAGGCTTCAGTGGAAGAGGATGTACCTAGTCCTGCGGCAACTTGATATACAGGGGAGGAAGACAGTGTGTTGGGGGGACTAACACAGAGAGGTTATCTCCCTTTGCAAAGATGAAGGGGAGGGTGGAATAGGGGGGATCTGCACAAGGTGGTACTGGAAGGAGAGGGGGTTGATATGTTTAAGTGTTACTTAAATAAATGTATCAATTCAACTTTTAAAAAAAGCCAATTGTGTCTTCAAGATTTCCAGTTTGTCTTGTACTCAGAATAATTTACATATCATCAATAATCTAGAAAATTCTGCATGATCTCTTTGGGCTTACAGCTGTTTTGGCTTTTGGCAGGTACCGTGTATTAAGCATGCTTTTGCCTTGGGGACTGCTCACATGTTGTGTGCTCTATTTTGAAGGCTCTGTCAGCAGAGAACTGTGTCAATTTCTGTCAGGACTCTCTTTGGGTCCTCCTATGTCACTCTTATAAATAAATAAATAAACAAATAAATAAATAAATAAATACCAAAAAAAATCTAAAACGTTATCTCTTCCTATGTCTTCCTTCATGGGACTTTTGTAGTCTGTAGGACATTCTTGCTTATATGAATATCATTTATGCTCTACACACACCCAATGTTCTACATACACACACACACACACACACACACACACACACACACACACACATTGTAGAATCCTGTCTCTACCATTGGAGCAAGGATTTGGTTGTGGTTTTCACTTTGCTTCCCCATGGTGCTTAGCCCATTGTTAACACTCAGCATGTAAAGAATGGATCAAATATCATCATTCCCCTGGTTTGTGGAGGTCAGGGCAAAAAATGAGAAGAATTTTACTTATTAATTTAGTGAAATCCTCAGTGCCATGATCAGATCTCCGATCCCTCGCGCAAATCACCACAGTGTCTGCAGAGGACCTGTGCACACTCTCCCGCACTCCTAATTAATCTGTAGATTACTGTTATCTAGCACAGTGTAAATGCTAAGGCTGGCTGTTTGGTTCTGTCATTTAGGAATTGATAGTAAGAAAAACATTCTGTATATGCTCAGCCCTGACACACTTTTTCCTTAATATGCTCATTCTCCGGTTACCAAGGAGACAGAAGGCAGACTCTAGTAAGGGTTTGATTGCCACACCGTCTTTGTAGCCAGTGAGCACATCTGTTTTATAACATAGAAGTGACCACAGACAATGCCTGAACAGCATGTGTTCTTACAGTGCTTATTTGTGGATTCTACAACTTGAACTGCATGCTATCTTCATGGGTCCTGGAATACGAGTCTTCTAACTATGAAGGCTGAAATACATACAGCTTTCATATGTGTATACACATGGATATGTATTTACATATTTAGATATATGTATATATTTCATATATACATATTGTCTTAGTCAGGGTTTCTATTCCTGCACAAATACCACGACCAAGAAGCAAGTTGGGGAGGAAAGGGTTTATCCAGCTTATACTTCCACATTGTTGTTCATCACCAAAGGAAGTCAGGACTGGAACTCAAGTAGGTCAGGAAGCAGGAGGCCATGAAGACATGTTACTTACAGGCTTGCTTCCTCTGGCTTGCTCAGCTTGCTTTCTTATAGGACCCAAGACTACCAACCCAAAGAGGGCACCTCCCACAATGGGCCCTCCCACCTTGATCACTAATTGAGAAAACACCTTACAGCTGGATCTCATGGAGGCACTTTCTCAAGGGAGGCTCTTTTCTCTGTGATAACTCCAGCTTGTGTCAAGTTGACACAAAACAAGCCAGTATACATATGAAATAAAAATTTTAGGCAAGAAACTATACAAAAAACAGGCATTGAATCACATTTGTCTGCTAACTGAGGAGTTCACCCATAAGCCTGTTGGTTGTTGCACCATCTTTAGTCCCCTCCATAAAGACCCTTGTCTTCCAAGATCCTGGAAGCTTCTGTTCCTAGTCTCTAGGCAGCATTCTAAGATGGGGAGGAGGAAGCTTCTAAACTTTTGAGATCAAAGCTCTGGCCCTCACTCAGCATAGACATGACATTCTGATTCCTGAAAGTTGGAAGGCTGAGGGACAAGGTCTTAGCAGGTACTTCTTTTGTGAAGAGAGATCTGTTCCTTATCATCCTCCATGTGTCTTGTCTTGGCTGACCTCAAATGCTTGGCATTAAGCAATCCTCCTGCCTCAGCCCCCTAAGTAGCTGTTCCTTATATTCATATAATGCTTTTCTTGTGTGAGTCTGTAATCAGATTTTCTCTTCTTAGGACATCAGTCACATATCGATTAGAGTCCTCCCCAGGGGCTTCATTATAACTTAACCCTGTAACTACTTTATCTCCAAATAAGTTCACATTCTAAAGCATGAGCAGTTAGGATTTCAAAATAAGAATTTTATAAAGATGCAGTTTAGCCTACAATAGGCAGAAACCCATAGAAAAGGCCTCCCTTCATTGGTGCCCTTGGAAGGAAACAACTCCAGTTACATCTTGTTTTCATACTTCCGGTCACTGAACTTTGAGAAATTCCCGTTGATCGGAATTGAAACACATGATCTTTGTCACGGCAGGCGAAGAATCTAGTAGTAATGATTTCTGCAAGAGCTAGGACTGCAGCCAGGAACCCATGGCTGTTTTTACCACACTGACGATTTAAAGTTTAGAAGTAGATGCTTATGTTCACATCTGTTGACAGATTAAAAATATTCTACAAGTCACTTGGAGAGGTTTTACGTGTGCTAGTCACAGACTCATCAGCTGGGAATCCTCATAGTTCAAATGTTTCCAAAAGAAAAATCCAGGCAATACTACTCATGATTTTAATTTACACCCCTCCTTACCCCTCCACACATGAAAACATAAATTGGAGCAAACCAACAGCCAGAAATCAAAATACTCAGGGTTCAAAAAGTGGCATTTGATCACATCTGGTCTTACTTCATTTAATAGCTGTGGGGGGAGGGGTCGGTTAAAAATGCATGACTTTTGTAAACCCAGTAAGTTCAAGTCATAGATCACTCACTGGAGCCATGCAAATGTCTCCAATCACTTTGCCCTCGGCCTGATCCTCTTTCAAATGACTGCTCATCATTTCTACAAGGCCCAGAGAAGCAGCAAAGCTGCGTGTTATAATTACTATATAGAGCTGTATGAATTTTGCTTTTTTTTCCACATATCTATTCTCATCTTCATTTTTTTCACATCAGGATTTATTATTTTGGTCTGTGGATAAGCGAGTTGGCCTTCGTGAGCACTCATAATCAATTAGATTGGTTGACCTCACCATCAGATCCTAAACTCAGCTGTGGAACAAAGACTTCTCAGAAGTTAAATCCAGTTGGACAGCAGAATCAAAATATGAGATATTGCTTTAACTTGCTGCTGTGGCTTAAATGTGGTATAACACCTCATACAGAGCAGTCAGAATTATGCAAATTTAATCTAACTATGATATTTAAAGATGATGCCTTTGGGAGATTGGTAAGATTGGACAAGAATTGAGTAGGTCTTTCATTACTAAGTTTTGTTGGACTTCTAAGACGAGACAGACTAGAACACAGACACAGACACAGACACACAGACACACATACACACACAGACACACACACAAACATGCACACACTTCTAATCTCTCATCTATGATGTCATCTGTTGGCTCTGATACTCAACTGGAAAGAAAGCCATCCACCCAATGTCTGTTATTGGGTCTGCCAAACTGTGAACTAGTTCTCTCCTCTCTCTCTCTCTCTCTCTCTCTCTCTCTCTCTCTCTCTCTCTCTCTGTGTGTGTGTGTGTGTGTGTGTGTGTGTGTGTGTTGTATGTGTGTTGCAGGCATTCTTTCCACCAAGCATGAGTAGAGATGAGAAGACAATTTGTGGGAGTTGTCTTCTCCCGTTCTTGCATGTTGGTAGCAGCTAGTGAATGCAAGTCATCAGGCTTGGTAACAAGTGTCTTGATGAGATGAACGATCTTTCTGGCCCCCTCACTGGACTGGACTTAATTCAAGTCAGTAAGAATGGACACAAGGTCAGGCAAAGCCAAGAAGAGTCTATGGGTGAGCAAGATAATGTTTTCAGCCGACATTGGACAGTTCATGGTTGTAGGAGTACAACCATGTACTTTAAAGAGTACAACTCTTTAAAGACAGGAGGATTAGCCAAAGATGGGGATGCAGGGGCCAGTGCTTGTGACAATAACAGGAAGGCAAGAGGAAGAGGGGTCTAGACTGCTTGGTCAAGGCTGAGTATCATGAGGTTAATCTCCCTCCACCCTGGACACACCCCAGCTTGGTTTGATCACTACCCTCCATCTTACCCTCCAACAATAAGAGGCTGTGACACTTGTTACTGAGTGTGCACAAGCATGGAAAGCCCAAGCTTCATGCTTTAAATTCTATGGCAAGTGATCTGGACTTTTCAAACGACTGGGCTTTTCTGTATTTGCTTTGTTGGTTTGCTTGTTTATGGGGAGAGGGAGTGTTGTGTCTTTGTTCTGGCCTCTGCCATTAACTATTGAGAGAATATATCAAAATTTTCAACTGTCTGAGGTGGGCCTCCATTTCCCCTTCTGCAGAATGATGAGGTTGCACAAAGTAGGCAGAGGTGACAGATTTGTGGCAAGCGTGCTGCTTCCAGTTCTGACGTTCTGTCACAAACTTAACCAATCACACCTTTCTCAATGAATCTTAACACATTCTTAGACAACTCATTTTTAGCATGATGCCCCCAACCAGTCATGATCCATTGACCCAGTAGACTGGTAAGGATACGGAATGGGCACTGGGTTGGGAGTAAGTCCCATCTCAGACCCAAGTCTCAGCTCTGTCGGGTGTCACGTGCCATTGAGCAAATCACTTAGCCACCCTGGCTCTTAGTTTCCTTTTCTGTTAAAATCTGAAAAGAACCCCTTCTCATGCAGTTCTTAAAATGACCACCTGAGACCATAGACATCAGGCTTTGCAAATGGCGCAGGGTTGGGAGATCGGAACAATTCTTACTCCTGTGGTCTCTGAAGTCTTGCACAGAGTGTGTGCTGTGCAGATAGCCCGTGGAGGCTTAGAGGAAGAAAAACAGGTGACATTTGTTGCCAGTTTTCTCTCTAGCTTTGTTCAGGATGGGGAGTTTAACCATAAGTATGGGATTTGGAAGTGCAGATGGCAAAGTTAGCACACCAGTATTTGACTCTCAGATCTCTTGGTTTTGAGAGAATTGGTTTAAAACACTGGACTCAGTTTCTTTATCTGTAAAATGGAAATAGATTAAAGAGTCACACAAGGTTCTTAAAACACAAACCTATCAAAAATCCCAGAGCTTGGCACCTGGCAAGTGGCCATCAATGGAATCAAACAGTTGGGGCCAGGGAAAGGTATATTATATTGTTTAGAAATTGTTCCAGGTGGGAACTTTCACATCCTACAGAGCCTTACTGAAGACTTTAAAACCTTTTCTAATCAATTTCATGAGCCATGAATGAAGGGGAAAGTATCCCTGCTTTTCTGACTTAGGTTCCCCTAGAAGAATAAAAAGAACAGAAAGCGAGGGATGGGGCCCCGGGAGATGCTTCGGTGGTTAAAGTATTTGCTGTGAAAGCTGAAGACTTGAGCTTGGATCCCCAGCACCACATAAAAGGACCGATGGCAGCATGATCCTTAACCCAGCGCTGAGGAAAGAGAGCCTGGAACACCCCAGAGGCTCACTGGCAAGTCAGTCAAGCAAGGACACTGCCTTACCTGGTGAGCTTGGCATAGTGATGCATGTCTTTAATCCCAGCACTTGGGAAGCAGAGGTAGGCAGGTCTCTGAGAGTTTGAGGTCGGCCTAGTCACTTAAGTGAGTTCCAGGACAACCAAGGATATATATGGATGAGACCATGCATCATCATCATCACCATCATCACCATCATCATGATCAACAGGGAGCAACAACACCAGCAAACACCTTATATTGGTTGCATGCTCACATGTACACACACAGTAATAATAATGAAAAACATACTGCTCTGTAATCTCTCATATCATTCAACAGCAGGCAGCCATCCTCTGTGACTGAAGTTGGCTCAGTTCATTCCGAAGGTTCCCCGTAGATCCTACCAGTCTGTGTTCTGCGTGCTTGGTTAATCAGAGTTCTTTAACAGAAGGGTGGGTTCCTCATCGGTCCATTGGGAGTTTTTTCAGGTAGCCTTTCACTCAAAAATCATCACGAAAACAATGCTGCTCCTATGGGTTAACTCTCAGGCAAATGAGATACATCTTTATCCTTCCCTCCAAGAAAGAAGAAATCTCAGCGTTCTAGAAGGTTCACGGCTCTAGCTGCAGCAGGAAATAATAGGAATTTTTGACATTTCAGAACCTTGAAGTCACCAATTTCTTTGGACATTCAAAAAAAAAAAAAGAGTGCATCAGAAAAGAAAATCTTTCAATAGTCTCCTTGTCGTACCTGCTTTGATATTCTAAGGGGAGTTAAGGAGGATGGCAGGGGCAGAACAAGGTGACCATAACAGAGGCAGGAATGCAAACTGATGTGGAAAAATGACTGTGTTACACCAAGAGGCAGCTGCCAGCAGAAAGCCTTTGCTGCCTTTTGTCAACAGGACTCTGACCGCATCTCTTTTCCTTCCTGACCTGCGGTGGTGTCTGGATTTCAGTGGACCAGTGTCTCTGACAACCGTTTATTTCCTCAGTTCTGGGCAGAAGGCAAGCCTTGTTTGTCAACTGTGGTCTCAGTCCTGACCGAGACCTCTGACCATATTTGGGCTTCTTTAGTGCTCACTCCACTGACAGAAAATGCACTGCGTAGCGGCAGCCACAGCCAACACAGAATGCAAGGAAAGGAAGACAGGAGGTGGATGAATGATGCAAAAAACGGCAGACAGCATAGGGGATAGAAATCCGGTGAGTCCCGTTGGAGAACCAAGAACACCCGAGTCAGGGGTCCAGTGGAAGTGGGACCCAGAGACCACCATGCAGACCAGAGGGAAGGGAAGGGAAGGCCAATTAAGAAGTAGAAAAGACAGAGACTCGAGCTTAATATCTGCTTATTTACCACATAGGTACATTAGTATGTAATGTGTGTGTGTCCTCAACCTACTCACACACCAGAAAAAATTAAAGTAAATAAAATAACACACACATACACACACACGAACACACACACACACACACACACACACACACACACACACACACACACACCAACATGCTGGCAGCTCCAGCAATACCTGCACCCCTGTTGGCACAGAGTTTGGGCAGGATGGTTTGGCTTGTTTGTGTAAGTTGTGTATACAACATGAGACACCATTGAGTTCAACTACATCAATACCCCTTCTAATACAAAGATCCTGCCTCACTTTTGCTGGGAATTTCAACTCACGTGTGCGAAGTTCTACTTAGCACGTCAGCTCTTTTCCCTAAACCATGGTACATTTTAGCTAAAATGTATCTTCCTGGTTGATTTTTTTTCTTCTGTCTTTATTTCCAGTTTTTGGTCAGGAAAGGGTTTAATATTCTGGTGTGAATTCTTTCCCTGGAATGATGCCTTATTGTCCTGAAACTATCTAGCTCTTAATCCCCCAATGTTCCAACAACTTGTCATTTTCTGATGCTGGAATGAGTTTGTTAGAGGAAAATTCTGGCATAAGTCCCTCCCACGCCCACCCCAGTAAGAGCCTGGAGTTCTGGGGATTTCCTGAAGGGATACTGCAGGAAGCTCCTGGGGCTTTGTCCCTTTCCTTGGGATGCCATGTGCCCCTTGTGATCTATTTGTTGTAATGCTTTCCTGAAGTAAAATACTCGTAAGCATAAATAACTCCTCCCCCACAATATCCCAGAACTTTCCAATCTGCAAATCTGGGCCCCAGCTCCCTGCTTTAAATAAACTGCAGAGAGATTTTTTTCCAGGGGAAGACACAGCAAATTCCTGCTGGGCTAAAGCAATACTTTTTACTATATTCACTCATTCTTAGGATGCCTGGCTACATGGATTTGGCAGATATTTTGATGCTGTGTTCAGTGTGCAAAAATAAATAGATAAATAAATAAATAAATAAATAAATAAATAAATGCTACAAGAATAAAGTTCTTTTGATGCCCCAGAGTAGGGGAATGCCCGGTCAGGAAATTGGGAAGGGGGTGGGGGCTGGTGAGCAAGGGGAGGGGGACAGGATAGGGGTTTTCGGAGGGGAAATGAGGAAAGGGGATAACATCTGAAATGTAAATAAAACAAATATCTAACCAAAAGAAAAAAAGAAAAGAAAAGAAAAAGGTTTTTCAACAGAGTTCAGTTCAACAGAGAGACAAAATTTACCATGCAATGCAACACCTTGAGCAAGGTTAATGTGGTATGGAAATTACCATACCCAGAAGAGAATTTTGCTATTGTTGATGATAATAATTTTAAATAATCCCAGCACTTGGGAGGCAGAGGCAGGCGGATTTCTGAGTTCGAGGCCTGCCTGGTCTACAGAGTGAGTTCCAGGACAGCCAGGGCTACACAGAGAAACCCTGCCTCGAAAAACAAACAAACAAAAAAAAAAAAATTTAAATAAACACTTAAGTCTTCAGAAAAATAAAAAGACGAAGGTTCTTTGGGGTTGTGCCTTCTCTCGTCGCTCTAGGCAATGCTTTGGCTTTGGTTTTTCTGCTGTCTGGTACAACTGTGGTCCTTTTAGTCCATTTCAGTATGGTTTATGTGCTATCTCCTTCTAGCCCTTTTCTTTTTTCTTTTCCTTTCCTTTCTTTCTTTAGACAAGAGTTTCACTCTGTAGACCAGGCTGACCTCATTTGCACAGCCTCCTGCCTCAGTCTCCTGAATGCTGGGATCACAGGCATGAGCCAGCAAGCGTGGCCTCGGCCCTCTGTCTTTACCCTTCCAGTGTTCATTCTGGCAGAAGAGTATCTCCCATAAACAGCATAGGGTTGGATTGTCACTGTTTTACAGTAAACAAGAGTATCTTTTTGGTGTTCTTAAGATAATCCGTTTGCCATTCATTTTTCCTCTTGGGTTTTGCTGCAGTACACATTTGAGATTCATTGTTTTACCCTTTGTAAGTGTGCAGCTGAGCTGGATGCAAGTCATGATATGCAATTATCACCACCATGCATCTCTATAACTCTTGATATGTAGTGAGAGCAAAGTCCAAATTCCAACCCCCAACTCCCATCTTCTCCATTCTTTGACTCCCACCACTGTGCCTACTGACTCCATGTTGTATCATATGCTGGAATATCCTTCCTCCCCAAGGCTGAATAATATTTGATTGTATACAGTTACAACATGATGTTCTTCCATGTATCTCTTGCTAGACACTTGAGATGCTTCTACAAGGTAGCCTAGGTGCTATAAACACTGGAGAGTTGTCCCATCAGTTGAGAACAATTGCAGAGGACCAGGGTTTGATTCGCAGCACCAACATGGTGGCTCTCAGCAGTCTGTAACTCCAGTCTTCCGGTATTTGACATTTTTTGTTTAGCTTTTTTGTCATCAGGCACATAAACAGTGCACATACATACATGCAGGCAAAAAACCCCCATACATAAAACTAATAAAATATTTAAAAATAAGTAAAGATTCTACAACAAGTATCTGTTTCAAGGTTCTGTTTTTAATCATCTTAGGTTTATAGCCAGAGGTAGAATTGCTGATCCCTAAAACTGGCTGTCACCTTAAGAGGCTTATTCAACTCATTCATATTTAGAGATTTATAAATAAATGCCATATTCCTTCCACTTTGATTCATATATTTAAGTTATTATTATTATTATTATTATTATTGTTGTTGTTGTTGTTATTGGTGTATTGTCTGTGTGCATGTGTGTGCATGATTTTGTACGTGCACTTGTGTGTTTACGTGCGTGTGTGTGTGTGTTGTTGACATGTGCTATGGCACTCATGAGGGAGATCAGAGGGCAGGTTAACGCAGCCACTTCTCTTCTTCACCTTTACATTGTTTCCATAAATCAAATCCCAGTCATCAGGCATGGACACCTAGTCCTCTGCCTGCTAAGCCTTTCTGACTGGCACCCTATGTCCATATACTATCCTCATGTATGTACTGGTTAATTCAGTAAATATTTTCTTCACTGCCTTGCTCTCAGGTGCAGGATCTTTTGTTTTGTAACCATGGTGATGCTGACGCCCAGCCCAAGTGCACCTTTAGATACAGTATCCGAAAGGAACCTTGTCTCTTCCAGTCAACAAAGGCAGTGCTGGACAAAGCTTGCTGATGAGTGCCTTAGTGCTGGCCTCTAGACCCGGTTAGGAGGCAGCTTGACTTTGCCTTGTAGCTCCTCCCTCCACATTCACTTGCTGTGTGAGTTTGAGTATTTAATTAGCCTCTGCAGCTGCTAATTTCCTCATTTGTAATGCTACCAGAGAGACTGAAAAGCTCACCTGGAGAGGAAAGCACTTCCCCCATAGGTCTAGGCTCAGTTCAGGGTCTGAGCCATGCCTATAAAAACAAAACAAAACAAACAAACAAAACCGGAAAACCCCACCAAGCTTCTCCCTCGTTTCGTGGCTGCTTCCTTCTCAGAGCTGGGGCCTGGATGGTATACCGAAGGTATGTGAGCTATGTCATCTGCTTGTCCTCAGGAGAGGAGGCAAGTGGCAGGTCATCGGTTGAAGCACATCCGGAGGACTTTGGTGGGCCTTGGAATTCCTAGATAAGGAAGTGCTAATCGGTCTGAGGGCTTCTGCTGCTGCTGGAGGAGAGGCAGAAGCGTGGTGGCTCTGAGGGCCACCAAATAAGGAAGGACATCCTTTTTCTCCACCTTATCTGTGTGCATGCCAGTGAGCAGAGCAACTTCCTCGTTCGCGACAGCATCCCCAAACATGGGTTGGAAGAGATGTAGGTGCCTTAGAGCTGAGAGATAAAGATAGAAACTAAAGAATCGAAAGCTACTTATGATTTCTAGCCTCTCCTTCTTTCTTACCTCCTTCTGTTGCCATCCGTCATTTACCTAGAAAAGAGGACAGCTGTCCTTTCCCAAAGCTCCTGCGACCCTGCCCCGCCCAGTGTGACTAGCCCAGGTTAGTGATTGCGATCTGTTGCCAAACCGAACTGGCTCCCCGGGGAGCCATTTGGTCGTGTTTCCCGGGGCCACTTCCTAGCCAAGCATTCCTTTTCAGTGAGAGGACATTTTTTCATCTCTGATAAACAACCCCAGCCTGCCGCGGCCGAGAAGGGTGCGTGGCTCTGTAAAATTCCGTCGTGAAACCCAAGATCCTTGTCTCCAGAGAGCAGAGATCCCCGGGGGCTTCGGGCTCCCTCCTCCCTGAATGATCCGCTCCTGGCACCGGGAGAGTCTGCGCCTGAAAACAGGCTCTTCCCTTTCTCGGGCGTAGGGGGTGGGGGGTATTCACTTTAGAAGGCTTGGACATCCTCCTTCCGTGGGAAATCGTCCTGATTTCACCCTTGCAGATCTACACGGGGGGGGGGGGGTGACAAACCCGGGGTGCAGGGATAGGTGCAGTTAAAAGGTTCTGAACCCAGGCACTATTAGAGGGTGAATGATAATTCCATCCCCCAGGGAGACTGTGAAGGCTAATGTGCCTTGCAAGTGCCTGAGGTAGAGGATTGGAGGTAGGGTACCAGAAAATTAATTCCATCACTTGGAAGGCAGAGGCAGGCTGATGTCGGTGAGTTCAAGGCCACTCTAGTCTAAATAATGAGAATCTGGCTAATAAAAGGGTGTGGGCAAGGGAAAAATAAATACTAGGAAAAAAGGTGATTGTGTTGCTCCTACCTCCTCTGGAGTCCACTCCTTTATTATTATTATTATTATTATTATTATTATTATTATTATTATTATTATTTTACACTTTAGCAGCTTCTTAATATATATTTCCTTGGGCTGAAGAGATAACCCTCTTATTAAGAATGCTCCCTGATCTCACAGAGGATCTGGGTTCAGTTTCTAGCATTTACATGGTGGCTCACGACCATTTGAAACTCAGTTCTAGGTGAGCTAATGCCATTCTGGATTCCTCAAGCACTGTCCACACATGGAGAGTCACATAAAATAGTGAATTCATAAATAAATCTTTACAATACAGAGTTCCTTAATCCAGAGTTTGGAAAGGACCTAGTAAGTTATCATCTGGTAGAAATCTCAGAAAACATACCTTTTAAAAAATGTCATTTTGGTGGCATGGAATGTACACAGAACTCAGCTCTACCCTTTGCACTGGGGGTGAAGTATTTCATGGTACCCGAGGGCACAGTTTTTTCTGAATGTAGAATGGTTGGCTGAGTCTGTGTTCTGTCCTTGAACTGTCATGGGAATACTCCCCACACCATTTCCAGTCCCACGACAGAGTGACAAGAAAACAGGTCATGGAGAAGCTCTTCTGGTCTGAGATCTCTTTTTCTTACCTCTGCTCAGCTGGCCTGCCACACCAAGGGTACAACCCCCAGAGGAGTCTTATTCTGGGTGTAGCTTTGGCTCTACAGAGCCTCTGAGAAAACAAATGCTTGCTCTTGCAAGAACAGACAGGTTATTCCCTGGTTTGTCCTTTCCAACGAACTAAGCTTCTCTTTAGTTTAAACACCTAGTGCCTCCTGAGTCCCAGAACCACTTTAAGAACTCGGTGTAGAGAGAAACTAACACTTCAGGGGACTCAAGCCTTTAGGTTCCAATTTTACTTAAAAAAGAATTAATTTTTGAAACGTGTTGCAAGTTGAAGGAAAAGTACAAAGAGCATCTGCACAGTCTTCCCCATTGATGTTTGTCTTTGGTGCTACTCCTAAGAAGTCAGAATACATCTTGGAAGCATAAGATTATCCTTCATCACCAGCAAAGCCATTATTTTGCTCAAGAAAGACTCCCTTTGGCTAGATGGTGATGACATGTTCCTTTTCTTCCAGCACTTGGGAGGCAGAGTCAAGGTGTGGTGATTTGAGTGGGAATGATTCTCCATAGACTCACGTGTGAATGCTTGGCCCATTGGGAGTGGTACTAGGAGGAGGTGTGGCCTTGTTGGAGGACGTGTGTTACTATGGGGAGCTGGCTTTGAAGTTCAAGCTACGCCCTGGGTGGCTCACAGTTGCTTCTGCTGCCTGTGGATCAGGATGTAGAGCTCTCAGCCCCTTCTCCAACATCATGCCTGCCTGTATGCCACTATATTTCTTGCCGTGATGATCATGGATAAAACCTCTGAACCTGTAAGCCAGCCCCAGTAAAATGTTTCCTTGATTAGAATTGCAGTGGTCAGTGTCTCTTCACATCAATAGAAACCCTAACTAAGACGTGGGTGGATCTCCCAGTTTGAGGCCAGCCAGTTCTACAGAGTGAGTTCTAGGACAGCCAGAGCTACACAGAGAAACCCTTCTCAAACAAACAAACAAACAAAACAACAAATAAACAAACACTCAGAAGCGCTCTTGATAGGTCAACCATGCTGTCTACAATGACACTCATAGCTCTCAGTTGTTCCAAGAACACGTTTTATGCCCTTTGTGTTTTAAGTAACAGGACCTAGCTGTGGCTTCTAGCCTCTAGTTCCTTTTAGTCTAGGATGATCCCTCTTTCATAATTCCTATCACGGAACCTTTTGAAGAGCCCACATAGACTGTCCATGGAGTATCCTGCATGTTGCCTTGCCATCAGATTCACGTTAGGCATTTTTGCAAGGACATTACCTAAGTGATAGCATATGTTTCTTGCTGCCAAATTTTTAGAAATTCATAGTTTGGGAAATGCGGCAAGGACAAGTTAAGAAAACACATCTTGACTGAGGAGATGCTTGTTTCAAATCTGAAATTAGGAGACCGGACGGGACAATATCAAAGTCTCTTTTAGCTTCCAAAAACTAAAGCTCATCAGGACCAGCCCTTGAGGAGAGCTTTGCGTCCATGGAGGGTCTGTGATAGTTCACATAGATGCTATAGCAGGAACTCCAATTTCCAATCATTTCCCTACTTTTGATTAACAGAAGTTATTGTAGGAAATGCTCAATAAATGTTGTTGCTGGTATTATTCTTTCCTAGTGTTAGGACGAGACAAATAGACCAACCCAGGATTTAGGTAAGGCACAGGAAACTTGCGTCACAGTTCTGATGTGTCAGAAGTCTTAGTCCTTGGTGTCTACCTGCCTGTCCCTGGGCATTCCTGATGGCCCAAGGATAAACAATGCCTTGTCAGTTTCTCCTCTGATGGCAAAAGAGTTTCTAGTGAAGATAGCTAGTGGCAGTTTCTGTTTTATTAGGAAATTCCAAACTGCACCAAGACACTTTTTTTTTTGCAATAATCTTTCTTCAAGTCAGAAATTGCATTTTGAAAATGATTTCCCCCCTCCTTTAATAAATGGCTAAGAATGTTAAGATGGATTTTCTTCCTATGTTTGCAGTCAGAGAAGCATTTATCTCTCATCCTAAGCGGATGTCCTATGTAATTGGGTGTGAAGTAATTCCAAAGTTGCATCAGAATCTTTTCAGAGCGTTGCTATGACAATTGGACTTCTTTTGAAAAAATAATTTAAAAAAAACAAACCCAGCCCTGCCTCTTTACCAATTCTCTACCATCCACAATAAATTTGGCCTTTCAAAAAGTTGAGGGGGGAATAATTATGTAATCATATTTTAAACGATTCTTCCTGAAGTTGTAATAGATAGTAAAGTCATCCTTATCACAGCCTCAGAAGGAGGCTTTTCCAAAACTTTCTAAAACTATGGAAATTAAGCAAAGAAGCCTAAACAATAACCTATTGTTTGGGGGAAATATGAATTTTAATAGAAAGTCACAGGCAGCTCTTCTGACCACTTATCACAAAGGAAAGAGCTTTGGTGAGTCACAGCAGAGACAATAAAGCAGAGAGAGGACAGTGGTACGCCAGGAGTCTCAGCCCTCAAGGGAAGGAGGCACAGGGATCCTGAGTTCAAGGCCAGTATGAGTCAGTGAAATTCCTTTCTTCCATTCTTCCTACCCTCCCTCCTTCTTTCCTTCCTTCTCTTCCTCCTCCTCCTTCTTTTTTCTCCTTCTCTTTCTCTAGCCCCCCATCCTGCTCATTCTCCTATCTTTGGGCTACTTAGTAAACAGGGAAGATAAACATATTCAAAGTTATCACTATGGCTGATTTGATTTGGGTCCCAGATTGATGTTGATATTTTAATTCATGTCAATAGAAACTGTGGCTTTTTTAAAAAAAAAATGAGATTAGGACTGGAGAGATGGCTCAGCAGTTAAGAGCACTGACTGCTCTTCCAAAGGTCCTGAGTTCAATTCCCAGCAACCACATGGTGGCTCACAACCATCTGTAATGGGATCCAATGCCCTCTTCTAGTGTGTTTGAAAATAGCTACAGTGTATTCATAAAAATAAATAAAGCTTTTAAAAAAATTGAGATTGAAGGGATGTGGTGTTGGCTGTTCACTGGGCTGGTGAAAGCCTTATAACTGTGTCCCATTTTTTGAACCATTTTCAATGTTGCTGTCTGTACACAGTGTTGTAGTTGGTTTCAATTAATCTTTGGATCCCTAGAGTTTGCTTTGTTCAAAGTTCTATTTTTGTAATTCAGGGACTAGAAATTGTAACAGGTATTTAGGAGGGTATAATGTAAAACCTACCTGAAGAAACAGTTTCTTGTTTCTTCATTTTCACCACACACACACACACACACACACACACACACACACACACACACACACACCATAGTTTTCTGCCTTCTTTCCTCTTCCTTGTCTTGAGGCAGATGAGGTTATACAGCAATTTCCCTTAAATCATTCAGCAGGACTATAAACCCACAAGGACAGAGGAGTCTGTGTTTTTTGTTTTTGTTATTGTTGTTGTTGTTGTTGTTGGTGGTGGTGGTGGTGGTGGTGGTGTGTGTGTGTGTGTGTGTGTGTGTGTGTGTGAGAGAGAGAGAGAGAGAGAGAGAGAGAGAGAGAGAGAGAGAGAGAGAGAGAGAAAGATAAAGAGACAAGAAACTGTTCCTTCAGGTTGGTTTTACATTATACCCTCCTAAATACTGTTCCGCACATAGAACTAAATACATATTAAATGAGTGATTTACTTTTTTTTTTCCCCTTTCCTTCATGCTGGTAACCTAGAACTGGACAGGTGAGAATTCTGCCATCAAGCTACAAGCTACAAGTGCTTAGCCTGGAATGAGTACACTTTATCAACTTATTAACTTTACAAAGACCTTGTGTCCCAAGGTCTTTGTAAAGACAAAGTCATTGACAATCTAATTCTGAGACCAAGATCTAGCTGAACCGTGTAGTACAACTAAAGAGCATATCCTGATGTGAATCTGCATCCTAGAGTGATGTTCTCAAAATTGATTGGAAATTAGAACCTGGTAGAAAAGATTTTCAAACACCAATACTTGTTCTGGAGGGCAGAGATTTGCCTATTGTTTACCCGGAGTCTTGGGGTGTAAGGGTTTTTTTGTTTTTCATTTGTTTTGCCTTGGTTTTATTTCTAAGCTTCACCGCCCTCAAAATGCACCAGTCTTCTAAACCACCACCCTAGGAAATGTTCATTTACATCTCAGGGAGTCTAACTGGGAGGTTGCACTCTTTAGGGTTCATTAGCCTTTGAAGGATCACAATGAAGTCCTACCCCACAGAGAACTCAGCCCACAAGCATTTACCTTTAACTTTCTTTACTACTAGAGGATTACCTGTCAATTAACATGAGAAATGGTGCAATTTATTTCTCACTAAAAGGGGGATTCAAGCTATGTTTAACTGGGAAATGAATTTAAGAATCCCACTGGAGTTCAGCTAAATATTTATTTAGCCCCACTGAGTGCCTAGCCTTTGTCTATGTCTTTGAAATCCCAGGCCCAGAGTGAACCTTAGGAGTCAGTCAGATGTTGAAAGTTAGGGCAAGACAGTTGCTGGAATAGAAGTAGTTGCATTTGCTTTGACTAAACTTTTTCTACGGGACACTGACCATCGACTAGAGTGCCTTGACTCTAGGGTCTGTGGAACTGTCGGTGTCCATTGGTTGAGATGAACAGTGGAATTTACTCCAAAATGCTTTATTTACTCTTACTGTCAGGCTGAGAGACCAGGAGTCAGAGAGACTTCCTGGTATGCAGACAAATAGAGAGAGGGGCTATGGCTAGGTGAAAGCAAGCAAGCAAGCAAGCAAGCAAGCAAGCAAGAAAGAAAGAAAGAAAGAAAGAAAGAAAATGAAGAATTTCCAAGGTGGCCAGTTTCTTCCTTGACCTCCTGATTTAAGACAAGGTTGGCAACTTTTGTCTCTCATCAACAGGTTCCCTCTGATGGATTGGCTCAACAAGTTGAAGGCTGGATCTCACTCAAGAGTGGGGACCAATCAACCATCCTATCTGTCTTAAAACTAACGAACCATCAGTTAGAGGAGGAAAACTCTTCAGAGTCTTTAAAACTGACAGGATTTTTCTGTTTTTTGAGACCCCTCTCTGCTTGAAAAGGACTCTCAGCCTGTTCCATGTGGTTCTCCTCCAACAAATACCTTACCTGCTAATTCTGTCTGTGGTAAGATTCCTCCACTGTTGTGCTTTAGCTTTTCCCCACCTTCTCTTTAGCTGGCAGAGAAAACGAACCCAATCAAGACTCTCTAGACTTCGTCATACCGGGAACTTGTCTGAGATTTCTTTTGTAGGCTGTATCAAGGTATGGGAATCAGACCTCCAACTTTCACCTACCTTAGTGGCAGGAGTTCTCCAGTATTCTGCAAAGGAGAGTCCTATCGAGAGCCCAGAGTAGAAGCATTTTAGCTTGTATGCCCTTCTCACAACTCTGTTCAAAAAATATCTCTAGAACTTTTATGTTGTTCAAATATGAATAATTCCATTCCTGGTTGGCAGGTGAGGGAAACAGCTTTAAATTTTGTTTGCTTACTTTCCTGACTTCTCGTTGGTGTTTTCCAATGAGTTATCCTTGGCTGTGAGGATGCTTGGATCTGGGGGTGTTTGTCTGAGCCAAGTAAGGTGAGCAGGGGCTGGGACCTGGAGGTTATTAAGGGGGGATGGCAAAGGAACAATTATAAGTGCCACTACAGTGGAACAAGATGTTTCCCAAATCAGAATCTGGCTACAGTCCTTGGGGCTCTCCTTTTAGTGTTGAGTTAGGTTTTTTAAGGTCAAGGAATGTTAATAACAATAAATTTGATGTGCTTTATAAGCCTTCAGTTATAGCAAATAAAAGCAACCACTGTAAAAAAAAATCTGCCATGCTCATGCATAGGAGAGAGGTCAAATAAGATAGGAATTTCCAAATCATCCAGCTCTTTAAAATAACGAGTTAGATTTGTTTGTGCTGGTAAAAGAATGATCTCCAGGGCCTATTAGTAAGTGGAAAAGTCATACATCAAATTAATGCTTAGTAAGAGCTCGACTGAGCAATAATCTCTATGTTATTGATCTTTAAAAGTGTATGTGCATATTACCTGTTCCATTAAAAATAGAGCAAGATGCATGGAAATGAAATATTTGGTATTTATGCAGAAAGACAAAATAACACCAGAACCCAGGTGTCTCAGGACCCTTTTAAGGAGCTTGGTGTCAGTAAGGAATACTTCTCTCTCACACACATTCTCTTGCTGAACAGAGGATTATAATTTTGATTATCTTTCATTTCATCTGTCAGAGCATAAATCCCAAGAAGACTGGCAGTGGTTGTACTGTCCCATCAGCCGAACTCTGGTGCCATTCCTTGCTGGTTCTCATCAAAAATACTTCATATTGTGCTGATAAATGGCTGGAGATGCGACTAAGAGAACTGCTGCTTTAATCTATCTTGGCAAAGAAAGGTTGTGCCCAGAGGCTGTGATAAAGCCAAACACACAAACCTCTGAGTTTATCTACTGTGTGAACTTTTATGGGAAGGAAGCTCATTAAGTGATGGGAGCTCTCTCTTTCAGTTGAGAAGTTTTGCCTTCAATTTTGATGAATACAAATCATTTAAAATACAATTTACCCTATTTGTTGTTGGGGACCTAAATATGCATCTAATATATATTATATATATATATATATTATATATATATAATATATATATACACACACATCTAATATATATATACACACACACACACACACACACACACACACACACACACATACACACACACACATATGTGGTACAGCACTTGCATAGACATGTGTGAAGCATTGTGTTCATGCCCAGCACTGTGGAAACCCCAAAACCAAACTAGAATAAACAATCAAAAGAGGATTCTCTCGTGTTTAACGATGTCAAACCTAATCCAGGGGAGAAGCCTGCCTGATGGTGGCTCTGCCACCCGTGAACGCTTCCTAGTCCATTCCCTTTGTGAAATCCAGCACTTTCCAACACTTCTGCAAGCCCCATCCGCTACAAAGTGCTCATCGGGATTCCTGGAGCTTCTCTTTCAGGGACAGCCTGATTCTAGGGCAGCAGTTCTCAACCTGGGGGGTTTCAACCCTTTTGGGGGTCACACGACCCTTTCACAGGGGTCACATATCGTCTATCCTGTATATCAGATATTTACATTACTACTCATAACAGTAGCAGAATTACAGATATGAAGAAGCAATGAAATACTTTTATGGTTGAGGGTCACCACAGCATGAGGCCGCCATAGGGAAAATCACCTGCATGGTGAAAGGTTTGGGAAAGCCTTTCTATCTATTCTGCATTCTTCGAAGCCATGTGTTCACAGAAATCCTTTAAGCAGTTTTGTTGGGGCTTTTAGTAAATCTGAGTGGGAACTGCACCAGGAAATTTTATCGGATCTCGTGACTTCTGCGTCTCATGGGTGGAGCCAAGACGCAAGTTCACCCTCTAGCCCGACCTCTGTAGCACGCTGCCCAATGTTTCTGTGCCTAGGCGTCGTCTCTGTGAATCGAGATCCTTGGCCTTGCTTGAATTAGGGAGGCACAAAATACTCAGGGATTCAAGACTGCGCGGCAGCCCAGAGTCCTTCTCAAAGGAAAGGTCTCAACTCCCAGTCCTGCTCAGTTCCGAGTCAGGCCTGGAACAAAAGGCCACAGGAACTAGAAAAGCTGCCCTAGCTGCTTGTCACTTCAAAGGACCAAAGAAAATAGTGTTAACCGTGAAAACAACGAGCAGACCTACAGTCGTTCTTTGATAGTGTCTCAGGACAGATAGGACAGAACACTAGGAGAGGAGAACCCGAGAAGGACAAGCTAATCAGGGTGTTGGTTTTCAGGACCATGTCTCGTTCTGAAGATTCTAGAAACACGATTTACTGGATGAACAGCTGAAGTGGGGTGGGGTAAGAATAGCAACCATGTACACTGAAGGGTGAGTGAAGAGGGACAGACGGACAGCAGCTAGCATAACAAACATAGCGCCCTAACGCTCCCCTCTTCTACTGACACCCCCTTCACTCCTCTTTCATAAAAAACAAAAAGTATTCTATGTGGCTCTTAGGATAGAATCCTTTCCTTGAACTATAAAAAGATCTAAATATTTATATTTTTCATATTTTAACATCTTAGCGATGATAAACTAGAAACAAGTATTTTAGCCTCTCTCAACAGCAAAGCTTGTGGCCTTTTTGTTTCCGAGTTAGGAATAGAACTCGAGAGCCCCGTGTATCTAGGCAGATGCTCTATCATTAGCCCATGAGTGGCCAGCCCCAAAGGCACATTTTTCTCAGGCTCTCTCAAGCTTTCTCCACAGCATTGGGAAACTTTACTGACAACATCAAGGTTGTGCTTCTGCTAATAACTGGACTCACATCTGTCTCTGGACCACTCTGACCCATTTTGAGGTGAGTACTCTGATTAGCTTTCTGTTTTAGAACGTGGTGAGCACGCTGAACACTAATTATGGCCAGTGACACCATAAAGTAAAAAGTGCATTACTGAATGCTTTCAGTTTCTCATAATGCTGGTAAGATGATATGTCATGGGGCCATTTTAGCCGCAGACATCACTCCAGAGAATTCCAAACAGATATAGACAAGTGGCACCAAGACCCATCTCCTTGCCCTCGGGCTGATTATCCCCAGGAATAGGATGTCCCAAAGCAACACTTCCCAGCCAACTGGAGTGCTGATAAGTCCAGTTATCAGAAAGAGATTGCAGTGAGTGTGATGCCCGGTGCTTGCATGTTCTTGATAGGTTAGTCATATGAAAGCTGACAAAGAAGGAAAGAGAGCAGCGATGTGGTGCAATATTAACAGGCAGCTGTCCCTGGCTTCCCGATACGCAGGATGACTGGCATTGCTGAGCGGTGTGGTCACTGCCAAAGGAATGGCCCTCTCACATTTCTTCCTGATTCGCATACGCTGCGGCCAGCTTGTCATCTCCCTCTTGGGCTTCCCAGACACTAAGTCTGGAATGAAAATTCACCTGCCTCTGAATTGGCCACCACCGGTGGGGGCAGGGGTGTGACTTGGCTTCCCAGGCTGGAAGATTATCTCACCCATCCCTAGCTATATAACGGGCTGGTGTGGAGGGGCTCCACAGGGCCAGCTCCAAGGGTTCACCCACAAGAGAGAAAAACACAAGACTCACGGCTGCCAACATGATGGTACTGAGAGTAGAGGAGCTGGTATGTAAGACCTCTCTCTCTCTCTCTCTCTCTCTCTCTCTCTCTCTCTCTCTCTCTCTCTGACAAAACCCCGTTCACCTTGACTCTTATTTGAAAATTCAGATGGTCTTTCTCAGGAATTATGTGGGGTTGGCTTGACTTCCTAAGAGAAGGTGGTCGTGTGGGTTAAAAGTAAATTTTCGTGTGCCAACCTGATGCTCATCTTAAGTGGGAGAGGAAGCCAGGCACCTGAAGGTCATCTTGGGATACCTGGAGCTGTGCTCCCTGACAGTGCACTGTCTGGAGGTGGCTGTCGTTGGGAAGGAAGGACCTCCTGTGGCATCTTTTTGTGGACAGTTACCCCAGGATGGGTAGCTTTGCTTCTGACTTCAACATCTTCTTCACATACAGGTAACAGGCAAAAAGAACAGCAGTGGGTCCACAGGGGAATTCCTTCCCGGGGAGTTCAGAAATGGGGAATATGAAGCTGCTGTTGCTTTGGAGAAACAAGAGGACTTGAAGACGCTTCCGGTCAACGGTGTGAACCTGGGGGAGGAACAACGGAAAAGTGAGAAATTGCGTGAAGCAGAGGTAAGGACCTCCCACGAAATCTATTAGTGGGAGTGGGGTACGGAGGTCCCTGAGGAAGAGGGGAAGAAAGAAGGACAATAAATAAAAAAACGTTCTAAGATGTCTCTTCACCAGATTTGAACCATGTGATTCGAAGAAGCGGTGTACATGGAAATGACTGGGGAAATCATTTTTGGATTCCTCCTAGTTGAATCAATGACTGAATGTGCTGTGACCACATTTTGATCAAAGGACAGAAAGATAATGATAACCAGAAAAACTCCAATATCACACACTGCCCACAGATCATAGAATAAGCTTACTATGTTTATTGAAATGTATTGATTTTTTTTATAGATTACTAACACAAATTAGAAGTGCAGCAGCAATCTCTGTTTCAGAGACTCTTGGGAGAGAATGGCATTGGTATTTGAGAACTTTATCTGTATTTTCTATTCGTGGGTAAAACATATGTTAGTTTTTGAGAATGAGAAAACAAATTCTATAGAAATCTGGGGTTTATGGTACTAATTACAAAATGATTACTGAGGACTATGTCATGCCTCTAACCAATTAGTCAAGGGCTAATTCTACAAGCAAAGAAAGTAAATATGACTTAGATTAAAATTAGACCCCAAATAATGAAAAAAATCACTGGAGTTAGACACTTAGTTGAAAGTGTTTTAAATTTTCCTCTTCTCAAACCATTCACACACTTTGCTCAGACTGTGCAGATTTTGTTTAGATACCACTGTAGCTAGAACTCACTATAAATATATTTTTAACACTTGATTTCTTTTCCTTTCCTTAGCTCAAAAAGAAAAAACTAGAACAAAGATCAAAGCTTGAAAACTTAGAAGACCTTGAAATAATTGTTCAGCTGAAGAAAAGGAAAAAATACAAGAAAACTAAAGTTCCAGTTGTGAAGGAACCAGAACCTGAAATTATCGTAAGGGCTGTTTGGCTATTGTACATCCATATAGGCTGCAGGGGTGAGTCCCCACATAGACTGCAGGGGTGAGTCCCCACATAGGCTGCAGGGGTGAGTCCCCACATAGGCTGCAGGGGTGAGTCCCCACATAGGCTGCAGGGGTGAGTCCCCACATAGGCTGCAGGAGTGAGTCCTGTGGAGGGAAGACAATGGCAAAGCTCACAGCCACCTTTTTTTCTTTTCCTTTTCTCTCCTTTCTCCTCAATCTTTCTCTTCTTTGTTCTTTTCCACTTTCCCCTCTACTCTTTATGACCATCCTCTCCCTTCTCCTCCTGTCTATCTCTTCCTCTTCCTTCTCCTCCTCTGTCTGTCTCTTCCTTTCCCTTCCCCTTTGTCTGTCTCTTCCTCTTCCTTCTCCTCCTGTCTGTCTCTTCCTCTCCCTTCTCCTTTGTCTGTCTCTTCCTCTTCCTTCTCCTGTCTCTTTCTCTTCTCTGTCTGTCTCTTCCTCTTCCTTCTCCTTTGTCTGCCTCTTCCTGTCCCTCCTCTTCCCTCACTTTAGACTGAACCTGTGGATGTGCCGAGGTTTCTGAAGGCTGCGCTGGAGAACAAACTGCCAGTTGTAGAGAAATTCCTGTCAGACAAGAACAGCCCCGACGTCTGCGATGAGGTAAGCCTCGTGCCTTCCTGGAGGCTGGCAAATCCAGTGGCAAAGTCTTCCACCTAAGAATTTCTCCAGCTGTTGCTACATCTGCCAGTAGCATAAAAAAGAGAATGTATTGTTCCCCTCTGCCCCACAACCCCCAATACTAGATCAGCATGATGGATCGCATGGGGCTTTTCCTGGTCTCATATAATTCTGTTTGATTTATATGAAGACAGTTCATCTTTAACTTCTTAGATCCTTGGTCTAGACTTCCATAAAGGCAAGGCCAAAAAATTACTTCTGGCGAAAGATATTATTAGTAGTGTCTTTGATCAGACCGACATTAGGAGGCAGGGGTGGAATTCCCCGACTAGTTCTGCCATTTGGCTTCCTGATTTGGAGCAGCCTATGCGCTGGCTTCATCTCAGTCTACCTGTAAGCACAGTCTCATTGGCCTAATGGTTCATCAATCCAAAGCAACTTCTCAGAAATCACGAATTTATATTGCTTCTCTGGGGGAACTGAGACAGCAGATCACACTAAAGCTGAGTTTCCTTTCTCAAAAAAAAAAAAAAAATGAATGCAATGGTTTTTGATATTCAATCTAGCAACAATTCTAGATGGAAGAGAACCACTTGATGTACTCGGCGTGTGTAAATACAGAAAGGGATGTTTCAGCATTGTGATGGTTTTTGAGATTTGAAGTCCACATCCATCCTTCCTCTGCCTTGACCTTTAGCACTTAGGACGGGTCTAGGACAGGAAGGAGGCTCAGGTTCTAGTTGCCAGATAATTATTCTAATCCTGTAATTCCAGTGAGCTCTCGCATTCGGATGCATAAAGAACTGCTGGCCTTTCTATCAGTTAGGTCATCACAGACCCAGCTTCATAGCTCTTAAAGGATTATGCAAATTTTTATACGAACCACCATCTCTTGCTTTAATCTCCGACAGTATAAACGGACTGCTCTCCATAGAGCATGCTTAGAAGGACACTTGGCAATTGTGGAGAAGTTAATGGAGGCTGGAGCCCAGATTGAATTCCGAGATATGGTAAATATATTTCTTTCTTGGAAATGAGCCAAAATAAGCAGACCTTCTGAAAAAGCACAGGAAAATGTTCAGTGTGTGTGTGTGTGTGTGTGTGTGTGTGTGTGTGTGTGTGTGAACCAAAAAACTGGCCCAATTGGATTGAAAATTGATCTGAGAAAATCAGTCAGAGGCTCATTTCCCCTTACCTAGGGGAGGTGGATGATGAGACTAGATCATATGGAAAGTATTTTCCATACATTCTGAAAAGGAGAGGAGAGAAGAGGAGGAAGTGAAAGCTGTTGAGCAGAATCCAGTAACCTCAGCAGAGAGTTTGGGTCATTATCAAATCAGTAGCTTTCCTGGCCTTTCAACGCCCCAGTCTTTCCATCAGAAAGTGCAGCCTGCTCCCAGCCCCTCAGCGGCCAGCATCACATGAGAATCTCCTAGCTGCACACTTTATATGATGGATGCCAATTGCCACCAATGAGATTTGAAGCTAGGCTGCATATAAAATGAATCACAGCTAAGGAAAGTGGCTGCTATCAGACCGTAACAATTCAGCCACTGTGATTTCCGTAAAGACCAGTATACAATGTATTTTATACCCTGAAGATTGAACTGGAAAAATGCTTCATTTATTTATATGCAGCTCAATTTGACATTATGATAGAATGGAAAACGAATAAAAAAAAAAATCTAAAGAACTTAGCCTGAGTTGAACCAAAGGACAAAATATTGGAAAGAAAATGAAGGAACTAATAATAAGAAAGTTTGGATGAAAAGACACCCAAACCCCCAAGTTTGGAATCTGGAAAGTTCAGAGATGTACCAAACAAAGCAAAGAAGTGACAATCTCTTCTAAGAGCAGTGTACAATGACCACAGTGATTGACCGCACAGAGCCAACAGGGGCTGGCCAAAGAAAAACAGGCACCTGGGAGAAATTGATAGATCCAGATGAAGGTATTTTGGACTATGATCAGACCTATTAAAAGCTTTCTAAGGACATCCACAAGTACAGCCATTCAGACACTCTTTAGCTGAGATGTTTAGTGGGAATCTCAGATGTGACCCTCAAGACCGGGAAAACCCAAACTGATTATCAGTTGCCCATATTTTCCCAGGAGTTTAAAACAAAAGACCCAAACCCCATCCCGGAAAAGATTCTCCATCACACTATCTTGTCTTGTGTTTTTTTCTTTCCCAAATAGCTTGAATCCACGGCCATCCACTGGGCATGTCGTGGAGGAAACCCAGATGTCCTGAAACTGTTGCTGAACAAAGGAGCCAAAATCAGTGCCCGAGACAAGGTATTTCCCTGTCCTTCCTTAGGCTTCTGTTTCCTTGAGAGTCCCACCCACCCACCCACGGAGGTCTAGTCCTTATTCTGCTAGTACTCTGCTAGTCCTTATTCTGTGAACACCTCGGTCCCACGCCCACTTTGCACATGCCTTGAGGTCTCAGACAGTGTCTGTTCTCACCCCTTCCACCATTTTCTTATTTTTATTTTTATTATTTTTTATTTTTTAGCTGCTCAGCACAGCGCTGCATGTGGCGGTGAGGACCGGTCACTACGAGTGCGCTGAGCACCTCATCGCCTGCGAGGCGGATCTCAATGCCAAGGACAGAGTGAGTAGCTGACGAGGCTGTGTCAGCATCAGCTGCTTTGAAATCAGCCAGACAAGCTGGGGTATTCTGGCGGGACTCACTTCCTGGCTTCCCACTTACCATACCTGCTTATCCTTCTTCAAGGAAGGAGACACCCCACTGCATGACGCTGTGCGGCTGAATCGCTATAAGATGATTCGACTCTTGATGACCTTCGGTGCGGACCTCAATGTCAAGAACTGTGTAAGTAGTCAAATCAAGGGCCCCGACTCTTCTGCTTCTTAGTTTCCAGAATTTCTCAAATATTTGAAAGTATTATGTCCATGGTAATAACTTTGGAGACATACTGATGGTTCAAATGTCTCTATTTGCATAAGGAGAGGGTAAGACTTGGCATGAATTCGGGTCTTAGGGTCAAACTAGAGGGGAAGACTAGAGATTCTGATCTGATCTTGGAGCCTAATAGTTCTTTGAACAGTTGATCTTGAATGCAGGATGGTCAATATTATTCACCTTTAAAACACACATTGTGGGGCTGGAGAGATGGCTTAGCAGTTAAGAGCACAGGTTGCTCTTCCAGAGAACCTGAGTTCAATCCCTAGCAACCACGTGCTGTCTCACAAGCATCTATAATGGGATCTGATGTTCTCTTCTGGTGTGCAGGCATAGCACTTGCATACGTAAAATACATAAATAAATCTTTTTTAAAAACCCACATTGGATAATTCCAACCTGCCTTGGTCATTCCTGGCTGAAGAGACCCCAGAGAAGGTAGAAATATATACACCAACCTTTCCCAAAATAGCTCCCAATTATCCAGAACTGAAATTAATCAATATCAAATCTGGAGAATTCCAAATAGTCCTATGCTCACAAGAATGTAAAATGTTGCCGTTGCTTCCGGGAGTCACCGTGCTCTTTCTGGTTTTTGTTTTTTTGTTTTTTTGTTTTTTTGTTGTTTTTTTTTTTTAAATAGCTACCATTCATTTTCCACTTTGACTTATAAGCATGTGTCTTAAAATAATTTCTTACATTATTTTAAGTCCGAACATGTTAATTAAACCTCATCTTTATGCAGGGAATGTAAGCAACTTTCCCTCTTGGCTCCAATTCCCATATAAACATCATTTATCATAGCTGCAGGAGATAAGGGTCCCTCCCTTCCTTCCTTCCTTCCTTCCTTCCTTCCTTCCTTCCTTCCTTCAAGCAATAAAAGACTATAAGCAGAAATCATTGGCATGCATATAGTCACTAGGACCAGGCAGGTGACAAATGATGTCAATGAGAGAGACTATGGTCTATGCAGGTGCTCTTGATGGTGGCTCCTGTACCAGTACCTTGAGGCATTGTGGATCACAAGTCTTTCCTGATTCATATTCTCTCTCTCTCTCTCTCTCTCTCTCTCTCTCTCTCTCTCTCTCTCTCTCCCCTAACCTGAGCAAAATCTAGTCTATATTGATTAGCATATCAAAGCTTCCAGTCTGCCACCTCTGGGATCAAGAGCCCTTCTGAGCTGAACACAGATAGAAGTACTTAGGACTTCTCATGTCTAAGGAGAAGAATTGAGAAGTGGTCTGGTTTTAATATGTGTAAAGATCCTGAGACATGTGCACAAGGGAGATCAAATTTCTGTCTGAAAAGTATTTATTTGCTTCACTAACATCAATTTCAAAGAAAGTAAATTTTATAAGACGCCCCAGTGAAAATTCCGAGACCTACAGAGCAGTCAGCGGCTGGGCGGCAGCTGATCCGTCACCCATGGCTTGGTGGCAGTATACTTACCATTTGTCTTATGAACTCAGGAGCTGACTTCTAGATCCCTGGTCTCAGGAGAGATAATACATCCTCACAACCCTTTCTTCAGGGTTCTAGAAATACCTACAAACATTTTTGAACCTTATAATGACTTGAGGTGTTACGTTAGCATGTAGGGACCAGGGATTTTTTGCCAATAGCACTGATAATTCCATGGATGCTAGATGGAAAAGCCAATAAAAGTAACATGAAAAACAGGGACAGGATAGTTTAAATAGTGAGTATGTAGATCACTCATAGTAAAACCCATATACTTTGATAATATAATAGGTGCAGAGAGAGCAAACTGACCGGCACCTCACACCTGAAGTCAAATTTCCCTTTCTTCTGTATAGGCTGGGAAGACCCCCATGGATCTGGTGTTGCACTGGCAAAATGGAACCAAAGCAATATTCGACAGCCTCAAGGAGAATGCCTACAAAAGCTCGCGCATAGCTACATTCTGAGAAAAGAGACGCAACAGGAGCTGTTCGCAGGCATTTTCAAAGCATTTCCCAACAGAAGAGCAACCAACAATAAAATCCAGCTTTTGTTTGCCAGCCAAATAGGGAGATGTGCTTAAAGAAGCTTCAGGAAAGCACCGGGTTATAGGTGTTAAAATGTCCTCTAGTGATGGTCACCATTTTTATTTATTGCTACTTATTTATTTATTTATTTATTTATTTCATAGTACCGGTATTCAGGCTTTCATGAGCATCATTTTGGGGGGGAGCAAGACTTATTATGTATGTAACATTCAGAGTCTTCCCATAGCTCTTAAATCGAGTGGGTGAATGGTGTCTAATTGCACCCCTTTGTGTTCTCACTTGCATAAAGCTATTCAAGGTATTTTTAAAAGGCAAGGGTTGATGCCCGTAGCCCTTCTCTGAATTCTCACTGCTGATATCTGAACTAAGCAACAGAAGGCATGCAGTAATGCAGAAGGGAATGGAAGCAGTTCTGCAGGACCAGCCGGAGCTGAGGCTTGACACTCGCCCACAGATTTGGTTTGGTTTGGTTGTTTACCAGATCACACGATATCCCAAGGTGAAGGCAACGTCATGAGTGTGCATGTAGGGAGATGGAGGGAGCAGGCAATGGGGCCACGATGAACTGAGTTCAATGAAAGAAAAAGTAAAAAGGACACGCACTGTAAATGTATAAATGTATATTGTGTTGTATGTATATTTTATATTCATAATAAATGCAAACTAATTCTCTGATGTTTTCTAAGTCTGTCAGTTCAGTGGTAGGGATTTCTCATGTAAAAGAGGCCATCTAGGAAGGGGCTCATTTGTCAGTGTTTTCCAGCTTTTTCAGATTAGAAATCTTGGTGGCTCAGTAGTTAGGAGCACCGAGGGTCTGAGTCCAGTTCCCAGGAGCACATGCGGACTTGCGGCAATCCATAAAGAGGGTGGCAGATCTGATGCTCTCTCCTTATTTCATAGGTACCAGGCATGCATGTGGTGCACACACATACATGCAGCAAACCCCTCATGCACATTAAAGTAAACCTAAAAAGAAATTAATAAGAAATGAAGGAGAAAGAAGAGAGGTGGAGGAAGAGGAGGAGGAGAAGGAGGAAGAGGAGGAGGAGGTGGAAGTGGAGGAAGAGGAGGAGGAGAAGGAGGAAGAGGAAGAGGAGGAGGAGGGAGAGGAGGAGGAGGAGAAGAAGGAAGAGGAGGAGGAGGAAGAGGAGGAGGAGGAGGGAGAGGAGGAGGAGAAAGGAGGAGGAGGAGGGAGAGGAGGAAGAGGAGGAAGAGGAGGAGGAGGAGGAGGAGGAAAGAAATATCTTGTAGAAACCATAGTCTCAGTATTTATGGAGTGACAGATCTCCCAGGGATCTTGATAAACTGAAGAATTGCCCTCAGCTGGTCTCAGGTGGGGGGACAGTGAATCTGCATTCTGACTAGCTCCTGCCACTGAATTACAATACAAAAAAAACCCCCCAAAAAACAAAACAAAACAAATAAACAGTTGTTGTTTTGCTCCAATGACGTGGAAAAAGAGACCCCTGGTGGGAAGAATGATTGCTGCAGGTTTAATAAGCAATTTTTAAGTTCTCATCTGGGCTTCTTGACCAGGCCTATCAATCACTGTATTTCGGACAGGAACTGACAGGATCAAAGGCCCCTCCCCCACTGAGAGAACATTCTGGGTCAATGGCTTTTGACCTCCAGCAGGAAAAGGTTTGTTGCCAAATGCTGAGCAGAGGTGCTAAAAGGTGAGAAAAAGATTGTCTTTGAGCTCCCGGAGTAGACAAGTATAAAGAAATAAGTAGAAATAAATATGTAAGCCTAGTCTATTTTAGGCCCAATGAAGGGAACTGTGGAATGCTTTCTCTGGGCGTCTAAGATGTGGAGGCCTATATATGATGGAGACGGGGCAGTTATGGTTTTTTTGGAGGTGGTAAGATTGAAGAACATTCTGAAAAACAAACAAGGAGAGCGTGGACAAGCCCAAGGATGTGGGGAACGTTTGGAACTTGGGACATACAATCTGAGGAAAACTCATGTCAATCTCCAGCATGGTGCTCCTCTGAAACTCACACCAAGTAGAACTGTTCACGAACCTCTTTTTATTCGTGCCTCCGCCACTCTGGGAGAGTATAGGCACAGTCTGTAACCAAGACATTGCCCAACTACACAACCACGGACACACATGGGTTGGGTTGACGACCACAAATGTTTTGGGTCCCTTTCTTTCTGTCCCCCTCTCACATCAAGAACCGAATGGCAGATTTATTCTCTCAGTGTTCTTCCTCTGCCACCCCAGAGCATCTCTTCCTGGCCACCTGGACAGAGATCTAAGTCTGCGGTTCTCAACCTTCCTAATACTGCTACCCTTCAATACAGTTCCTCAAGTGGTGGTGACTTCCAATCATAAAATTATTTCATTACTACTTCATAACTATAATTTTGCTATTACAAATCATAATGTAAACCCCTGTGTTTTCCTATAGTGTAGTCGACCCCTGTGAAAGTTATTCCACCCCCAGGGGTCACGACCCACAGGTTGAGAACAATTCATCTAAGATATGGGAATCCAGTAAATGTTCCCAGGACAGTATTTCTCTTGCTCGTGTCGATATCTGTCTGGTATAACATGGACGCGATAGTATCTGACCAAAGTGTCTTATTTGAGCCTCTTTGCCCCAAAGAGCTGGGGGCTAAAAGGAGAAAAGACTTAAAAATAAGCTTTGCCCTGTCACATGTAAACATTTGTACTAATAAAGAAGTGGAGGGCACGAGAGACAGTGTAGAATGAAAGCAGGCGGGCAGAGGCTGGCCCTTTCTATAGCTCTGTCTTTGTGAGTGGAAAAAGAGAAAGATCTAAGGGGAAAATTCCATTTCTATCATACAGATAGGTCTCAAAAGTCCCTGTCACCTCCTGACCAACTCTTTGTTTATGGTCTTTTATCTTGTTATCTTTTTCTCGCGGAAGGACATATTTCACAATGGAGAGTTCTGGAAGTTATTCTTGACTTTATTTTCACTCAGAGCTTTTGGTTGTGACCAAGTGTTATCAAAACACTGACTTCTTGTCCACTGTATAATCTGTGCCCTCCAACCTAGGCAGAGCCTGCAATATCAGGATTTTCACACATCCCTCTTTGGAAAAAAAAAAAAACACTGTTTCTGTGTGTATACATACACACACGCGTGCACGTGCACACACACACACACACACACATATATATATATACATACATATATATGAGAGAGAGAGAGAGAGAGAGAGAGAGAGAGAGAGAGGAGGGAGGGACGGAATGTGTGTACCATGTGTGTTCAGGAGCCCACAGAGGCCAGAAGAGGGTGTGGGATCCCCTGGAACTCGAGTTACAGGCGGTTTGAACCATCCAATGTGGGTGCTGGGAATTGAACTCAGGTCCTCTGGAGGTGAAGCGAGCGCTGAGACCATCTCTGGCCTCACCTCTACTGTTTTTAGTTGTGGGTGAAGTTTCCTAAAAAGCAAATCTGATCCAGCCAGTCTCCTCTTTCCAATTTTTCAATGGTGTCCCATTTCTCTTGGGATCACATGCAAACTCCTTGTCCTAAAATATCTTTAAAAATTGGGTGCTGCTCTTCTTTATTAGTTTCAATTCTGGGGATTAAACCCAGGGCCTCATGGACACAGGCAAGTGCCCAGGCCTGAGCTGACAGCACCCCGCAGTCCCTCAATACTCCCATGCCCTGTTCTGTATTCCTTTGTTGCTTTCTTGTAGCAGGATCTCCCTGCATTGCCCAGGGTGACCTGACTTTGAACTTGTGGTTGACTATGTGTGGGCTTAGAAGTGACACGGCACAGGTCAGAGACCATCTGTGATGTTAGCGCTCTGCTTCCAGTCACTTTTAACCTGCCCCTTTCATCTACGCTCTCTCTTTTTTTTTAAATTTTGTTTGCTTGAGATTTTTCTTTTTTATTAGATGTTTTATTTACATTTCAAATGTTATCCCCTTGGCTGCTTTCCCCTCAAAAAATTCCCTATCCCATCCCATCCCCCCCCATATACATATAGATACATTGACTACTCTCTTTGGGCCTCTGGCTGCTACACCTGGTCCCCATCTCTCTCCCCCTCCCCCCTCTCCTCACATGGCTCAGGGTCATGTCCACTCTGGACTCTCCGAGATGTCCCTGCCTCTGACTATGTTTGTCCACATATCTGTAATAAACTTTCTCTTCCACCAACATAGGAATAATCATGTTCTTTCCTTTAAATTTTTATGAACAACTTACTTTAGATGTCTTAATAAATGCTATTTTGTTTCAATGTGTATGGATCATTTACCTAATCTTGTTGAGTGTTTAATCTTCCCATCATTTTACACATTGTAGGAATGAATACCCATATGCATATACTGTTTCTACCCAGATAGTTCTTTTTATTCTTTTTCCTAAGACAGGAAGGATCTCAGTATGTAGCCAAGGCTGGCCATAAACCTCAAAGATCCTCCCAAATGCTGAGATTATGGTGTGAGCTCTAACTTTACTTACTTTTGAAGAATACATTGTAGAAATATCTATAAGGTTAACATCAAATTATGGCCACTTTCAAAATAGTCTACAGTCTTTCCCAATTGTGAAAACAGTAACTTTATATCTGTTTTAAACTTTCCCAACCTAACCAGCAAACATATCATCAGCAACTAGTAAAGTCTGGCATTTTCATGTTTGTTGAGTGCTTTCTGATCCTTATTTGCTCTATTTTTTTTTTATGAAGTTGGTCCCTCTTGAAATGAGGATCTTATTCAAGGGCTGTATTTACAGAAGGCATGTTCTGCAGAGGGGAAATAGGACAAGATGAAAGATGGAAGGATGTGGTCTTAGCTATCCTCAGCTAAGTCCTTGAAATGTTCAGCTCTGGCTCCCGGCTAACCTCACAGTGAAGTCAGACTTCCCAGGCATTGTAGGGTAAGGTTAATGCTCTGGGGGAAGGGTATTTCTTAGTACCTAACATCTGAAACATCGGAGGATAGGGATCTGGACAGACACTAGTGGTACTTACCATGGCATTGTGTTTGAGCTAAGATCTATGTAGCCTAACTGGTCTTGCTCTCTGTGTGGCCCTGCTTTGCCTCGAAGTCATGACTGGCCTTCC
The DNA here is from genome assembly GCA_036184795.1 of Tokudaia tokunoshimensis. Lineage (NCBI taxonomy): Eukaryota > Metazoa > Chordata > Mammalia > Rodentia > Muridae > Tokudaia > Tokudaia tokunoshimensis. The sequence goes on along the minus strand of BTHU01000001.1, from coordinate 154,819,820 downwards.
CCATCTTCTCGAATGCTGGGATTCCGGGTCTGCAGCACTCATCCGTGCTGGATGTTCATGTTTGAAAGAACAATTCAGGAATGGTGATTCCAATTTCTCTCAAAGATAACTTGAAGGTGACTTTCCTAGATTGTATTGTTTCCAGCAGAATATTCTAATTTTGTAGTGCTAGAGACTGAACCCACAATTCAGTGTGAGCCCCATTCCCAGCTTCTGACATATTTTCATAGAAATCAAATGACATTTAACTTTATGGTTTCAATGATCATACTTGAGTCTATTACAATCTAAGATCTTTTTAAAATCTACATTTTGTCTTTTCACTTGTTTTAGAGAGGGGTCTTGTGTAGCCCAGGCTGGCCTTAAACGTGCTATGTACCTGAGAATGTCGGTCAACAAAATTCTCTTGTTCCTGCATCCCAAGTTCTAGGTAAGGATACAGGTTCACATCACCTCCTGGCTTCTTGTTTTTCTGTGCTATTTTACAAATTTAGTTTAAATTTAAATCTTCAAACCACCTGAATTTAGTGTGGTTGTGTTGGTATAGAGATCTTAGTTTTGTTTTTTTCTCCTAAGGGTAAGAGTAGATAGTGAGTGGATACTTTCTTTGACAGGCCCTGCTCTAATGCTTCTAGGAATGTTAATTATTTAATGTTGGCAGTAATGCCATCTGTAAGTAAAAAGTGAGGGAGAGGGAGATTACAGTTTTTTCCCTTCAGTCTGTGCACTTTAACACACTGTACTAACTTCCCCAGAGAACCAGATGTTCCCGTATCCCAAAGTGAACCACCCAGCATATACCTGGGGTGTGATCCTGTGCTCCCGCTTTCACTGACCATTCTGCATCTGTCTCATTAGGAAGCAGAAGTGACGAATTACGTGCTTAGGTAATTTTCTCTTTATGAAGATCTAGACCCTTAGCCCATGGGATAGTGACACTCACACGCAGGGTGTTTTTCCACCTCAATTAACTAATCACTCTCAGTCTATGGACTTGTCTCCCAGTGATGCCAGATGCTGTCAAATCGACCATCGATGCTCATGATCACAGTCTGTGTTTTACTGCTCATCTGTTGATGTCTAGGATGGTTTCCTGTGAATAGTACTCAATGAACAGCCAATGATGCTTGACTTACAGTCCTCATGCTTTACACGTGTGCACAAACTCCACAGATGTACCTATTCAAGATTCCCCCACTATTCTTGCCTCTTTCATTGTAGTCACATAGGCCAAGTTGGCCTCAAACTTGTGATCTTTCTGCTTCAGTCACAGCTGGGAACCACCACACCTGGCACTTGTCAAGGATTTTCATTGCTACGTATAAAATTAAGAGTACTGATTTTTATTACATTTTTGCTATCTATTTGAATATTAATTTCTCCTATTTCTATGGAAAGAAAAAAAACACTAAAAAGGACTGAGGTAGCCTCACAGTCCCGGACTAAAGCCTCGCTGACCTGACATGCTTCCTTCTTAGTATTTGGTTTCAGCACCTACGTCCGGGAAACAAACGAGCATAAGCACTCTTTTGAACACCTCCTTCCCACCTTCAGAACGCTGTTCTTCGTTTCCTTCAGTAAATCCCACTACATCCTTGGGTCCTTACATCAACATGGTATAAATGCAGGTATTTATAGAAAAGGCTACCTACTCAGCCTAATAAGCTTGTTATTGAAAATTATTTCCAAAGGATTTTTGTTTTTTTGAGCCAAATGCTTTGAACCTTGTAGTAACTAGGAGAATCACTACTAGCTATTGAGGGATTTCTAACTAAAGGGAGGAATATATCTTACGGACAGCTTGAAGGCAGGAGGAAAGGAAAAAAGGGGACAAGTAACTCTTCCGAGCGTCCTTGAGGGAGGCTTTAACTCAAGCAGTACATGACAGAAGAGCTTAACAAATAATCAGTTGGCTAAAGTGACCCCCATAACACGGCTTAAGTCTTCAAAATAACTACATTTTTGGATAGTAAAATTTAAAAATCCATATGTACCAAGTTAATTAATTTATTTTCAATGTCTTACAATACTGAGACATCTTATTTCAGTGTATCTACTGTTATTCATTACTCACATGAAAGATAAAATAGTTTTTCTCTTAAAGTATATTTAAATTAAACTGTTAGTCTTTAAAAAATGCTTCACTGGGTTTTATTTAAAGCTGTTTTAATGGTCGACTGTTGGTTTCTAGTTTAATGAAAATATCAACTCAGCAGAGTTTTATTTTTACATTGACGAGCTATGAAGGGGAGGAGGCAGTGAGACGGAGACTCTGGCCTTCCTCTCAGCCTTCACATTTAGGTTTCTTGCACACTGGAAGAGATTCATCATCTGCTTCTGATGACCGAGGTTTCTTCACTGTAGAAATAATTCCAAAAGCAGTGTTTCTAGTTTCTGTAAGATAGAAATCACATTGAATAAAGAAAAAGGTTTTGCTTATCTCTGTTTTTTTTGAGACAGGATCTCACCATGTGGCCCAGGCTGGCCTTGAACTCCTTACACAGTTCAGCCAACTCTGATCCTCCTGCCTTAGCCTCCTAAGAGCCAGATTACAGGTGCTGGTTTAACCAGCATTACCCCATTTTCTTTGGCTTATAGCCCAGTAAATAAGAAAACCACAGAGAGCTCTCACGGGTGCAGATGCCATTTATGATCCGTATTTTTATCTAGTTCGTTCCTAAGGATTTCCTCTTAGATAAGCTGCAGAGTGGGATTCTCCACTGCTCTCTACACGCCGCCATCTGATGCCATCAGAACCAGCCATAGCACCGGTCTAGCATCTCTTTATGTGAGGAAAGGCGATGGAGAAACCCAGTACAGGTGCAGGAGCCACTTCCACTGCTCCCACCCACAGCAGGGGTTGCGCTGAGCTCGCTCTACAGCCCACACCACCATGCTCACGAGGTTACCTCTGCACTGTCCAACAGAGGCCTGGGATATAGCAGCCACCTAACATGCTTGCCAACAGGACACAAAGTCAAACTCAAGTTTATCAATCCTTTATGTATGCTAGTAACGAAGGGAAAAAGACGGGTTGTTTTGTATGCTTGGTCAGTTTGGTAGTAGAGTTGAACTTATATTTAGACGACTTGTCTTAAGCACATGTTACCAGGCCAGGCACTGTCACATGCAGTATATAAGATCCTTAGCAGTGGTTTTTAAATGTTCAAAATGCTGGGTAAGTACACCACAAATAGACATAATAGAATGAAGGCACACAGGGCAATCACTGATTGATGAACTAAGGAGCACACTGAAAAGTGACCCTTGGAGGAAGGAGGAGGAGCAGCACTGCAGGAGGTGTGGGCTCCGCCTCATCGTGGGCCTCACACTCCACCAGGTACACAGACGGTCCGTGTGCAGACCGCGGGAGAAGTCCAGGAGTCAGAGCGAGCTGTCTCAGAAGCCAGGGGACTAATGGGAGGTGGTGTGAGGGAGCACGCCCAGGAAGCCCGGCCTGGGGTTAGGAAGGGGATCTGCACAGAGGACTAACGGGGGACTGGGGGGTATGGGGTGTAACTAATACGCGCGAAGCGGACTAATAGCTGTGAGGGGTGCTGAGTGGCAGAGAATATGCACAAGAGACTAAGGGGGGTGAGAAAGGAGGATGGAGGGGCATATGCTCAAAGCACATTTACTAGAGTTGCAAAATATGGCCTTATGGACTGGAGAGATGACTCAGCAGTAAAGAGCACTGACTGCTCTTCTGAGGGTCCTGAGTTTAAATCCCAGCAACCACATGGTGGCTCATAACCATCCGTAATGAGATCTGATGCCCTCTTCTGGTGTGTCCGAAGACAGGTACAATGTACTTACATATATATAAATACTCTTTTAAAAAAATGGCATTATGTAACCTAGTATAATATATTTACATAACCAATCACCGCCCCCCCAAACCCACCCAAAATATATAACAGTAGATACATGATCATGTAAACCAAAACAAGAAATATTCTGAGTTATAATAAAAACAAAAGTTACATTCTGAGATAGATGGATTTAAAAAAAATTATGTTTCTGTTTTTTTACTTAATGGTTTGATGCTTTCCTTTTCTGTTATAAAATACTCTGATAAGAGCAACTCATATAGTAATTGGTTTCTTTCAGCCCACAGCGCAAGGGTAGAGTCCATCACAGTAGGGAGCTCGGGGCATAGGAGCAGGGCCTGAAGCACTGGCCACATCACACTCCCACCAAGGAGCACACGTCTGAGTGCCAGTGCTCGGCTTGCTTTCTCTACTTTATACAGTCCAGGATCCTTACCCAGGAGTAGGGTTTTCTCACATCCATTAACCAATCCCTCACAATCCCAGGGGCTCACTGTAATCTAGATAAGCCCTCACAGGCGATTCTGGAACGAGATGGTTCTAGATCCTGTCAAACTGACACTACTATTCCCACTTCTGTTTCTGAAACTTATTTTTTTATTTTAGCAGGGAGAAAGACCATCCAGAGAGAAGCAGGAGAGATGTGTCAAAAGCCTCTGAAAATGTGGGTAGCGGACACTGTGTAGTTTGAAAGAACACATTCAACAGTCATTCTGCAATGCAAACTACATACAATGTACACACTACAGGAAGTAAGGCCTGAAATGAGGGCAAGGAACAGTGTAGGGTTAGAGTTGGCTGAGAAGACCCCTTACAGGAACTCCATAGGGGGATAATAAAAGCCACCTATGCCGATTATTTGACGATAACCTGCCTCTAACAAGACCATTCCGATTTTACATGAGTAAGAACATGCTCACCTCCATGGAGACATACGGCCCGGCAATTTGTAGACACGGCAGCCTTGCCTTCGTTCTCAGACAGTCCGAACAGCAACCCTCTGACAGGGTCGTTAAAGACTTCAACCCAGAGTCAGCCGAGGGTAGGAGACAACACACACACAAACGGAGGATGGCTCACCTGCTCACAGCGGCAGACAGACTACCTCAGTTCTTAGCTCAACTGAGACCTGCACCCAAGAAGTCTCATTCAAGTCTGTTTTATCCTGTACAGTCCCTTGTCTCTCTTTTCTGCCGCTTAATCCAAAAACCAAGAAAAGAAGAAGAAGGCTACAACTGGTTGTGACTGGTTTCTGAGGCTGCTGATTAGTAAACTTACAACTAAAGGTAAGAAAACATCAGGCTAAATTCGAACAGAACTTTTGATTACATTTCCTAAGGGAAAATTCTAGTTCAGTGTGATGGCTCAGCAGGTAAGGGCACCTGCTGACAACCCTGTGGCCTACGAAGGATGCCCAGGACCCACAGATGGAAGGAGAGAACGACTTCCTGAAGTTGTCTCTGATCAACACCCAATAGGAACACAGGTTTTAATCAGAACATTGTGAGGATACAGGTTTGCCACATCATATGGTCCTCTTATTTCCAAAGGCTAAAATAAAAATGGAAAATAAAATGAGATGTTGTTAACATTTCAATTATTTACAGTAAGTAAGGTTCAACTAAGTATCCAAAGATAAGTAAATTTCATAAATTAAGATCCTTACAATTGTCATAAGTTTCTAAAATATATAATAAACCCTATAAAGGGTTGTTTACAAGGTAAAGGGAAAAAGAAAATCACTTTATTCTAGTTAATTCACAAATACAAACATTCAAAGGCAAAACCAATCACCGTGGGCAAATCAGCTAAAGCACACACAGGCAATTCACCACACTGCTTCGTCAGCTGCTCTAAAAGCATAGCGTTTACAACCACGGGTCAAAGCATTCCATGCTATGTATGCTTACCCTTTCTGCAGCACTGGACAGAATCACATTCTATAAAACAGAAAGTGAGCAACATTAATCTTAGATAATTAATAAAGTAATTGAAGAACTGTGTAGAACAAATGACCAGCCACCCCGTTTTAACATTTAAGGCTGAAATACCAAGATGAGGTAAATCATTAATGAGAAAGCATCGAAAGCTCTCACGTCACACTCAAGGCAGCCAACTAAAAAAAGCAGAATAAACTCTGTAAATAAATCTTAGTGCAGATGAATTAAAAGCTGTAACTTTAATTTACTCAGAGATAATCAACTGTTATCTACAGAAGTCTTTTCATTGTAGCAAACTGCAAATCCCTTATCAAAACTAGAGGCTTTCAGCACATCTTTCCTCCATCTCTCACTCCTCCTTTGGGAGTTTTTACAAAATCTTGTAAAGCTCATTGAAATCGAAGAGTTTAGTGTCTTGAGAATTTTCTGCTTAAGGCAAGGACTGGGTTGACAATAGGATACACTACTAAACCGCCAGAGGCAGAAAGCATCCTCGGCACTCGCTGGAACTATACCTTTCCTTTGCAGATCTGCATCAAATTGAGGGCATTGGAGATAGTGTACCTTCTCATCGTTGCGTCTCTGATAGCAGGACCATAGACAAGTTCAAAGCCCAGGCCTCGCTCAATTGCCTTTACCAGAAATAAAGAAGACAAAGTGTAAACTGCCAAAGACAAATACATTAACCACTTCCCTCGGCAGTCGCTCTCGCTTCCCTTCTCCCCTCTATGCATGTCTCCCACGTGGCAGGGGCCTGGCTTACACAGACCACAGCTCCGCACCCTATCCACAGTGAGAAAGACAGACACGAGGCTCTACTTTAAGACAGAGCTTATGTCAGCCGTGGGAAGCTACCTACACAAACAGGAACCGCAGAGGCGGCGGCGGACAGCAGAGTCTGTGCAGTGTGGAGGCGCACAGGGCTACTACTTACCCAGTCCAAAGAAAAGGCTGCACTTCCCATTTGCAGGGAAACTGAGCCAACAGAAAGCCAAGCAACTTGACCCAGGAATGAAGGAACAGGAGATGAAGCCCTGAAGGTCCCGGGGAAGGAAGAGAACTTCACACCCACGTCATTTACTACACATAGCTGAACAACTGAACAATGACGGCCATGGCTAACAGAATGCTATGTGTGAAGAACAGTGCTACTTAGACAAGCCCTGTGGCAGAGACCCAGACACGTGCCCACCCCACGTTGTTTAACATTGTTTAAGGTTCACTGAAAGCAAGGGGAAAACCTGAGGGGATCTTAGTATGGAGGCAAGAATCAGACAGGAACTTGCTAAAGTCATGCAGGTTACAGTGGCTCACTGAACAAGCCCCATCCAGGCAGGACGGTGTCAGTCTCTGTAGGTGAGCTTCAATGCATCTCACTGCTCAGTCCCCAGGAGTGCGGGCACTGATCTCACAGACCTGAAGTCACCTAGAGGTATACAACGAAGGCTCCTTCTGTTCTCCTTCCTTGAAATTTCTTTTTCCACGCTCCACCCCCACCTTTCTTTCCTTCCGTCCTCTGGTCTTAGGGCTGTAGCTTATAGATTTTCCTACATCTTTTTCCCACTTTGAATCCTGTGGTTTGTATTCCTTCTAGGAACGGCATTTACTGCAACAATGCTGGCACTGCAATTACACATGCACCTCACTTCCTTGCCCAGCTTTTATCTTCTTACAGCTGGTATAACAGCTCCTCCTTGTAAGGCAAGGCCACACACACACACACACACACACACACACACACACACACACACACACACACACACACACGATACCGTTCACTGTGGAATACTAGGAATTGGGATGAACCTGGTGAAGGAAATCCACAGGTAAAGGTCATTTCTAGTTAACGCCTCAGCTATTTCTTTTACCAAAGTTAATTAGACACAGGAGCTCAATTCATATTTCCCTACCTTCCATCTGCAGACATAAACCATTGGGCAGCAGGAAGATGGCGGGAATTAAGGATGTGAGCAATCTGGTGCTGGATGATCAGATCCCTAAGTGCTTCTAGTTGAGTGAATTTAAACTTTTAAACTTGTATGGGAATTACAGCAAAATAAAGACTCCCTCTGAGAGAGAGGAACAGGGAAAATAGGATAGAAATGCCGGCTTATTTTCTTTCACATATGATTCTGGTCTTGGTACATAAATCAGGTTCATTTTAAAACTGCTAAGAAAACTCTTGAGAAAAAAAATTAAAGGTAATGTGGTATTGAAGGCTGTGAGTATTTCTTTTATAAAACTTTACCATTTTAGATGAATAAAATACAGTCATTACCTGGTCTCCTGCTCCTGAGAGCATTTTTATGTAAATTGCTGTAAGCTCATCATGTGATTGTTCATAATAATGTCTTCACAGAGAAGGACAGAGCCTGCCTGATTGGCTTTTGTTCTCATGTCTGAACAGAAGTGCCTGAATAGGCAGATGATGAGGTTGTTGGGGTTTTTTTTTTTCTCTTCTTCTAAGAAATAAGTCACAATGATGTCATCAAGGGCAGCATGTGACGCTTGGATCAGGAGATACTGGTAATAAAATTCCATGTATAAAATACTTAAGCTAAGCTTTGGAAAAGGAAGAATGGAAACCAATAGTTTACTTCAGGGCAGCATGCTGACGGCTTGCCTAAGAACCAGAGCCTCCACTGAGTCAGGATAGACAGCCTCCAGTGTATCATTCCTTCAGGTCTCAGCATCTCCTGACTGACTGATCAAAGCCACATGAGGATACAGTGAGCTCCCCTTGTGTCTGCCCGCACGGCCCTGCCCCCCCTCCCCCACTGCTGCAATCACTTTTTTATTTCTTCCATGCTCTTTCAGTTTCGTCATATAAATATAAACAACTGTGAATACGTGTCATGTTTTCTTTTTTCTTACCTGAAATGTGACTTGCTATAGTCTTATCTTGCCTGATTTGAAAGCTTTCCCATGTCAGCTTGTAAGTTCCATTGTCTTTTACAGCTGCCTAGTATTTATTATAGAGGCGCAGCAGGCAGTGTTTAGAACACCTTTACTAACAGATGTGGGCTGTTTCAAATTATCAGCAGTTTAACACTAGCTGGGTACCGTGAGCCGAATTGTTTCCCCATCCATAAAAGGTATGTTCCATTGCTAACCTGCAGTATCTCAGACTGTAACGTTCACTGGAGATAGGGTCAGGGCAGGTGTGATCAAATGAGGTGACCGGTGTTCTTATACGATAGTCAAGAGACACACAGGGAAAACATGTTTACAACAAAGACAGAGAATGGCATTACTGTGGTCAACAAAGCACTACCAGCCAAGACGACTCACGGAAAGTGCAGCCTGCTCACACCTTGGTTTCAGCCATGCTGTACTTGGAATGGGCGATGTCTCTCTCACAAGCCCATGTGTTGGCTGCACTGTGGAACTTTTCTAGAGGAAGTGGGTTGCTGAGGTTTCGGAGCACCCTGCTTCCTGTCCCGTAGCTCTATGTTCTGGGTGCCTTGCAGTCACCAAGTAGCTGCCTGCTGCCTCACCTTCCCAACCACATGGGCTGTGTCCCCATGACTGTGAACCAACACAGATCCTTCTTCTATTACATTGCTTCTGTTACATTTCAGCAACGAAAATAACTGATACAAACCGCAAGGAGGGAAGGAAGGTCTTTTGGCCCATGCTACTGAAACGGATGTCAGGATCCTGGCTTTGTCCTTTATTTCTCTCAATTTTCCGGCCATCACGAAATGACAATTGTTGTTTTATTAAATTTTAAATGTGTGTATGGTGTGCATGAACCACACAGGTTTCACCATGATGTGCTTACTGTTTTGGCACACCTATATAATATATATACACTACCTATATTATACAATTTGCCCCAAATGAAGATATAGGCACCTGTTCCTAGTTTCCTCTCTCTAATGAGAGTAAGTGAATCAATTGATAGGCACTTTTCTGCTTCCAGGACTGCTCACTCTGTAGGCTTCTAGACCAGATGAAGACTAAATGTAATCTTGTGCAGCCTTTCCGTCCACACCTCCATCTAGCTCTTATTAAACAACATATGCAAAATGTTCATACCAGAATTTTTTGAAAAACAGATACCATTAAATATTGTAAGTCCCTCTTGTCAAATTTTTAAACTTTTCCGAATTCTTAAACTGAAAATGCAGGTGGGAATCATGCCAGAAATATCAAACACTTGATAGCCACTTTTCTGTACTTCAAAAGAGAACTGGCGGGTGGTGGTGTCCTGGTGCCAACCTTACGGGCTACTCTCCTCACACCACCCTAGCACCCACTTCCCTCAAGAATGTGCTGCTCAACACTGACAACTACCTAATGACTAACGACAAGCTTCTTGGCCTCAGGGAATTCCATGCAGTGCATCGCTCCTTCCCATACTTTGACTATTACATGTCACTGTTTCTTCTCAGCCAAGGACACAAAACTATGCATAAGCTCATTCACGCAAACTGCCTAGAAAATAGGTTTCCTAGTTATTAATGTGAAAATATTGTTAGATATAACAAAAAACATGCATGGTGGGCTGCACTATTTAATTCTAGGAATGCTGTTTTGTGGAAAGCATTGACAGTCTGAGGCTGATAAAAAGTAGAGCCAAACTTTTAAGACAGAGATTGCTTTTTGAAGACAGGAAAAACAAATACACGAGGCCAACAAGAGGACCATAAACGTGGGTCCTTTGTACCTAATGGTACTGAAGTGCCAAGTGCTTGGGAGCTGCTCCCACGTGGGGACCATGGAGGTCTCACCTGAAAGGCAGCTAGCACACCGATGAGGCTTGTGACAGAAGCTGGCTGGCTGGGCAGCCTTCCTCTGATAAGTGAGCTGTTGCACACCCCGGTTCCCACCTCTGAGGTGTGGAGGCGGGGTTTAGAAGTGCCACACCAACCTGGTAGGGTTCAGGTTCAGCAGCATGCTCAGAGGAGCTGTCGGAGGTTTTCTCTATACAGTTTTGGCACTTGTCAAAAACTATCTTAGCAGTATCCACTTAGGGGTAGAACCTAAGTCATCTTACATTTTCCACACCAATCGGACAATTCACTCCCCTCACTGTTGTCCCTAATTCTCAGGATCAAGCAGAAATTCCACAGGAGAAAATGGAGACAAAAAGTAAAGAAGGTACGACTCTACAACAGGTGAAGAGTAAGGAAACTGTCCACTTTGGAAATAATAGTTGAATCCAGACATAAGTCAGCATGGGGATCGGAATACTCGCCAAACCTTTTTTCTTGGATAATAGTTTTTGATAACGTAACTGAGTTCTGGAAGTCACTATGCTAAACAATAGTTTTAGGTTCTGGCCAGCAAAGCAAATAGTTACCAGCTGCTCTGACTTCATGACTACCAAATCAGTTACTGGTGTGAGGTAATGCTAGCTATCATGGAAACGGGGGTGGGGGTGGGGGTGGAGCTGTGCGTGAGACTAAGAAGGCAATATGGCAGATGAAAGATGAAGGTATAGGAAAAAGAGAAAATTACAGATTAGGATAATGAGAAAAAGTCTATGTCAAGAGGGAGAAAAATAAATCCCTGAACACACGGCTACCCCATTGTAATGGTTCTTCTGGGAGCCAACATGCCTCGGTGCACACTAATCTCACCATTTCCTTTTGTATCTCAAGGACTCTTTGTGTCTTTACCTTTTCTTTTCTATCTTAATGTCAGTATTGAGGTTTTAAGTATCTCTCGTTATTAAATATTGATTTGAGAAATATTTTTCATAAGTTTTAGTTCCTAAGCTTTTCAAAACACATCTCAATAGTTAACTGACTCTTGTTTTTGCAGACAAGGTCTAAGTTTGCTGCTGCTGGTCTTGAACTTCCGGTTCAAGTGCCTCTTGAGCAGCTTGGAGTGCCAACACACTCGGCTCAGATACTTTCCTTTCCTGCGCGTGTGTGTTCTCTTGTGTATTTGTGTATGCATGGCATGCATGGGAGCCAGAGGTGTCTTCCTCAATTGCTCCTTACAGTGTCTACCGAGGCAGGGCCTCACACCTGAGCCCAGAGCTGCCTGACTCAGTCAGTCTAGCTAGTCAGATTGCTCCTGTCTGTCCCCCCACACTGAGATTGAAAGCAGGTGCCATGCTGCCTGGTGTTAATGTGGGTGCTGGGGATTTGAACTAAACATCTCAGGCTTGCACAGAAAGCACTTTATGTACTGAGGCACCCTGTAGCTCCTACTTGAGAGACCTTCTATTTTAATCTTGCTTTCTTTTTTGGTCAGCTTAAAAACCAAAATTCTCTTTTCTAAAACTGCTCCAGTTTCCAGTTACCAATCACCCAGGGTCTGGTTCCCTAAGAAAATAGGTTTCTTCTGCTTCTTTTCTAATCGCAGACACAAGTTTCTACAGATCCAAGTTCAGAACACAAAGAGCAACACTTACCACATTAATAGGGGGTCTTTTGAAGTAAAATGGTAATTTCTCTGTTACAGTTATACAGACTAAATCCACATCTAAATGGGTACAAGCAACCTGCCAAGAAGAAAAATAGATTAACAGCAAATTGGCACTTGCTGGAATGACAGACATGGTCATACCCAGTACACAGAAACATAAACAGTGTGGCTTACTCTGCAGATGTCATGATTGCTCTGTGTTGAACCGTAATAAACCTATTACAGGCCAGTTGTTTACTACTCTTTCAGTTGTGGCTTGGATGGGTTAATTCTCAAAAGTCAGGGCCTGAAGGCCCTCTGCCTCAAAGTTTTTATCTGTGAATGAGTTGGTTGGTTATCTGGAATATTACTTTGAATCATTCTAGAGAGAAGGTAACTGTTCTGAAATCCGAGGAATTGGAAGGCCAGGATGAATATATGCATAGCGCATTTCTCCACAAGCCATTTTCCTGAGCATCTTTCTGCCAGGAATTGCCCAGGCTTGTAGTTCCAACCAGACTACTCTGTGGCTAAGAAATAGCCTGGCATGGCTGATGGTCTTTTCTTCATATACTCACAGAACAGTTTGACAAAGAGTTCAGGCAGAGCTGAAGGAATCAAACGAGAGCACATCTTATCATCGTTCGTTGAGCCATTCTCCGTACTCACCTCTAAGAGTTTTGAAAGTACTTATATAAACCAAATAAATGAGACAAATACGGCAGCCAAGATAAACAAAATACTCAGGGAGGAAAGCAAAGCTATTGAAAGATTATAGAATGCAAGTCAGAAGATACTGCAAGTCAAGGGAGGCCTAGATGACAATCATTCAGTCTCTGCTTTATATATGAGTGAATTCTTATATATGAATGAGTTGGTGAGTTAGAATCAGATTTATAGAGGTAAAAAGAATTGGCTATTCTGTACCATGTTGAAAATATTACTACTGGGGCTGAAGAGATGACTGGGCAGTTAAGAACATTTATTTGTTGCTTTTTTAAGAGGACATGGGTTCAGTTCCCAGAACCTACATGGTGGCTTACAATGATCCATAATTTCAGTTTCAGGGAGTCCAACACCTTCTTCTAGCCTCTGTGATCATTAGGTAAAGGTATGAGATACATGCACACATGAAGGAGAATACTTACATATACATAAGGAAAAAAAATAATTAAACCAAGAGTGCTGTACCGATGCATTTTTGCTACGTCAGTGTCTGTTGTATGAATAATAAGAAGGTATTGGTAATACAGTAAGATGGGCACAGTGAGTAAGTCTTCAGCAGTGACAGATGTCCCATCTCACCCATTTTCCTCAGAATGTCAAGCTCCAGTCATTCTTGACCCAGCCCCATGACTTAGTGGTGACCAGAGACCATCTGGCTTGAACAGTCATAGTTCCATGGTAAGCCTGGGAAACTCTGTTCTGACCGAAACCCTTGGCGCCTAAAGAAGCTGCCTATCTCCACTGCTCCAGCTGTCTAACTCACAGAGTAACTGAAGAAAAGCTCTGGGGAGGAACGGAGCAGAGTTCAGCGTCTCTTCATTGTTAGCAGCACAGTGAGGGGCACCCTGGCAAGAGCTACCACCATTTTACTTCATTGATGCTGCTGAGGAACGGGCCCAGCCCTGAGAATGCCAAGTGCTCTTCCACTGAGCCGCAGCCCTGGTAACCATCGCAACTGATATGCTCAGTCCTGCACTATCACCTATAGACATATATTTTATAGGGACTCTAGGATTATATTCTATAGCTATAAATTCCACACAGGCTAGGGACAATAGATCAAGAACGGTCATTGACAGACCAATCACAAAAGAGAGAACAGAATAAAAAACCTTTCCATTTCCCTTAAGTAAATTTTGACCCCCTTGGTCTCTTAAAGACCAGAATATGCCACTGTTTTAAAGGATGAGGTACACTTGGAATTACAGGACTCATATACTATAAGGTACAAAAAGCATGGTGACAGGAAGGACAGAGGGAGACAGGGGAAAAGAAGTAGGTAAATATTTCTAAAAAAACACAAAAGAATGCTTGCAGCAGTCGCCTCTGGAGTGATTGGGCAGGAGCTGTAGTGGGGAGGTATTTCTGAGGAGATGCATGAGGAAGTCAGTGTTGGCTGCCTCTGGAGAAGTTTTAGTTGGGAAGGTACGGCTTTTATACATAGACTCCTGTGCTGTTTGAAGTTACTCTCACAAACCTAATTAGCTTTAATGAAAAGATAGTGTATTTTTAATAACCATGTTCAATGAGTTCCTAGTAAGACTGAAGTGGGTTACTTCCCATCATGTACCGCTTGTGTCTTCCTCTCACCTGGAGGCTTAATCTAATATTCCCCAAATCACTAAAATGATGGACTTATGTCTAAAATAGTTTTGGAGCTAAGTATTTCAGTTTTCTCAGGAGACTGGTAGACTGTATATGAATTTACTAAGCCATCTTTAACCTTTTTTGGGAGAGAAACAGACATCTATGATGGCTTAAGGAAAGTTTGTCACCATGAGATATCCAAGCAGTGGCAGGTTTGGTTGTTATGGCACACAGGGCCCAGGAGCAGGGTGGCCACCCTTTACTCTAGGTGTCTTTCATTGGTGTCAGCATTTATCAGTCCACACAAGGAAAACTCAGGCTTGCCAAGGCAGAGACAGTACCTCTCAAACGCATCTGTGCACAGAATTCACCTAAGAACTATCACAGCCAGGCGGTGGTGGCGCCTTTAATCCCAGCACTTGGGAGGCAGAGGCAGGCAGATTTCTGAGTTCGAGGCCAGCCTGGTTTACAGAGTGAGTTCCAGGACAGCCAGGGCTACACAGAGAAACCCTGTCTCGAAAACAAACAAACAAACAAACAAAAAAAGAACTATCACAAATGGAGCTGGCGAGGCTATATTTCCAGTGATTCATCCAGTAGATTAGAGCTAATAATCTGTAATTTAATAATCATACCAGAGAAATCTGAAAGGCTCAGACCGTGTCCTGTGGATGCTACCTTGGAAGATGCGTGACGACATCTCCCAACATCATCCTACAAAGGCGAAGTCTGCGAGACTACAGGAGAAGCACAAGACCAGAACTTTTTAAACCTACTTTCTTGCTAGGGGCAGTGGTTGTCTTAGAACTCATTATGTAAACAAGCTGGCCTCAAGTACAGAGATCCACCTGCTTCAGCCTCTGAAACACTGGTAATGAAGTTCTGGTAGTAAAGGCTACTACACCTGTACCACAGAGGTCTTTGATGATTAACTACTTGCTTAATCATTCCTTAATCTATCACAAATACTTGAGAATATAATCTTGCACTTCATAGAAGAAGCCACCAAAGGCAGGGTGGTGTGGGTTGTGTGTGCACAGGCATTTTAGATAAAGCTATGGTTCTGCGGTGTTTCCCTGTTAACACAATTAGCAGTTGAGGCTGAGCACCAAGACACTGTATCAGTCTCCTTAGTCAATGGCTCCCTCTACTGGATAAACTCAGGGAAGACAGATGTGCCTACAGTTTTAAAATTTTGCTTAAAAAAATGGTCAGCCCGAAAACATACAAAGTAACATTGTATGGACTCAACAAGTTATATTTAGAGACATATATGCACACAATAAAAATTACTGAGGAAATGGCCATGGATTGAAACATAGTGAAGACAGTTTATGGGAGGGTCTGGAGGAAGAAAAGGAAGGGAGAACAGAATTTAGAATCTTAAAAATAAACAACAACAAAGAAAATACAACAGTTAAAAAAGTTGTAAGTGTAAGACCTGGGTGTAAGATCAGGATTTCCCCCGCAATACTGTTTGGCAGACAGAACCTCCTTGAGCCTAAGGTAGGAAAACATTCATAACTCCATCTAAAAGTAATTATATCTCATTTCTGTCAGTAAAATGCATTCCTTTCAAAGGAAATTTCAGACTTTCCTCCCCACTGTAATCATTTAAAAGGACGGGGTAGTCTACCCTGAAGACAAAGTGAGCTAAGCTCTCTTCTCTTCTGAAAAAGCAACAAAAGGTCAATTCTAAAAGGACAAAAGGAATTCAACTCACAAAGGCTCTCAAGAGTACAGAGGGGAATCATATTGGTATGTGACTGATTCTGAGGCACTTCTGGAAGACTAAGGGCTGACACATTGGCATATGGCTTACATCTCAGAGCTTGCAGAGGAGGAAGCCGGGTCAGAGAGGGCTTGCCTTTTCTTCTATCACTGGTAGGAGTAGTTAAGGCCAGAAACTGAAGTGGTTACTGAGTAAAAGAGATGAGTTTACTAAGGATAAATGTTAAGTGAATGAAGTATAGAGAAAGAAACAGAAGAAAACTCATGAGCTATTCCACACTGGCTCCATCGAATGTCTACCAGGATGGCTAAAACCAAGCCAAGCCAAGCCAAGCCAAACCAAACCAAATCAACATGCCACTTAAATATGGTCCCATGACAATGGTTTATGACCCATGGGTTTCAAACCCTTAAGACAGGGAGTTGAAAGCTTTTTTCACAGAAGTCATATATAAGATATCCTACATATTATATATTTACAATTTCATAATGGTAGCAAAATTACAGTTATAAGGTAGTAATTTAAATAATTTTATAGTTGGGGTCACCATAACATGAGGAACTGTACTAAAGGGTCACAGCATTAGGAGGGTTGAGAACCACTGCCCTATGAAATCCCAGAACCCAGAGTGCAAACAGAAAGTTCTAAGGTTCCAGATGGGGCCTGATGTCAGCTTTAATTGTAAATTTGACCACAACCTAGAATCACCCGGGAAGTGTCAATGAGGGACTTACCTACACTGATTTGGCCATAGATTATGTCAATGGGGAATTATCTTAATTAAAACAATCAATATGGGAAAACTCAGTCCACTGTGGGAAGGACTAGTCCCCAGACAGGGGAGTGGTGTGGTGATGGTGTTTTGAACTGTTTAAGAATGGAGAAACAGAGCTTATCACAAGCACCAAGTGCACACATGTGCAGTTTTCTCTGCCCTGGACTGTAGACATGTTGTCTGCAACTGTCTGAAACTCCTGCTTTGGCTTTCCCACAACAATGGACAATTAGTAATCCTTTCTCCCTGTTGCTTTTTACCTGGTTCTTTTATCACAACAACAGAAATGAAGCTACAAGTGGGATGCTCAGGGTACCTACTATGGTATAACAACAGACTTAGATATGAGAAAATGCTACTCTGTTTCATTTGTCACTTACATGAAAAAGTTTTTCTGTCTTTGGAAACACTGCAACAATATCATACAGCCGGACCCTTGAAGAAGTTGCTCTCTAGAAGACAAAAAGAATGTTACCGTACAGTAACAAGAAATATAAACAGACAGTAAACATCCTCAAATTTAAACCGATTCTCCTGCCTCAGCCTTCTACGTGCTGAAGCGTGAGACATCACACCTGGCTTCAAGTCCCCGTGCTCACTACCTCTCTCTGAGAGCTGACATGGGAGAGCACACATTAGAAGTCAGAGACTGTGCGTGGCTAGACTTCCATGACGGAGTGAAGGTAACAAAGGTGGGAGCTGTTTAGGAAACAAACATCCTTTTGAATCCAAATTTGTAACCATTCAGAGAATATAGAGAAATGCTAAATGACTTGATTTAAAAAAAAAAAAAAAGAACAAAGAGTAAATCCTGAGACAGCTTTCTACTGTACAAAGTAATCAATTAACTTTTTTCCACTATAGAGAACACGAAAACACGACTAAAAACTCTAGAAGCTGTAAGCTTGCAGCTTTGTATGTGTGGGAAAGAAATCACGGAGACAGCTGATGCCCAGTTTTTTGGAGTAAGAAAGAACGTATCTTATTTTTTATTTTACAGAGCTCACAGTAAAGAGACTTTGAGTTTAGGGAGACTTTGGATATTTTAGAGAGGCTTGAACTTTGAGTACTGGGATTAAAGGAGTGTGCGCCAACACAGCCTGCTGAGACTGAACTTCCGAAGTGTTTGAGTTTTTAAAGACAGTGGGAGTTTTCAAAAGTTGGAATGTTTTATATTATGATACTATTACACATATGAGATCCTGGGGATGAACAAGAAAGGAAAGGTAACGGCTTAACAGTGATGTCAGAGGTCAATTATGCTGGTTACTGTCAACTTGAAGCAAGAGGCATTTGGGAAGTGGGAACCTCAATTGAGAAAATGTCCCCACCAAATTGGCCTGTGGGCGAGTCTGTGGTATATTTTCTTGAATGATGATTGATGCAGGAAGGCCAGCTAAATGGGCAGTGCCACTCTTAGGATGGTGGTCCTGGGTGCTAGAGGAAAGCAGGCTGAACAAGTCACGAGGAGCAATAAGGAGCGTTCCTCAGTGGCCTCTGCATCAGCTCCCAGGTTTCTGCCTCAGGCTCCTTTCAGACTTTCAATGAGATGGAGTACAAGCTGAAATAAACATTTCCTCCCCAAGTTGCTTTTGGTCATGGTGTTTTATCACAAGGAAAACACTAGGATAGCTCTCAGTTGAGTTAGTTTAGTTTCTCTATTATTATTATTTGGTAAACATAGCTAGATAAGACCATTTCATAAGTTGTGGGTAATTCACATACTGTGACACACAAGTTCACAATAAAAATACTGCTCAATATAAATTAAAATGCCAGATATAAGAAAATATTTTGGTCTAGGATAGGTGAATACACCAATAAAACACACGTACTTTTTAACAGGAAAACCTTAAACCTGATAATATATGCAAGAATGAAAAAATACATTCAAATGTACAGCCCCTGAATGCTAGAATCATGGACCATTTCTTCTTTGTCTGTTGGCACCTTTTAGCTTTTTGGAAGAGTCACATATTGTACAGCTTCTACACACAAGGGACACAGGCAGGTGTCATTGATTTAAGGGATACAGGGCTTGGGGTGGGGAGGTGAAAGAATAGAGTGAGATGGATGCGACAATATTTAACATTAGTTAATATAGTTTAAGAGGCAAATGGGGAAAGATAATAAACTCACCAAAACATTACAGTGAGCTGGATCTGTAACTATAATTGTCAATCTAGTTAAAATTTTAATTGGTCTTGATTTTCCCTATGAACAAACAAACAAAAAACATTATTAAAAAACATAAAAGCACAATTGATTCATTGTCTTTTTACCAGTGGAAAACAGTCCAAATTACAAAGGACTGTGAAGATCAACAAAGCATGCTTGTTCACCCGGAGTTTATAACGGCAGAAGAAGACACTGTTCATCCAGCCAATCACATGATGAAGTATGCAACAGCCGTGGGACTTTGAGAAGGAAGGGTGACAAACAAGACCTGACGGGCAGTAAGAAACCGATGACGTGACCCCTGGCTGCCAGGAGGAGGCAGGCGAGGCTCAAGCTAGAGAACACCAGGCGAGGGGAGCATGTTTGAACTGAATGAACCGGCACTACACTTTTAAACAATAAAACGCCTACCTGTACAATTGGCAAAGTTGTGAAGAGTTCAGAAACTGCTACTGGCTTTTCAATTTCCTACAACAAATGAGACACAGCTGCTCTGGTTACATGATAAAGAATGGAGCACATCAAAACACTAAGTGTCTCTCGGGGGTGGTGGTGGGGCGGAAGAAAGCTAACCTCTGGCATTCAAATGTATTAAGTAGCTTTTGTCTTTCTTTCTTTTTTAAAAAAGAATTATTTATTTTATGTATGTGAGTACACTGTAGCTGTCTTCAGACACACCAGAAGTGGACTTCAGGTTCCATTTCAGATGGTTGTGAGCTACCATGTGGTTGCTGAGAATTGAACTCAGGACCTCTGGAAGAGCAGTCAGTGTTCTTAACCACTGAGCCATCTCTCCAGCCTAATCTCTTTCTCTTGTAAGGATAGAAACTAAAGAGCAAAAACTAAGATCAGATGCTAAGAACATCAGAGGATAAGAGTAAAGGTCAGACTGTGGTGGTACATGCCTGCATGCTTTTAATTCCAGCACTCACATCAGAGACAGGAGGATCTCTGAGTTCAAGGTCAGCCTGGTCTAGAGAGTGAGTTCCAGGGCTACACATAGAGACCCTGTTAGGAAAAACAAAACAACCCTCAAAACAAAAAGCAAATCTTGAAGACAGAAACGACATATATACGGTTGTTTGCCTAAAAAGAAATATACATACTGACAGTCTATCAAAGAGAGAAATCAGTCAATGAGTTCACGAGACCATGGAAACAAAGTAAACAAGATGCTATACTTTCAGTTCATCTAACAGCAAGGTACTTTTAAACACCCTTGAAAGTAACTTAGTTAATATAAACTCAACATTAGGAATCCTTATGCTGCATTAAGAGTTTCTCACAAACAAAACAAAAAACATTTACATGAATATATGCTCAATTGCTAAAGTAAATAAACACAGGGTTTTTTTTAAGAAATATAGTTGAGGGTTGGGGATAAACCTCAGTTGGTACAATGCTTTCTAAAATGCATAAGGCCTTTGCTATGGGCCTGCAATCTCAGCACTGGGAAGGTAGAGGCAGGAGGTCATCCTTGGCCAGAGTAAGACCTTGCCTCAAAAGAGAAACATGCTTAGGATGACGGATCCCTGACTGACTGCGGAAATACATCTTTGTCTATTTCTATAATGGTGTTTCCACCCTGAATGAGAGCTGTGCTCTGTCATGGGTTGGGGTCCTGAGCGGATTGACTAAAGAAGGAGAAGGTGAGCAGAGCCCCAGTATTCAACTCTTCCTGCTTCCTGACTGAGGAGAAACTGTGACCGGCCCCCTTTCATGCTCCTACTGCCATGATGGACTCTGCGTTCAGAGTATAAGCGAAAGAAACTTCTCCATCCTTAAATTGCTTTGCAGGTCTGTGGTCATAGCAACAAGAAAAGTTAACTAGTACTTAAACTTGTTTCTAGTTCCACATTCCCAACACAGACATGAATATTCATAAATCCTTGAATTTAGCAACCAATTAGCTCAAGAAATTCTACTTTACCGGTTTCTTTTCCTTAAAGTCAACAATGTGATTGATAGCAACAACTGAGTATCCCACTGAAAAGAAGAATAGATTATTTTAAAAAAAATATTCTTTCTTGTTCACAATGATCATACTGATATGAGATTTAAGAGAATGGGATGAGAACAGGGATGTAGCTAAGTGTTAGAATGCTTGCTTAGCATACACAGAGTCCTGGATTCAATGCCAAGACCTGGAAAATAAGGGGGCAGGGCAGGAGGCCGATCCTGAGCCCTACTGTTATTGTTACTTAAGGTGAAGTTTCAGGTTCTTCATCTGTCACAAGATGTTAACTGCAGACAGTATTTTCAAGTGTCATGAAAATTAAGTGAAACAACACCAGCATTTTAGAAGAGTGCACATATTTAGCTGCCACATTTAGAAGCCAGGAACATGTAGGCTGCGGTTCATGTTAACACAATGCTAAAGACTCAAGTTCATATGTAATTTTTTGTCACTTTATTACTCATTTCTTCTGTGATGCCGGTACTGTTTCCTCCCTTTCCTAAGGAGCAATGGAGTGATGATTCCCTCACATCTCTTTTGAGGCACTCTACAATAAGAGACAAGGAACACTACAGGCCTGCCTTTCCATCACAACAGTATACTGTTTGTGATAAGTGCCCTGTCCCCAATGCATTTAAATCAGGATTTTTGTCTTTAAGTTGCCTAAATACTGACAGGACAATAGGGTATTAATATCAAAAAGTAGTGCATGGTAATGACAAAATGAAAATCCTCTTATCAGTCAGTCAAATAACCCCCTCCCCCACCTTTCTTCTTCTCGAAGGAATTTGAGAATCTATTATTTGGCAGGCCCTATGCCAGGTGAGAGTTCACATGATCGATGCTCATCCTCAAGGAACTTATGATGCTCGAGATTAATAAGGCAACAGTCTTCCCATTGTTTAAGCTTCCACAGCAGTTCCTCCTGCCCGAGACCCGTTTTCTGTATTTGACAGATGTGTGACTCAAAAAGGACTGATAGTAAAAGTACTGGCTTAGGAGCCCAGTTCCTGTTTCTAGCATTCATCAGTTCACAGCTCTATGCCAATCCTTCGACCCCTTAGACTTCTGTTCTCTCCCTCTGCACGAATGACTGGGCAAACACAGGCGACAACAGCTTTGTCCAGAGCCTGAGTTTCTCACCCAAGGGATCGGGGTGATACCTCAGCTATTATCCGCGTCTAGGGACATCAGGCAGACCCACGAAAGACCCGAATGGCGCCTGAAAAAACTACCACACAAAGCTGGATGGAATGGGGGACATCGCAAAGCCAGTAGACTCACGGTGGGCAGCAGTCTCCACGAGTCCGCGCAAAGCCTTCAGGTCTGAGCCCGCTCTTAGATCCAAATCTGCGAACGCCGCCATGCTGACGTCCCAGGAGCGCCGGCGCGCCAGTCTGCGCAGCCGCCGTGACGTCCTTCAGGCATGCTGGGAGTTTTAGGTTGTTCCTTGAGCTTTCTGGGATTTGTAGTTTTCCCTTCTCAGTCGTCTTGCGTTTGCCGAGACTTTCCTATCCCCCCCTAGGAGCCAGCCAAAGTTAGTGTGCTGGGAACCACAGCCTCACTTATTCGTAATTTGAACGAGAATGTTTGGTATTCTCTGATGGGGTTCAAATCTCCCATGAGCCTACAATACAGCAATGTAACGTGACTCATTTTAAAGGCACACATAGAGCATACCGAGATTAAAGCTGACATTTCTAGGGTCTTGAAGCCTGTGCTGAGGGCCCGGACGTGGTGGTACACGCCTTTCATCCCAGCCTTGGGAAGGCAGAGGCAACTCTTGAGTTTGAGATCGTCTTCCTCTACACGGTGAGTTCCAGGCCAGTCTGAAATACATGGTCTCAGAAGTAGATTAACTGACAAATAAGTGAAGAAACATGGAAAATTGTTTTTCTTTCCTGTTTCCACAGTACATTCCACTCTTTGAAAATGGCCTTTTTGACGTCTTTGGTCTGTGGCTAAGATTAAATAAACTCTTTAAGACAATCCGTTACAGTTAACATTACAACCACAAGATGGCAGAGTGCGCTCAAAGATAATAATATTCCCTTAGCCAGAGAACTGGCAAGAAGGGACAAAAATGAAAACGTTTTTACAATTTTTCATGAGAAACATCAAATATCATTTGGTGTTTCTACTTTAAAATGAACTCTTTTAAAAAATGAACTCTTTAATATTGACAGATCAATTATTCAACCACATAGAACACGATTTTCAATCTACTTGATGGAGAGGGCCAGTCCTTTACACCTCTCCATTCAGTCTTTAGTTGACTAGCATGCAAACCCTTTCGCGCATTACTAATAAGCAGCTCCAGCCTCGTGCTACTCAACAGGACTTCTGAATTGCTGGTCTCTCAAATAAGAAAAGTCCGCTTATCATGAGCTTGCCCATTGGGATTATACCAAAGTGATGGAAAGGTTTAGAAGCATTTTCAGTTTCTCTACTGATCACGAACAATATGGAGTCTTCTTCTGACCACACTACTGTAATGATCACTAATTTCTTACAAATTTCTGAAAGATGATGATGGTGGTGGTGGGGAGAAGGAGGAAAAGGAGGAGGAGGAGGAGGAAAAGGAGGAGGAGGAGCAGGAGGCAGAGGCGGTATTATTAGTAGCCCAGGGTGGGCTTGAATCCACAATCTTCTTGCCTCAGTATCCTTGGTTCTGGGGTTACAGCCGAGCACTGCCAAACCTATGTTTGGTTAATTTTCATAAATGATTGTTTCCAATACTTGATATTTTCCCAGAACAAATCAACAACAAGATAACTTCTGCAACTAGAGCAAGGCCATACAAAACAAACTCCTTGCTTTTTTATCAGAATGTCTAATGCTAACATTTATAGTAGTAGAGAGGTGTCTTGATACAGGATCACAAAATCTAGATTGGTCAGTAGAATGGCCATTGTGTAGTGGACCTAGATAAGATAGAATTTTAATTATTCGATGATAAGATTAGACTAAAGAGGACATAATTCTTTAAGAGTTATGCAGATGTTACTGTGGACTTCATCTTTTAGATTCCCTTTGCTCTGGGTGTTAGCATTTCTTCTAGACTCCGCCCAATAGTTACCAACAACAGCCAGGAACAAGCCTGGCTTGCTATAAAAGGGCCCACTAAGGCACCCCCTCCCACTGCATCATGATGCTGCATTGCAGAACACATCACTGAGCTTAGGTGAAGAGGAAAGAAAGGATAAGAAATGAAATGAACAGATAAACACCACTGAGCCCTGCACCGGGGCAGAGCATCCTCCAAGTACTTATGTGTACATCTTGTTAATTTTCAAAGCAAGTAAGTATTTATTTTTAAATCAACATCTACTTTTTTGACATTTAAGCAACTGAATGCTTCAGCAGTATAATGGTGGATTGAAGCATTTTGGCTCAGTAGCTGCCTAGTATGTTGTCTTCTGAGAAAGGCAAACAGGGAGGACAGTTGTGGATGACAAAGGAGGGAAGAGGAAAAGAAAGAAGGGGTTAAGGAAGAAGAATGGAAGCAGGGAATGGGAAGGAAGGGAAAGGAGGCAGGAGTGGGCAGAGAGAAAAGGATGGGAAAGAAAAAAAGCTCAAACGTTGGTCTGAATGGGTGGCAGGTGCCTCAAGAATGCAGCACTTGAAGAAAACTTTAGAAATTGCTGAATGGAACACAGCCGTATGTTTGCTGATTTAATTCTAACAGGTCAGGGGGATGGTGGTATTGATGGTTGATAGTAATGGTGGTTCCTGTTTTCTGGGGCTCTAGCAGAATGGCTACAAAATAATTTTCTCTTCCACAGTGGAACTTAGTGTCAGGTTCAACAGAAACTGGGAACAAATGACTAACTCCGATGCCCATCAGCACACAAAGCACATGATGGCTTCCAGGTTCTCTCAGCACCTCAAGTACATGTTACAGAGTTCATGCCGGCTGGCATCCTGGCTCCACTCCACTCTTCTTACCCTGCCCCATACCCTAAACTGTTCCAGCTCATGGGTTTCTCTGTGATAGAGAATAATAAGTTCAAATTTTGAACACTATCGTATTGAAAGAATCCAGGAGGAAATTGCTTCAACTTGTAATGTGTTAGTATGTGAAACATTTCCTGTCGGCAAACTTACCCGTGACAGATAACTTTGCAGAATGGGATAGTTGAGCAAATCTTAAGAAACTGCCTGTCCTTGTAAACTTTACTGCTCCTGTCGTTCTTGTAAGACATCAGGTCCTAGGAACTAATCCTTAGTTATTCTTCTGTAAAACCTGTTTGCTTGCAGGAGATAGCCAAGGCATCTACAGGTTAAAAGTTAGGCATGCAGAATGAGAGATAGTTCCACAGCCCTAAAGCCTCACGGTTCCTGCCTTTATAAACCCAGGGTAAATATGGCTAAGTGCTGCATTTTGAGAATCCTGGTGCAGACTTGGCACCGGTATATAATGAAGCCTCTCATTTGTTAAAATTTGTTCATGGTCATGGTGAATCTCTGAGCAACCCCAGACCCATTTCACCCTTCCCCCAGCTTCTCATTCCTATATAACCTTGACATTTTGGCCATACACATTCTCTTTGCTCTCTTGGCCCTTTCTCCTCTTTTCTCTCTTCTCTCTTACTCAACCCCTGTTTTCTCCTCTCATGGTCCAGTTCAGTTTTCTGGCCATGTTTGATCTACTACTTTCTCTTCCTGCTCTAGACTCTTCCCGATGCCTCTGACTGTTCTCTCCCTCATATCTTCCCCTCAACCATGCCTTGAAGCAGTCATAAGATGGGTTTTTGCATCCAAAGCAGCATTTCATTTTAGTGTCTCCAAATATGTCTAAATTTCTGTGTGTGTGTGTGTGTGTGTGTGGTGGGGGGAGAGCAGGAGTGAAATACAGGGGAGCCTCAGCAGAGCCATCATATGATTTGAGGGCTCCCTTTTGGGGTTCTTAGTTTTATTAATATAAAAATAATAAGAACAGACCCGGAGTACAAAGAATGTGCTCAAGCAGAAACTCAGAAGAATTTATTAGAATTTAAAAGGAGAACCTCAGAGCAGGTTAACTGCAGCATCACAGCTGGCTGCAAGGAATGAGAATGGCAATGAGCAAAAGTCACACTGCTAGGAACAAATCAGCATGGAGGTCAGCCACCCCGGGGCAAGCATCGCTAAGCTGGGCAGGAGGCAAAGAGCACCGGTTAGGGAGTTGAAAGGCTCTGGCCATTGTAGACATGGCTACTTCATTAGGAGTCAGGTCCCATAAAAGTAAGCAGATCCGACTGAACCTCAGGGAGGGTCAGCTAGTAGAAACTGCCCTAGTGGATGAAAATGCTGCAAAGAAAAGAGTATTATTTCCCTAGCCGGGTCCCTGATCTGGCAGGTTTTGATTGACCCTTAAGAGAGGAGTCAAGGGCATGTCGCCACCTAGAGGCAGACTCTGTTCGTCACAGTCATGGGCTTCTTTTCTCATGCTTCTCTTCTCAGGGTCTCATTTCCCCACCATTCTATCCTGCCTTAGTCTCACCTGAAAGGCGAAAGCCAGGGTTGTCCAAAGATGGATGGGCTCAGGACCCAGGAAGAGCTGGAATTTCAATTTGAGTCCAAAGACAGGGAAAAGCCGATGTCCCCACTCATGGTAGTCAGGCTGGAGGAATTTTCCACAAGGTGACGGAACTCAGCCTGCACAGGATTCACCTTCAATAGACAGGATAAAGCCAGACCGCAGGGAGAGCAATCAGCTTTACTCAGCCTACTTACTAAGATGCAAATCCCACGAACAAGCGCACCCATAACCTAAACTAGAAGAATATATCCATCCCATCCACGGGTCAGTCAAACTGATGAAACCAAAGCAAAACCAAAAACAAACCAGCAAAGCAATGCTACTGTACATCACTTGAAAAAAGTGGCTCAGATAAATCTTTTCATTGCTGGAAAGTTTACATGGGGGCATTTGTTCAGGACACAGAAGAGAGCAGATTCTATGTAAACTAGCATTCCTATTAAGGAAAAAAAAAAGAAACTTTATTCCTGGAATTTTTCACTGCAGCTTCTAAGTGCGTAGATGCCTAAAAGCTACTTGTGCTGCTGAGAATTTTACTTTGTGTCTAAATTATGTGTAAGAGTCTGCATCTGTGCAAGTATGTGCCATTGCCTGAGGAGTCCAGAGACGTCAGAGCCCTTGGATCTGCAGTTATAGCTGTTTTGAGCCATCCAACATGGGTGCTTTGAATCGAACTTGGGTCCTCTGTGAGAGTAGTAAGTGCTCGTAACTGCTGAACCATCTCTCCCAGCCTACGTTGTGAGAATTTTGACAAGACTAAAAGCCTTTCAGAAATGGTGCTCCTCGGAGGTACAATCTTTGAAGTAGATTATTTTTGTGTAGGGAGAAGAGTTTTGCGAATTTGAAAGTAGACTCCTCAGAACTGGTAACCATGACGACAGATGGGCTTCCTGCAGGGGTCCGTAGTCACTTTAGACTTATGAAACCCAAGTGCGATGTGACATGGCTTCATCAAAGCACAAAATTTAAGCCAATTTATTGTACCATTGACCAAAAGCCACTTTTGGGCCCTAAAATTACAAACCATACAAATAATAACCAAAACATTAAGCATAACCTCCGCATAGTTCATGCTCCAGATAACTGTACTGAATGTTGAGAGATGTTGGGACTGTCAAAAGAATGTACTTGTGAATGAAGGACACAATCTCCATCTTAATGAGTTAGTGCAGAGTGGATCAAAAACCGGGCTCTTAGTTTGATGGGACTGTAACCCTTCTTAAAACACCATATGCTCTACCTTTCAGGGAAACATGTCAACTGATTTGCTCATGTATAGGAAAATATCTTTGGAAAACTCATTAAACTAGCAGTAATTTAGCTTATTTTCTTAACTGCAACTCAGGTCTACTTATTTCCTATTGCAGCACACTGTGGGGTGATATTGGTAGATGTGAAGGTCTGGTGGGTACTTGCCAGGAGTTCTAGGTTCTTGTGCCCCAGAACAAGGTAATTGGCATCAGGAACAGAGACAGGATGCTAAGGAAAGGTTCGTGTCCAAGGGAGAAGGGTTGAGAACAAAGAGTAAGTTCAGGAGCCCAAACAGACCCAGGTATGAAATCTCTGCTTGTATGTCTCAGAAGCTGGGCTTTCAGGGTCATTTGCATAGCGGGGCCTTTCGGGCACATGCCTGTCTGACTTCATGCATCACATATGTTGTTAGCTTCATGATAATACCCAACCTAAATGCAACAGCATATTAAGAGTATTGTATAACTATGACCAAGTGGGATTTACCTCAGGAATGAAAGGATGGTTTGGCAATAAAAAAAAAAATCAATGAATGCAATAGCTCATATTAACAGAAAGAAGTAACAAAATCATGTGGGCATCTCAATGCCAAAAAGCACAATCCTTTTTTTTTTGGGGGGGGGAGGATATATCTCCCTTCTAACTCTTTTTTTTTCCTTAAATAATATTTTTGCTGTTTGAGTAATTTTTATCAAGGCAAGAATTTTACAATCATCAGTTTTGTACCTTAAGACAGAACTGACATGCCAAACTATTCCATAGTAGAGGATTGCAAAATTAAAGAATACTTTGAATTTTTGTACTCTGCTGACAAAAGTTTCATCGGGCCTGTAATACACTAAAGTATTTTTTGTGTGTGTTTTTGCGGTTTTATAATCAAGTAATGCAGGGCTAACACTGTTTGTTAGACCTGGTATCTACTCCGTAATGTTCAGTTTCCCTTCTTAAACTGGGTTGAAAGACAGTAGGCTTTTTTTTTTTCATATACCCTTCATTATGGTTAAGCTCTAACCTCTCCCTGCATAAACATTTCCATAATTTTGTGATAAAATCATTTCACAAAAATAAGAATAGAAAGGACTTTATTGACCTGTGCTTAGTCAAGGTTACTTATAGAGGAATTTTAACCCAGCAACATGGCTTCTCTGGCTAGGGATCACATCCAAAGACCTTCTAGATCTGTACGATTTAGCTGGAATGCAGACACACCTTTTATTCCAGGAGACAGAGGCAAGCAGATCAAGTTCAAGATTAGCTTAATACAGAGCAAATTTCAGGTAAAGAAAAACTTAGGTCTAGGCGTGGTGGTCCATCCCTTTAATTCCAGCATTCAGGACACAGGCGTGTAGAACTCTGAACTACTCAGTTTTGTTGAGTCTGTGAGTTGAGAAGCAGTGCAGTGGAGTGGAGTTGGTGGCAGTTCAGTTTGTGGAGTTCAGAGACAGGTTTTTACAGGGATAGATTTACAGAGACAGGTTACAAAGAGAACAAGCTAGACAGACTGAAGACAGAACAAGCCAGATAATGAGAAGGAGCCAGATTAGAATACATTGCCAGAGTTTGTTTGAGACCAACCAATTGAGTGAGAAGCTGAGAGAAGCCAATTTGAATCTGTCAGCTTGGAGAAGAGTTTGAGCCAGAATAGATGAGTTGAACCAGTTAGTCAGAGTTCAGAACAAGGTAGAAAGAGTGAGTGTCTTCAGCAGGCTAGTAAGAGTTAGTTTTACAGTTGCTATTGCTGAGATGAAATAGCATGACCACAGCATCTTGGGATGAAGATAATTTATTTCACTCACAGTTCCATCAAAATCAGTGAGGACAGTAATTCAAGCAGGGAAGGAACCTGGAGGCAGGAGCTGATGCAGAGGCCATGGAGGAGTGCTGCTTACTGGCTAGCTCATTCTGCTTTCTTATAGAACTCAGAACCACCAGCCCAGGGGTGGCACTGTCCACAATGGGCTGGCCTTCCTTCATTGATCACGGATTAAGAAAATGCCTTACACAGATCTCATACAGACTCTAAAAGAACACAAATGCCAGTCCAGACTACTATACCCAGCAAAACTCTCAATCACCATAGATGGAGAAACCAAGATATTCCATGACAAAACCAAATTGACACAATATCTTTCCACAAATCCAGCCCTACAAAGGATAATAGATGGAAAACGCCAACATGAGGAGGGAAACTACATCCTAGAAAAAGCAAGAAAGTAATCTTCTTCCAACAAATCCAAAAGAAAGTTACCACACAAACATAAAAATAATATCAAAAATAACAGGAAACAACAATCACTATTCCTTAATATCTCTTAACATCCATGGACTCGATTCCCCAATAAAAAGACATAGACTAACAGAAATATTTTTCATGTAAATCTTCAGTTTTATCAGAAAATGCTTGTAATTCTGCTTTCAATTAATTTAGTAATTTTTTTTATGTCTACCACTTTATGTGCATTATTTTCCATGATAATCTTAAATTTTAACATGTTTTTCTATATATTTATTGAATTTTATCAGAAATATTTTCCTTGTAGATCTACAATTTTATCAGAAAATGTTTACAATTCCACTTTCAATCAACTTAGAAATATCTATATGCCTACCATTTTATGTGTAATTTTCCATGCTAATCTTCAATTTTAACATGTTATTCTATATTTTTTTACAATTTTATCAGAAATATTTTCCATGTAAATCTTCAATTCTATCATAAAATGTTTCTACTTCCTTTTTCAATTAATTTAGCAATGCTTTTTATGTCTACTATTTTACTCTTTAATTTTCCATGAAAATTGTCAATTTTAGTGTATTTTTCTCTATATTTCTTCAGTTTTGTCAGAAATATTTTCCATGTAAATCTTCAATTTTATCATAAAAAAGTTTCTTTGCCAAAAAAAAAAAAAAAGAAGAAAGGAAAAGAAAAGAAAAAAGAAAATGCCTTACAGCTGGTTCTTATGGAGACAGTTTCTTAACTGAGACTTCCTCCTGTCTGAAGGCTTTAACTTGTGTCAAGTTGACATAAAACTAGCAGTATCACCTGGTAAAGGTCATCTGAGAAACCTACAACTGGCATCATACTCAAATGCAAAATATTGAAATGCTACTCTTTGTCCTTCCGCCAGAATGAGTAAGAAAATGAGGGTGCCATTTCAGTATTTCACCGTCAGGTTATGAATCAAGAAAAGGAAATTAAAGGCTCCCAGATTCATGAGCCATGTTTACCTTATTTATATATGAAATTCTTGTGAGGTCATACACAAACGTTTCTAGCATTAGTAAGTAAGCAAAGCTTTGGCATTTGAGATCAATATAAAACTAGTTTTATTTCTATACACCTGCAACAAGTAATCCAGAAATGAAAATAAAAAGAAAACAACATGTAGTACTGACAAAAAAATAATCAGTATAACCAAGATATTGATATAAAATTAGGGGAATATTAATAAAATTAAGACCTAAATAAATGGAAAGACATGTATAAAGTAGAGGACTTGGTATTGTTAAGATGGTTATATTATCCAGATTTGTCTATATTTTTTGTCACAGTTTGGATAGAAACTTTTATCTAGAGACTCAAGTTTTGACATATGTTCTCTGCTTGGTAGTTCTGTTTCTAGAGGTCGTGGAACTTTTAAGAAGTGAGACCAGGCCATCAGAAGAAGGTTTTGAGGAGTGGACCATAGAAAGTAATATCCTAGCCCATAGTTCTGACCCAACTTTCTGATTTTTTTTTAAATATTAAACTTGTAGTTTTGCTCACGTTTGATTTTTAACAAATGTGTCAGGGAGAGAGCCCACAGGAAAGGGTAAAGCCCGTGGGGGCAAGGCCTTCCCAGATGTCTGAGGAGGGATCGTGTCCCCTCCCGCCCCCTCTTTTCACCACCCCTAAAGGGGTTTGAGAAGAGACACAGGCAGGGAAGGGGGCTGGTCCCCAGTCTGTACAGTGGTGCTTAGGGGTGAAGGACTATGGAGAACAGGGGACCAGATTGGAGATGAGTGGGATAAAGGGCACCATTTGCCAGCATCCAGCTTTCTGATTCCAAATTGAATTTGAGAATGAGAGAGAGGGAGGGAGGGAGGGAGGGAGGGAGGGAGGGAGGGAGGGAGGGAGAGAGAGAGAGAGAGAGAGAGAGAGAGAGAGAGAGAGAGAGAGAGAGAGAGAGAGAGAGAGAGAAAGAGAGAGACTTAAACCATAAGTAGTTCCCACCGTCAGGGTTGCGAGAGAAGAGGTAGTTTGCTTCACCAAGGCCATGGCAACAGTTTGAAGGGATGAGGATAAGCAAAATAAAACGTCAAATAAATTGAACAGGAGTCCAGCCAAGGGCCCAGCCAGAGCAGAACCTGGGGGAGGGGCCTCTGTAGGCTCATGGATCACTGCTGCCACCACCAGCACCCTGGAAGCCAGTTATTTTGTCATGGTCTTGATTGCAACAGCTGCCTCCTCTGTCATGGCAGACAGCACTGTGATCAGGATCTCTCCTCCACAGTCATACTTCTGCTCAATCTCCTTGCCAAGGTCTCCCTCAGGCAGACAAAGTGAACGAGGCTTTCCCATCCACTCCTGCCTCCCTTGCTACGATGCACAAGGAACTCTCTGAAACCATAAACTAAAGTGAACTGGTGAGAATACAGATTCTTTTGATTGCTCATTTTTCTCTCCTAGAAACCAGACCATCCCCCCCCCCAATATGTCCCTTATAACTAACCAACAGCTCCTGAAGCGACCATTACAGCACACAGGTCTCAGTGGGATGATCCTAGTGTCTCCCCTTAGTGAGTGCAAGATACATTTGTAGTTTCTACTGTATATCTTATCTTGGTACATAGACTATATTAGACTAAGTCGCATGATGTAGAACTTCTTACCATCCCTGAAAAATCTATAAAAAGAAGAAAATTCTTTTGTTCGTATTTTTCATTTATCTTTCAGGCCCTCTGTCATTCAATACATGGCAGTCATCTCTCCTAATGTGGCTACCTCTAGACCTGAATGCCTGCTCCCCAACTTCAAGATTCTATATCTAATAACTTAGGTCCTTTCTGAGTTTAGGATGGAAGGCTTTTTCTTTTTCTCAAAGGCCCCTTTATGCTAAATCTAGTCTGATGCTCTGCCTCTTCTAACGCTCCCCTACTTCAAGGACCAATCATGGCCTTCCTCCATCTTCACAATTCTTTCTCCCTTTCCCTCTCCCCCTCTCTCCTTCCCTTCCCCTTTTCTCCTCCCTCTCCCCCTTCCTCTTTCCACCTCCCCTTGTCTCTCCCCCCTCTTCCTCTCCCTCCCTTTCCCTCTCCTCCTTCTGTCTATCTTTCCTGATAATGATCATTCTCCAAAGCAATTCATATCACATCTTTTCCAAAGCCAACCAATGTAAAGTTAGGTCTTGGTTCTCCCTCACAACCCCATGCTCGCAGAAATAAGACTTAGACTCAAAATATATTTACATATACCTTGGCTATATAGCTAGGCTCTTCTCTGACTAGATCTAGCAAACTATCTCATTTATTTTGATCTACATTATGCCACGTGGTTGGTTACCTGTCCTTGAGTACCATGCATCTGTCTTCTCACCTCTTCCCCGGCAGCTCTCTTGCTTGGCTCTATTCCAGAATTCTTTTCACCTCCTGATGTCCCATCTTCTGTTTCCTGCCTTAATCACAGGTCACAGGTTTTTTTAACTGACAGGTGATAATCTATACAATCCACAAGATATTCTTTCTATGAACCAGCATCTATTCTGTCACTTGAAAATTTGGGGAGTCTACCTGGGTTACTCAGAAAATCGGGGTCCTCTTAAGGTTCTTCATCTCATTAATAAAATGATTTAATTACAAACTCAGAAGTAAACTTAAAGGCAAGCTGTCAGTTTTGGTTATTGTCTCAAGGGGGATAGAGAGAAGGAAGAGAGAGCTTTGGCATTTTTGAGCAGTCACATGATTGGGGAAGGACTTCAGAGACAGCGTGAAAGCATACTTATGCTCTGCTAGTACCCACAAGCAAGAGATTAAAAAAAAATAAACAGGAAAAGTAATTCCTGTTTATTGAATACCCAGAAATTGAACCCACACTCCTATGGTCACTTGATCTTTGACAAAGGAGCTAAAACCATCCAGTGGAAAAAAGATAGCCTTTTCAACAGAGTTAACTCAGCTGCAGGGCTATGGTTACATAGTGACTGTACAAGGGACAAGCTTTCTAGGAAGGCAAAGTACATTATCTGCTTAAAAGGACAATTGTTCCTCCTGTTTCTTTAGCACAGCTTCTGGTAAATCCAGGCAAAATAACTGAAGTTGTTTCAATTGAATATTTTATCATAAAGATATAAAAAGGTAATCAAAACAATTTTGTGCATGTGTGTGTGTGTGTGTGTGTGTGTGTGTGTGTGTGTGTGTGTGCCCTTGAGCATGTACTTGTGCCATGGTAGGGAGCTCAGAAGACAACTTGCAGGGCTCCATTCTCTTTGTCAACTATGTGGTTATTTTGGATCGAACTCAGCCTATCAGTTTTGGAGGTCAGTGCCTTTACCCACTGAGATATCTAGACACTCTCGAAACAATTTTAAATGTAGTGTAATGCAGAAGTAGGGAAGCCGAGCTTAAAGTTCCTTGCATTGTGAACAGAAGACCTTGTTGAAGCAGGGTGTGTTGCAGGAATGCCATTACTAAAAACAAAGCAGTGTGGTAGATGGAGAATGGAGAGAGTCAGGAGTAGGGGAGTATGGGAGTAAAGTCATTCATGAGCAGAGGATTTTCCAGTCGGGTGACAAGACCATTTCATAGGAAAAGAATAATGTTTTCAACAAACACACTAAATATGCAGACATGCATGCATGAGTTTTATTCATATTATACATAAAAAGTAACTTGAGGGGTTGGAGAGATGGCTCAGTGGTTAAGCGCACTGACTGGTCTTCCAGAGGACTGGGGTTCAATTCCCAGTACCCACATGGCAACTCACAACTGACTCCAGTATCTGATATCTTCACCCTCACACAGACAAACATGCAGGCAAACAAAACACCAATGTGTATAAAATAAAAATAAATAAATAATTTTTATCCTGGACCTCAAGCTGTACTACAGAGCAATAGTGTTAAAAACTGCATGGTATTGGTACAGTGACAGGCATGTAGATCAATGGAACAGAGTTGAAGACCCAGAAATGAATCCACACTCCTATGGTCACTTGATCTTTGACAAAGGAGCTAAAACCATCCAGTGGAAAAAAGATAGCCTTTTCAACAAATGGTGCTGGTTCAACTGGAGGTCAGCATGCAGAAGAATGCAAATCGATTCATTCTTATCTCCTTGTACTAAGCTCAACTCCAAGTGGATCATGGACCTCCACATAAAACCAGACACACTGAAACTAATAGAAACTAGGGAAGAGCCTTGAACACATGGGCACAGGGGAAAATTTCCTGAACAGAACACCAATACCTTATGCTCTAAGATCAAGAATTGACAAATGGGACCTCATAAAATTACAAAGTTTCTGTAAGACAAAGGACACTGTCAAAAGGACAACGCAGCAGCCAGCAAATTGGGAAAAGATCTTTACCAACCCTACATCTGACAGAGGGCTAATATCCAATATATACAAAGAACTCAAGAAGTTAGACTCCAGAGAGACAAATAACCCTATTAAAAAATGGGGTACAGAGCTAAACAAAGAATTTTCACCTGAAGAATATCAAATGGCTGAGAAGCACCTACAGAAATGTTCAACATCCTTAGTCATTAGGGAAGTGCAAATCAAAACAACCCTGAGATTTTTACCTCACAACAGTCAGAATGACTAAGAAGAAAAACTCAGGAGACAGCAGGTGTTGGCAAGGATGTGGAGAAAGAGGAACACTCCTCCACTGCTGGTAGGATTGCAAGATGGTGCAACCACTCTGGAAAGCAGTCTGGCGGTTCCTCAGAAAACTGGGCATGACACTCCCAGAGGATCCTGTTATACCACTCCTGGGCATATACCCAGAGGCCTCCCCGGCCTGCTATAAGGACACATGCTCCACTATGTTCATAGCAGCTTTATTTATAATAGCCAGAAGCTGGAAAGAACCCAGATGTCCCTCAGTGGAGGAATGGATTCAGAAGATGTGGTATATTTGCACAATGGAATACTGCTCTGCAATTAAAAACAATGAATTCATGAAATTCTTAGGCAAATGGTCAGAACTGGAAAATATCATCCGTAGTGAGGTAACCAAATCACAAAAGAACACACATGGTATGCAGTCACTGATAAATGGATATTAACCCAGAATCTCGGAATACCCAAGTCACAATTCACATATCAATTGATTTCCAAGAAGAAGAAAGGAGAGGCCCCTGGTCCTGGAGAGACTGGATGTAGCAGTGTAGGGGAATACCGGAAAGAGAAGCGGGAGGGGGTTGACTGGGGAACAGGGGGAGGGGGGAACCGGGAAAGGGGAAATCATTGGGAATGTAAATAAAAAATATAGAAAATAAAAAAAAATAATTTTAAAAAAGTAACTTGAAATGGGTAAAACACCTAAACATAAGGTTCTTATGAAGATATGGGTGCAAATATTTATGGAGTTGGATTAGAAAATGCTACATTTTAAAAAGATATTTGTTAATTTATTTCATGGATGTGAGTGTTTTGCCAGTATGTATGTATGTATGTATGTATGTATGTATGTATGTATGTTTGTATACCATGTGTTTCTGATGCCTGGGGTCAGAAGGTATTGGATCTTCTGGAACCATAGTTACAAATGGTTGTGAGCTGCCAACTAGGACCTGGGAACTGAACCCAGATCCTCTGCAGAGCAACACTTGTTCTTTTTTACATTCAGGCTTCTATTTATCTTTTAAATTATTTTATTCTATTTTTAAGGTTAGAATTTAATGACAGCATCTTTCCCTTCCCTATTCTCCCTCAGAATCTGCCCACACACCACTCCTGCTCTCTTTCAAATTCACTTTTTTCCTCTTTTTTGTTAGTACATGCATATATATGTATATATATTCCTAAATATAACCTGTTCAGTTCATATATAACTTGTATGTATGTTTTCAGGGCTGCCCATTTGGCACTGGACAACCAATTAGTGTGTTCTTCCCTGGGGAGAACCATCTATCTCTCTTGTTCTCAGCTTTTCTCAGTAAGAACAATAAGTAAATTGTTTAAATTATTTATTAAATAATTATTTTTAATTATTTGTTTTTATTTTATGTGCATTGGTGTTTTGGCTGCATATTTCTATATGAGGGTTTCAGATCACCTGGAACAGGAGTTAGAGACAATTGTGGGCTGCCACATGGGTACTGGGAGTTGAACCTGGTTCCTCTGAAATAGCAGCCACTGCTCTTAACTACTGAGCCATCTCTCCAGCCCCCCAGTTAAGTACTCTTAATTGCTGAGTTATGCTTCCCAACACTGTTCTTAGGTAGGACATGAAATCCTAGGGGATAGGAAAAAAAGAGACAAGCTGATCCTCCTAAAAATTGAGCATTTTCTGGAATTAACAATGTTTATGTGTTGTGGAGTGGACTGTCCTGCCTTCTTCTTGAGCTGTCCAAGAACTGGGATTGTAAGTGTGTGTAATGATGTCAGTTAGAAGTAAAAACTTTGTGTGTTAAAGTACATTGTAGAGAAAGTGAAATATTACTCAAAAAATTGAAAAAAATCATTTAGAAACCATATATCTGAGATGAGTCTTATATCCAGAATATGTAAAGAATTCTTACCAGTCAATATTGATACATCAACAACCCAATTCTAAAAAGGCCAATGACTGAACTTTGGACCTCTCTCCTTGTAGACACACAGTGAGCAGAGAGTACACAAAAGTATGCTTACTACTATTGATCATTAAAGAACTTTACATGAAGACCAGAATGAGATGCCATTTTACACTTACTTAACTAAGTAAATCAAAATTAAGAAAGTATCAAGAATTGATGAAGACATAACAAATTGGAAGCCTCATTATTCTTTATGAGAAAGTAATATGATGTAGCTACCCTGGGAAACATTTTGAAACATCTTAAAACTTTACTCCAAGAGGTATCATGTGATCCAACAATTCTGCTCACAAGTATGAAAGATAGCTCAAAAGACAAATTCATTCAAAATATTATATACAAATTTCTATCATAACATTTTCCTTAATAGTCAAAATGTGGAAACATTCTGAATGTTTATTAACTGACAAACAGCTAAGCCAAATTTGGGTTACCTATTCATTGGGAAATTACTTAGGAATAGAATTATTACAAGCCTCAACAGGGGAGTACATTGTAAATATTTTTTTCAGTGAGAAAGAAACCTGATGCCAAAGGACACAAACTGCTTCATTCCTTTTGTATGAAATGACCAAAATAGAAAAATCTATAGTCAGAAGGCTGGTTAGTGATTGCTTGGCACTTAGGCAGAGGAGCAGGAGAGGGACCACTCACCAAATGGGCATGGAGTGTCTCCTTGGCATGTTGGAAACTAAACTTGATGATGGGATTATCTAGAGGTGAAGGTCATACAACTTGATGAAAATCACTGAATTGCTAATGCACTTTCAAATACTAGGCTATGTAAATTTCATGTCAATAAAAATACATATATTTGTAGATTGTCAGGAGCATTTGGCAGTACCTCCGTGAAAGGGCCTTTTCAAAGATGAAGTACTTAAAATCTCATTACAGAGCCTCATTAAGAAATGAACATATCTAATTGCTTTGATGATAAGCGATCACTGATTTTGAACACCAATTAAGTTAAATGTTACTCCTCAGAATGAATGACATTCGTCTCAGTAGTAAACCTTTATTATAAGAAAAAAAATCACATGGTACTATTGTTACATTTTGAATTTCAGTTAAAATTTATGGAAAGGTTTTCTCCCTAGCTATTTAAATGCCAAATGGCACGATTTTGCATTTTGATCTGAAAAGCCTAAAATATTAGCTCTTTGGCTAATAGGATGTATGAATATATCTATACAGGTATATTTATATCTGTCTATCTATCTATCTATCTATCTATCTATCTATCTATCTATCTATCTATCTATCTATCTATCTATATTTGATTATAAAACCCATTGTATAAAAGACCTATTTGTTTCAGGAGTATTTATATTTCCCCACAACCCTTTTTGGTTAAGAATATGAGTAAAACTAAATATTGTTTTCAGTTATAGGATTCAAAGCAAAATTCCTCCATCTTTCCCTATTACTATGTGTCAAGGATAAAAACCAGCATCTTCTACCTGCTAAGCATATGCTGTTCCATGGAGCTATATCCACTGTGAATAAAAATTCCTGAAAAGAAGCTTGTCAGCTATGAATGAAAAACTTCCGGAAGAAGTCTGTGTCTGTAGAGACTGATGGACCAACTGGAATGTCAGTAGTTAAGAGATTTGCATTTTTTAGGTTCAGAGGCAAATTACCTTATTTTGGGCTAGTTTTAGCTTTCCAGAACAGCTATTCCCTGCCCCACTTTGTATTGGAACTAATATCTTGTGACAGCAGATAAAATCCTTTTAGAATCTATTGACTGAGCAGCACACTAGCTTCTGCAGATCCAAAAGCTAAGAATGTCATCAAGCACCATCTTAGGACTACTTAACACCTCTTCTCTGTCTCACTGCACCTACCAATGTATTTTAAATTTGCCTTAATTTATGACTCTCTTTGTTCAGTGAAACCATAAAAACTTCATGAAACTGCTTCCATGTTGGGACATGGAACTCGGGGTTACCTGAATCTGTGTTCCCAGTCCGTGGTCACTCAAAATGTCTCTAGAATAAACCTTCTCTTATCCCTTTAAGATGACAGCTGTGGTTTTCTGTATCAGCACCAGCTTGGCAATCTTCATTATGATTCAAATATATTTTTTTGAATAATACGGGAGTCTCAACATGTTAAAAAGCTTTAGAAAATATAGAGTTAGATGAATCTTGATTTCTCAGTGAACCCCTCCCCCTTTATTTTCTCTCTACCACACATTCCTGCAGCTTCTGCCTGAAACATTGGCTCCCATATTTTGGAGTAAAACTTGTAAATGCTGCCTGCCAACTGTCTCTTTTCCTGTTCTTGACTCTGCTTCAGCCTGCTTTGTTCTTACCATCCCACTAAGGTTGGTTTTTGCCTTTTTTTTTCATTCGTTCATTAGTTTATTCACTTTGCAGCCCCCCCCTTCCTTCAAACAGCTCCTGCCCTCTTTATCCCCTCCCCTTCTCTTCTGAGAAGGGGGAGGTTGCCCTGGGTATCACACCCACTGAAGGACTAGGCCTATCTTCTCCCACTCAGGTCAGACAAGGCAGCCCAGTTAGAGGGACGGAATCCATAGACAGACAACAGAGTCAGTGACAACCCCCACTGTAGTTGTTGGTGGGAGGGCATGAAGCTCAAGCTGCACGTGTGTGTGGAGCTAGGTGTAGCCTATGCTTGTCAGTCTCTGGGAGCTCCATGGGTCCAGGTTAGTCTACTCGGTTAGTCTTCTTGTGGAGTCCCTATCCCTTCCGGGTCCCTCCATCTTTACCTCAACTCTTCCACAAGACTTCCTGAGTTTCACCTAATGTTTGGCTGCTGGTCTCTGCCTCTGTTTCCATTGGCTGCTGAGTGGAGACTCTCAGAGGACAGTTATGCTAAGATCCTGTCTGCCAGTATAACAGAGTATCATTAATAGTGTCAGGGATTGGTTCTTGCCCATGGTATGGCCCTCAATTTGGGACAATCATTAGTTGGGCATTTCTTCTGTCACTACTTCTTTTTTTTGTCCCTGCATATCTTGTAGGCAGGACACATTTTGTGTCACAGGTTTTGTGGGTGGGTTGGTGTCCTTATCCCTCCACTGGAAGTTCTGCCTAGCTACAGGAGGTGTTAGGATCTATATCCACCATTGCTAGGAGTCTCAGCTAGAGTCACCACCATAAACTCCCTGGGATCTCCCTCCATCCCAGGTCTCTGGCACATTCTAAAAATGCCCCCTCTCCCCACCTCTACTGCCAATTTCTGTTCTCTCTCCCATGCTTTTCCTGCACCTGATCCTCCAACTCTGTTCCCTCCCTCTCCCCCCTCCCATCCAGTTCCCTTCCTCCACCTCCAGATGTCTTATTTTATTTCCTCTTCTGAGAAAGATTTAAATATCCTCCCTTGGACTCTCCTTATAATTTGACTTCTTTGGGTTTTTCTTAATGGTTTCCCCCTTTGTGGTGGTTTCAATGATGGTGGCTCCCATAGGCTCATACATTTGAGTACTTGGAAGAGGCTAGTTGGTGGAACTGTTTGGAAGGGATTAGGAGGTGTCACCTTGTTGAGATAGTTGTGTCACTAGGTGTGGACTCCAGGTTTCAAAATGCTGGTGTCATTCCAGTTTCTCTGTCTCTGCTTCTCTGTCTCTCTGTCTCTCTCTGCCTCTCTCTCTCTGCCTGTCTCTGTCTCTGTCTCTTTCTCTCTCTCTCTCCGTGTGTCTTTGAACTCTGTCTACCCCACTCCTGACTCCTCTCTTTCCCTCTTCACCCCTGTCCCTACTCCCCCTCATGGTTGCAGATCATGATGTGAGCTCTCACCCGTTCCTTGCTTTGCTGTCATGGACACTAATCTTCTGGAACAGTAAGCAACATTAAATGCTTTTGTAAGTTGCCTTGGTCATAGTGTTTCATCACAGCGATAGAAAAGCCACGAAGATGTTCTTTTTTGAAGTCTATTCTTTCCTGGACTTCAGGTGTTTAATCTCTGCAGGGTCTCCACGTGCACTGGCATTCCCCAAGTCTTTTTCAGTTTCTTTTTCTTTCTCTTTTCTCAGAACTTGGGGCATTCCCCGGTTGCTTCTCCATACTTCCTCTGAGGGTACTTTCCTTTGAACTTTTGTTCACTTACTTGACATTTGCACTTGAATATCCAAGATAACCTCAAATTAAATTTGTTCCTTGCCTAATTTTATCTATTATTATTTTAAATTTAGAAGCTTAATGTCTCTTTTTCATTAGATTTGGACTATGGAGTTTTTCCTTCTTCTATGGCTTTCCTTGGACATTCTCTCTGTAAAATTTCCATTGTTGCATAGAATCCCCACTAGAGGGTGTACATATATCACTTATATGTTAAAATAAAAAGGCCTAGTAAGGAAAAATACTGAGCAATTAATAAAGTGCTTTTGAATGTATCTGTTCTATGACATTCTCTCCCTCCCTTCCTCTCTCCTCTTCTCTCTCTCTCCCTCCCTCCTTCTCTCCCTCCCTCCCTCTCTTCCTTCCTTCCTTCTCTCCCTCCCTCCCTCTCTTCCTTCCTTCCTTCCTTCCTTGCTTCCTTCCTTCCTTCCTTCCTTCCCAGGTCTAACTCTGGAGTCCCACCTGGCCTGAAACTCCCTATGTAGGCCAAAATGCCCTTGAACTCATGAAGGTCCATTCAACTTTGCATCCTGAATGTTAGTGTTACAGGCATGTATCACCAACCCGTGTATTCCTGATTTCCTAGTCATCTTGCTTGAAAGATTTATTTATTTATTTATTTATTTATGAGACAGAGTCTCACTGTGTAGCCCTAGCTGGCCTGGAACTCATTATATAGAGCAGGCTGGACTGGAACTCACAGAGAGATATTAGTTGTATGCTTGCTTCTACCTCCCAAGGGCTGGGATTAAACATATGTGCCACCATGCCCAGTAGTAAAGAATTCAAAGGTCACAAGTGTAAACTTTATTTTGTAAAGAGGATGATCAGTTTCTTAATGGAAGGAAGCAAGTACATTTTTTAATAGTTTAAGATCCAATGTGGATGAAAGTAATATGATTGCATGCATATGTCTGAACTAAAATTCTGACCTCTTTGGGGACCAGGCACACATGTGGTGCATGGACATACATTCAAGTAAAGCACTTATACACATAAAAAAAGAAATAAATAAAAATATAAGATGTAATGCAATAGTAAGTACTATAACAAAGATAGAGAAAAAGTTCTTGAAGAGCCTGGGAAAAAATGAGAGTAACTATGGTGACAGGGATTGTCACAGAGAAGACATTTGTGTACTCCAGACTAACTCACTGTCATCACAACGAGGCCTCAGAATGTCTCTGCTGACAGATTTGCATTCTGTCTCTAGAACACATGTTCTGTTATCTGCTACTGCAGTAGAGCCCTTTAGTGGCCACAGGGTAGGATTTAAATATTTACATACAGTAATCCTGGACAGGTTTAGCGTCTCTAATATGGAAATCTGAAACCCTGAATGTTCTAAAATCTGCAACTTTCTGAGTGTCCGCATGACAAAAATAAATTCCACAGCTAAAATGCAGGTGCATTAAAAAAGTATTGCATAGAATTATATAGAACCTTTAGGTTCTGAAGTTAATGCAAAACATGAGGGAATTCTGTGTATAGTCTTGGGCCCATCCCCAAAATATATCAGCATGCATAGAAAAAGAATCAAAATCTGGAACAATCTGAACTACACATCAGGAACTGATACGTGATTATATAAGGATTAAACGAACGTGTCAGGAATGGCTTCATATTAGATGTACAGAAATACAAAATTCAGAAAAAAATTTCTGAAATGAGAAAATTTTGGGTGTTTGCCAAATAACAGATATCCAACCTATACTATACTGATTTTTATGTTTTTTTATCTGGGCCAAAGGACATCCACATTATTAGTTCATTTGAGTTAGGTAATGGGACATTAAAATGAGAGGTTGAAATTTTGGAGAAACCAAAGACTAGCCACATACTAAAGATGTCTGCCACCTTGGGCTTGGAAATCCTCTGAACCCAAGCAGGCATCCTTGCCTGAAGGGTGGGTTTTCTTTGGCAGAGGAAGCTTTACTCTTCGTTTGCACCTTAAGTAAGCCCAGATTGTCAAAATGTTCTGGTTCATAGAAAAACAAGCTGTCCTAAGTTTATGTCCGATGTACAGCCATGTGTGGGTTTGCATAGCTCTGATGAAGAAGGTGCATTTGGAGGAATCAGAAGAGTACCTCGAGGGAGGGAGGGCACATAGGAGAGGTAAGAATTCATGTGGCAGAGCCCTGTGATATCTTCTTCTGCACTCCCCTAGCGCAGTTTTGAGAGCAGGCGGCTGCCAGCAGGAAACATCAGAAAGCTGTGTTCTTGCCTGCCTCGACTGATGATTCCAGGAGAATGATTTTATAGGCAATGAGTCTGGTTGAGGATGGGCGTATTTTAAAGCTGTAGTTTCTCTTAGTGAAAGAAATAAAAGGTGGGGCTGGAGAGATGGCTCAGTGGTTAAGAGCACTGACTGTTCTTCCAGAGATCCTGCGTTCAATTCCCAGCATCTACATGGTGGCTCACAACTATCTGTAATGGGATCCAATGCCCTATTCTAGTGTGTCTGAAGACAGTTATAGTGCACTCATATACAGAAAATAAGTAAATCTTAAAAAAAAAATAAAAAAGGGATAAAAACTGAAGATTTTATTTTATTTGGATGCCAACATTTCATTTATCATCTCCAGAGCCAAGAGGCAGGAGGAGTGTAAAGAGCGACCCTTGACCCACATGTTACACAGACCAGGAAGCTACAGGGATGGGTAGAAATTCAGATGGGCACCTCTGTGTTTTGTAAATAGTTTAAGAATCTATACCTTATTTTTTCCTACGTAAGGAAGGCATAGGGAAACAGATGAAAGATTTTAGCATTTTTATTATGACACAATTATTTGTTCATGAAGGCTGGAGGGAAGCCGCAAGAACTCCAGATTGTTCTGTCAGGATTTCAGAGTAATACAATGATAGATGAAACTTAAAGTCGTCATAAACAAGGTAATGCTACAGAAACCAAGGTTTCCAATAACCATGCTTATGCATTGTGACAGCTTATAAATTAAAAATCTAGCAAATCTTAGGAAACAGACCCAGCCACTAGGATGACAATATAATAGAGGTAGGTGACTGTTCTAGAAAAAGAGGAGTTTGGGCCGTGTGCTATATTGACAATGAAAAGGAAAGACACTTGGAAAATCGCATTTCATGATTATTTGGAGTATCTCTATGTCACATAATTTAAAAGTTGTTACGGAGTAAACAGGTTTTTCTTCTTAAATTCATCTGCTGAAATCTTGCTGGCCGGTGTGGTGGCATTAGGGCGACCC
This sequence comes from Tokudaia tokunoshimensis, assembly GCA_036184795.1. Taxonomy (NCBI): domain Eukaryota; kingdom Metazoa; phylum Chordata; class Mammalia; order Rodentia; family Muridae; genus Tokudaia; species Tokudaia tokunoshimensis. The sequence goes on along the minus strand of BTHU01000001.1, from coordinate 154,774,868 downwards.
TCTTGGAGGGTCGTTAGGTTGTAGAGTCAAAGCTCCAATGGGGTTGTTGTCATTACGTAAGAGACACCAAAAGGCACCTCACCACAGCCGGAGGAGAAAACAAGATGGCTGCCTGTGAACTAGGGATTGCAGCCTCACCAGACACTGAGTCCGTTGGCCTTTGTTTTGCATTCTTGGGTCTCCAGAGCTGTGAGAAATTATCTCCCACGCCCATAAAGTTAACCTATGGTTTTGTTTTTTTTTTTTTTGCAATATCAGCTCATATGAACTAAAACAGAGCAAAGACAAGAACCAGAAGAGTCTATTAGATATTACTGAACTAGGCAAGTGTGTAGCCGGAAAATAGAATGACCCTTAAGATTTCAATATCAAAGCTAGCCGTCTCCAAACTGTGGTATAATTCACCATTTTGAAATATTTTAAAGTGCCAAGGCGGAACATATATGCTGAATGAATGGTGGTGGTGGTCGGGGGGAGGATTAAAGAAGCAGCAAAATTAAGAGAAAAGTAGAAATGAGTTAAAATTCAAACCGGCAAACATGTCTCCTGCGATGAACCACTTTGATTTTTCAGAAGCCCTCGGACAGGTCTCAACCTCAAGAGCAAGCACTGAGACAGTTCGGTGTGGTCACACAGAATCCCAGACTGTTAAACTTTTCTTAGCGTCTGTGTCCTGGTCTGTATGAGTGGGTGAACAAACGGTTGCAGAGCTGCCTTCCAGGCACACATGATGATGATGATTATTTTAGATTATATTCAGCACTAGGTGAGGTTGAAGACGCACCATCTTCCCTTTCCTCTAATGTTCGATACTGCTGCTTTGTGATCTTAGCATCCGTGACCATCCGACCCCAACTCTCACTCCCACGGCATTGCTTATTTCAGCAGGGACCGTCTTGGGCTGTAGATCCTAGCAAAGATGCTGTGAGTGTTGGACCGCCGTTTAGGGCATATATTTTCCTCTTTAATTTCTTTCAGTGTAGAGGGGGAAGATTATAGACCTGCAAATTAGCCAAGACTGAGTTTGAATATAGTAAGGCATGGCACCTGCCAGAATAGAGCACTGAGAACTGAGAGTATTATTCCGCACCACCTTCCTCCTCCTCGTCTTCTTCTCTTTCTTCTTTTCCTCCTCCTCTCTTCCTTCCTCTCCTCCTTCCTCCCTCCTCCTCCTCTTTGTCCTCCTCCTCCTCCTCCTCTTCCTCCAAATCATCAGGCCTAACTAGAAAAGAAAACGCATTTGAATATTTTTTTTTTGAACCTTAACTATAGAAATCACTGTGGCTTCCAATAAAACTTTTAAACAAATGGAATGAAGCTAAGCCTCATAAATAATAAAATCCAGCCACCCTGACAGAGTTTGAATCCCAGAGGGGGTTTTAGGCAATAGCTATTATACGACATACGTCTCCAGGTCTGCAGGCCATTATAACCGGTCATTTTTTATGTGTGTATGCAAGACTTTCAGGATGTGAAGGGAAATTCAAGTCACATCTTGACGTTGTATATTTGGAAGCCTTTATGTAAAGGTGCATTTTCAAGTGGAGAGGCCTGTCTCTAGCTCTCAGAAAGGTTAGGAAGGGTTGAAGCCACCTGAAAGCTGATGCCCAGTGCTACCCTAGCTGCCAGGGCCTCGGGCACCCCTACTCTCTCTCTCTCTTTTTTCTTTCTTCCTTTTCATCAGAGCATCAGAGCTCCTACACCCACCCCATCTGGCTGCTTCTTCTTCTTTTTTTTTTTTTCATCTTCGATTTCTCTCATAAGTGGTCAAAATGGGAAACGGAAGTATCTATTTGATGCTTGGGGTGGTGCTCAAAAGGTTCTTTTTCCCTTTAATTTTTATTTATTTATTTTTATTAAGGGCTCAAAAAATATTCTCCAACGAGGTTCTTCACCGGTTCAGGCAGTGACCCCTCTGGAGTCTTCTTGAAAAGCAAACCGCTCCCACCCACTTGTCATTTGCTAAGGTGCTGAAGCCAGGGGGTCTGCGGCAGGGCGAGCCGGGGCTGGGCGTTCGCGCGGTGTGCAGCGGCGGGGCTGCCCAGCAGGGGAAGACGGTCCTGGAGCGCGCGGGGCTCTGGCGGCTGCCGGAGGCGGTGGCTGGGACGCCGCGCGGCTGCCGCAGGGGAGCGGCGGCGGCGGGCGCGAGGGGCGGGGCGCACTCCGCAACTTCGGCCGCGGCGGCCCGGCGCTCTCGGCCCCGGCGCGCGTCGCTGCGGGGCTGCGGTACAACCAGCCCGGCCCGGCTCGGCTCGCCACCCTGCGCTTCCCGCGTGCCCGTCGGGGACCGCTGGCGCCTCCCGCCGGGAGTCCTCGCCCACGCGTCACCCGCAGCGGCTGGGAGACCCTGGGACGTGCGGGGTCGCGAGGCCGAGCTGGGCGCCCCCCAGTGGCCGGCGCCGGACCCCATGGCTGGGCCGCGCGGAGCCGAGCGGGCAAGGTGAAGCCAGCCCCGGGGCCGGCTGCCGGAGCGCTTGGCGGGGGCGCCGGCTCCATGGGCAGCGGCACCCGGCACGATGATGGACGTTAACAGCAGCGGCCGCCCCGACCTCTACGGCCATCTCCGCTCGCTCATCCTGCCGGAGGTGGGGCGCGGGCTGCAGGACCTGAGCCCCGACGGTGGCGCCCACCCTGTGGTGAGCTCCTGGATGCCGCACCTGCTGAGCGGCTTCCCAGAGGTGACAGCCAGCCCGGCGCCTACCTGGGACGCGCCCCCGGACAATGTCTCCGGCTGCGGGGAGCAGATCAACTATGGCAGAGTCGAGAAAGTTGTGATCGGCTCCATCCTGACGCTCATCACGCTGTTGACGATCGCGGGCAACTGCCTTGTGGTGATTTCAGTGTGCTTCGTCAAGAAGCTCCGCCAGCCCTCCAACTACCTGATTGTGTCTCTGGCGCTGGCTGACCTCTCGGTGGCCGTGGCGGTCATGCCTTTCGTTAGTGTCACCGACCTCATCGGGGGCAAGTGGATCTTCGGCCACTTCTTCTGCAACGTCTTCATCGCCATGGACGTCATGTGTTGCACTGCCTCGATCATGACCCTGTGCGTGATCAGCATCGACAGGTAAGGGACAGGCCGCCCCGTCCCAGGCTCTGCTGGGGGTGTGCAGGGCGCTGAGCTCGCGCCAGCCTTTCCTGGGAGGATCGATCAAGCTAGACTTCACGAAGGGAAGAAGGGCTGAGCTTAAAATACAACCCCGCACCCATCACCCCTACACCAACCAAGCAACTTCAAGCACAGGCTAAAGGCAAACCTTTAAAACAAACCTTGAAATCTTTCTGGTTTAGTGTAGTGATGATTCTGAGACCGGAGTTTTAAAAGTACTAGCAATTCCACCAGGGGGTCCCGTTGCTTGTTTCTTTTTTGGGCAAAGTGTGTGTGTGTGTGTGAGAAATTGGATTGATGCTCTCTAGCTTGATAAACCATTGCTGTGATCCATAAAATCGTTTCTCTCTTTTAAGAAATCAGTCAGAAGGGAAAAGGCACGGTGCTTCCCAGATTGTAGGAGCTACTCTGAGGATGAAGAAAGGCCCTTGAATGGTCCTAGTATTGGGCTCTTAAACGCTGCACTCTTATGAAATGCTAATTCTGAATCTTGTTCTCATGGAAGTCTGGCTTCAGTGTTTGGCCATGCTATCGGTCTCCTGCAAGCTTACCGACTGGAGCTTTACTCCTGTCTTAAAGGTTGGTTCTAGTCTTTCGTCATACTCCCTGGGAATCTAGGAATATAATATCAAGAACTCCCCCAGTGGAGTAATTGAAGCAGAGGTTGACCATCTGTCAGGGATGCTGGGGAAAGAAAAAAAGAAATGCCTCTTTGGGTGTCATCATGAGTAGGAGAGTCCCCGGAGTTTCTTCAGACTCTAAGAATACAGAATTTTGATGGAGCTGGTCTTTCGTCTTAAACATATGCAAACGACAACTTGAAGTATGGTTTCAATACTGCTTGGCTACAGGACAATTCTGTTTCCTTTGGGATTGAAATATTACACCTTAATATCCATACTTGGAATTCTGCGAGTGATTTCAACCCAGCACAGGACTAAACCCTGTTGTGTTTAATGATAGAGAGAAATAGTAGCTGATTTTCTTAGTGGACCCGCAGAACCTTTAAATGTGTAGCTTTTCCAGCATGGGGAGAATAATTGATACCTCTGCATTTACATTGACAGTGCCTCAGAGGATGGATTGGCGTGTAACTGAGATTTCCTCCCATTTTTCCTCCTTGAAAACATCGCAATGTGTGGTGGTTTTTTTTTTTTTTTATGTTTGAAATGGTCTTCTATTTTGCTCTGTGACTAAAGTTTATAATTACTAAATAAAGGGTACGATAGTAAAGGGAATGTTTGCCAAGAAAAAGAAACACTTTGTAGTTGTGTTTAGGTAGTGATTTAATTTTTTTTTTAAATGATAGTGCCATTTTATGTGTCATGACAGGAGCTTCTGACAGCAAACAAGGAATTATTTTAAGGCTGAAGCGTGAACTGCTACTGTGAGAATATTGGCACCAGGCTTGGCAGCTGAGGTTCTAAATTACTGTAGTTAAAAACGACAAGAACATATGCATTTACAGTCTGGCTATGACAACAGGAATTTGGAAAGTGCACTCAATACACATAATAAGTATATCCATGAATGGTATGCACAGACACCGACTGCTCAGCAACCAAAACGATTCTCCTAGGAACGGAGCCCTTGTATGGAGTCCAGGAATGGACCTACGTGTAATAAGATGGATGTCAACTTAGGCTTCAAGTGATTTCTTTATAACCCTTTCTTCATCTCATAATTGGAAAGTGATAAACAGCACCTTGTGCTAACTTGTCAGCCCGAGCTTCTGTTGCTGAGGGCACATTCAGGTTTGGCTGAGCCCACTCTGTGATTCCCATACGTGGGCTAAAGTTATCCATGTGCACATGCAGTTTAGTACCAGCAGGAATGTCCCGAGTACAGAGTAAAGGTTAATTCCTCTTGGCAAAATTCTCAGCTTTTTATTAATTATGTCCCTGTGATTGTTACAAATTATGGCAATATAGGCATATCTTGTATATTTTGTTCCCCCAAGAATTGACCTGTTGGTGATTTTTTTTCCTTAAATAAAATTTTAGGTCTGCAGATTATTCCTTTAGATAAAATGAGAACTTGATAAAATTGACAGAAATATTGATTTTTCTCCCCAGAACCTCCAAAGGTAGAAGTTGGAAGAAGATGCACTTATAACTAAAATGAATTATTTTAGGAAAAGGTAATTTCTTCAGCTCTGCTACAGAATGTGCCAGATGACACAAAATGTACCATCAAAATAATTTATTCTTCTTTCATTCCCTGAGAAGCTAAAATAGGTGATATCGTGCTTTGTACTGGAGAACCAAGGAGGAGTAAGATTATTCTTTTTAGCTCAAACTGCATCTTTGTTTGAATTTGTTTATCTGTTGGACATTTGACCTGACTAAACTGAAACTTGAAAATTTTCTTCACACAAGTCCTACAATGTTGGGCTCTTTCCCAACGTTTTCTAAGAGAAACCATATTGTTTTCCAAAGGCCTCAAAATTGCCATCTTGCACTTCTTTCATAGAATGACTCCTGTTCATTAAAAAAAAAAAAGTAGCAACCATTATATTACAAAACTCTCTTTCCATCCCATCCCTCTCAAAGACTTGGAGTTTTATTCATGCTTCTACTTTGGTCTGTCTTTGGCTTTTCTTCTCTACTAGGTCAACTTCAGTCTTCCATCTTTAAGAATGCCTTATTTTTGGACTCATTTGTTTTTCTAGTTTTTATACCACTAAATGGTTAAGCTCAAAGAACCGTGTCCACAACTGTATTTTCTTCTATTTTTTTTATTTTTTCTAAGTTTTTTTATTTACATGCCAAATGATTTCCCCTTTCCCATTTCCTCCCTCCCCATAAGTCCCATAAGCCCCCTTCCCTCCCTCTGTTCCCCATTCAACCCCTCTCGATTCTCTGTCCTGGCATTCCCCTACATACAGTCTTTCCAGGACCAGGGGTCTCTCCTTCCATCTTCTTGGAAATCTATTGATATGCGAATTGTGTCCAGGATATTCCAAGATTTTGGGTTAATATCCCCTTATCAGTGACTGTATACCACGTGTGTTCTTTTGTTCTTGGGTTACCTCACTAAGGACAATATTTTCCAGTTCTGACCATTTGCCTAGGAATTTCGTGAGTTCATTGTTTTTAATTGCAGAGTAGTATTCCATTGTGTAAATATACCACATCTTCTGAATCCATTCCTCTGTTGAGGGACATCTGGGTTCTTTCCAGCTTCTGGCTATTATAAATAAGGCTGCTATGAACATAGTAGAACATGTGTCCTTATTGCATGCAGGTAAAGTCTCTGGGTATATGCCCAGGAGTGGAATAGCCGGATCCTCCGGGAGTGTCATGCCCAGTTTTCTGAGGAATCGCCAGACTGCTTTCCAGAATGGTTGTACCAGGTTGCAATCCCACCATGTGTTTTCTTCTTTTCCATTCAGCTTATGAGTTCCGTATCACCAGGGCCATTGCAATATTCAAACTCATCTTTCTAGTTTCCTTTTGCCCACCTCCATTCATTTCCAATAAAGGACCTAGAATGGTTTGTTGTTGTTGTTGTTATTATTATTATTATTGTAAACATAGATTTATTAGGGAAAAGGAACACAGGAAAGAAAAAGTTTTGTTGTCCTATAAAGCACTTTTGTACCTATCCTAGACAGTTTCCGTTATGAAGTCTGATAGGCAAGGTTGGCCTCAAACTTGCTGTGTAGCTCTTGAGTGGCCTTGGATCCTCCTGCTTCTGACTCCCAAGTACTTGGGTTATAGATGTGTGCTACCACACCTAGATTCAAATGACCTAATATATAGAGTTTGGAAACATGCAAAATAAACTTGATTTGTTGTTTTTAGAGCTTATATAAGATATAGAAATATTGAAAAATGTAGCTGGGATATAGTGGCACATACCTTTAGTTCCAGAACTCAGCGGGGCAGAAGCAGCAGATCTCTAAGAGTTTGGGGTCAGCCTGGTCTACAGAGTGAGTTCCAAGACAGTCAAAGCGACACAATGAAACCCTGTCTTGGAAAGAAAAAGATACAGATGTACAAAATAGTACAGAGGCTTGATGGACATCCAGTTCAGGAGAGAGGTTACCCTGGGTGGGTCCCATCAGGAGTCAGCACGCATCAATTTTATTAAGATTTTTTTTTTAGTGTTTCAGAGGTAGATACAACCTCATTTGTACAGCTTTTCATACATTTGAAATGTATTTTAAAACTTTTACATTTCAAATATAGAACACACAGGCCGGTGCACATCCCAACTGCAGAGCTTTGTAACTAACAGCATTCTTTATGTTCAACAGTATAAAACAGTACGACAGGGCCACCTCACACAAGTCCCGCCTCTCCCCTCTCTCTTCACAATGCACATTGCAACCTCTGTTAGGTGCTCAGGAGGGAATGGTTAAAAAGTAAATTGTCTTCTTGTTCTCATAAGGAAGCTAATAACCTGACTTTTAGCTTCACAATTTTGCTCAACTAGAACTTTTAGAAAGGTAGAACTGAATTTGTACGGTCTATGCTCTTTTCTATTTGTTTGTGTTTGTGACAAGGGGTGATTCTGTGGCCCGGGGTGGCAAAGTCCTCCTGACTCACTCTTCCTAGTTCAGAGATGACAGGCATGTGCTACCATGCCCAGCTCTAGCACACATACCTTGGAATCCTTCTTTCCTATGCCCATCATAATGCCCATAAGATTCATCTATAGTTTTTAACTTATTAGTGATTCACTTATTTTTATTTCTGAGTTGTATCTCATTGTACAATGATACAATCATTTGATACACACACATACACATACACACACATATAATTTATACATGTTACTATGTATAAAGCTACCATGAATGTTGATTGCTCATCAAGTCACTTTGCAAACCTTGTATTAGTTACTTTTTGGCTGCTGTTGTAAAATACCATGCCCAAGGCGACCTATAGAAGGAAGGGTTTATTTGGGTTTATGGTTCTGGAGGGATAAGAGTCCGTCATCATTGTGGCAAGGAAGCATGGTAGCAGGCAGGCATAGTGGCTAGTGCAGCAAGCTGAGGTCTCACATCCTGAACCAGACAGGAAGCTGAGAATGATAAGGGTTTTAAATTCCCCAAGCCCACCTCCAGTGACACACTTCCTCCAATAAAACCACACCTCTTAATCCTCCCTGAACAGTTCTGCCAGCTGGGGGCCAATAATTCAACTGCCAAAGACCACAGGGAGCATCTCATTCAAATAGATGCAAAACAGACATATTGAGGGGTTGGTTATTTTAATTCAATTAAGGAAAGAGCTACATAGTACTTTTATTATTGTTGACAAAATATTTGATAAGAAGTAACTTAAAGTAGAATAGGCTTATTTTGGCTTATAGTTTGAGGGTGTGGCCCATCACAGCAGGGAAGGCATGCAGGAGGACATAAAGTGACAGTTTCCATTGTTTTCACAGTAAGGAAGTAGAGAAAGATGGATAGTGATCATATTACTTTCTCTTTGTAATTCAGTCCTGGATGCTAGTCATGATAAAGTCAGGATATAGTGTAGTCTACATTGATGGTAGGTCTTCCTTTTTCAGTTAAACCTTTCTGGAAACATTCCTATAGACACACACACACACACACACACACACACACACACACACACACACACACGGTGATACTACATTCAATCAAGTTGACAATGAAGATAACCATCAAACACCCCTTTGTAATTCAACATCCAAATGTATCACTTCAATGGCAACATTCTACTCCTGACTCCTAAGGTCTAATTTTCATTTTAATGCAGAATAATTTAATCCATCTCTAAAAGTCTTTGTAGACTTAATACTTACAACACTGTTTAGAAGTCCAAAGTCTATTCTGAAACTCAAAGGCATGTCTTAACTATGATTGCTTATAAACAAAAAACAACAACCACAAATAATGCGAATGCTTTCAGTATACAATGGCAGAGAATAAACATTTACATGCCAAGAGGTTGGAATGGGAGGATAGTAAGGACCAGAACCAGATCAAAGATCACACCAAAACAAGACTAAAACCTTGTGGTTGTTTCAGAGCAAACGCCACACCCATATCTGCCATTTGGGACTCACGATTGAATCGCCTGGGCTCCAACAGCCTTATGTAGTTCTGCTCCTCCAGGTATGGTGCAAATTTTGCTTTCAGGAACCTTAGTGAAGACCCTCGAGACCCTGTTCCCTCTTGTATATTTCATGCCTGAAAAGAATCAATACTGTGTATAAGACAGTGCCTCTTGAGGTATAGCCTGGACCCCTGGACTGTAACTGCTGCAGCCCCTGCATGCCTTTCAGGCTGACCCTGGGAAAACACTTCCATAGATGGCCATTTTGGGACAGAAAACTCCTTGTCTGTTCACTCTCTGACCTTTTATGTGCGTTTGAATTATTACAATACATTATTCAGTAGATGGGACTTACCCTCAGAGCATTTTTCTGTCATTCTAGTGCTGAGGGAGAGTTTTCCCTTTCTGGTGCTAACCACTTCAACAGTTACAACTTATTTCTTATCACCCTCAATGCACTTTTTACAACTTTCACCTGTCCACTGCTCCTTTCCTCACCAAATTGCACATACTCTTTTTTCTTCATATCTTTCTGTTTCATTTTCTCTGTCTCTCTCTCTCTCTGTCTCTCTCTCTGTCTCTGTCTCTCTCTCTATCTCTGTCTCTCTCTCTGTCTCTCTCTGTCTCTCTCTCTCTCTCTCGACCTGGATAAGAATAGTAACTGATAATCATGTCTTGGTCTGTTGGTTAGCCTGTCTTGAAATTTCCTCTGCCAAACAAATTAGTTGATTATTTTAAAATTCGTCCTCATTCACAGTCTCAGGGTACAGGCAGAATGCCATCAGATTCTTTGTAAGACTATATATAATACGAGCGACCTCTAGCCTGAATCCCGATAGAATCCTGGTCGTACTCTGAAAGCTCGTGAACTGAGGCGTCCATTGAGCACAGTTCTCTTGTCATCCCGGCCTTCCAGGCTCTTCCTGTGCTGGTGCACTGAGCTCTATTTACAGCCTGCTAGGGCTTCTGTAGCTCCAAGCTCCAGCCTCTTCAATTCTCTCCCTGCAGATTAATTCTAAAGGCCTAAGAACTAGGTCAAATTTATCATGGCAAACAGTGGCACTCCTGCCACCAACTTCCTTTATTAGGTGTGTTCCTTGTTGCTGTAGCTGAAAACCTGGAGATAAGCAGTTTACAGGGGAATTGCTTTATTTTGAGACAGAGTCTCTCATGAAATCTAGAGCTCACCAACTGGCTAGGTTGGCCAGCAAGGCCCAGAGATGTGCTTGTCTCTTCTTCACCACTAGGATTACAGACACATGCCACCACACCTGGCTTTTCTTTACCTAAGTGCTAGGGATCTGAACTCAGTTCCTTGGATTTATTTTGCAAGCAGTTTTCTAACTAAGCCATCTCCCACTCCCTGAGAGTTGGTTTAGTTTGAGGGGATATAATTCACTGTAGTGTGACAATCACGAATGCAGTATCATGACACATCTGATGACCTTATGTATGTTCAGTCAGGGAATAGAGATGAACGCTGGTGCTCAGTTTACCTTCTTTTGTTTTCTGTGTTTTTTTTTCTTTTAAAGTAAAACCCAGCAAATTAATCCATGATATGATGCTGACCACATACAGGGGAATCTTTCCTTTTCAGTTAAAGTTTTCTGGAAACGACTTCTTGACACAGTCAGAAAATGTTTCCATGGTGATTTTAAATCCAATCCACTCGGTAGTGAAGACGAACCATCACAAGCTGTCCCTGTAAGTGGTGCTTTGCTGATGAAGTGTTGGTACTGGCAGATGCCCCTTTCTAGGATGCAGCTTTCTTAGGAGTTAAGCCCAGAGATTTGGATGCTCTCAGTGACTTCTCCCTCCAACTTACTTATATTTTAGTCTCTTGAGAACTGTGAGACTGTCAAAACTCCCACTGAAAACTTTTAGTATGGGAGCTTTGGGCTTCTCAGCCTCCTGCTCGTCTCAATTCCAGAATTCAGCAAATGTCTCGAGTGGAACGCCAGGTTAGTGCTTGCCTTGTCTTCTGGTCCTCCCTTCTCACTGGGATCTTGGCCTCTCAAGTCTCTAATTTTTGACTCTCTGGTCCCAGACAATTGCCAAAAGCTCTTCTGGTGTTTTGTTTTGTTTTTTTTTTTTTTTTTGACTCTTAAAAGCATCTCCACATGTAAGCTCTTTCTTGGATCCTCAGCCTTTTAGGCCTGACCCAGTTTTGGCTAATGACCCAAGGGGATTTAAGCCTACCTTCCTGTCTTCTGTCGTGTTTTTAGTCTCGAAGTCCTAGTGTTCCAAGAGCTCTGTGATACCTACAGGAAGGTGTGGGTGCACACTTTGTGTTGTATCAAGCTTTTTATAGTTGCTTTAAGTGGAAACATAGGTCCGAAACATCTGAAAACCTCATTACAGCTAGAAGTGAGTGTGTGCCTGAAATAGTTTAAACATACAAATATAGAAACAACATCATGTAAATTTCTTGCTTAAAGACCATCGTTGGCTTTCACGGAATGAAATGAAAACCCTCTGTCACTTGTACAAGGACCTTGATTTGTCCCTGTCACACTTCTCCACATCTTGTAGACTATTATGTCTTGCTTTCTACATCTGGTCATATTGATCTTTTGTTTGCTTGTTTGTTTGTTTGTGTTGTTTTTTCCATGATACCAAATGCTTTCCTCAATCAACCCTACTCCAAGAAAAGCCATTAAATAACATCTGTATATATAACACCATTTTAATAAATGTTTTTTAACCTTTAAAAATTTTATGTGAATGGCTGTTCTACCTACGTGTGTGTCTGTACCTCATGTGTTTGTTAGATCATGTGGGACTGGAGTTATTTATAGACATTTGTGAGCTGCCATGTGGGTGCTTGGAATTGAACCCAGGTCTTCTGAAAAGCAACCGATGCCCTTAATCCGTGAGCCATCTCTCCAGCCTCTCATAACAACATTTCAGTCAATTGTGAACTATATATGCAATTTTAGTCTCATAAGATTATATCCCCTAGTGATGTTATGCTATTTTAATTTGGGCTTATGCTGTGTTTCCATAATGGTAAAATTGACTGACAGTGTGCTGCTCGGACTGTATCTCTAGTCTCTGCTGCTAAGCAATGCTTTCTCGGACTGTATCTCCAGTCTCTACTGCTAAGCAGCGCTTGCCTGTATTTGTGAAACCAATTTCATACTGAAGTTCCACGCACTAATGGTTGATTTCCGCTCTACTCATTTGCTTTTGAGATAGGATCTTGTAACACAGTTTAGTCTGCTTTTGAACTGGTGATCTATAGGTCTCAACCTCTCAAGTGCTGAGACTACAGTCATATACTATTATGTTGCATAACAGTTAACTTTGATCTTAAGTTAGAAGGCTTAAAAATAAGAAATGTTCAACTCTCAAGATAAGCAATAATTAAAATGTCTGGAAAAAATACTAAATGTTGGCAAAAGGGAGGAGTAAGAGAGCTTTCATAGGTTAGTAGTGTGACTGTAAACGGATGAACCACTGGACGTGTTTCACTCTTGCCACAAGTTACTGAGGGCACACATACACCATGCCTTTGCTGCTTCACTGCAAGTGTATTCAAGGGAGACTCTTGTCTGCTAAAAGCATTCTACAAAAATGCCTATAGTACTCACCAACTTAACACTCCAGAGTTTGAGATGATTAATACACGTATATGTCAATGGTAGAATGAATAAATAAATTGTGATATATATGTATGTGATATATGCATATATATAAGTTGTGATATATATATGTTATATAAATTGTGGTATATATACACATATATAATATGGTGTATATATGTGAATAGGTCAACTATAAATTAGATCATAGAGAGTTTACTAAGTAATACATAGTGCTGACCAGAAGGAACAAAATTAAATCAAATTTTAGATGTCATATCATTTTAATAATGAATATTGTAGGGTCACATACATAATGCTGACCAGAAGGAACAAAGTACAAAAGAATAAATATATGTGATTCCATGTACAATGAAAGTAAGAAATAGACAACATGGTGTAGAGGTGTGAATTATCGTAATTTAGATAAGGAGAGAATATAGCTAAGGAGAAGAGGAATAACCATTTCTAGATGGGAAAGAGATTGTGACCCAAGTGACTTGCTTCTGGGGTATTGCATTGTTCTCTTTCTTGACAGGAGTTGTAATTAGAATTTAAAATGATTATTAAAGCATCCACATATACTTTAGGCATTTCCTAGCACAAACACATCATTTATTTTGTAGCAAAAGCCAAACAAAATTGTTTATTGATGACAACTTGTGAAGTGCATGTTCTGGCTCTTTCAGATATATGGCTAGTCTGAGCAGGTGCAGTTCTTGTTTCAATACCGTCAGCAGTCCCTTGTGTCTAGCTCCATAGTGGGGGGCAGGGGTCATCTTTGGATTGTTCACAGTTACAGGAAATCATCTGGTGCTTTTCCAAGAGCCCCAGTGTTTAGGTCTGGCTGGTGTCTGGCTGAGGTCTTGCCTCCTTGCCAGGTGCTATGACTCATGGCCTTCGATGATCTGAGTTCTGTCGTTGGCTTGGGTTCTGCTGTGATCAGCAGTGTAGGGGCATTCTGGCCTCTCAGGATCGCCTTTCTCTTCGAAGGAAGTCATTCTTGCTCAACTCTTATAGTAATTTGCAGCTTGTACAGATATTTTAAGAGTTGTCGGAATCTTCTAGCTTTGGTAAGGAAAGATGAGAGAGAAGAGATAGACTCCCTTGTTCTTTGGGAGGTAACACTTCCCACAGGCAATTCTTTCTTTTGTTAACTGACAGGATTGCTTATTTTGTTCATAGACCAGTTAGTTTCACATACCAAATCTCCTCTCATCCTCTCTGCCTCATTATGAAGTGATTGTTCTTCTCCCTGTGTGCTGTTAGAGGAACCAAAGGCTCAGAGAACACAGGTGACTTGTCTAAGAATATACAGTTTATGGTGATGGAACTATGTTCAAACCAATTCAAGTCATGCATATTTATATGTTTATGTTATATATGTTTATATATTTTTAATAATATTTATATAGAATATATTATGTATAACATTTCATTGTGCATTGTTATGTATCATATAGCACATGAATGATATATAACATGTGTTATATATGTTATAAAATGTTATATATATGTGTTACATATATAAGCATATAATATATGTTTGTGGAAGATAACAGGAAAATACATTTTTAAAATATAATAGAAGTTGGGATATGGGTTAATGGTGGGGGTAAATCTTGTCTTAGGTTGCAATCAAAATATAGTATTAAATTGGTGGTGGTGCAATCAAATGTAGAGTTAGATTGGTGGTGGAAATACAAGAAAGAATCCCAGGCAAAGGGAAAGCACTCATGATGGAGGCTGTAATGTAGCATATGAGTGCGCCCAGAGAGAAGAGCAGGGAGACCTTCTAAGTGAAGGGATAGTGAGGAAGACACCCAAGTCAGTGAGCGTTTGCTCCTTATTGCTGATTCTGCAGTTGCTTTGCCCAGTCCACCCTCTCTTTCCTCTTCAGCTATTGAAATACTGCCCTTATCCAGGCTACAGCTTCCTAGAATAAAGATTAATTCCCAGCTTCTCTTGCAGCCAGGTGTGGCCGTGTTACTCTATTTTGGTCCAAGAGATGCTAATAGAGCTATTAGTGTTTTGGCTTTCTGATAACGTCCCTTAAGACAATTAGCACAAGCTCCCCCGCCTTTGTCTCCTCTCCCTTATTTTTGCCTAGCATAGGAGCCTGGAGAGGTCTGGTTACTTTGGTGAAGGGCCGTGCTTTAGAAGGAGGAGTAGTATGAAGGACGGGTCTCTTGGCTCCCAGCATAAGGAATGCTGGAGCCCTTAACTTTTTACTGATTAGTTGTCACCACTATGCTGTCTGTTACATGATTCAACTCAATCTGTACTACTACATCTAACTACCAATTTCTTCCCCAACTTGATTGTTCTTCCTACAAATGTTTCCACATTTCCTCTAACCCCAATATAGATGTGTCATTCTCCTTTGTAAATATTTCAGATATAATATACCAGTTTATAAGTGTTTCTTGTTACTGAAGTTTATAGGCACAGAGCAGTAACCAATGATATCTCATTGAATTGTCTTAGCATCCTTGTAAAGTCTCTTCACTAAGTATCTGACATCGAATGTCTCTTCTCATCAAGAGTGAGCATGACATGTATGACCACTTTCAAGACTATTCTGTAGGTAAGGATGTTGAGGAAACTTATGCATATTGCATGTAGGAGAAACTGTCTGATCTTAAAGCTCATTGGTTTCTTTACATCATTGTAGCCATTACCTACTATGTGGCTGTTAAGCGTTTCTGGAATCCCCAGACTTAAATAGTCTCAGATCACTTTGCACTTTTTCCTTCTAGCAGTTACTTCAATTTGTAATTAAAGAGTTGAGAAATCCACTGTAATGAATTCATGATTCATGGGCTCATCTGTACTGTCTACAATGGCAGGAGCTGGGTTAGTCTGGCTAGAAATTGCATTTTTAGTTCTCGGCAGAGTATTTGGGTTATATTAAGTGTTGTCTTTGTGGATTGTCTGAGGGAAAAAGGGAAGGCGGGAGGGAGGAAGGAAAAAGGGAATGGTATCTCAAGATTCCAGATACATCTGGGTCTAATTTCTTATTCTCCAACGTCTTCAGAACACACCTCTTGGTGAATGTGGAGTTTACTTGGGGAACCAAATTAGGATGAAAGAGATTGTGTGGGGGAGAACAGAAGCAAGGTATAGGCAGTGATAACACCAGGGAGTGACCTCCTGAAGGCACTGTAAGCTGGTGAGTCATGGATGGCTCTCTGCACCTGTGGAACACAGACACTGATGAGTTGCCAGTACTGTGAAAGCCTTAGCAGCTGAAAGCCAGGGATGGCTTTCACCATCATTGCTGCAGATCAGACAAAATTAAATGGAAATTCCAAACCTTTTTCTTTCAGTGAATCAACACATTTTCAATTACACTCATGAACCTCATAAAGAAAGTCATGGATATTAGGTATGAAGGTAATGCCTGAGTAGAGCAGTCGGGAGTAGAAATATCATTTATTGAATGCGGACTGCATACCAAGCCCCACAACAGGAGACTTACATGATTCGTTTTATTTAATCCTTTTAATGATTCTGATTTTATTTTTAATACTGAACTCATACCCCTCTAAGGTGAGGAAGAGAAGTACATTATTTAACCATAGAGGGTAAATATTTTTCCCTAGGGATATGTGGAACGAAAGAAACAATTGCAAGGGGTGTATATGTGTGTGCTCTGACACCTGGTCCTTTGAACCTTCGGCAGGTCTTTTGGTATTGGTATTGTGAACACAATTTGTTAACCCTGTCAACGTCAGAGCATTTTTTCTTCCTTTTCAGACAAGATGATGAAGATATTAATAATAACCATAATTATAGTGTTAGCATAATTCCTTAATGTTAAGTCTGAAACCATTTGGGCTGGCTGGCTGTATTTCAGGGTTCTGAATTTTTTGGAGTTTAGAAATGCAATTCAGTGAATGTAGATTATATAGCTGCTGGGACAATTAATTATGAGTTGTCTTGATTGTATCAAGGAGCACACATAGAGGGACCCATGGCTCCAGCCACATTTGTAGCAGAGGATGGCCTTGTCAGACATCAATGGGAGAAGAGACCCTTGGTCCTGTAAAGGCTCAATGCCCTAGTGTAGGGGAATGCCAGAGCAGGGATGAGGCCGAGGGTGGGTGGGGGCACACCCTCATAGAAGCAGGAGGAGGGGGAGGGGATAGGGGGCTTCTGGGGGGTAAATTGGGAAAGGGGATAACATTTGAAATGTAAATAAACAAAATATCCAATAAAAAAAGACAAGAAAAGACATAACCCATGTAAATGCTAAAACATTCAACCTCCTCTCCCCCTGGAGAAAAACTAGTTTATGAAAATCGTTAGTAGTAATAATGATGATGATGATGATGATGAAAATGATAATAATAATAATAATAATAATAATAATTAATATTAGCCCACATCATATTTTTCTGCCAGAAAGGCTTACTGGAAACTCAGAAGGAAAGAAATTCCTTTTCTGAGTACACTTGTACCCAAATTCCTGAAACTTCTACATGGGACTGTACATCATAAAAGGGTCAGGGGAGGTGAGGGAGCAAGTGGAATCAACATTTCCAGCCAGTTGACTTCAGAGTTGGGGAATTCTGGGTTGCCTGACTGCACCCATATAATCATAAGGGTCTTTAAATGTGGAGGAGAAGCTTGAGGGAGTTAGGGAAGGAGGCAAGCCAAGGGTGTGGCTCTTGTAGTGGTCTTCCATGGAAGGATGACCTAAGCCGCTACTGCTAGCTTTGAAGATGGAAGGGACCATTTGCCAAGGGATGGGAGTAACTTCTAAAAGTTAGAAAAGAGGAGTAGAAAATGGGTTCTTCTAGAGTCTTGAAAGGGCTGCAGCCTTCTAATGCCGGCTCAGTGTTAGCCAAGGAAGGTGCATATCACATAGAAGATCCAAATAACTATTGAATGATACGCTCACACTGATAAGTTTGTGGTAATAGGGAATTGGCTACCGTCAGTTTAAGAGAGAGATCTGATTTCAGACCTTTTTGGGTGTCAGATTTATAGATGAGAGTCCTGGGGGTTGAAATTAGTTTTAACCCACAGTAGGTGATGCTGCACTGTGGGTAAATCCTCTCAGGAGCCGCACATGAAGGGGCTTTTGTTAGTTCCTTCTCTTTTTATTCCATTTATTTATTTATTTACTCACTTTGCATCCTAATTTCAGTCTCCTTCTCTCCCCTCAGTGCCCTCCTCAAACAGCCCCTCCCCCATCACTTCTCTGAGAAGGGGGAGGCCCCTCTGGGTACCAACCCATTCTGGCACATCAAGTCACTGCAGGAATAGGCACATTATCTTCTACTAAGGCCAGACAAGTCAGCCTAGTTAGGGGAACAGGACCCACAGGCAGGCAACAGAGTCAGGGTAAAACTCCACTCCAGTTGTTGGGAGATCCACATGAAGACCGAACAGCACATCTGCTACGTATGTGCAGGTCCAGCCTGTGTGTGCTCTTTGGTTGGTGGTTCAGTCTCTGGGAGGCCCCAAGGGTCCAGGTTAGTTGACTCTGTTGGTCTTCCTGTGGAATAGCTCAGGAGGTTAGCGAACATTCCAAAGGTTTCACAACTCACGTAGGGAAACCTGTGATTTGAAGCCATTGGCGTTTTGGGTCAGGGAGTGGGTGTCAGTGCTCAGGACTTAATCTAGGCTGTTGTGTATGCTGGTCTGAACTATGCCCCTTTCCTTCCTGTAAGATATATGTATCTATAAAATTGATAACTAAAGCTTCATTTTTCAGGTTTTGATAAACTGGGTGGCATGTGGAAAATCGTTTACCAAAGGCCTTGTTCGTACTGAGTGCTGATATGTTAACCATTGCTATTGTTAGTATTATTGTGTTAAAGTATGCATTTCTATTTAACAGGGAGTCCATTGCTGGGCACAGAAGAATTGGATCTCTAAGGAAATATTGAACAGTCCTAGTAAGTCGAAACTTGTAGGATAAAGATTCATAAGATAACCTATTCCTTTGTCATCAAGACTCCTTTTTCTGGTTGCCTTACGTGGAGTGTTGGGGGCTCAGGATACTTGGATGCATCTCAAAGTTTTTGCATATAGTTGCACTTAGCATCTGGAAACAGCAGTGAGGCCAGTTTATTCCAAGATGGGAATCCGCCACTTGTTTATATTGGCAAGCTTTGGGGTAGGGTTAAAATGGGATCACTGTGGGATATCAGACCCAGTCCTTCACAAGTTCAGGACACAATGTCAGTGATGAACTCTAATAGGGATTGTGTGTGTATGTGAGTGTGTGTGTGTGTGTGTGTGTGTGTGTGTGTGTGTGTGTGTGTAAGAGAAAGAGAGACTGAGAGAGAGACAGAGAGATAGAGACAGAGACAGTTATAGTCACACAGAGAGACAGAGACACAGAGGGTAGGAAAGGAGAGTAAGAGATTGAGTAAGCTAGAGGATTATTTAATAAGCAGATCTCTTCTTTAATTACCAGGCATTTAAGTATTGATGATGCAATGCTGAATAGGAACACAGAGCCAGTGTCCAGCACTATCTAGCCAAGAGTATCAGGGTCATTTTATTCACATATTGGAAATGTTGGAGCTTGAAAAACATTCAGTTGAAGACATTGTATTACCACTAATTCCTTTGCTGTATGATCTTTCCTGAAGGGGTTATGAGTCATTTAGTTGCAAATATTTGGAATGTTTTTGTCTCTTGTATCAGTAAGAACCAGGTACTCCGTGATCTGTTTTCAAACAGGCTTTCTGTGCCTAAAGGATTCTTAAGAACGGCTACAAAATGGTGCTCTGTAGATCAGACATAAGACAAGGGTTAACTTTTCTGATGTGTGTTGAAGTTAAGGATGCCAGTCTTGGGATGGGAAGCTGTGGGCCTTTGGAGACATCTATAGTTCTTCTGACTGGGTGACTTTCTAATTGCCTACTCATCCATTTGCACTTTAATTTTCATGTGGCCTCTGTTGTGACTCGAATCCCAGAGTGTTTTATAGTGCTGAATGCTGATACTTTTTACTCTTTCATAGGCAGCTGAATGGATGGCTTTCTGACTTCTGAATGTTTCTCTCACCTGGAACATCAGGCAAAACCATGCACTCAAGGAAGCCATCAATATTTTGGTAGAAACATCAGTAGACTTACAGGGCATGCCCTAATCCAGCTGTGGTCAATTTGGTTCATCTGCCTCCATATCGCAGAATTTTATTTTGAGAAATGCAATTGTATATGTTTGGATTAAAAATGCCTCTGCTTTTCTCTGTAAAAGTCCTGAAAATTCTTTCTTGCTCACGAATGGATTGATTATGGTTTTACTATTGATAGTTTTCTAGGTACTACATGTTCCTATGATGACACTGGCTTCACTCTAAATTCCATTGGTGAAAGCCCTCAAAAATGTCTATGAAAACATTAAGACATCCCTTCATTATTAAAGAACTTATAGGGGATTTCATCTATTTACTTCTTTACCTGTATTGGGTCCCTAATCTGTATTGTTTACTCTGCCATATCCTAAGCAAGACAAGTATACTGTACTCTGGCATCTTACGTTTTAACAAAACAAAATGGGCAAGAAACTGTCTACAGACAGAGAGATGAATATGTTAGGACAAAGTGGGACGCAGGAAATTAAAAGAGAGAGGCATGTTACAGTGGGTGATGGTAGAAGGCCTTTCTGAGGATGTAAACTGGAAAGGAAAGGGTGGTGAGGATGGCTCAGCTGGTAAGGATTCTTTCTCCCAAGCCTTCAGTCTCTTGGCCCCATACAGTGGAAGGAGAAAACCGACTTCCACAAGTTGTCCTTAAACTTCCACATGTGGCACCCTCCAACACACACACACACACACACACACACACACACACACACACACACCCTAAAACAAAACTATATCTAGTTGTAAAGGACAGGATCTATACATGCGGGAAGAACATTCTAGTCAAAGAGAGAAACTGTTAGGAAGACCCTGGGCCAGTGTGATTAGAAAGGAGGGACCAAAGTAAACATGGAAGGAGATGAAAGTATCATAGTCATCATATATTATATTAGGGATTGAGGAAAGATAAAGAGTTTGTGTTTTATTTTAAATTTATTTTAAATGTGGTAGAGCCATTGGAGCCTACATTAGCAGCCTGATTCCCACCTTAATTGATCATTGTGGTTCTTTTATCAGTAATAACAGGAAAGAACAAGACAGAACTGGGAGGTCCACTGGAAGGCTTTTGCAGTGGTTCAGACAAGAGACAGCAGTAGTCTGAAATGGATGCAGGTAGTAAAAATAGAGACAAGTAGAGGGATGCCAGGTATACTTTGAGATGCTCAGGTATGTCTTGCTGATAAACTGGGCACGAGAGCTCATCACTCTTGTGCTTTTGACTCAAGGAATTCAAGAGACAGTGACATTGATAACTGTTATATGAGAGTAGTAGCTTCAGTGGTCAATGGAAAGAATTGTATTTTGAATGATCGATCAATTTGTTATCAACAAACATTTAGACGTATGATCCTAGAATTCTAGATAGAAGTCAAGGCTAGAGATACAAAGCTAGAGATTTGAATGTTGTGCTGGCTAGGTTTGAATGACGCCATGAGATTCACCTGTGGCAAGCCTGTGGTTCATTTTCTTGATTGATGATAGATGTGGGAGGATGATGCTACATATGAACTGTTTGGACTGGATGCTATAAGAAGGTAGACTGAACAAGTCATGGGAAGCAATCCAGCAAGCAACACCCCTGCATGGCCTCTACACTAGTTCCTTTCTCCAGTTCTTGCCTTGAGTTCCTGTCCCGACTTCTCCGAGTGACAGCCTACAAGATATTTGAGGAAATAAACCCTTACCTCCTTGAGTTGCCTTTGGAAGATAAAGTGGTTTGAAGCTAAGAGAAGAGAAGGAGCCAACAAAGTTTAGGAAGGATGGTCCATGGGATATGAGAAATGCCTGGGTTGTACTGTGGAAATTAAAGGGAAGATGTTCTGACAAAGATGGGATGTAACCAGTTTGCTGATGTGAAAGTCAACTGGTGATCTTGACAAGGGTAGTTTCAGAGAAGTGGTGGAAGGGAGGGCCATGAGATGAAGATGACTGCGAGTGGATGAAAGAAGAATGAACAATTAGCTATAGCACTTACAAAAATTTTAATCATCAGGTACTCCTCAGGACACCCAGATTCCAACCCTACATCTGCTGCAAATTGTTTATGCATGAATTGCATTTCATTAGGATAGGCAAGAACTCCAACTTTTGGGCACATAGTAGGCACTTGTTCATTTTAGTTGAACGAATGGATGGATGGATGGATGACCTTAGGAAAAATTCTCCTAGAATTGAAACACCTCAGACTTGAGACCATGTCTCATCTCTTGGGTCTCAAATACACCAGCTGAGATGCAAATGTATTCCTGAATGAATAAATGAGTTTTATGGATCCAATTGTGGAGCTGGGAAGGTAGGAAAACTCAGAGATGGGAAATGTTCAAACCAAGGTTCCTGGAGCAATGGGTATGACCCAAATCACAGGCCAAAGAGCTCTGTCGAGACAGAAAGTGGAGGGTAGGTTGCAGGCTCTTCTAAGCTTGACTGATTCCCTAACTGTAACTCTACATATCATCCCTTAAGTCTAAACCTCACTCTTCATAATTATAGATATAGATATTATGTCAACTGGGAGGTGAGCCAAGGATTTGACTCTTAAAAAGCGTCCATTGATGGTCAACGTTGCACTAAGGACTCAGATTCTTCGGTCAGGCAGGACATCTGGGATTGCAGAGCTGCTGAATGGGAGGACTCAGTGATCCCTTGTTGAGTCTTTATTATAAAAGGGATATGTAAATCAGATTTATCTTTATGAAAGGTCTACAAGCGCAGTGGTTGTTGGGCTGCTGTCCCTGGGTTGGGTGTTCCTGCCAAGCTCTCCTGTAGTTAGTACAGCAGCATTCATATTTTACCATCATCAAACAAAACTGGTGCTTTAATTTCTGTTCGCTCCCCCCTCTTTGTCAAGTGGTAAGACCCTTGGTGGCATGTTTTTCATGTCTGTTTTCTCCTAGCTCCTATTGACATTTGGAAGGTATTTGATACACATTTGCTGGATGTGTGAGTGATTAAATAAGTAAACTAATCGAATAAGCTGATCACGACTACTTAATAGAATCTTGAGTATGGAACACATAACCAGGCATAAATGAAGAGATGTGGAAGCCACACCATGAATGGTGACCCAGTTTGGATTTGTTGGGCCTGTTTCCTTCCCTTCACCACAGCTGCCAGCAGCATTTGTCTGTGACTTTGAAAGTACAGCTATGCTTCATATGACTTATGAAGACACTGCTGATTTTATTCCCGGGATGTTCTGTCAGTAAGGTCTTCCTGTAAGGGCAGTCAGTGTAATGGGGTTTTACCTGCATAGCTCATTACAAGAACATCCACAGAAGCCTTATTGGGTTAGTTTGTAAGCTTCAGAGACACAGCTTGACAGTGGAAAAAGTATGCCGGGAGCTTCTCTAGCATAGATCTTTCCAATATACCTGCACAACATGGGAAATCAAACAGTGAACTCATTTTATCTTCAGAGCCTTCCCCGACACATTGCTCACTTGACTGAACTGCAGACAATTTTTATATGTGTGCACTAGCTCCTGTTTTGATTCTTCTCTCATGGAACAGCTCTGACAACAGCTCCTACTCTGACAAATTTCTTGGAGTTTGGTATATTGTCTGCAGGTGTCTCAAGTGTACGCAGGCTTGTAACACTGTGAAAATGGTCCTAAGGTCTTTCCATCCTGGTAGGTACAGCTTTTTAAAAGTATGACTTTGTTGCCTTCACATGTGGGCTCTAGGTTTGGCCTTATAAACTGCTTTGGCTTATAGAACTTTGACAAACACGATGTGACTTGAGAACTATGCCCATTTCTCCAGTTGCTGCCTTGGGGACCCTGTGATGCTAGTTACCTTGGGAAAAAGCCCGAGTTGGGTAAGAGACCCATAGCTGCTTTCCTTGTCTTCCTGTTGCCCATTACATGAATGAAGTTATCATAAATTGTTCAGACACCAGAAGATCTATCACCTTACCACAGACATGTAAGGAAAACCAGCCCAGATGAATCAGACCTGCCTGGGCCAAAACAGGGAGTCGAATAAATAGCTGGTGTTGAAGTCATAAACTTTAGAATGGTTAGTTACTCTGCAGGAGCTAATTAACGGATTTACTCTCCTGTCTCCTGAATTCATTTTCCCATATTGATTTGTACATACTATGGCACAATACCCATTCTTCTCTCCAGATGGGTAAGTGTATGAGTCTCTCTCTCTTGAAGACCTTGCATACTCCAGTGACAGGGGCAGTGCCTGCAGGAAGAGAAACATTTGGTATCTGTAAGTACAAGTACAATGCCAGGCATAGAAATCCACTCTGAAAATGTAACTAAGTATATGCAAAAAAACTAGATAAATATATGTACATCAGTTAAGTGTCTTTTAATCTTGGCTCCCTTGTCACCAATAGCACCCTTACGTATTTCGTCCCTACTTCCCATTCAGCTACACAAAACTTGGCATTAGGTATATTATATTACCATTTTTTTTTGTATTTTCACACTCTCTTTTGCAGTTATGGTGTCTTTCGTCCGTTTATAACTTCTTAGTGTACCCACAGATCAAAGCAAAGCCCCTCCAAGTTTAAAAAATGGGATTATATATCCATAAAAGACATCAGCCAAAATAAAGCCTTTTGATAAAAGTCAAAGTTTCCTTTTTCTAACTTACATTTCTCAAGTGGCGTTACGGGATGATTGATTTTTTATTTAGATATTTTTCTTTTCAATGCAAAAGACTCGTACTTGCAAAATGGACAATTTTCTAGATGAAAGCTATTAATTTCATCTTGTCTAAGGTGGTAACTCTTCAAAAAAAAATTCATTTAATGTGTTGCTTCAGTACAAATTGCTGATCAGTTTTTGGCATTTTGGAAATCTCTCAAGTGAAAAAGGCTTCCAAAGTCAGAATAAAGGCAAAACAAGGCGGCTCAGGCCAAAGTCATTAGCAAACTTCCAAGAGTTACTTGTTAAATAAATGCCTAATGTGAGATTAATAATAAACATTAGCACTGATTAGCCAAACCCTGTGCTGCATGATGAATATCGTATTTGATCTTTGTAACAGCTCCACGTGGTAGGTTCTAATGTTCCCATTCTACAGAAGAGGAAAGGCTTAGAGAGTTTAATCAGGGTATACAGGATAACTTGGGCCCTGGAACCAAGAATTATTGTGCCTTATTTTAGACCCGATATCTTAATCCTTGAGTTTCACAGAGAAGGGAGTAGAAAATATCTACTCTTGATGAATCAGATATCTTTAACGTTGCAAATAAAATTACTGATCTAACTATGGAGACTTACCTAGGGGCATGAAGTCCTTGGTCGGTGGAAGCATCAAATTTATCTCTTTTTGAATCATCTTGATGTTGAGAGAGTAAAAGCTGACCTAGGTGTATATGTGGGTCTATGCTATTCCCAGTTGCCTACACGTTTTGGCTTTGCATATATTTAGGTCACATGGTCCCATAAACTATCAAACATCAGAGAATATAAAATGGGAAAGGGCCTGCCCTAGTTCATATCTTCACTTCCAGTTTCCATATTTCTTTAGGCTTTCTCGTCTGGAAAATGACCCATAGTCTGGTTTCTGGCTGGATGCTACAGCACAGATCTCAGGGCAAGATCTCAGGAGGGTGAAGGGAGGGTATGTCACTGTAGGGGCAGTTTGTATTTTCTGTGCTTCTTCTTAAACATGTTTTTATTTTGTATTTCTTTTTCCCCCTAATTTTTATGAGTTCTTTGACAATGTTGAACAATTTACTTTGATCATAATCACCATTCGTCCATTCCTCCGAGATTCATTCCACTTTTCTTTACACACCCAATTTTGTATTCTGTCTCTTTTTCTGTGGTTTTGTTTTTAAAACGTATTAAGTACAGCTTATACTGCTTATATATTCGTGGATGTGTGGCCTTCGCTGGAGGCTGGCTTACCCATCAGGTTTTTCTGCCTCAAAGAAAAATAACTCTCCTTCCCCTAGAAGCTGTCAGCTGTCAATAACTCGTAAGCTAGGACTTCATGCCCGCATATCATTCTCTATGCTGGGATTTCGTTTGTCCTGAGCCTGTGTACCCTGTCACAACTGCTCATAAGTGCAACTGCCCTGCTGTGTCTGAAAACCACTGTTTCACAGAGAAGGGAATAGAAAATATCTACTCTTGTGGCTGTAGTGTTTCACCTCTTCCACCACGGTTCCTGAACCTCAGGTAAAGGGGATGCAACAGAGATGCAGCATTTAGGACTGAGCATTCTAAAGTCTCTTATTCTCTGCACCTTGATCAGTTGTGGGTCGCTGTGTTAATTTTTATCTATTCCAAGAAGGAAGATTTTCTAACAAGCTGTAGTAATCAATGGATAGGACACTAGGTACTTAGGAGTCAGTATAATATTATGTCCATTTAGCAGAGTATTTGTAGTATGTCCTCCCCTAAGGCCTGTGACTTGCCTAGTTTATAGGTTTCTTTTCTTTTCTTTCTTTTTTTTTTTTTGAGACAAGGTTTCTCTGTGTAGTCCTGACTGTCCTGGAACTCACTCTGTAATCCAGGCTGGCCTCGAACTCAGAAATCCGCCTGCCTCTGTCTCCCAAGTGCTGGGATTAAAGGCATGCGCCACCACTGCCAAGTTTATAGGTTTCTTGACTCCAATAATGGTGCTAGATATGGGTTTCAACTTTGGGAGTGGGTCTTAAGTTTAATCAGAAAGTGATTGGTTACTCTTATGATATTCATGCTACCATTGTACCAATGGGCATGTCTTCCCAGGGCAGTTGTTACTGTAGTTCACAAAATTCACAGTTGTGTAAGAGTGATGAATTATTTTTTCCCTTTGGTATCATGCATAATACTTTCTAGCACCATGAAAGCTAGTCAGTAGGGATGAGGAGTCTAGTAAGCACCAGCTTGATTTCTTTATGTTGTAAAACTCAAGTATGTGTTGTCTTCATGAGCACGGTCTTAACCATCAAGTTCTAGACAGTAATCAAGAACATTGGTAATATCTTGTAATGTTTGGGTTCTATGGGACTTCATTTATCAACAATGCTGAAAGAAGTAACCCATTCCTGACATTGTGCCTTTAATTGTTGTTATGGTGTTTACTAGGGGGCACTGTTGAACATTTGTATTTTGTCCTTTGAGTACTCTGTTTAGTTCCATGTCTCATTTTAATAGAGTTATTTGTTTTCTTGATATTTAGCCTTTGAATTCTTTGTATCGTCTAGATACTAACCACCATCAGATATATAGCTGGTTAAGAACTTCCCCCCATTCTGTAGATATCTTCACACAAATGTTGATATTTTTTGCTGTACAAAAGTGTTTGAGTTTCATGAGATCCCATTTATTAATTGTTGGTCTTAATCTCTGCCCTATCTTTGTCCTATTCAGAAAGTTCTTTCCTGCCAACAAGTTCAAGATCATTCCTTACTTCTCAATTGTAACCAAGATATCAGTTCTTACATTGAGATTTTTGTTCTATTTGGTGTTGAGTTTTGGCAGATTGAAAGATAAGGATCTATTTTCTTCTACACATAGATATTCAGCTTGACCAGCACAATTTGTAGAAGGTTTACTTCCATCTGTATTACTGACATGTATATTGCTGGTCTCTTGTTTGAAAATCAGTAAGCCAAAAGAGTATGGGCTTGTATGTTGGTTCTCAGTTCTATTCCACTGATCAATATATCTGTTTCTATGCCGTTACTATGCTGTTTTTATTACTGTAGTTCTATAGCATAACTTAAAATCTGGCAGGGTGATATATCCAGCCATCCATTATGGTTCAGTGTTGTTTTTATTTAGTGTTTCCATCTTAAATTTAAGAATATTTCAATTACTCTCAAGATTTGCACTGAGATTTTCATGAGGACTGTATTGAATCTGTAAATTGCTTTTGATAGGATTGTAATTTTTTACAATGTTAAGTCAAGAACATGGAAAATATTTCTATCTTCTGGTATCTTTTACTGTTTCATTTTTGTAATACACTATTCATTGTATAAGTCTTTTCCTTCTATGGTTAGATTTATTCAAAGATTTTTTTTGAGAATATTATGAATGGAATTGCTTCCCTGGTGTCTTTCTAAGTGTGCTTGTCATTTATTTATAGGAAGGATACTGTTTTTTTGTTGTTTTTTTTCCCTTTGGTGTGTGTGCATGTGTGTGTGTGTGTTAATTTTCTATCCTGCTATTTTGTTGAATGTGTTTGTCATCTGCAGGAGATTACTGATGGAGTCATTAGGATCTTTTATGTATAGTATCATATCTTCTGCAGATGACAACACTTTGACTTTTTTCTTTTTTCTTTGTATCCAATTTATTTCCTTCATTGGTCTTATAGTCTCAGATGCAGAGATAGGTCAGCTCATGTAAATCAATAAACATAACCTACCACATAAATAGATGCAAAGAAACCAACTGCATGATCATCTCATTAGATAAAGAAAAGTCTTTGACAAAAATCTAATATCCCTTCATGATAAAAGTCCTAGAAAAATCTAGGAATTTAGGGGTCGTATTTCATCATAGTAAAGACAGGAAATCCATAGCCAACATCTTGCTCAGTAGAGAAAAAGTAAAAGTATTTCCACTAAAACCAGGACAAGACCAGGATGCCCACTTCCCTTCCCTATCACACCTTGTATTCAGTGTAGCACTGGAAGCCTTGTTCTCTTTCTTGAATGTGCACCCCCTTAAGGAGAACTTGCTAAATAACCCACCTCCAGGCCTGGTTCTTCCTCCCTTCTCTGTGTGTACCCAGGATCCTGATTGTTTTCTTGTTGCCACACTCTCTTCTAAGATTTCCCTACCCCAGTCCATACCTCTGAAACATTCTCCTGGAACTATCCTGAGTGTGCACTCTCATCCTCACTGGAACACTGAGTGGAAAGAAAGTTTTAGAGACCATGTGCTCTCCACCTTACACTCTGCGAAGAAAAAGTGTGAAGCACAGAGAAGTCAGCATTTTCTGTGCCAGATATTGAGAGGTACAGTCAGATGTGGAAGGCTCACAGACTTGCTTTTTTTTTTTGTCTAGTAATATTCTGTTTACCGCAGTGAGGAAAACCAGTGAGACTAGGCACCTTCTCAATGTCCTTGTAGGCAAGCCAACCATTTGAGATCATGTACAATATTGTCATATACAAAGTTCATGCTTGAGAACTGTACAGCCAGTTACAAAAAAGAAAATCCTAAACATTTAAAGTAAGTTTGTTTACAGTTTTGTTTGGGTCGTGTTTATAACTATCCTGGGGTGTAGGTTTAACATGTCTGATAGAGTATCCTCATTGTTCCAAATCTTCCCATGATGACTTTTAAGCCAAATCTCAGTTCTTCTGCACTTGAATCACTTCTCCTATGGCATTTGCTTTATCCTCTATATTCCATAATGAAAAATGCTACAAAGGGACTTTGTGTGTATCTGGTAAAGCCATGAAGGCAGATGGCTTGCATGTATAACTAATGACCTGCAAAGTAATCTGTTTTTTGGTCTTTAAGAAGTGTAAAGCCGGGCGGTGGTGGCGCACGCCTTTAATCCCAGCACTTGGGAGGCAGAGGCAGGAGGATTTCTGAGTTCGAGGCCAGCTTGGTCTACAAAGTGAGTTCCAGGACAACCAGGGCTACACAGAGAAACCCTGTCTCAAAAAAAAAAAAAAGAAGTGTAAAGCATTTATCTGTTTAATAACACCCACAAACCAAAATGCTCACAAGTCAAGGTCTTTCTTCAGGGGAGACTTCCATCATAACATTTGCTGGTAATAGTTATTGGGTCATGTTCAAGCATGGGTTACTGACAGTAGGCTGTTTGTGAGGTACTGGCACAAGATAACCAATAAATATTTGCTGCATGAATGCATGTTTATGCTGTTGAGGGGCTATTGTTGCTATAGTTGATTATTCTGTTCTAATCTCCCTGCCCAATGTTCTGAATTCTCGAATGAAAGACACACACACGCACACACACACACACACACGTGCACAGTCTTCTATTTTAATATGTCTTAATCAGCTCATTGGCTGGGCCACTCCCAAACTTCCACATTGCTAGTGCCTCCCCTCCGATACTTCTGAAGTATTACTCACTAAAATCTATATTCAATCTTTGCTACCCTAAACCTAATGTTGGGGGCCTGGGGCCACTCTTTCCCGGCTCTTATATGATTGCATGCTTTCTATTCTTAAGCTTAGATCTTATTCTTTTTCTGACATGGCAATTCTGCTGCTTCCTCGGTCCCCTTGCCCAGGAATCCTAAAGTCTCCCCTTTGTCTCCTACCAAGCCATTGACTGTCAGCAACTTTATTTACCAATTAGAACCAGTTGGAGGCATGAACCTTCGGCTCCTCACATGTGGGATTCTCATGCAATTTTGGGAACCCAAATAACAATGCAAGTATTAAACCAAATGCACAACATTTCCCTTTTTATTGTCCACTAAAAAGGCCTTTTCTCTCAGATATACAATGAACATAGTTATAACAGTTATGTAAACCGTAAGGTATGATATAGGCTAATAATATCCAGTCCATCAATTTTGTCAATTTAGGTACATTACTCTAACATCTATCCTAACTTAAAGAGTTTACAATTCTATTTCTGAATTATGTTTTGATTTTAACTTGCATTGCCATCTTAAAACCACCTTTCATATCTACATTATCTTCCTCAATGTCAAACAACTTAAGTTTGATTATGAGATTATAACTAGTCTTCAACCCCATTAGAGATCTGAGACTGAATTAAATGTAATCTGAAAATATAGGAAGCACAAAAACATAGCTTCCAAAACTTAAATTGCAGAGACAGCTGACTACTACCCGGATAGTCCCCTATTCCTCAAAACGTTGGAGCATCTGTCTTCAGCCTTCTGGCCTAGAACCATCTGACAGACCTTAAGTGAAGCAGGATTTATGAAGGACTCGCTTACTATGTCTTGGCAAAACTAAGCTGTTGACTATTTTGCATTATGTGTCTTTTCCTGGACAGTAATTTTTGTCTGTAGATCAATTAGGGAAATTCTTGCGTAGTGGCAACCTTGCCACAGCTGGAACAACTCTGTATGGACGTCATGATGCTCCATATCTTCTTTGAACCATGAAGGAGGGTACTATCAGGAGCAGACATGTCTCTTAATAAAAAATCTATTAATAATGCAATGATTTTAGTGTCATACTTCGTGGATTTCTGATGCTTTTGAAGACGACTTATATATAGTATATCTAAACTATTAAACCTTGACTACTATTAACTATTTCTAGTTGAATAATAGTGAAAACACCTTATTATAATTAAATCAGATTTAATATAACCATGAGTTTACTAATTAATTAATTAAGTAATGATCTTAACTTGTATTCTTAAATGTCGAAACCTTGTATTCTTAAATGAGTTGCATAGGCACAATGCCTATCTAAGAGTAACAATGCTAATTTCAAATGCTGTATCAATATACAAAGATTTATACCAATGAAAACCTTAAACCCATATCGATATATAATTCTATACCAATGTAAGTAATTATAGCTCAATTTTGCATCAAATATAAATATTTCTACTAATGTAAGAATATGAGTATCCAATGCTTTATGAATAATTTTAGTAATACATCCCATATATCTAATATCTTATAATATTACTCTATTCCCCTTTTCTCCTTGAACCCCTTCCTTTTACCTAGGAAGAAAAGGATAAAGAAGAGGAAAGAAAGGACAGATATCACCAAGTCTAAGTTCTCTATTTAATTTTCTCCCTTTTAAAAATTATGACCATTTCCAAATTATCCCTTAAAATGAAAACCTATCTATAATTTGTAAAATAACCATAACCAGACACCCAGACCCAAGTAATTGAGATGATGATTCTCCATAACTTCTTCCTGCTGAATTGGGGTGATGAAAAAAATTTTTAAAGGAGTGGGGAGGGGTAGGAAAATTAGAAAAATTAGTTAGACTTAAGAAAGCTAGCTTTAGTATCTGTTATCCAGTCTCTGTACTCTTAGAAGGCTCAGGGCTTTACTAAAATTCTGACTAGATCTGTCTGAAAGACTGGATGAACCAAGTCCACTGGAATTCAGCAGTTATTCCTGAAGCTGTTCTGGAAGCAAGTCTCTGGAGACAGCATCAGAAGGAAGGCAGTTGGAGCAGCAGGTTAGTTCAGCATCCCTGTGGGTGAATCGTGTCAGAGCTGCACATTCTGCAATATATGAATCTTAACAACACAAATTTTAGTACCATTAAGATATTTGTATGGATTGTGCAAGGTGCACAGATCAGTTAAGGATAAATTTTTGCACCTTGTTTGAGCAGCTGAAAGACAACTACCCTTTTATGAGTTAGTCTAATCAATAACCAATTTTAATAGATCTTCAATCATGCCATGTGAAGGATGTGTGGATAACAAAAGAGCATCATCAGATACTATCTTTCTCTGCAGCAGCTGTACCTTTCCAGTTTCCAGACCTGAGTACCAAGTAGTAGCTGTGGTCTGAATTCATATTCAGCAACTTCTTCTATCAAAAGTTTTGCTCCCACAAAATCTCTTTCTGGGTTCATGCCCCTCTTCTTACTCCCTCCCTCCTTCTCTTCTAGCAATAACAATAAAATGTACAAACCAAAGATTGATTATTTTCTTAAACTTCTAGGGAACAACTTAAAAGATCTTTATTACAGTATTTCCTTTGTAGAATAATTTATTTCTCTTCAGCCTGGGAACTCACCCCTTGTTATCTCAGTAGACTAGAGCCTTCTACTTCAAAGTCTAGAAGCTGTGTCATCTTAAACAATGGAAGGACTTTCTTTGAAGCAAATCTTACATTTTTCCAGAATAAAGAAGTACCATTTAAATATTTCTTTCTGCTTTGAATAGTAGGTTTTTTTGGTATTTGATAAATGTCAACATAGTTATGATGAATAAAGTGCAAATATACTGAACATTTAAGCTATCATAGTAGATCCTGTCATTCTGTACTTTTTCAATCAACTGATATTAAAGTATAATTACTACTGTGTGTGGGTTTGAAAACTGTTTAAAATTTTTTTCCAATATTTCAAGAAGAGTGGGAATTTTTCCGAGATACTGCCTTAACTCCACCCTACCTCAGAGCTATCAGGAAATTAAATGATGTCAATTTTAATGAAGTTTTTGGTCTGAGTTCTGAGTTAATATTTGGGGGAGGGAGTTGGTGTCTTAGTTATGTTTTGAGGAGTATGGCTGAACTAAAATCAGAGGTAGGACAAAAATGAGCTAAGGAACCTAGAGATAGTAGAAGTGGTTGGTGCCAGGGAAGGAAATGGGATCTTTAAAGGAGGTGATTTGGGCTTCTAAGACTACTCACAAATCAATGGATATTTAGGAGAAGCTAATAGAGAATGGAATCCTTGTTCAAAGTGAAGGTCCCAATCTTGGCAGATTCCTATAGATGTGAGTTCCAGCACACAGTAGATAAAAAGGCAGAGAAGGTATAGAAGAATGAATGGGAATGAAAACTTGATATTTCCACCACATTTTTATCTGTTTTTGTTGCTTAATTGCTGTGATGGTTTGTATATGCTTGGCCCAGGGAGTGGCACTATTAGGAGGCGTAGTCTTTTTAGGAAGTGTGTCACTGTGGGCATGGACTTAAAAGTCTCATCCTAGCTGCCTGGAAGTCAGTCTTTCACTAGCAGCCTTCAGATGAAGATGTAGAATTCTCAGCTCCTCCTGTACCATGCATGCCTGGATGCTGTCATGTTCCCACCTTGATGATACTGGACTAAACTTCTGAACCTGTAAGCCAGCCTCAATTAAATATTGTCCTTTATGAGACTTGCCTTGGTCATGGTATCTGTTCATAACAGTAAAACCCTAAGACAACCACTTTAGTGTAAGGTATAATGTATATGGCACACTTACTCAGTGTAAGTATATTATAGTATATAGACTAGTGTATTTGAGTGAGAATGTTGTGTATCAATACAGTCTTTGATATTTTCAGCATTCCCCAAAGTTCCCAGTCTATACCTACACCCATGCTTGCTCTCTGGTCTCAACCATGCATCTACTTTCTGTCTCTATAGATTTACCTTTTTCTGAAAATTTTATAATGGATCAATACAGTATGTTTGTCTTTGTTCACTTGACGTTATATTTCTTTAGGTTCATCAATATTGCAGTATGTATAAATAGCTCTGTTTCTACTGAATGGATTCTAATGTACTCATATACTCTATTTGGGTTATCCATTCAGTGGCTAGGAGACATTTGAAAGGCTTCTACTTTTAGCTGTAGTAAATACAGGCAGATTGTCTTAATCCAAAAATTAAAAGTCCAAATTACTCCCAAATCCAAACATCTTTTGAGCTCTGATATGTTGATAAATGAAAAATTTCATATGTGAACATATACTCCCATTAGGACACTGTAGGAAATATATCTTACAAAATTACCTTCTACATATATTTGTAATATATATATACATATACATATATATATATATATATAAATATAACATAAACAGAATCTCATGTTTCAGCTTCAGCTCATCCTCCAAGATATGACATTAAGTGTATGCAAATGTGCTAAGTATGAAAAATATGTAAACTCTAAGTATTCATTTGGTTCCACAGATAAGAACAACTTGGTCTATAATTCTTTCTTGAGAATTTGTATATAGATCTTTGGGTAGATAGAGGTTTTATTTCTCTTAGGTAAATAGAATTGCTAGTATATATGTTTAGCTTTGTAAAATATATAATATGTTTACATAACAACACTGAACACTGACAAACCTTTTTCTAAGGCAGTTAAGTATTTCTAACATCAGTGCCTGGAAGTTTCAGTCTTTTATGTTTACACTATGATAGATAATACTGATTGTCAACTTAATAGGATCTAGAGTCTCCAAAGGGACAAATCTCTAGGCAAGTTCACGAGAGAGTTTCTAGACTGGGTTTGTGGAGGTGGGAAGAGCTAACCTAACTGTGGGTGACTTGATCCCATGGTCTGGAGTCCAAAACAAGGAGAAAATGAGTGTGGAATTGCTCAACTGGTAAAACCACTTAGTGCCTGAGGACCTGAGTTCAATCCTCAGGGCTATATGTGCTACTTAGGTTTTTAAAATCAACTTTGCATAAGCTTGGGTCATCTTGGAAGAGGAAATGTCTCTTGATCTGTGGAGAAAATTCTCCCATCAGATCAGCTGTAGGCAAGCCTGTGGACATTTTCTTGATTAATGACTCATATGGGAGGGCCTAGCCCACCGTGGGCAGTGTCCTTCGTGGGCAAGCGGTTCCTGGTTGTATAAGACAGGATGAAGAGACTGAGCAAACCAAGGGTAAGCAGTATTTCTCAGTGGTCTGTGCTTCAGTTCCTGTCTCTAGGAGTTCCTGTTCTGCATTCCTTTCATAATGTGCTGTGATTGGGACATGTAAACTGAAATAACCTCCTCTTCCTCAAGTTGCTTTTATTCACGGTGTTTATCATAACAATGGAAAACCTAAGCTAAGGCACCATGTGAAGGTGAAAGGAGAGATCAAACTGCATGGGGTTCTCCTCTGACCCCCACATGAATGCTGTGGCACAGGTGCCCCCACCATATGCAAACACATGCAATAACCATTTAAGACATCAAAAGGGGAGGATGAGATGAGCATCCTTGTTCATCTTTCTGCCTTCTTACTGTGGATGCAATGAGACTAACTCAGCCTCTTGTCCTGTGGCTTCCCTAGGATGAAGGATTTACTTGTCAACTATGAAACAAAATATTTCCTTCCTTAAGTAGCCTTTGTGAGGTATTTTGTCAAAATAACAAGAAACAATAATAACTAATAAAAAGTTGGCATTAAAAGTTTACCCATCACTGTGATAAACTTAGCCATGTGGTTCTTGGGTCTTTGGAATTATTTCCGGAAAGAGATGTGGAAGAGTTTGAAACTTGGAGCTAGAAAACCTTAGAATGTTTTAAGCAGACCTAGTTAGCTTGGAGGGTACCCAGAGGCTGATACAACTGTGATACAAGGGGGACAGGCAATATATCCAGTCATTAAAAGAACTTGCCAATGCAGTTTGTGCCATACTGGTCTTACAGGCATGATAGATGCATGACTGAGAGTAATTGAACCTTGTCCCAAAGTTCCAGAAGGCCACTGAAGGCAAGCAGTGTGTAAAAGGGTTAGATTCCCTGCAAGGAGGCTCTGAGAACTCAGTGTGTGAAGCCTAGGTTTCCATGGAGACCCCAGGATGTTAGAAATGGCAGGGACATAGGATGTTGGCCAAAGAAAGCCAACATGCATGCACAGAGCACAGAGCAAAGGCATGCAAGGAGAGGCTGTGTGTTGCACAGGTGACAGGATTGGTAGAGCGGGATTAGACAGTTTGGAGCTCAGATGATTCCTTTACAAGCCTCAGATGCTGGACATGCTACTGCAGGATTTGTGTTTGTCTTGCTGGGTGCAGTCTTGTTTTGTTGTCTTCACTTTCTATGCCCCAATTCCTTCCTTTGGGAATAGGAGTGCCTACTTTATGCTATTTTTATGTTGGAAGCATAAAACTTTATTAAAATGTTATTAAGGCTCACAGTTAAGAGATTGCCTCAGTTTCATAGAGACTCTGTATTTATACTTTTGAACACTGTGAAAACTGAAGACTATGGAAATTGAACACATTTTGCATCTTGAGCTTATGGTGAGAAGTAGAAAGTTATAGCTTCATTGTGATTATGTTTGAGTGTGAAATTAACAAGGAGTTGTCCTGGGATTGTCAACACCAATGGCCAATTTAACAGGATCTAGAATTGTAAGGGTCTGAAAATCGCTGAAGGAAGATCCCAGACTTATAGTTTGCAAAAAAGCAAGGAGTGTTTATTCTGCAGAAACAACCAGCATGCGGGGGTCAATCCTTCTCTAAAACACAGACAAAGGTGAGCAGACCTTCTTATAGGGGACTGGGGGAACTCTCTAGAAGGCTTAGGTCATTTAAAATTTCATTGGTGGGTGCTAGTGGCTTCCAGGTGATCGGTGGTCTGCATTCCTATGTCATGAACATTCAACCATGTGATGAAATAGGGCTGCCCAGTGCAGGTGGCTCATTCTGATATAAGATATCTCTCCATTTTTGAGGTTATCCCCAGGCTGTTCTTTGGGAGGGGATTTCATGATCTTGTTCGGGATTTTACAGTCTGTTCCTAGAGCTGCTGTCTTATGACTTAGTTTCTAGAACTTATGGTCTGTTCTTGAAGCTGGTGCCTTACAGTCTTTTTTGAAATCAGTTCTGGTTCTTAAGTGGAGACAAATGGGATTTTTGTTGCCTTTTCAGAATCATGTAGAAAAATCTCTGGGCAAGTCTGTAAGATATTGTTTGGATTGAGTTAGTTGGGGTTGGAAGACCTGGCCTAACTGCGGTTCCATGGGAGTCCAGGACTGAGTAAAGAATTGTAAGTGAATTGTACATTAGCATTCATTTTCTGCCTCCCGACTGTGGATTCTCGCTCCTACTGATTCAGCTCTTCAACTCTTCTTAATGGTTTTGGTCTATGCAGGGTCAGCTTGGGTTGAAGGGTCTCTCTGAGACATTGAATCCAGCTCGGACTCTTAAGGGAATAATTTGGGTCTCTCTCAAAACATGCCTATATGTACTGTACTTGATGCCCAGGGGAATCTGTCCATAGGGTATAGACTGATAGTTTTCTAAAAGCCTCCTGGTGATTCTAATGTCATTGACCTTCGAGAAACCCTGTGGAGAACCTTTGTATGATTGAACCTAGTCTGGAATGAGCTGCATTTAAGAATGTGTTGTGTTAGCTTTTTCAAACATGGTCTATCCTTCTTAAATAAAAGGAAAAGGAAGACAGTCTCATTTTTGGAATGCTGTTTTAAACACATGATCGTGTTTAAGGTCAATTAACCCTCCAGGTTTGGCTTTTTTTTTTTAATCTCTTCATGCGGGGGCGGGAGGGAGAACCAAGGCACAGTGCTCACTCCATCACACTTCTCCTACTTTCAGAGAATTAGCTCTCCCGTGAAAGACCTGAGAGCTTTTGTGTTGCACAGCAAACCCACCCACACAGGAAGATTAGAAAGCCATCCAAGTAAGCATGGCGCATGGCCCCAGAGAACCTTGAAACTTACTCCCAATTCTTCAAACAGTTCTTCATTAGATTAAGGTTATTTTTGGTGTGATTCCAACAAGGTTGCTTCTCTGACTTCCCAGTTGTCCCACTAGAAGCAGAAAATAAGAAAAGGGAGACAAGTGGCTCACAGCAGGGACATTAACACATTAAAACAGCTGATGGGAGCCAGCGTGCCCTGCCTGGAGAAAGGGAAATGGCTTCCTCCATTGAGAAGCTACTGGGTTCAGCCAGTTAATCTCTATGTCCTTTACAGCTCTAAAATCCAATGTGTTTGAGATAGAAGCGATAAAAAGCTGGAGAAAAGCATTCAAGAACGAAAACAAACAAAAAACCCGTAGAAATTTGGGCCTGGCATGGGGGAACCGCTCCTAGCCCCGCTGCACTTGAGGGCCAGGTTCACACACAGCATGACACCTGATTTTTGTGCTAACGATGCTGAGCCTTTAGATGAGTTCGTTTTCTAGATCCCTTTTCCCAAGGCTGAAAAGCACACGTTACTTTAGAAATTGCACTTAAAAATACGCATCAACGTTTTGCTGCTTAAACATCCGCTGCTCGAAAACAAAACAAAACAAGCAAACAAAAAAACAAAACAAAACAACAAAAAAAACCTTCGAAGGACTGTTTCCCAGATATATTCTTTTTTTTTTTCTGGTTTGATTTTCTTCTTTCTCCTTGACAATTCAAATAGTTGTGACCATATCTTGCATCTTTGTCTTGCTTTATGTTAACTCAAAGCATTTGCCACCCCAAATTGTACTATGTACTTTGAAAAGATTTCTAGTTCTTACTGTATATCTTATTGAATTAGAACCCACCTGCTTGGTTTCAGATGAGGGCGGGGGGGGGGGGGACAAGAGGCTGATCTACATATTTTGCATATGAAAGCAGACTTGGCTTCCTGATTCTTTCAGCATTCCTCAGTCCCTACCTGGCTAACTATATCCCCAACCTGCTCATGAGTGAGGGGAGTGGGGTGGGTGGGGTGGGGGTGGGGGTGGGGGGTGGAGGTAGGAGTGGGGGTGGGGTGGTGGAGGGAGTGGGGGCTGCCCTTCCCCCATAGGCTCTTCCCCATATATTCCAGACATTTTGATATCCTACCCGCTCCCCCAACTCTTCCTCTTCTTTCCCCCTACTTTCCATTCTCTCTGTGCATGAGCTTTCTCTCTTTCTCCTCAACCAGCCCCCTCTCCTTCCCTGTGGCAGCTTCCCTGGCTTTCTTACTTGTGTTCAGAGAACTTGCCTGCTTCCCAATAGGCCTGCGTTTATATACATAGTTTAATCTGGCTTGAATTGACTTATTTCACCTTTAAAACATAGTCTTCTAAAATAATAAGTCTTCTAACATGATTTTGTGGTTACTGATAATAGGTTTATTAGAGTATTGGTTCCTTGAGGAAAGGGTTCAGCTGCTTTTTACTTGGTTTCCACCAAACGTCCACAAATGAATGGGTCTTAGACAAACAACTGTGTCAATGAATGAATCAGTGAATGAAAGAACTGTAAAAGAAAGATGTCCTTCATCTTCTTCTAAGGGCCAAAGATATGTCTTTCTCGCTTCCCCCATCTCCTATCCTGCCTTTTAATCCCTGTACTCAGGCATACTCTTCTAATATTAAACTGACTTTATCTTCCTTGGTTTGGACTCCTTTGTGGTTATTACTAAGGATTCTTTTTAGTTTATTTAAAGTTCTAAGTGTGTTGTCACAGATTTTTCATATTTCAACCCCTTCTTCAACTTTCCTTGATAACACCCAAAACAATCAATTTAAAGAGAGGCCAGGTTTCTTTGGGTGATTGTTCTGAAGTTTCCCATGATGGTTTGTTGACTGCATTGCCTTTGGTCGCATGAATTATTTCCCATTAATCATTGGGAGATGAGAGCAGAGGAAGCGTCATCCTGCAGCAGGAGGCTAAAAAGAGGGGACGGGGCAGGGACCTACACACCCCCTTTAAGGACTCACCCCTTATGACTTCCCACTAGGCTGCCACTGGAATGTTCCACCTTCCTTTAATAGCACCATAGGCTGGAAACCAACCATTTAGCACAGGGGTCTTCCGTACAAAATTGCAAACCATAATAGTACCTATTATAGTTACTTTTTAAATGGCTAGGATATAAATTCCACGATGGACTTGGATATATTTTTCCCTTGTGTGCTAACAGAGTGCTTGGATCACAGTTGGCCCTCTGTGAGCACCCAGGGAAGTGAGAGAAGATGGAGCAGGACTATACGATGGAATGGGTAATTTTCACGACTGAGCCCCATCTAGAGCTACTCTTGATTTAACATCAGGTTTATATTAATTTCATAAAATGATTGCATAGCTTTTTATGTATTTATTTAATCTATGCATTTGAAAAACTTTAATTTTAAGTACGGTAAAAACACATAGTGTAAAATTTACTTACCATTTTGAATATTTTAAGCATATAATTTACCAGTGTTAACTGTATTTCAATTGTGGAGCAGATCTTTAGAACTTTTTCAACTTAAAATCCCGAAGCTCTATACTTAATCAGTGGGAATACACTTCATCTTCCCCTTCCTAGCCCCTGGGAGCCGTTATTCTCTGGTTTGAACTGCTTTAGGTACTTCGTAAATGTGAACACATACATTACTTGTCTTTTTACTGGAGGATTATATCACTTAACATATCGTACTCAAGGTTTGTCTACGCCATAAGATGTGACAGGACTTGCTTGCTTGGGGCTTAAATAAATGTGGACTTGTAGGTTTGTTTTAACTTTCTTTAATCATTTTGTCAGTTGGTGAACGTTAGGATAGCTTTTCAACATTGGCCATTATAACCAACGTTGGACTGAAACCTAACTGTGCAAGTATCTCTTCAAGATCCTACTTTCCTTTGACTCTATCCCAGATGTGAGACTGGCAGATCCATGACCTCACAGCATTAAATATCACCATGAATGTTCATGATGTTCCACATATGCTTCTGTTCCATTTTGTTTCTCCACCAATGGTAAACAATTTCAGATTTCTCCATGTTTTCCTGCAATGTTAGTCTGTTTTTTCTCTTTCTCTTTCTTTTCTTTTCTTTTTTTTTTTTTTTAAGGTTGCCTGTGGTACTGGGAATGAGAGGCATCTTCTCGTGGTGAGCATATTTTCTCATTCTTACTATGCATTTAATTTGTATGTGTGTGAGGTGTATTTGTGTCCATGTCCATGGGTACACATGTGCACGTGGAGGTAATAGACCGACAACATGAGTCTTCCTCTATCTCTCTCCATTACTTTTTGAGTCTTGGTCTCTCATTGAACCTGCAGTTTGATGATTGGCTAGATTGCCCCACCCCCAGGACTCTCTCTTTACCTACCAGTGTTAGAATTCCTTCCATGCCTATCATTTTATCGCTGAGCCCTATCCCTGATCACTGTGTATCTTCTTTGAAGCCATGTCAATCAGTTGTTTACTCACACATTTTTTCAATAAAATTTTAAGAATTCTTTGTATATTCTGGCTATTAGGTATTTATCAGGAATATTATTTACAAATATGTTTCCTTCTTTTTTCCTCAATAACTATTTTACCCCTTGATTAGTTTATTTGAGGTATAGACTTATAAAATATTATGTTTTACCCTTCTTTGGCCATACTTCTGTTGCCTCTGCTTTTGGTATCATAAATGAAACTATTACCAAATCCACTGTGATGAAGCCATGCTTTTCTAAGACTTTAATATAGCTTTAGATATTAGGTTTTGAGACCATTTTGAATTGATTTTTTTGCATATCATGTAACAAAAGGATCTGTCTTTATTGTTTTGTGAGTAGATGTTCAGTTTTCTCATTTTTTGGTGTTGATGAGACTGTCCTTCCTTGGAGTTTGTGAAAGATCAGGTGACCATTTGTTTGTGCCCAAGAGCTTGACTCTAATCGCTTCTCTGCTTTTTGGCTAAGATCAAGTGTAGAGCTTGACTCTAGACTCTGGATTTAATTCTTTTAGGTGAAGATCTGTCTTTCTGCCAGGGAAGCACTCTTTGACTATGGCAGCTTTGTTGGTTTTGAAACCAGGAAGTGTGGGTTATCCTGCTTTGTCCTTTTCCAATATTAATCTATCTACTTAATATACATATTAAGTCTTGACAAGAATGCTTTAGTGCATTGTTCTGTATTTGCAAAATATATCTTTGAGATTTTGACAGGCATTGCATATAATATGATTTTTGCTTTTACAATATTGTTATATTAGTTTTTCAGTACCTGGGTATGGAATTTTTTGTTTTTTCATTTATTTGTGTCATCTTTAATTTTATTCTGTAGTGTTTTGTAGTTTGAATTATACAAGTCTTTTGGCTCCTTTACTGAACTTATTCCAAATTATTTCATTAGTTTTGATTGCCAATGTAAACAGAACAAGTTTTGAAATTTGCTCCCAGATTGTTCATCAATGGTACATAAAAATGGATTTTTTTTTAAGGTTGATTTTATATTCCAAAGCTCTTTCGAATTTATTATCTGTAACAGATTTTTTTTTTAAAGAGGAAAACTTTCAAGAGTTTCTGGATAAAAGACTATTTCTAAAGAGAAAGGGAGACGTTTTCTTTTCCAGCTTGAATGCTATTTGTTTAGTCTAATTTCTCTGTCTAGGATTAGTGGAGCATTCTATGCTGAGTAGAGGTGGTTAGACAAGGTGTTCTTGACTTGTTTCTGATCATTGGGAAAATAAAAACAACTTGTAGTCTTTCAATATTAACTGATGTTAGGATGTGCATGTGCATGGCCTCATGGGCTCATGTGTTGAAGATGTTGGTCCTGGAGGTTGATGCCATTGAGAGATGATTGGGTCTTGAGGGTGCTAACCTTATTAATGGGCTAATCCCTTGATAAATCATAACAAAATGGGTCATTAGCAGGTAGGATCTAGCTGGAGGAGGTCACTGAGGATTTGACCCATCCCTCTCTTCCCCTTTCCCTCTCCCTTTTTCTCTTCACGGAAGCCATGATGCCAGCAACTTTGCTCTTGTATACTCTCCTCCCATTATACTTGGTCTCCCCATGGCTAAGAAACAACAGAGTTGCTCATGGTGGGTTAAAACTATGAGCCAAAATAAATCTTATTTAATTTTATTTTCTTGGATATTTTGTCTTAACAGCAGGCAATCAATTGGCAATTATGATGATATTTATGAGCTCTTTATATATGACCTTCATTATGCTGTGGTGGTTTCCTTCTACTTTTGAGTATGTTTTTGGCTGTATGTGTCTGATCATGAAAATGTGTTGGATCTTAAAAGTCTTCTTCTTCTTCTTCTTCTTCTTCTTCTTCTTCTTCTTCTTCTTCTTCTTCTTCTTCTTCTTCTTCTTCTTCCTCCTCCTCCTCCTCCTCCTCCTCCTCCTCCTCTTCCTCCTCCTCCTCCTCTTCTTCTTCTTCTTCTTCTTCTTCTTCTTCTTCTTCTTCTGTGCCATGTTACAGTGACTGGTTTTCATAAGTTGAACCATCTTTGCTTTCTAGGAATAAATACTACTTTCTGTGTACAATTCTATTAATATGCTTATTAAATTTAGTTTGTTAGTAGCTTGTGGAGATCATCCCGTCAACATTCATGAAGGATATATCTAGTAGTTTTCAACTTGGTGTGTTTTGACAATATATAAAGATATATTAGTGAAACAATTTTGTTTCAGAACTTGAAAAATATTTTAAGTTTATTTCAGTATTATTCATGAATTTACAAGGTCTACTGATTTGGGGAGGTATTAATATCTATATCTGTATCTCTATCTATCTATCTATCTATCTATCTATCTATCTATCTATCTATCCATCCTACATACATTGCAGTTTAGCTGAATTTTACATTCTACATCACCAGAAATAAATATGGTGGCCTGTGCATGCTTTATTTAATTTGCCTAGTGGCTATTTCATTCTTTGACTTTTCAATGGGGTGTGTTTTACTTTTAAATATGCACAGTCAGCACACATACAAAACAACTTAAAGAAGGGAAAGTGTCTTTTGCCTCAGAGTTTCAGAGGGTTCAGTCCATGGTGATCTGGCTGCTGGCAATTGGGCAGAACATCATGGCAATGGGAACATGGTGGGGGAGGTTCTTGATGTCATACTGGAAGCAGAGAGGAGGAAAGGGGTAGACTGGGGACCAGGTGTAATCTTCAAAGGTATGCCCAGTAACCTACTTCCTTCGACTAGGCCCCACCTACTAAAGTTTCTAGAACTTCCCATGAGCTGGTGACTAGTTGTTTAATACTTCAGACAGTGCATGACATTTACATTTAAACCATAAGAGGAAAGATGTGTGTGAAGCCTTGACTTCAAGACTCTGAGCATGCCAAGCAAATATCCTAGCTCCCCTTTAATTTTATACCTTATCATAATCTTTAATTTTTTATGATTTTATATTTGCATTTATTTCATATGTGTTACTGAATATTTAAGGAGATACTCTGAGGGTATTTGTTGATGGTAGTCTGTTTGCTTATGTGATATTGTGAATGTGCTAGGTTTGGTCTTCTCTTTTATGGAGAGCTGCTCTATGTTAGCCAGGTTCCAATCTGTGATGTTTTTCTAACACTAAAACAACCCTTTTTGTTTTGATTATTTTTCTTTAAATTTAGTATACCTTTTCCATCTGTCAACACTCCCACTTGGATCTTATGTTGATCATTTATTTCCATAGTGAACGTTCTTTACTATCCCCTATTTCCTTCAGAATAAACTTTAGTGACTTTTAGAATTTTCTACTTCTAGATATGTCTTCTATTGTATCCCATGAAACCCTGACATAAATTAAGTGTTCTAGTGCAATTATTCTTCCTATATGCCTTTGCCTATCTCTAAACCTTTTTGTAGCATTTTTATTTATTTTGAACCAAATTTCTCATCGGTTGGTCCTGGCCTTGACCTCCCCATGGAGTCTGACTGGTGTTGAGCCTGACTGATGTTGAGTCTGACTGGTGATGACCTGACTGCCTCCTGATTTCTGGGATTATAGCCATGTGCTACTGTATCAA
The DNA here is from genome assembly GCA_036184795.1 of Tokudaia tokunoshimensis. Classification (NCBI taxonomy): domain Eukaryota; kingdom Metazoa; phylum Chordata; class Mammalia; order Rodentia; family Muridae; genus Tokudaia; species Tokudaia tokunoshimensis. Next base: position 154,729,999 of record BTHU01000001.1, on the reverse strand, counting down.
TAATGCAGACACTCTGTGTTCCATTTTTTGTATATTTGAACTTTGTTTTATTTGCATACAAATATTCTTTTCTATATAACAAAATATACAAACTATCCCTGGCTCAAACTGACCAATTTTTTTAGTCATGTATTTGTTGTTGTTGTTAATGGGATGGTCTTCACACTTGCCTTAAAAAAAGGTATATTTATTTTTATTTTTACATGTATGTTTGAGCTACATGTACATATGTGTACTGTATACATACCTGGTGTCTGAAGGAGGCCAGAGGAGGGAGCTGATCCTCTGGAAACTGGAGTTACTGATGGCTGTGAGCCGCCATGTGTATGCTGGGAAATGAACCTGGGCCCTCGGAAGGATCAGTATTGTTCTCTTAACCAGTGAGCCATCTTTCCAGCCCCATTCATGTTTTATAATTTCAAGAAGTAGTTTTCCGCCCTGTAAGAGAAAGGCAGGAGAAGAGGTTGATATCCTAGGGTAAATGCAGTTGTATTCTTGTTTTGGAGATGGGTGGGTCATTTATGGTGTTTGTTAAATTATTTTAAAATAGCTAAAAATGTGTAAGTAAAAGGGGACCACATGTGAACCTGTGTTGAGAGTGTTTTAAATCAAGAATTAAGACTAGTCTATTTTTGTGTCACTGCAGAGAAAATAAGCCTGTCTGCTCCAAAAAAGACAAAGAGCATAAAATAAAATAAAAACAAAAAAGCCCAAACTCTTCTCTCTGTCTTCCCAGTTAGATACCAGTGCCTCTAGAACTGGGGGCTTGGCGGCCTCTTATTTTAATTCTCCACCATGTCTTGCAGTTTACTAGAAGCCTAGACATTTGAAATTTTGAATAATAGAATCCTGGTTATGTTCTAGCCACTTTCATGAGCGTATGGGACGGGTCCATGCAAAGAGAATTTTGTTTCACATTCTCTTTAATTCCATTCTTTTAACCGTCTCCTAATCTTCTGGGAGACAGAGACTTCTAAAAATGAGGAATTTGAGCCACATTTCAGAGTTCTTTAGCGTCATGTGTCTTTTTATATTATGCCAAAAACAGATTTGGAGATTTCCCAGGTAAGTACTGAATAACTACAGGAAACAACTGCGACTGGATAAATCAGACTCAAGGACTCAAAACTCTCGATAATGAAATCAATTTCATGTTTGGGAGATACTTCTAAGAAAAGACCAGGAGCTGGGTTATTATTGAACTTCTGCTTTCCAGAAATCTTGAAGGAATGAAAAAGTTAAAAGGAGCCAGGCATGGTGGTGTACACCTTTAATTCCAATGCTTGGGAGCTAGAGGCAGGCATATCTCTGAGTTTGAGGGCAGCCTGGTCTGGAGAGAGTTCCAGGACAGCCAGGGCTACACAGAGAAACGCTGTCTCAAAAAACCTTAAAAAAGAAAAAAAGAGAGAAAAAAATGAACCAACTAACCAACCAACCAACCAACCAACCAAAACCCCCAAAAGCTGAAAGGCAGAACAAAGAGTCAATTTGAAAAAAACGTGGCTCCTCGGGCTCATTAGTCATAGGTCGATAGGACCAAAACATAATGTGTGTTAGGATTTAGCAGCAGAGTACCTCGGTGGATTGGAGCGGAGGAATGCTGGGGTAGAGATCACTCGAGGGATGATGATGATGATGATGATGATGATGATTTCATTTTTACAGAGGCTACCCCTGAGCAAGGTGGTAAGGAAAAGAGGTCAGGAAGAGAAGGCGCTAGGTTTTTAATACAGGGATACAGCGCATGCGCATAGGGAGAGTGCATTCATTTTGCCTGCTGCTTTTGCTGCCGCCTTGTTGCTGGGTTATTGAAGGTGGGCTTCGGAGTGGGGTTTCCAACAGTGTGCATCTTTGCTTTAAGTAAAGACTTGAGGGCTGTTTTTCCGTTTGTTTGTTTGTTTGATTGATTTTTGTTTTGTTTTTCTAGGCCAGCCTTAAATCTTCTTGTACTTTTGTCTTAATTTAGGATCTTTAAGATGGGGAACACACCTGTAGTTATTAGGAGAGGCAAGATGGAAGTATTTTATTATTTATTACTTACAGGCCAATAAGAACATATGGATACCTGTAGGACACACATTGGGGCTAGGGAGTAGAGAAAGAGGAAAATGGGGACCTGTGGACGAGTGTCTTTAATGGATCCAGAACACATTATCCAGACAGGTTTTTCTGTGAGGAGTTTTTGTTAGTGGATAGAAAGGAAACTTCAAGAACTCCTCCTGTGATGGAGACTTGCTTCTGTAGTGGATTTGTGAAGGCCGTGTGTGCAGAGTGTGGAAGTGAATAGTGTCTGTCAAGCAGGTTGTAACTGCCATACAGGGAAGTGGCTCCGGAGAGACACTTATTTGAGGCAGATATCTGGATCGACCGCAATGAGGAACTAGGAATGCAGCCAAGCATCACTGGCTTCTGTTACGAGAAAGTTCAATGTATGTTCAAGTGGTTGATGGGGCAATATGAAGTTATAAGAATTTGCTACAATGGTTTCCTTTCAGTACACATGAGGAAAAGCATCCCCACACATCTCTGTCCTGAGCACCCTCTGAATCTCCTCTGGATCTCTCTTGGTATTTTTCATTTCCCCTTTCCCCTGAATTCTGTTCAATGTTCAATGTGCCCCCTAAACACTAAGCTATCCACATACTTTGCCTTTAACATCCAGATTAGAATCTGTCACTTCCAAATTTATCTCCTTTTAACTACTTTGTGCTGTGTGTGTGCGCTGTGTGTCTGTGAGTTATGTGTGTGTTGTTATATGTGCACTATGTTGTTGTATGTGTGTGTTTATGTGTGTGTTTACCTGTATTAGAGGTGCTCATAAAATAGAAGGACTCGGTATAAAACATTTTGAGCCTCCTTCTGAGCCTGTTTTAAATGCAGTATCAGAAAGTTTAAAATGCAAATGCATAGAAAGATTAAGGGAATAATTCTGTTAGTATGTATTTATTAGTTAAAATTTGTGCCGAGCAGTGGTGTTGCACGCCTTTAATCCCAGCACTTGGGAGGCAGAGGCAAGCAGATTTCTGAGTTCAGGCCAGCCTGGTCTACAGAGTGAGCTCTAGGACAGCCAGGACTACACAGAGAAACCCTGTCTTGAAAAACAAAAACAAAAACAAAAATTGTGGTGTTTCATTCATTTTTTGTTTTGTTTTGTTTTGTTTTGATTTGTTTTGGTTTTTCGAGACAGGGTTCCCTGGTTGTCCTGGAACTCACTCTGTAGACCAGGCTGGCCTCGAACTCAGAAGTCTGCCTGTCTCTGCCTCCCAAGAATAAAGGCGTGTGCCACTGTCTGGCTTGTGATATTTCTAGTTACTCAGCAAGCTGGTTTAATAAACTTCAGAGGCAACCTGTGTAAGGCATTTGCAGCCACATTCAATTAAGTGTCTAGCTTGGTTTTTTCTTCCTCTTCTTCCTCCTCCTCTTCTTCCTCCTCCTCTTCTTTCTCCCCCACCCCTGTTCTCTCCTTAGCCTGACATCAAGAAAGCCACACAGATGAAAATGGCAGCCTTTTAAAAGCTGCTTACTTAGTTTAGCTGTTATAGTATTTTTAATAGCTTGTTCCCTAACTGATACAGTAGCTCAAAAAGTAGGAAATCCTTGCTTAAAATTAAAGTCACGGCAAGTAAGAGTGCATGCGGTTATTAACTGTTGTGTGTTCAGCTGAAGGAGTCAACTAATGGGTTCCTCAGCCAGCTTAATTTGTCACCATTTGGCAGAAAATACCATAGGAATGTATCTTGTCCTTTAATTGAGAACACACAAATGTCACAGGATTGAATTTGGTTGCACAATTTTAAGTAGACATGTGTAGGTCTGGGTTTTTAAAAACAAAATGGAGAAAAAGAAGCAAGAGCTGCGGTTTTCCTAATCAGTGTCAACTTGTAAGAAGTCCAAATACGTTCCTCGTGCAGCTTGATGGTGAGGGTCCCAGAGCAAAAGCACAGTTAGTAGACACAACAGCCGGAGTCACTTGGGGCCTTGTGCTAAGAGACAAGAGTGAAGGAAAGGGAGTGCGGCTGCCTTTTGAGCCACTTTAATAAAGGAGTGACACAACAATGAAATGGGAATCCATTGACTGCAGAGGCCTGGCAGCAACTTAAATACCATCCTCTGGCATGACAGGGGCTGGACTGGGCAAGCTCCACCCTGTCTTTTTCAAGGTGTGAACAGTGGCCATGTGAGTAAGACTTTAATATGTTATCAAAGTGTGTGTACTAAATCCCTAGTCTTTAAAAATCAATGGAGGAGTAAGTTAGAAAAAGAAGAGCGATTATAAACTCTACCAAATGAGTGTTTCCTGTGTGCTGAACACAAAGGTGTTCATAACAAAACCGGGATTTGAATATTGTCCTTCTTATATCATGGAAGAAAATGGAGGCATTGGGAGATTATGTTTATGTTCAGGATTGCTCAACTTATATGTACATCAGAGCCTGGATTTGAGTGTGTGTTTGTGTGTGTCCCTCCTCCTCTCCCTCCTCCTCCTCCATAGGAAGGGAGGGGAGGGGAGGTTCCTGGTAGAGAGTCATTCTCCAGGTCAATGTGAGTCACAAAAGAATGGAGATGGGCCAGAAAGGAAATCTTAAATGGCGAAGGGAGGGGAAGAACTGTCTTTTCTTTTTGAGGCAGGGATTCTCACTGCCTTGCAGTTCATCCAGCAGCTCTCTGCTAGGTCCCCCTTATTTCCACTTCCCCTGGCTGGGATTCCCCTATGCTGCCATGCCTGGCTTTCAAATTTTTCTTTCTGTGGCTTCTGGAGACTGCCTGTTAGACAGCATTTTACTAACTGAATTACCTCTCCAGCCCCATTTCTGGCTTTTTGGACTCCCAGACTCAAATTTTGAACCCCTAGAGCATACCAACGAAACACGTTTTGCACTACTGTGTCTTCCTGCCGATTTGTTTTTAGTTTAGCTTTTAACTGATTTTAGGCAATCATGCCAGACTGATCTTTCTGTTTCAATTCTCATTTCCATGGAAATGTGATGTTTTTTAATCGTCTCTTAACCTTCAGCAGTACATTTGCCATCAGGAACTGAAGAAACAGACCCCGTCCTCATCTCAGGGCTCGGATTGATGTAGAATCTGATCTTGTCAGCCAGGCTTCCCACAATCCTTCCATTGCAGATGTACTGATGCGCAGGCAGCCTCCCTCCTGCCGGTTTTATCTCTGGCAAAAGAGAAGAAAATAGCATTTAAAAACCGAAGCCCAGGCTATTTTTCTTTCTGCTTTACATTTCAATGACTGTTGATTTTGTGGCTTGGGAAGACTAGGTTTAAAGAGGATCTAGGAGAAAAAAAAAATCATGAAAGAGGAGTGAAAGCCCAGGCCGGAGGATTGCTGGGTCTTGGTGCAGTCTTACATTTTGCTGTAGAACAATGCGGAGCACAGGAGAGAAGATGGCACGTGTTTCAGAGATGCTTATTTACAGTCAGTGGTCATTTAGCAGCCAGATGTGCTGCTGGGAAACCCAAGAAAGGGGAAGGGGGACTCATCGCACTGGCACTCCTATGATGCTTGGTGGTTTTGTGGAGAGCTACATACTGGGAGGACTGGCTGGAGGTGGGGGTGCAGACTGGGAGCACTGCGCAGTGGAGGGGATACTTGACAGGGTCTAGAAGGTCGACTAGAAGTTTGCCACATTATGAAGCAGGGTTAAGAGAAGAGCAGACTCTGTCACTGCTCCCCAGCCCCCTCCCACCCCCCACATCCCTGCCCTCTGCCCCGCCCCCACCCCTGCCCTCCACCCTTACCCCTGCCCTCCATCCCTACCCCTACCCTCTACTCCCTGCCCCTCCCCTCCCTTCTCATCCCCTGACTTTGGTTTGCTCTTGTGTTTCCTGCGTTTTCCTATTTCTTTCCTTTTCTTTCTTTATGTAAAAGAGAAAAGACACCAGAAGATTAAAATTAATAAAACATTCTCTTATCTTTCCTGTTACTTATATTTTGTTCTTTGAAAATTTCACACCGAAATACAGAATATCTTGGTCATATTCACCCCCCCATTCTCTTCTTTCAACTCCCATAAGAGAGCTAAACAAAAGGAATGCACTCCATGTTTTGTTTTATACGGAATGGAGTATGGATATAGGTTTCATTTAATTTTACACTAGGGCGTCAGTATCACAACCTGTAAATATTGAGTCAAAGAGAATTTGGTTCCTAGCATAAAAAGGAGAGCAGGAAGTTTTAGCATCCCTTCAGATTTTGTTTCTGGATGCAATCTGATTCCTGGTCTTCAAACTATTTGTTTTATTTGCTTTTCAAGTTAAGTGCTGCGGCTCATAGTGACACACGGTGGTCTTTCTTGCGAGAATCTCAAGTCTCACCGGTTTCCCCCACAGAGCTTTGTTAAAAATGTTTTGTTTTACCGATGTTTTGAAACTCTTTTAACAAGTCATCTGTTTGGGGTTTGGAATATTGTGTACACAACCAGAAGCTAGATATTAAGCTCCACTGAAAGCTTGCTAGTTAGAGCCTCCCCAGGAAGGTCAGCCTTTCATCTGAGCTTGTGAGATGCCTCAGCAGGTTCAAGTACTTGCAAGGACACTCTAACAACCTGAGTTTGATCCCAGGACCCACATAAAGGTGGGAGGAAAGAAACGGTTCCTGAGGGTGCTCCTGTGCCCTGGCTTCCAAACATGTGCCTGGCACACTTGTACCCCCTCTACTTCTGCTGCTACTAAATGAAAATTCATGTACATATGCATGTATGTATATGTATGTTACCTATATACACTATGTACAGTATATATGTAAGTATACATATATTTATCTCTATGTGCTATATGTAATATATGTGCATGTATGTATATACATGTTATCTGTATATACTATTTGCAGTGTGCATGTATACATGTTATGTATATATACTATATCCAGTTTATATATGCATGTGTGTACATATGTGTGTGTGTGTGTGTGTGTATTGTATATACTAAAGAATGCACCTTTGGGTAACCCTGAAGAGGTTGTGAAAGCAACTGCCAGAGGTCTGTAGAGTGGTGGCAAAGCCCCTTTGTACAGACCTTAACCCTGTTATCCCGAACTCTGTGTTACCCTCTTCCTGGCCTTGGCTGTACTGTCACCCCCTCCGAAGGGTCTTCTTGCCAGTGTCAGGCGCTATCCACTAGATGGAGCTAATTCTTGACATTGTTGCTCCAGGCCCAGATAAGTGGAATTCAGTAATAAACAGCGAATTAAATGTTTAGCGACCACTCACTAACCATGTGGGAGTGCCAGCAAGAGGCGACAAAGATCAGCGAGGAGGATCCTTTGGCGAGTAAGGGAGGGCAGAGGACCTCTCTGAGCATCTTAGCCGAACCTGTGCAACGTGGAGGTTTGGCCTTAATGGCTACCCAGCCAGAAACTTTCTAACTTACTCAATGTTCTCTAGATTTCTAAATGTCCCTGTCATTCCAAAGAGAGATCTTTGTCGTTAAACAACGCCATTCTCATGAGGAGTCTTCCTGAGAAAATTTAGTAATGCAGAGGATGGTTTCTCTGCGGGTTCTGCTAGCTGGGCCCCCTTTTGTGAGGATGTCCTCCTGGGCTGGCTCTTGGGTTGCTGTCTTCATCTCTCCTGCGTATCCCCCTTTGGTGCTTTTCATGTGCATCGAACAAACATCTTGACGGCAAATGTCAAGACTGAGAATAAGAAAGGCCTAATTTGTCACATGGGGTACAGCTGTGTATAGCACTGCAATTTACATTTTAATGTCCCGCTTACTCCAGAAAAGTGGTGTTTTATAGATTTCCTGTATTATTCATGAATTTCAAGGCTTTGTAGTTTAAAAATAAAAGTTCAGGTAATCACCAAGCATAAGGGAAGCTAAACTCTCAAGTTGGCTCATTCTTCCTAGGTCTCCTCACTTTTCCAGCTGGTGAAGCATTTCGTAGTCCATCCCTGTGTTCTGTATTCAGACATCAGGACACATTCATGCAGAGATGTTAATTAATGCACCAAATCTTGTTTCCTATTGGCTTCAAGTTTGCAAGAGAATCTACTTGGTAAAAAAAGAAAATCACTGAGCTGCCCAGAGAAATATGGATGGATCTGCCGCAATAGGCAAGGGAAGAAGATGGAGAAGTAGATGTGTCCTCCCATATGGAGGCCTGTCTGAGAATCTACAGTGTGGTAGAAGCTCCTGGTGGTGATTCCGATTGTGGAGGTATGTGGAGTTAGGCTGAGGGAAATCCAGGAATTAATCTGCCTGTCTTCTAAGTTATTTGAATGTAGGCTGGTTTGGAGAGAGAAACCCAGCCTTATGTGTTGAGGAGGTCTTCTCTGCAGAAATGCCTGGAATGGGCAATATTCAAGATGGAAGCCAACTGGTATGAAAGTCCCCTGCATAAAGGCTGCCTCTCTCTGCTCTCATGAATTTAGGGGAGCAAACACACTCTAGAGGCAGATGTGTCTTGCCCAGGCTACTTGGTTGGCAGCTCAGTGTCTGTTTTCCAACTAGTCTTTCCAGCTAGCTTTGCAGCATAGTATGGGCTCAGTCTTTCTCATTAGATGTATTGTACAGGCTGAGGAGTAGTAAGAAATGGGAGACAAGACAGTTTGAAGGACCATGGAAAGGATAAAAGTGAACCGTGGAGATACATAAAGTGGATCACAAACGGAGGTTCAAGGAGGTTTCTTGTGAGTCTTCTGCTGTTACTTGACTGAAATGCTGTCACACAGGCCATGGTGAAAGTGTAAGGTGCTCTTCAGATAATGCTTGTGTGTGTATGTGTGTGCTTGTGTTTGTGTGTGTGTTGGGTAGGGGGTGGGACTAACAGACTGACAGATGATGGAAGCATTGCAAAGTAACAACTGAAGTTACATCTAGGGTTTTAAAAGTCCCTAAAGGCCATTGGCTTTTTACAGAAAAGGTAATTGGAAATGCCCTTTTTTTCTTTCTAAGACTAGGTCTCACTATGCAAGGCGGTTTGACTTAGATGTTCCTCATAGGCTCAGATGTATGAATACTTGGTGCCCAGGTGGTCGTGCTGTTTTCATGTGTTTAGAAAGTGTGACCTTGCTGAAAAAGTGTTGCGGGGATGGGGGGCGGTTAGTTTTGAGGTTTCAAAAGCTACAAACAATTCCACATTTACTTGCCTTGTTTTCTGCTTGGGGTTGGAGATGTGAACACCCACCTGCTGCCACAGTCCCCTGCCATGATGGACTCTTACCCTTTGCAAGCCCAAATAAACCTTTCCTTCACCCAAATAAACCTTTCCTTCTGTAAGAGCACCTTCATCATGATGTTTTATTACAGCAACAGAAAAGTAACTCACACACTATGTATGTCTCTTGGCTGGCCTGGAACTCCTTATATAGACCAGGAAGTCCTCAAATTTGATGTGATCCTTCTGCTTCTGACTCTCCAATGCTCAGATTACAGGTCCTTCTGTCAGGCTTCTCTGTTACTATTTTGATTATGTAAATCCATATGTATATATTTACATTTGTTGGAGTGGTCAAATATATTTTGTTTCTGATTGTGTCTAAGTGATGTCTGTGGGACAAAGAAGTCTTGGTACAGTTCTGTGTATTTCATCAATTAGGTAAGTAGCTAATTAATACATGCAACTAGTATTTACTGCCCGTGTCATACTAGTCATTGTATAGGAGGTAGATTTTGCGCTGATCAAGGGAAAGCATGGGGCTCATTTTAATGCATCTTACCTTACTGCAGATCCAAATAAATAGGTATCTGTAACGTGGTACACTTAATGAGAAGATGCCATTGGAACACAGAGCAGGGCACTCATAGGTCTTAGTCTGAGGAGCACCATGAGATAGATGTTCCAGGCAGAGCAGCTGCCTGTGCAGCGGTGGAAGCCAGAATCTTTTCCAGCTTGGTGGGCCCCATGCACACAGATGAATATAGGGAGATGATATAGAGCTGGTGCTGGTGGTGCCAAGTCCTGTGTATAGGTGTGGCATAGTATTCTAGATCAAAATGAGACCCATCAGTCTTGTCCATGACTGAGCGTCTCAGAATAGAACGTGGTCAAGGGGACCACTCATTTAATCCTTGTTTCTCCCACATCTTGGTTTCCTGATCCTCCAGGTACTATGACTTAGCTGTAGATCATTTACTGCATACAGGACTCCCTTTGTAGTGAGGTTTTGTGTGTCTGTGTGTGTGTGTGTCTTTTAAATAGATGGCAATATAACTATTATAATTGCCACCCATTTAGTGTAAACGCCATACTAAACTCTATCACACGTTTAGAAACAGTGTTATTTAAGTTCTGACACAGTCCCATAAGGAAGGCTCTGGTATTTTAGCTATATAGGTGAAGAGTAGAGGCTCTGAGAGATGAACTAATCTGCTTTTAGCTTTCATTAGTGGTAGGATTCACACCCAGCTATTTGTTCCAGAGGTGGATCACAGATTCCAAAACGTTTGAAGCTCAGATAAAGAATAACACATAGGTATTGATCATGCAACAAAGAAATTAATAGGGTATTAAGATTAGTTTGTAATTATTTTTAGTATAATGAAAATATAGAGAGATAAATGTTAATATCTCTCAGGTTAGCTGGCATTATGGTTGGATAGTGACATAAATTTAAATGTTTTAGATTTATTTATTCTTTTATATATGAGTGTTTTGACTGCATAAATGTATGTGTGCCATGTGACACCCATGGAGGTCAGAAAAGGAGGTTTGATCCCCTGAAACTGGAGTTAGAGATGGTTGTGAACTACCATGTGGGGTCTGGGAACCTAACCTGGGTCCTCTGTAACAAGCGACAAGTGCTCTTAACTGCTGAGTCATCTCTTCAGTCCACATATATGGTGTATAATATGATATAGAAAATTTATAAAATACATGTGTTTCACAGCATCTAGGCAATATGACTTGTCTTAGTAAGAGTATAATGAATACTGATCTTCCTTTGCATTTATTTTATCATTACATGCCAAGAATTAAATTTTCTAGAGCACTTGCTTGAAGCCACAGAATAAGAATAATAATTATATAGTAACTTTTCTCCTAGGAGCAGACGATCGAAGAACAATTCGCAATAAAGAGCTGGATTCAGACAGAGTAGAGAGGAGTCCCATGCAGGTGCATTATTTTGAGTCAGAGCTCTAAGTGTGTCAGGAACAGCACAGTAACTGAAGCAGGCAACAAGGAGAGGGAATGGGACATCATTCTAGTAATCAAATAAGTGAAGTACGGGTGCATTTTTTCCGTGCAGTTAAGATCTAATGACTGGGAAGTGAAAGGGAAAGAGGAAGAGGTATAGTCCCACATCTGCTTTGAGGACTTGCTCTCAGTAACTGAAGGCTTCTCAGTAGTTCCCACCTCTTACCATCACCTTCCAATACCACGAAGTGCTGAGGACCAAACCTTTGAGACTGTTCTAAATGGAAACTATAGCAGCAATTATCTCCCCTTTTACTTTTAAAATATACAGTGCTCTGTGAGCACATAACGAAGAGTTTCTTTATTATAACTGTGTTATGTAAGTACCATTATTAACCCTATGCTAAAATGGAGCAATGAGGCCTTAGAGAAGTTAAATGACTCCCAATAGCTTAGGAATTAAAAGTCAGTTCTGAATCAAGTCCACCTGACTTCCAAACACACATTCCTGTACTTTATTGTTTCTGGAAACTTCTTGGTGCCTTTTCTGAGAAGCAGTCGACAGAGTAGTATCCAGAGGATGACTGGCAAACCAGAGAGATACCTGCCTATCCATGTCTATTGTGACACTATTCGCAATAGCAAAGAGAGAGAATCAACATAGACTCCCACCAGTGGATGAAAGCATAAAGACATTGTTTATATTCACAGGGAATATGCTTCAACCCTAATGAATAATTAAATCATGCAGACATTACTTTTAAGTGTGAGAACCCAAATACAGAAAGTAAAGTGATGTGTGTTTTCTTTGTGGATGTTCTAAACAATTTAAGTTGACTTTAAAGTAGAATAAAGATTGCTAAAGGTTTGGAAGGAGAAGTTGATTTGATTGGTGCATACGACAATATCACATAGAAGCCATTAGTATGTATAATGATAATCTAAATAAGCCTTACATATGGTAATCTAAAGTGAGAGTATGATATAAATTACCTTTTAATTTTCAAAACAGGCCCATTAATTACATGCATTTCCCTGCCTTCTTTGGTCTGTCAAGGCTGTAGCAGAAGTTTATCCAACAGCATGTGAGGAGAAGTGGCAGGCCAGCTTTCTGGGAAGATTCTCCAATGTGGATGAGTCTCTGAGGCACTCTTTCCCTCACATGGAGATTCATGACAGAGCCCTCTCACAGAGGAGGACTGTCTGAGTCTCCTCCACTCAGAAGGGAGGTCACATGTGTTAAAATAATGCTGTGATTTGGAAGTTGGCTGTGACCAATACATAATGTATCTTTGGACTGATAGAGTATTTGGAAAACAAAAGGCAGGTAGAGGCAAGGATTACCATGCCATGAAGTTGGGGCAAATGCAGGGGCCTGATCAGGGCAGGCCTTGTCTATCTTGCTGTTTCCTCCATAAGACAAAGCACTGAGCATTCCTCACTCCAAGTGTTGCTTTTGAGCTGATTTTAAGCGTACAGTGTTTCATTCTGGCATTCCTAATGTTAGCTCTATCTTCTGTTTATCCCAACTCCAATCTTTAGAGGAAGTTTTCTCCAAAGGAAGAAAAACTTGAAAATTCTTTTTAAAGGTCAGGGAGCGATGCCTGTTTCTGCAGGAAGTGCTCCTAGGATTGCATAGGAAAACAACCATGGAGTGGCAGTCTCACATCCTGGGTACCATCTCTCTCTGGGTACCTCACCAGTGTTCTCAGATAGAATCTGGGCAGCAGTTCTCCCTCCTCAGTGTGACTGACCCCCCTAGTCTAGTACACAGTGTAGATAGATATTGGGGGTGCCCCATCTTCCCTGCTGATAGCTGAAACTAAACACAAGCTCAGAGATCACACTGAACAAGGCAGAAGATAGGGGTGCTTGTGATACTTTAGGCGATAAATGTCCCCCATAGTCTCAGACATTTGAGTATCTGGTCCCCAGCTGGTGGCACTGTGGGAGGTTTTAGAGATGTGGCTTTGTTGGAGGAAGCATGCCTTTGTTGGTGGGGCTTTGAGGATTTGAAGACTTGGCTCATTTCCGGTTCAGTCTCTCTGATGTCCAGATGTGGGCTCTTAGCTTGCTGTTCTAGCTGCCATGCCTGCATGCCTCCATGTTTGCCTTCAATGACATACAGTTATCCCTCTGGAACTGTAACCCAAACAACCCCTTCATTCTATGCTGTGGTCATGATGCTTGAGGAAGAGGAAATGAACTGACACAGTGCTCAAGGCTTCATGGAGAATGTCTGGAGGGGTATAGTATCAAGGCTGAAAAATGAATTTGAGGCTGAGTTGGGAGAAGGAAGGAGAGCCACATGAGATAAGGTATCTGGCTACAGAGCTTTGTTTAGATGGTGTAAGAAATAGGAAAGTCCGAAGTAAGACACAATAAGTGTTAGTGAGAAGAAGGTTGGATTCACTGGAGAGGCTCACTATATGTTTCTGAGCAAATCCCAGTTTATTAAAGGAGCTCTGTTTGAACAGTCAAAGCAAAGGGAGTTTTCCTTCAGTCCATTATAGAGTCTATGTTATAAGGTAGTTCAGAGTCTGTTTGTAGGGGTCTATTCTGCTAGACTGAAATGTCCAAGGTGTAGAGACTCATGTTATCCCCTCTCCCCCTTGGGAGTGATGGGTCAGCCTATAGAAACCAACTTTAAGGGGAATGGAAAAGGAAAGAACTATTGAAAATTTATCTTCATAAACATACACAGAGGAATTTCCAATACTGGCCGAGGAGGAAGAAATAAAGGGAATGAAGAACTGGGTGATTTGGTTGCTGATTGGGGGTAGGGGTGACACTGTAATTGCTTGATACTAGGTGTGCTCTCTTACTGCTTCTGTATATTTCTTACTTCCCATCTTCTTCCACAAGACATAGACAACTTTTGTTTCCTTCAGTTGAGTTATAGTTGTCTTAATATTCAACTCCTGGATGCCTTTTCCAAATCCAATTTTTTTTCTTAGGAGAATTCTGGTTTTGCTCAGAATGGTAATGGTTTCCAGTTTAAATACTTTTCAGTTCTGATCAATGTGATAAAAACAGTTCTTGGGACTAGTTATCAGAAAACTCCTTCAAGGTAGACCTGGTTGCCTTATTTCTTGCCTTGTCCTGACATTTTGCCTGGAACCTGGCTGTGGACACTTTTTGTAGAATCTGTGTTAAGACTACAGGTATGTCTGTTTGAGATGAGTCTTGGAACTTTTTAAGACATAGTAAGATCTTGGGTCCCCAATGACCTTGTAGTCACAGAAGCTGACTCTGCCCACTGTCCCCGACACTGGGTAAGGCTCTTATCAGTTCAGAGCTTCCCATACTACCATGCCCTCAAGAACTCTGCAAAAGCCTTGCTTTGATTTACCATGCCATCACAAATCTTTGTCTTACTTCTGCTAAGCAAGACTCTTAATTAATTGGATTTTCTTTCCTTTACGCCTCTGTGCATGGATGATTATTAGAGACCAGCATTGCTGAGACTGCACAACTCCTGGAATCATAAAAGGAATTCTGTCATAGTCAGGAGAATATATTATTTAGGCAGAAACATGTCTAATGTAGCTTAGAAAGACTTTTACAGTATGGGACAAAATCCTAATCTTAGAATTCAGTTAAGTAAGATTTATTTCTTAAGTAGTCTGGTTAGTCAGTATTTTCACATCTGCCACTATGATTAAATATTTGTTTTGTAAGACAAGTTTTCACTATATAGCTTAGGCCAACCTCAAGTTCTTTATTTAGCTTATGATAGCTAAATTCTGAACGCTGTATCATCCTGCTGCTTCAGCTTCTAGAAGGTTATACCACCACAGTTGGCGTGTGTGTGTGTGTGTGTGTGTGTGTGTGTGTGTGTGTGTGTAAACTGAGAAATGGTCTCTGTTTGTAGCCCTGTGTGTTTTGGAACTCTTTGTAGACCAGGCTGACCCCAAAGATCCATCTACTTCTGCCTCTCGAGTGCTGGGATTAAAGTCATGCCCCTCCATACTTGGCTTCATATTGGGTTTTGAAAAGTAAAAATAAAACTCATGAGTCTCACATATATTGTGGTGTTTGATGTTTGGGAAATTAGCTGTATGCATAAATTAAATTTGTTGTACAGAGGACCATTTAATCTTCAGTGAGATATACATAATAGACGTTATCTGCCTGTTAAAGGACATGAAGATTACCTAGATTCTGGGTTCTTTAAATAAATATACCTGAACTAGAGTTGGTTAATATATAGGGATATCATTTAGTGACAGTGTGCTTTCCTAACACACTCCAGAGAGTGGGTTCAGTTCCCATAACACCAGGAAGGAAAGAAAAAAAAATCCCACCAAATCAATGGAGATGGTCAGTAGATGCAGGCAAATATTTTTGGGTTCAAGGATCTCGAAGTGGCAAGTTAGAGGCAGCAACAGAGTGATAGAGGCAGTCTCCACCCAAGAGAGCTGGGCACTGCTGGATATTCAAGTTAGCCGTTCCTAATAATGAAAATGTTAATGAAATTAAGCAGCAAGTACCATGGACATAAAGTAGCATTAAGAATATAATAGAAAGGACCAGAAGCAAACTACATTTCAAAGACTTCATGCAAAGAACATAGTAAACTACATTTCAAAGACTTCCTGCAAAGAACATAGTAAAATTCCCTTCTCATTTTCATATTGATTATACGTGCAAGTTATATTTAGGTTATATTGAGCTGAATAAAATATCAAAATGAACGTGTGTGTGTGTGTGTGTGTGTGTGTGTGTGTGTGTGTGTGTGTGCCTGCAGCTCACCAGGTAGCCTATGCTGACTGGTCAATGAGCCCCAGGCATCTCCTTGTTTGCCAGGGCATTTGTTACAAGTGCAGGCCACCACACCTGATCTATTTTTAATTATTTATTTTTATATGGATTCTGGGGACCAAACTCAGGTGCTTATGCTTGCCTGACAAGCACTTTCTTTTTGCCTGAGATACCTGCCCAGTCCTCACCTGTTTGTCATTTGACTCTTTTTTTTTTCTGTTAAACTAGAAACTAAAATGCATACATGGTTTACATTTGTGACTTGCATTATACTTCTCTTGAACAATCCTGGTCTGAATCCCATACTTAGAACAGATTGTCAGAGCTCCTGTTTAAAAGTTATTGAAGATAGTTTTACTCTTTCATATTAAAAAGAGAGAAAGAAAGAAAGGAAGAAGGAAAAGAAAGGAGAAGGAAGAAGGAAGATAAGGTGGATGAGGAAGAGGAGGAGGAAGAAGAGGAGGATGAGGAAGAGGAGAAGGAAGAGGAGGAGGAAGAAGAGGAGGATGAGGAAGAGGAGGAGAAGGAAGAGGAGGAGGAGGAGGAGGAGAGGGAGGAATGGCTTTGAGTGATTCTTGGAAACCTGCTTCCTAGGGTTTTTCTCTACAGAGCAACCTGAGTGAGCATCACTGAAGTAAGCTAGGCAGTGGCCAGTCGATGTTGCTCAGCATTTCAAGGGCTTCTCATTACACTGGCACAGGACTGAAGGCCTCCTGATGCCACCTGTGAGAGTTGTTATCAACATCTATGCTCCAAATGCAAGGGCACCCTCATTCGTAAAAGAAACTTTACTAAAGCTCAAAGCACACATCGCACCTCACACAATAATAGTGGGTGACTTCAATACCCTGCTCTCTGAAATGGATCATTCAGGAAAGGAGAAACTAAACAGGGACACAGTGAATCTAATTGAAGCCTTGGACAAAATGGAACTAATATATATATATGAACATTTCATCCTAAAGCAAAAGAATATACCTTCTTCTCAGCATCTCATGGTACCTTCTCCAAAATCGACCATATAATTGGTCACAAAACAGACCTCAACAGATATAAGGAGATCGAACTAATCCCATGCCTCCTATCAGATCACTATGGAATAAGGGTGGTCTTCAATAGCAACAAAAACAACAGAAAGCCCACATACACGTGGAAGCTGAACAATGCTCTACTCAATGATACCTTGATCAAGGAAGAAATAAAGAAAGAAGTCAAAGACTTTTTAAAATTTAATGAAAATGAAGGCACAACATACCCTAATTTATGGGACACAATGAAAGCGGTGCTAAGAGGAAAATTCATAGCCCTGAGTGCCTCCAATAAGAAACAGGAGAGAGCATACACTAGCAGCTTAATGGCACACCTGAAAACCCTGGAACAAAAAGAAGCAAATACATCCAAGAGGAGTAGGAGGCAGGAAATCATCAAATTCAGGGCTGAAATCAATCAAGTAGAAACAAAACCATACAAAGAATCAATAAAACTAGGAGTTGGTTCTTTGAGAAAATCAACAAGATAGATAAGCCCTTAGCCAGACTAGCCAGAGGGCACAGAAACAGTATCCAAATTAACAAAATCAGAAACTAAAATGGAGAGAAAACAACAGAAACTGAGGAAATTCAAAAAATCATCAGATCCTACTACAAAAGCCAGTATTCAACACAACTAGAAAATCTGGAGGAAATGGACAATTTCCTAGACAGATACCAAATACCAAAATTAAACTAGGATCAAATAGACCATTTAAACTGTCCTATAACCCCTGAAGAAATAGAAGTGGTCATTGGAAGTCTTCCAACCAAAAAAAAGCACAGGTCCAGATGGTTTTAGTGCAGAATTCTATCAGACCTTCAAAGAAGACCTAACACCAACACTCTTCAAACTTTTCCACAAAATAGAAACAGAAGGAACACTACCCAACTCCTTCTATGAAGCCACAATTACGCTGATACCAAAATCACACAAAGATCCGACAAAGAAAGAGAATCTCAGACCAATTTCTCTTATGAATATCGATGCAAAATTACTCAATAAAATTCTTGCCAACCAAATCCAAGAACACATCAAAATGATCATTCACCACGATCAAGTAGGCTTCATCCCAGGGATGCAGGGATGGTTCAATATAAGGAAGTTCACCAATGTAATCCACTACATAAACAATCTCAAAGAAAAAAAATCACATGGTCATTTCATTAGATGCTGAGAAAGCATTTGACAAAATTCAGCATCCTTTCATGCTAAAGGTCTTGGAAAGATCAGGAATTCGAGGCCCATATCTAAATGGAGAGAAACTTGAACAAATCCCACTAAAATCAGGGACTAGACAAGGCTGCCCTCTCCATATCTTTTCAATATAGTACTTGAAGTTCTAGCTAGAGCAATTAGACAACGAAAGGAGGTCAAAGGGATACAAATTGGAAAGGAAGAAGTCAAACTATCACTATTTGCAGACGATATGATAGTATACTTAAGTGACCCAAAGAACTCCACCAGAGAACTCCTACAGCTGATAAACAACTTCAGCAAAGTGGCCGGATATAAAATCAACTCAAGCAAGTCAGTAGCCTTCCTCTACTCAAAGGATAAGCAGGCTGAGAAAGAAATAAGAGAAACGATACCCTTCACGATAGCCACAAACAATATAAAGTATCTTGGTGTGACTCTAACCAAACAAGTGAAAGATCTGTATGACAAGAACTTCAAGTCTCTGAAGAAAGAAATTGAAGAAGATCTCAGAAGATGGAAAAATCTTCCATGCTCTTGGATTGGCAGGATTAATATAGTAAAAATGACCATCTTGCCAAAAGCAATATACAGATTCAATGCAATCCCCATCAAAATCCCAACTCAATTGTTCATAGAGTTAGAAAGAGCAATTCAAAAATTCATCTGGAATAACAGAAAACCCAGGATAGCTAAAACTATTCTCAAGAGTAAAAGAACTTCTGGGGGAATCAGTATCCTGGACCTCAAGTTGTACTACAGAGCTATAGTGTTAAAAACTGCATGGTATTGGTACAGTGATAGGCATGTAGTTCAATGGAATAGAATTGAAGACCCAGAAATGAATCCACACTCCTATGGTCACTTGATCTTTGACAAATGAATTAAAGCCATCCAGTGGAAAAAAGATAGCCTTTTCAACAAATGGTGCTGGCTCAACTGGAGGTCAACATGCAGAAGAATGCAAATTGATCCATTCTCATCTCCTTTTACTAAGCTCAACTCCAAGTGGATCAAGTACCTCCACATAAAACCAGACACACTGAAACTAATAGAAAAGAAACTGGGGAAGAGCCTTGAACACATGGGCACAGGGGAAAAGTTCCTGAAAGAACACCAATAGCTTATGCTCTAAGATCAAGAATTGACAAATGGGACCTCATAAAATTACAAAGTTTCTGTAAGGCAAAGGACACTGTCAATAGGACAAATATCAACCAACAAATTGGGAAAAGATCTCTACCAACCCTCTATCTGACAGAGGGCTAATATCCAATATATACAAAGAACTCAAGAAGTTAATCTCCAGAGAGCCAAATAACCCTTTTAAAAAATGGGGTACAGAATTAAACAAAGAATTTTCACCTGAAGAATATCGAATGGCTGAGAAGCACCTAAAGAAATGTTCAAAATCCTTAGCCATCAGGGAAATGCAAATCAAAACAACCCTGAGATTTTACCTCACTCCAGTCAGAATGGCTAAGATCAAAAACACAGGAGACAGCAGTTGTTGGCGAGGATGTGGAGAAAGAAGAACACTCCTCCACTGCTGGTGGGATTGCAAGCTGGTACAACCACTCTGGAAAGCAGTCTGGTGGTTCCTTAGAAAACTGGGCATGACACTCCCAGTGGATCCTGTTATACCACTCCTGGGCATATACCCAGAGGCTTCCCCTGCATGCAATAAGGACACATGCTCCATTATACTCATAGCAGCCTTATTTATAATAGCCAGAAGCTGGAAAGAACCCAGATGTCCCTCAGTGGAGGAATGGATTCAGAAAATGTGGTATATTTGCACAATGGAATACTACTCTGCAATTAAAAACAATGAATTCACTAAATTCTTAGGCAAATGGTCAGACCTGGAAAATATCATCCTTAGCGAGGTAACCCAATCACAAAAGAGCACACATGGTATGCAGTCACTGATAAGGGGATATTAACCCAGAAACTCGGAATACCCAAGACACAATTCACATATCAATAGATTTCCAAGAAGATGGAAGGAGAGACCCCTGGTCCTGGAAAGAGTGGATATAGGGTAATACCAGGACAGAGAATTGAGAGAATGGGGAACAGGGGGAGGGAAGAGGGCTTATGGGACATTCAGGGAGGGAGGAAGGGGAAAGGGGAAATCATTTGGAATGTAAATAAAAAAATATATTATAAAAAGAGATAGAAAAAAAAGGGTAAGCACTGTAATAGCTAACTTTCAGAGTGAATTTGAATGAACTTGGAATCATCTAGGGAACAGACATCTAGATATGTCCATGAGGTAGAAACATTTAAATAAGGGGAGACTCACCCTGAATAAGAACAGTACCTTTTCATGGGCTGGGATGCAAAGACAGATAAAAAGGAGAAAGCAATCTGAAAAAAAAAAGTTAGTTATCATTGCTTGTGCCATTTCTGACTTGCCTTTCTCCTTCCTGCCCATCTATCCTAGCCGCCACGGAGCTCTTTAGAAAAGTTGAGCTCGTTGCTCTGTTGTGTTCTTGGGATGGGCCTCTGAGCTAAGGATTTTCTTATCCTGCATCTTCACAGGGCTGCTGCTCATTTTAGGATTTACTCAGATGCTTCTGGCAGTTAGTCAACCAACACCTCCACACTCTGAAAGAACTAAGGGTGATGATTTGCCTTCTTGCTTTTGTTACTATTCTATCTTCATTGCCTAGATCAGTAGAAGAACATGGTAGACTCTTAACATACATGAAGAAACAATGATTTAAAATGATGCAACTGGGAAATAGGAAACACACACACATATACACATTATCTATTTGCAAGGTATAAAGTCTTTATAACACAGACCATACATTTTTTTGTCTTATTTAAAAATCTTTTTCAGTTCAGGTGTTGCTCTCCTACATATTTCAATCAATCACTGGGAATTGTCCCAAGCTCTTGCCTGCCAATAGTCCAAAAAGACACCGGAAGTATTTTGTGCCCTTAGACTGTGATTCACAAGATGGCTTGCTTATGACAGCATTGTATTGTTAAATTTGCTCAAAGAAGAGGTTGGATGTTCCAGTCTCACCTGCACACACACTCTCATGCACAGTGTGAAAAAGTAGACCTGTGACCTCACTTGACTATGGTAATTATTTTATAATACATACTTCTGTTTTAAAAGGTGATAATATTAAAGTAAAATCAGTCCAATAAATTAATACATCTAAAAATAAGGACTGCCAAAATAGCTCAGACTGTGTGATGGTTAGTTTTGATTGTCAACTTGACATGATCTAGATTTGCTAGGCAAAGGAATCTCAGTGAGAGAGTGTCTAGATTAGTTTGGCTTGTGGGCCTGTCTGTGGGAGATTGCCTTGATTATAATAATTGAGATGGGAATCCACCCACTGTGGATGGCACCATTCCCTAGGCAGGGGATTGTGAGCTGCAGAAGAGTGAAGTGAGCTGAGCAGTGGTATGCAAGCATTAATTCATTGCTCTCTGTTTTGTCTTTGGGTGTAATGGGACCACCTACTTCAAGTCCTGCTGCCCTGAAATGATGCACTGCAGACTGGTACTGTGAGACAAATAGACCCCCCTCCTCTAATGCTGTGTTTTGTCAATGTGTTTTATCACAATAGGATGTGAAGCTAAGGAAGTGGGTAACAGAGCTTGCCACAGAAGCCTGATGACCTGAGTTTGGTCTCTGAACTCACAATGGAGGGAGACAACCAACTCTGGGAAGTTGTCATTTTGAAACGGGATGGGGTGAACTTGCCGCATACATACAGCCTCTACACATACACATACACATACACATACACATACACATACACATACATAAAAAAAATAAAATAATAGCTTTACAGTACTTGAGTGATGATTTAATGGTTTGGTTACACATATTCATTATAAAATTCAAGCATTTATAGAAAGTGCAAGAAAGGAAGTAAAAAAAATAAAGCCATCTACAGTCTTTTTATGCAGGTAGAAGAAATGAATGCTAACATTTGGTGAATAGCATTTCAGGTGTTTCTTTATGCCTATATCCAATAGAAGGTGGGCTTGTTGGCTAGTTGGTTGGTTTAGGTAGACAGAAAATCCACAGTTTAAAAATTATAAGAATGAAATCGTACTGTATATTCACAAAATGTTAAAGCTAGTTTAGCTTACTTTATTTTAAATTTTATTATTTATTATTATTGTTTGTGTATGTGTGTGATTGTTTGTGAGCACATATACACCATTGTGCATATCTGGAGGGCGGAGGACAACTTGTAATAGTTCTCTTCTTCCACCATTTTGATCCCGGGATCAAACTCAGGCCGTCAGACTTTCTGGTGAGCACACTGACTGACTGAGCCGTCTCAGTGACTCCTGCTTCACTTAAAAAAAAAAAAAGAACTTTAAATAAATAGTATTAACTTAAAAAATATTTACTTGTGAAAATTTACATGAAAATTAAGGGGCAAAATGGGAAAGATGGTAAGAGTTTATACTCTGAAATTTAGCATAATCAGTCTGTATATGAAAGTTGAAGAGATGTGTGCTCTTAAGAGTACATTGCTTCTCCAGCTCCTGGCTTACAATGTTTTCATTTTGTAAACGTTACATTCCTTTTTGTTGTTGTTATTGCTAATGCAATTTCTGTGCATTAGTTCGGTAACTAAGTAGGTTTTGTGGTTGCTATGGTATCTCTGGTTTTGAATTCTTCATTTTGAATCGTCACTTTGTAGATGAATTTTATTCCCTTCCTCCACAGAGCCTATGGGTATCATATTCCTTGAGATCTTTAATGTTTGAGAATGTCTACATGTTAATTTTGTAGTCTTGGCTAACAGGCCCAGTATTATTCATGTTTTTATATCTTGTATCTTTTAAAATAGTTTTCTGTTATTTTCTAGTACAAGATGGTGCTGTTGAGAACTAGCCTGATGTTTTCCTGCCTTACATATTTCTTATTTGTTTTTCATACCAAATAACACTAGAGGTCTTTTTCATTTCTTGTGAGCCACCATGTGGTTGCTGGGAATTGAACTCAGGACCTCTGGAAGAGCAATCAGTGCTCTTAACCGCTGAGCCATCTCTCCAGCTCTTTTTCATTTCTTAAAGCTGAGTAACATTGCCAGGATAGAGATCATAGATAATTATTTTGAATAAGTTTTTCCCAATTGTGTTACATGTCTCTTTCATTTTAAGATTCAGCTTCTTTTTTTTTTAATTTAATTTAATTTTATTTTTTTAATTTACATTCCAAATCACTTCCCCTTTCCCGTTTCCTCCCTCCCCGAAAGTCCCATAAGCCCCCTTCCCTCCCTCTTTTCTCCGTTCAACCCCCTCTCGTTTCTCTGTCCTGGCGTTCCCCTACATCCAGTCTTTCCAGGACCAGGGGTCTCTCCTTCCATCTTTTTAGAAATCTATTGATATGCGGATTGTGTCTAGGGTATTCTGAGATTCTGGGTCAATATCCCCTTATCAGTGACTTCATACCATGTGTGATCTTTTGTGATTGGGTTACCTCACTAAGGATGATATTTTCAAGTTCTGACCATTTGCCTAGGAATTTCGTGAATTCATTGTTTTTAATTGCAGAGTAGTATTCCATTGTGTAAATATACCACATCTTCTGAATCCATTCCTCCGTTGAGGGACATCTGGGTTCTTTCCAGCTTCTGGCTATTATAAATAAGGCTGCTATGAATATAGTGGAGCATGTGTCCTTATTGCATGCAGGTAAAGTCTCTGGGTATATGCCCAGGAGTGGTATAGCCGGATCCTCCGGAAGTGTCATGCCCAGTTTTCTGAGGAGCCGCCAGACTGCTTTCCAGAGTGGTTGTACCAGCCTGCAATTCCACCAGCAGATTCAGCTTCTATATTGGAAAATGCATTTCCGCTTCTGTTTACCTACATCCTTTTTGTTGCATTTTCTCAAATTTATTCTTTTGTCAGAAACAGGAGTCACCCTTCTGATCTCTGTGCTCTCTCCTTACATATCATCTTCCCTTGAATAAATTCTTCTGTACACGTTGTTCATAATTGCCTCAAGACTTTACAAGTGGTTTGCTTTTAGCTCTGTCTGTTCTATCCAGGCTGCTGCTAACTCATCATTAGACCTTCACTGATGGTGTTTTGTCCTCAATTTGTTTCCCAAACTCAACAATTTCTTTTTCCATCTCATTCAGCTCTGTTAAAATCTTTAAGCCTCTGCTTCAGTGATTACATGTACTTGCTATATGGTTCTTTAAAGAGAAAAGCACTTGCGAGAAAACTACTTCTGTTCCAATGTGTGGTTTCTTTTTGAGTTGATTCTTTTGAACTCTTACCCATACTCCTTTCTGGTTCCCTCTATTGTTGCAATTATTAACTAGATTGTGTTGTAACATATACGGAACTCTTTGTCGTAAGGATTCTTTTGGATGCTTTGCTCATTCTTTGTGTAATTATTATTTTTACTTAGTGTTTGTCTTCATGCAGTGTGATTGGATGCCTCTTGGTACCATTCCTTATTTAATATCATTTATTTCTGTCCATTGCAGCCAGTATTTATCATAGGTACTTTGTGAAGCCTGAGTAGGGCTGAGAGAGAAGGGACATGAGTGAAATTCACTGTACGTGAAGTCCCTATTATGGACTTCCATTAAATGTCCTGGCACAGCACATATTCTACTAGGCAGAAGATGTGTCTGTTCTTTGGAACTTGGCACATCTCCCTGTGCAGTCCTGAGAGATGGCAAGACAAGTGCTGGTGTCCTCGACTCTGCTGAACTACGTCAAGATTTCTGTTCTTCATGGGTTGTCACTTCTCTGTTTGCTGACTTCTTGTGCCTCCACTTGATTCTCTGTAGATACTCTTTCAACACTTAAATACATTTTAATTTTCAGACGCACACAACATATGGAGAGAGGAAGGGAGGTGGAAGGGAGGGAAGGATGAGAGAGAGAGAGAGAGAGAGAGAGAGAGAGAGAGAGAGAGAGAGAGAGAGAGAGAGAGAGAATGGGAATACGAGATTATCACAGTGTGAGTGGATATCAGGGAATAACTTTGCAGAGTGAGTTGCTTCTTTCTGTCTTCATGAGGGTTCTGGATTAGATTTAGGTCACCAGGCTGGTGTATCAAGTGCCTTTATCCACTGAGTCACCTTGCCCGCTTGCTAGCCCTAGTTTTTTTTTATTATTATTCTCTTTTGTTTGTTTTTGTTTGTCAAGATAAACTGCACCCTTAGCTGTCCTGGAACTAGCTCCATAGACTAGGATGGCCTCCAAGTCACAGAGATCTTCCTGACTTGGCCTCCCGAATGCTGCGATTAAAGGCATGTGCCCCCACTGACAGGATAAAATTTAATGATTTATTTAGTTTTATTTCATGTGCATTGGTGTTTTTCCTGCAAGCATGTCTGCATAAAATGTTGGATACCCTGCAACTGGAGCTACAGACAGTTGTGAACTGCCACTGCTGCTGGGAATTGAACTCAGGACCTCTGGAAGGGCAGTTGATGTTCTGAACTTCTAAACATCTCTCCGGCCCTTTGTCCCTATTAACCAAATTCTAAGGAATTTATTCACTTACATTCTTTTATCATTACTGTTTCTGTGGATAGGGTTGGGCTAAAGCCATGCTATCGTAATCCAGAATTTGTTTTCTTTTCTAAAACCTTGTGGATTTTAAGCAAAGTTCTTTTCATTTATCTGTTTTGTTATTTGTTGTGTTTTGACTCTCCAATTTTGTTTTTTTACCCCCTTGAGGAATAAAAGGTCAAATCTTTGAGGTGGGAAAATTCAATTTATTGTAAGTGATTATACAGTTGAAATGATTAGCATAATTCAGTGTCGCCATTAATCTTTGATACTACTTTTCATTCTCATGATTTTCTTCAGTGACCTAAAAATCCTTTGGTAGTTTTCATATACATAAAGAAAGAAAAATATAGAAACAACAACAACAACAACAGCAAAAAAAACCCCACCAACTTCCTCAGGTAAAGTGAAGTTGGAAACCTTGTCTCTTATTGAGTAGGTAGTGAGTAGGTTATGGTTTAAGTCTATTAATAGAAAACTGTATTCCTAGTTTCTGTTATCATATGGGATAGAAGTTCAAAGTAGCTTCCAATCTTCTTCCACAGCCCACATGCTTAGTATAATTCCTTCCCCTTGAAAGCTGGTGGATATGATCTAACAAGATGAGCCCCCTTGAAGGAAGATCTAAAGGCCAGGGAGATTTAGAGATCTCAAGTGACCTTGGAGAGGTGTCTTTCATGTGCTCTATAGCCTCAAGGAGATGAATTGTTCACAACTATGTGTACTTGGCAGAGGACACTGAGCCTTGTCTTGGACAACATGATTGAGCCTGGTAACACCATGGGGTAAAGAACTCAGTTGTCCTGTGTTCACAGCCTTTCAGAACTGTGAGCCACACTGGCAGTATTTAAACCACTAAGTCATGGTAATATGTAGCAACAGTAAGCTAATAATCAATAAATCTTTTTTTCTTTAAAAATCACTTTTTTGCTTTTCTTTTTATTGGATATTTTCTTTATTTACATTTCAAATGTTTTCCCCTTGCCAGGTCTCCCCTTTGGAAACCCCATATCCCATGCCCCTCCCCCTACCTCTATGAGGGTGCTCCCCCCCCCCCACTCCCATCTTACTGCTCTGGCATTTCCCTACACTGTGACATTGAACACTCTCAGGCCCAGGGGCCGCTCCTACCACTGATGTCCAACAAGGCCATCCTCTGCCACATATGCAGCCCAGAGCCATGGGTCTCTCCATGTGTATTCTTTGGTTGGTGGTCCAGTTCCCAGGAGCTCTGAGGTGTCTGGCTTGCTGACACTGTTGCTCCCCACATGGGGCTGCAAACCCTCTCAGCTCCTTCATTCCCTTCTCCAAGTCCTCCACCAGGGAATTTGGGCACAGTCCAATGGTTGGCTGTGAGCATTCGCCTCTGTATTTGTCAGGCTCTGGCAGAGCATCTCAGGAGACAGCCATATCAAGCTTCTGTCATCTAGGACTTCCCAGCATCCACAATAGCATCTTGGTTTGGTGACTGTATATGGGATGAATTCCCAGGTGTGGCATTCTCTGGAGGGCCTTTACTTCAGTCTCTGCTCCACACTTTGTCTCCATATTTCCTCCTAGGAGTATTTTGTTCCTCCTTCTAAGAAGCATTGAAGCACCTACACTTTGGTCTTCCTTCTTCTTGGGCTTCATATGGTCTGTGAATTGTACCTTGGGTATTCTGAACTTTTGGGCTAATATCCACTTATAAGAGAGTGCATACTGTGTGTTCTTTTGTGACTGAATTACCTCACGCAGGATGATATTTTCAAGTTCCATCCATTTGCCTGAGAATGTCATGAAGTCATTTTTTTTAATAGGTAAGTAGTATTCCATTGTGTAAATGTATGACATTTTCTGTATCCATACCTCTGTTGAGGGACATCTGGGTTGTTTCCAGCTTCTGACTATTATAGCAGGGGGAGGGGGAATGGAATAGAGGGATTTTGGAGGGGTAATTTGAAAAGGGGATACCATTTGAAATGTAAATAAAGCAAATATCTAATAAAAAAATAAATATGGCTGCTATGAACATAGCGGAGCATGTGTCTCCAGGGTTGTCTTCCTTTGTGATTTCTTTATTGTTTCTATTTCAATTTTTAGATCCTGGATGGTTTTGTTCAATTCCTTCACCTGTTTGGTTGTGTTTTCCTGTATTTCTTTAAGGGAGATATTTATGTCCTTCTTTAAGTCTTCTACTATCATCATGAGATGTGATTTTAAACCAGAGTCTTGTTTTTCTGGTGTGTTGGGGTATCGGGGCTTGTTATGGTGGGAGAACTGGGTTCTGATGATGTCACGTAGCCTTGGTTTCTGTTGCTTATGTTCTTGCCCTTGCCTCTAGCCATCTGATTATCTCTGGTGTTAGCTGGTCTTGTTGTCTCTGTGGCTTGGTCCTCCTGCAAGCCTGTGTGTCAGTACTCCTGGGAGACCAGTTCTCTCCAGGAGGAATTTGGGTATGGAGAGCTGTGGCACAGGGTCAGTTCTGGGTGCAGATGGAAACCAGAAAGATCTCTATAAATCTTAAAAGTGTTTGTAGACGTAACTGATTTGCTTTAATTTAGTCTGAGTATCTCTGGAAAGAAAAGCTCTTATTTTTTGTTCTATAATAATTTATTTCTCTCATACAGGAGGGATTTGCTATTCTATTTTCATACTTGGTTGTATTTTGTCACAGTTTTTTCTTCTTTTTTTACCTGATTCTATTCCTCTGTAACAGTACTTGAGGAAGAAATCTAGAGTGTTTGCTGCTCTAAATCATAATTGCAACTTGGAAACATGTGTGAAATGGATAGAGGAATAGTAGAATATCAGGTTTTATAGAACATATCAACATGTAGATTAAAGTCAAATAGTAGGTTTAGTGTGTTTTTAAATTAATTTTTTTAAAGTAATTAAATTTTTAATTAAAAATAACATTACTTACATGCATTGAGAACATTGCAAAAATTATAGCTGAACAGCTTGTTTTGTTCTGTTTTTTAGAACATGCAGAAATGTATGTACTATTCCTGGATAAAGAGATAGGACTTTATATAACTCCCATTTTTAAATCTCTTACCCATTCATAAACAAACCCCTTTCCTTCAGTTATTCACTATTCTGTTTATGTCATCTTAGACTAGTTTTGCCTACTTTTAAAGTATGTGCTTTCTTTTATTTTGGGATGATTTAGCTCAGCAGTGTTTGTGGGAAGCAAATGTCAATGGCTAAACTGTAGATGGTTCATTTGCATTGTTTCATAGACTCCCATCCTGTCAATATGCTGCAATTTAGAACTCCATTGTACTTGGAGCTCTGTGCTCACTTCTATCATGTAGAGTAAGATAGCTTCATTTGGGTCTGTGCCAGATTGTGCTTCTATGAACATTCTTTATGCACATGTGGTTCTTTGGATAAGCTTCATTCCCTATCCAGAAGAATTACTGGATCAGAGAATGTATATTATTAAGTTTTATAGGTAGTGTAATCAGATCAGACTCAGCAGCAGTTTCTCAAAGTTACTGGATCAAGTAACCCTCCTACCAGTGGTGTATGAGAACTGTAGTTACTTCATAACAGAACATTAAGGACTTTAGGTATCATCATCATCATCATCATCATTAATTCTTCTAAATGGCCAAACATCTTATTGTCCTTTTTCGTCTATTTCTTTCTTGATATGTGATGACCATCTTTCCATATATTTATTGAACACTAACTATTACTTCTCCAACTTTATGTCATAATCCATTATTAGGTTATGAGATCAATTTTTATATATTAAGATCAAGCATTTAAAGACTAAGGATGTTGCTCAATGGTGGAACACTTGCTCTCATGCAGAAGGCTCTCAGTTTGATCCCCAGCATTGCATATAGAAAAAAAAAAGAATCAACATTTAGAAGGTCTGAAATAGGAGTTGGGAGATACTTCAGTTGCTAAAAGAACCTAGTGTGTAGACATGAGGACCTGATTTTCAGCACCCAGGTAACAATGACAGGCATGGTCTCTATAACCCTAGAGTTGAGGATGAGGCAGATCCCTGGAGTTTGCTGGCCAGCAGTCTAGCAATTTGGCAAATGCTGGGTTCAGGGAGAGATCCTGTCTCAAAAGAGAAGATGAAGGGTCATCAGAGACACCTGATGGCAGAAAAGATTACAAAATCATGTTGTGTATTACATACCCAGAGCCACTCCAACTTGAGTAAGACATAAAAAGCTAAGACTGCCTCATTTAGTGCAGTCCTTAGACAGAAGCAGCTGAGACTACAAACATGGTCAGTAATCATCACTGGAAACTGAGATGGTACACAGGAGTAGAGGTACAGTGCCTGTGAACTCACAGAGGGAGACACCCTGCCAGTGTCTGCAATGAAGACCCCATGTAGACAACCCCAAGTACACAGTTGTTCCTGGGTCTTCAAACTTTCTGCGAAGAGAAAGGTGACTTTAGAACCTCATGTTTCAGAAGACTGCTCATGATGTTGACCAGTTTGGGGAACCTCTCCTGTGTCTGGAGTTTTCTTCCCAAAAGGGAGGAGGTCTGTGGAAGAGGATTTCTGAGTGTGTGAACTTATTTTAGAACAATTCCACCCATTTCTTATACTTCTTGATATTATCCTGCATCAGTGAAGTTCAGGAGAAGCCCTTTAATTAAGGGCCATTATCTACATTTCTATACAACTAGAACAGGAGGCAAGCAGAGGCATTAGCTTGTTTCCAGTCCCTCTCTGTGTGGATTATAGCTCCTTAATCCTCTTTCTTTCAATCTCCTACTTCAGTTGAACTCCTGATGTGAGTTGCTTGCATTTCTCAATTATTTATTACTTTGGCATCTTTGTCTCAGAGACCAACTGTATTTTAACATTTGCATGTACCTTAAGGTTCATTTCTGAAGGCTTCATAAATACCTTGCTTTCTAATTAAATGCTAGTGTTATAAATATTAACTGTGTACAATTAAGGAATATTCAGAATCCATCTATGATTTTTTTCCTATTTTTTTCATTCTTCAAGTTTAAGGTAAAATTTATCCTATATAAGCTTTAGGGAGAATGAATGTATACTTTGAATAAATACTTCCCTGAATAGCAGTATTGCTAAATATAGTTAATTATAGGACTTTTAAATACTTGTGAGTTCCATTGTACAAATCTGTGAATGTAATAAAACACTTTTGACATGCTAATCAAATAAAACAATATAAGATTTAATTATCCACTTTCAAAGAATTTTATGTACTAGATTGTCTCTGTTGTTAGATGCCTTTAGGTTATTTTAGGAATGTTAGAATCATCTTAAATATTTTATTTTGTTCTTAAAGTGAAAAATAGCATTTTTATACACTCACTGGCTCCCACCTGCTCAGAGGAGAAGAGGGGAGGAGTGGGGGAAGGATTGTGGGAGGGGGTTTCTGGGAGGGGGCAGTGAGCAGGATATAAAGTGAATAAGTAAAACAGACAAGAAAGCAAGCAAAGCAAGCAAGCAAACAAACAAAACCTTCCAGGGCAAACACTGTAAAGAGAAATTTAAAATCATCAAAACCTGTATAACTCGGATAAAATTTCTATTTAAAATCATCAAACATGAACATCCAGTGTGTGATGTAATGATCTGTTACTTATCCTAGAGGGCCAGATGTTGTTTTCTATCCCCCTCTTTTTCTTTTTGGTTTCCATGTCATTCAATATATACGTGTACAATGCCTTTGGATCACTGATGACATCACTCTCTGGTGTGTGAGACACAAAGATTTATGTGATCTCTTGTCAAAGTGTTAAATGGCACCTTTCCCCCTTTGTCTTTTGTAAACATCTTTGTGAATTAGTCATTTGGTTTTATACAACTGTCTCAAGACAAATTCTTCAAAGTCTGGTTTCTGAGCCAATGGGTAAATAATCATGGATGACGATTGACAAATTGCTCTCCACCCTCAGTCTCAGCCCTCTCTTGTAGCAGAGCAATGGGGCTCCTGCTTCCCCAGTTTTCCAGTATAGATTTTGTCTTTCTTACACCTTGGGAAAACATCATAGTATATGCCAATCTCAAAATTTGCTTCTCTTTGATTATAAGTAAAGGTTTACATATTTGTAAGTGTTTATTGACTGTTAGTATTTTCATCTTTTGCCACTGTCTTAGGGTTTCATTGCTGCGAAGAGACACCATGACCAAGGCAACTTTTGTAAAGGACAACATTTAAATAGGGCTGGCTTACAGTTTCAAAGGTTCAGTCCATTATCATCATGGCAGGAAGTATGGATGCATGCAGGAAGACATGGTGCTGGAGAAGGAGCTGAGTTCTACATCTTGATCCTAAGGCAGCCAACAGGAAGGTCTCTACCACACTAGGGGGAGCTTGAACGTAGGACCTCAAAGCTTACCTCCACAGTGACACATTTCCTCAACAAGGCTACACTTATTCCAACAAGAACATACCTCCTTTTGATTTAGGATGAAATGTTCTATATATATCTGTTAAATCCATTTGGTCCAAAACTTCAATTAGTTTCACTGGGTCTCTGTTTAGTTTGTGTTTCCTTGATTGGTCCATTGAGAAGAGTGGGGTGTTGAAGTCACCCACAATAATTGTGTGAGGTGCAATGTGTGCTTTAAGCTTTAGTAAAGTTTCTTTTACGAATGAGGGTGCCCTTTTATTTGGAGCATAGATGTTCAGAATTGAGTGTTCTTCTTGGTAGATTTTTCTTTTGATGAGTATGAAGTGTCCTTCCATGTCTTTTTTTGATGACTTTTGGTTGAAAGTCAATTTTATCCGATAGTAGAATAGCTACTCCAGCTTGTTTCCTGGGACCATTTGCTTGTAAAATTGTTTTCCAGCCTTTTACTCTGAGGTAGTGTTTGTCTTTGACACTGAGGTGCGTTTCCTGTATGCATCAAAATGCTGGGTCCTGTTTACGTATCCAGTATGTTAGTCTATGTCTTTTTATTAGGGAATTGAGTCCATTGATGTTAAGAGATATTAAGGAATAGTGATTGTTGCTTCCTGTTATTTTGACGTTATTTTTATGTTTGAGTGATTATCTTCTTTTGGGCTTGTTGAAAGAAGGTTACTATTTTGCTTTTTCTAGGGTGTAGTTGCCCTCCTTATAGTGTACAAAAATCATTGTGCCTACATTTCCCCTTTTTACTAATAAAGGGCTCTTTTTAAATAATAATAATCTACATACAGTAGAAATAATTTTGAAACAATTGTAAAAACTATTGAGTTACACTCATAATTTCTAGTACATTTATATTTGACAGCTTAAATAAGTATCCTATCATCTAAAAAAAAGGTAAAAATGTATTATTTATAGTTCAATATTTCATATTGTGTGTGAGTTTACTCCATTATGTTGTGTTGAAGGAATTTGTATATTTTCTTATTGTAGTCTTCAGTTTAATTTTTGGCATAATAATGTTTGACCTACTTGAGGTTATATTTAATAAGGTGAAAGAGAAAAAGCAAGTGTTGCTTTTACCCTGCTTGCTCGTAAGTTATCATAATGCATGGATACTTAACCTCTTATTGCTTATTTTAAAATGTCTCACTTTACACTATCCCAATATTTTGAAGCAATTTATGGCACATCACACCTGCTCTTCACCAAAACTCCAAGAAACAGTGTCTCATGGGGTTTACTGTGTTGTAGTTTTTAGTTTCTGTGGCATTTGGAATTAAGTTCAGGGTCTTGTCATGTTAAGTAAGAACTCCACCATCAAGATACAACTCTGCACCTTTCTGCTTTTATGTAAGAACTATTTCAGTAGCTTTTATACTAGCTTCAGTGAGATAGCTATCACTTTGGTATTCTTTTTCAGGTTACATGTCCATTTTTACACATTGACCCAAACTGTGAAGTCATTTGGTCAAGTTAACACAAATCCTGGACTGTTATTCAATGGGGGTTGTATGAGATTTATAAGTTTGTTAAAGGAAAATTGGCATGTTCACAGTGCTAGATATTCTTATTAAAGAAAAAAAAGTATTTTCTTCATGGATTCAAGTGTTCCTTTATGGGTTTTTACAGCTTTATAAAACTGTTCTTTATGTGGTCTTGAATATTTTTAAAGTCTTTTACTAATATTCAAAATCTTTAGTTCTTAAATAACATAATCTTCTTCATAGTATTTAAATTTTAATCATCTACACATAAGATGTTGATTTGTGTTTATTCCTTTTATATCCAGAAGCTTTAGGGAACACTTGAGGGGTGTGTATGTTATCTTTCAGTTGATTTTAATTTTTCTAAAGTTTCACCAGATGAAGTCCAGAGAAGGAGGAACAACCTTTTTATTGTAGAATGTGATGTAAGAACTGAAGAGCATGAAGCTGAAGCAGGGTAGTGTTTGTGGAACATGATTCACTGAGGGCAGACGACGGTTTGGCTTCCACCCCAGAAATGTGTTAAGCATGCGAACATGTATGCGTAGGCATTCTTGTCTAGTGTTCTGAGATATCCTTTAGCACTCCTTTGGTTAATTTCTGATCACAAATATTTGTGAATTCTCTATACTACCTAGACAGGAGAAAGACTGTATTTTCAATTGAGCTTGAGGAATAGTTTCTTCATCTGGTCAGGGGGTATGTGAAGAAAACACAGGTATACTTGAACTGCATTTAATAAATGGTTAAGAATTTGTGAATTTAGGGAGTTGTAACTTTTTCATTTTGCAGTTATTCAAATAAAATTTGTCCTGAGAGATTTTATTGCCTCCCTGGAGGTTTTACTCCCTAAGTCAAACCCCTCACCCCTTAAGTAGGCGTTGGGTGATCTGTCCATGCTGCCTCATCATCACCTGGGAAACTATGTGAACCAACCTCAGTTCTCTAGCTCTAGGGGACCTTGTATTGGTTGGTTAAGTTAAAGCAGATCCATATGTACATTTAGTGGAGCAACTGCATTCTTCCTTATAGCAAGATCAGATCAACCTAATCTTGAAGCTCCTATCTGTGCCAAGGTACTTTTTCAGGGTCATTTTTTTTATTTAAAAGATGTTCCATATAATTGTTACTATAGCTTGCAACTAGGATAATTTCTACATAAAACAAATCTCACATCATATTTCCTTTCTCTTTATATTTTTCTTTCCCTCTTCTTCTCTGTATATACCTTTTGCAGTGAAGCATTTTATTACAGCTGTTTATTTTCCTCTACAACCATTGTGTAGTTTTTGTAATCAAAATGCAGAAACAAACTAGAACCAGAAACATTCTCTACAGAGACTATTTACTAGGCAACACACACACACACACACACACACACACACACACACACACACATATAAATACACAGAAGAGCATTAGGAATACATGACATAGATTTTTGAAAAATATCTCTTTCTCACAAAACTGCTTGGGAACTGCTCAGTAGTTATCATCTTAAAGTGTTATATTAGACAAGCTATGCCTGCAAAGATCAGCCATGCAATCAGTTATCACACAGTGTGTCTGTTGTTCTTGGTTGACCATCAGCAAAGAGCAGACAATACACAGGAAGCTCACTGAAACTTGAATCTCAGATAAAGCATTGTTACAATAGTATGGAGTGTCCCCCTCAGGCTTGTGTGTTGTGTGCTTATTTCCCAGAGGGTGGCACTATTTCAAGAACTTCTTGACACTTCGGGAGCTGGGAATAGCTGGAAGAACTGGGTCATACTTTTGAAAGTTGTACCTAGTCTCCTCTCACCTCCCTTTACCTTCTTATAAAGGGAATAGCTTCCTGTAACCCTTTGGGTTTTTCTGTGTCTTCCCAGTTCCCAAATAACTACACAGAAACTATATTTATTAATAAATAACATTGACCTTATTGCTAGGCATTGTTCTCCACTAGCTCATAACTCAATTATCCTGTTAATACTAATCTAAGTCTGCCATGTGGCTTGTTACCTCTCCTCAGTATCACATGTCCAACTTCCTCTGAGTCTGGGTGGCAAATTCTCCTACATATCACTCTTTCCCAGAGTTCCTATCTTTTCCCTCCAAATCCTGACTATTCTCTCCTGCTTTGTTATTGGCCATTCAGCTTTTTATTGACAGGTGAGGATTTACACATTGCACAAGAGATTATCCCTACACTTCCCTATCTTAGTCCAATAAAAGGCCTTTTTTCTAACATTAATTAACTGGACACAATGTGAATAATTATGAAAATTATCATGTAAGAATTATATGCACAATGTCCAGTCCATTTGTATTTGGCAACCGTGGGGAAGTGTATTAGTTTGTGTTTTACTGCTGTGAACAGACACCAATGACCAATGCAAGTTTTATAAAAGACATTTACTTGGGGCTGGCTTACAGGTTCAGAGATTTAGTCCATTGTCACCAAGGCAGAAGCATGGCAACATCCAGGCAGGCATGGTGCAGGAGGAGCTGAGGGTTCTACACCTTTATCCAAAGGAAACCAGGAACAGACTGGGCATCTTCATGCATTTAAGAGGAAGATCTCTAAGCCCAACCCTACAGTGACACACTTCCTCCAACAAGGCCACACCTTCTAATAGTGCCACTCCCTGGGACAAGCATATACAAACCATCACATTCCACCCCCTGGTCCCCATAGGCTTGTTCAAACATGAGTCTATGGGGGCCATACCTAAACATAGCATAATGCAAAATACATTTAGTCCAACTTCAAAAGTCCCCACAGTCTATAGTATTCTCAACAGTGTTAAAAGTCCAAAGTTCAAAGTCCAAAAAGTCCAAAGTTCACAGGAAGGTACTCTATTCTCTATCATGGTAAATTCAAAGTACTCTATTCTCTATCATGGTGAATTCAAAGTTCTGTACCTAATTCACTTTTTGTCATAACTTGTATTTACCAACCTCAATATGTCTTCTTAGATCTTAAATTATCTTAAATCTAAAACAACTTAAGCTTAATTGTGAGACTATAACTATCTAGTCTTCAACCCCACAAGAGACCTGAGAAGTATAAATATTACTTGAGTAAACAGGGAATGCAGAGCAAACAGCTTCCAAAATTATAGAAATGGCGGATGTTTCTGACTACTTGGATAGTCACCCAAGGTTCTTCTGTGTCATTGGAGTATCATCTTTGGTCTTCTGGCCCAGTATATCTAACAGACTTTTCTGTGAAGCAGGAATTATGAAGGACTTGCCTATCTTGTCTTTAAAAAGCTTGGTTGTAGACTTAGTCCTGCTTCTCCACAGCTTAGAGAGTATGATGGCTGCACTTGAGGCAAGGGCATGCTCTTCCCCAGTGGCTAGCTTGCTACATTTGAAGCACTCCATAAGAAGGTATTTCGATTCTTATTGATATGGAATGGGGGTGTATAGACTTAGATTTTCCAAAATCTACTTTAATAAGGGTTCTTAAAACTTTAACATCTTTTCTAACCCACTGACCAGAGGTAGGAGAGAAAGATGGTTAATAGGACCAGGGTGATGTGAACCTCTTTAGGATTAGTTCTTTGAGGGAAATTCTAATTTTCATTGTCAGGATATCAGTAATTCAGTAAAAAAAAAAAACATTAAATGGGAATCAGTAGCAGCAATCCAGTTCAATTGTCAAACACTAAACATGAATCAGTAGCAGAGGCTTGATCCAGAAGAAACTGAGGTTCTACTGAATATGAGTCCTTGGAAGTGGCAAGAAACAGCAGGAATACCATGAGAAGTTCTTTGGCGACTTTCTCTCTATGAAAAGCAAATATCAGTAAAGACCAGTGAAGTGTTACAAGGTGTACCAATGCAAGAGCATCGTCAGCAAAGACAAGTGAAGTGCTGCAAGGTGAACCAATGCAAGAGCATCATTCACTGTCTATTGGATTCTTGTACTTATACTCTTTCCAAACGTCACTTGTCCTCTCACTTGTATGTCTCAGGAAAACATCCTCTCATGTGTCACCTTCTGCAAAACATCCTCTTACATGTCTGCTTCAGCAAAACATCCTCTCATAAGACAGATTACAGAAAAACATCACGGGATATAACTGAGTCTCCAAAGAAACCAGAAATTTCAGGGGTGGTGCCAAGAGCTGATATGTCTCACTGTCAAAAAATGACTTTATTAATAAAAGATCTTCAAATGCCATATTCTGTAGATCTCTGAGGTTTTTGGAGACCATTTCTCTATCTACAGTATATCTGAATATGCAAACAGTACTTGTTTCTATTTACTATGTTCAACCTAGAAAGCATGGTTTTGTAATTAATTATACCATAAGTTTGATTGACTAAATACTAACTTGCATTTGTAACAGTAGCTTTCAAGGATGAGAACTTTAATTACATTTTTAAATGAGTTGCATAGGTCAAATTCCTTAAACAAGAGTTGAAACATATGCAGTATATTGTAGCAAAAATCTTAATTTTGTATTTATGCAGAATCCATACAAATGTAAATTATTTGACTTGTTAATGCTTTTTAGTCTAAAAGTAGATTCAATAATCTACCCTTTTATCCTATAGTTATCATTCTATAACTCTTTTTCTTTTTATCCATTCTCACCCCTTTCCCCCAATATTAGATAGGAGAGAAAGAAGGAGAGGAAAAAAAAGCAATAGAGACTTCCCTAAATCTAACATCCTTTACTTTGTATCCTCCTTACCAAGACCATTAAGGACTTGCATCTGGCCCTCATAAAATGATGACAAACATCCATCACCCATTGAACTACCAAAAATTATCCACTCCACCTTCACTGGCAGCTCAGGCCACTCAGATCACACATATCCCTCCCCCAACCCCTGCAACATCCAGACATCCAGACGTTTCCAGTGACAGTCAAGTGATGCACTTCCACTTGACCTTTGGTGTTCACTTGGGCCACAGATATTGGCACAGACTTTAGCCGCAAGAGGACCATGAGCCCAGAGATAGCCCTTGGCAGCAGCCTGGACCAGGACCTCGGTATGGCCTCAGGTGGTTACATAGGCTCCTCATACCTGTTCCTCCTCACATTTGAGTCTCTGGTTCTACTTTCAGCACACTGTACAAACCTCTAGGCTTCACTTTCTCTCCTATGTCTTCACTGCAATTCCATCTTTCCCATCTCGCCATTACAATTCGCCCATCATAGAGGTACCTGCGGCAGATGCTTGAATGTCTTTCTTGGGTGCCCTGGCCCTTTGTGGTGGGTGTGGGTGCTTCTTATTTGTCTTTTTTTTTTTTATCTTTTTGGAAGCCAAAACATGGTCCTAACTTCAGTTGATAAGCCCATGGTTATGGGTAATTTTTACTATCAGTTGAGACAACAAGTGTGTGAAATGAGGAAACTATGGGATGTCCTAAGTCCCTGGAAGGCACAGACAATCCCTTTCTACTAACTGTTGCTGCAGCTGGTCTCTCTGTTTTCCAGGATTGCACTTTGTGCTGCTTTCAAAGATTTTTGTCATTTTAATTTACTGCTGTATACTCCACTTATGAAGTACCTGGTATGTAAATAGCTCAATTATTATGGCCAATATATTAATATGGTCAGCACAAAATAACAATGCATTGTAATTTCTCCATTGGTAGATACGGCCAATCAGAGCTTACATGCTTATATCTGTCCTGGACATGTACAGACTTGTCTTCTTGCCAGGATTACCAATACACTGTGGCAATACACTATCTACATAGTGTTTATATCTATATAGTCACCTGGACATGATTTATGTCAACAGCTCTCTCTGTGTGAGTGTGTGTGTATATAGGTTATATGATATCCACATAAAGGATTTGGACAACTTTGGTATCTGAGGATCTTAGAAATGGAATATTTGTTTAAGGATGAAGAGATAGATACTCATGGTGAATAAGCTAATCTGACTTGTTTATTTTTACTGCATCTCTGTTTTGTAAATGATGCAACAAAGCATTAATGTTCACCATAAACAGCATGACTTTTGAACTTCTGTGGGATAACTTAAGCAGCAGGAGTATTAGCAGAATTTTTTTAAAACATAGTTTTAACTACTAATTGAAAACTTACAGAAAAAGAGCTGTTGGTTAGCAAGCTGGAAACTTGCTTCCATGTGTGCATCTATAGCGTATCTTCTATATGCATAACAGAAGCAAAAAACTGACCAGAATGACAAGCTCTTCTCAAGACTATTAAATATACAGAGAAAAATTCCAAATATTTACAAATATTAAGCCTTTAGCCAAACAGCTCACCATGTTTGTTTTTGTCTATCTGACAGCTTTGTCCCTTTGGCATTGTTAATTCCTGATTTAAAAAAAAAAACAAGACAAAACAGCATAGACCCATTCTTTATCTCTCTAGAAGCACACATGGGGAAGACATTGGATTTGCCTACCGTTTATGAGAACTGTCCATTTTTTGTGATCCATCTCAAAACTGTACAAGGCAAGCTGCTTTTAATTTCAAAGAATGATCCTCTGATGTTGCTGTTTTGTGGGAATTTTGTGGCAATAAAAATAATCACTCCCTACGTTCATTTGCAAATTTCAAGAGTTCTCAGATCGCTCACCAACCTGTGATCCTGTGGGTAAACATGCTTTCTGCTGCAAAGGGGGCATTGGAAGGCATTAAATGCTGGGGTATACCTGCTTTCTGCTGCAAAGGGGCATTGGAAGGCATTAAATGCTGGGGTATACCTGCTTTCTGCTGCAGAGGGACATTGGAAGGCATTAAATGCTGGGGTATACCTGCTTTCTGCTGCAGAGGGACATTGGAAGGCATTAAATGCTGGGGTATACCTGCTTTCTGCTGCAGAGGGACATTGGAAGGCATTAAATGCTGGGGTATACCTGCTTTCTGCTGCAGAGGGACATTCGAAGGCATTAAATGCTGGGGTATACCTGCTTTCTGCTGCAAAGGGACATTGGAAGGCATTAAATGCTGGGGTATACCTGCTTTCTGCTGCAAAGGGGCATTGGAAGGCATTAAATGC
This sequence comes from Tokudaia tokunoshimensis, assembly GCA_036184795.1. Classification (NCBI taxonomy): domain Eukaryota; kingdom Metazoa; phylum Chordata; class Mammalia; order Rodentia; family Muridae; genus Tokudaia; species Tokudaia tokunoshimensis. Next base: position 154,689,562 of record BTHU01000001.1, on the reverse strand, counting down.
TGGGGTATACCTGCTTTCTGCTGCAAAGGAGCATTGGAAGGCATTAAATGCTGGGGTATACCTGCTTTCTGCTGCAAAGGGGCATTGGAAGGCATTAAATTCTGGGGTATACCTGCTTTCTGCTGCAAAGGGGGCATTGGAAGGCATTAAATGCTGGGGTATACCTGCTTTCTGCTGCAAAGGGACATTGGAAGGCATTAAATGCTGGGGTATACCTGCTTTCTGCTGCAGAGGGACATTGGAAGGCATTAAATGCTGGGGTATACCTGCTTTCTGCTGCAAAGGGACATTGGAAGGCATTAAATGCTGGGGTATACCTGCTTTCTGCTGCAAAGGGACATTGGAAGGCATTAAATGCTGGGGTATACCTGCTTTCTGCTGCAAAGGGGCATTGGAAGGCATTAAATGCTGTGGTATACCTGCTTTCTGCTGCAAGGGGGCATTGGAAGGCATTAAATGCTGGGGTATACCTGCTTTCTGCTGCAAAGGGGCATTGGAAGGCATTAAATGCTGGCCAGAATTAAGACTGTGGAGATGAGTGGGCATGTAATGTCAGTGTGACAGATCCCTTACTAAGCTGTGAAGATGTGCGACAACTTTGCCTGGTTTTAATGATGGTGGTCACTGGGAGAGGGTAGGGAATTCATCTTTACCTCCTTGGTTGCTTAGGTTATCAGAATCTACAAGGCGTAAGTAAAACATGGGCAAACTTTACCAAAAGGGTACTTAAACCTTGGCAGTGCTTCAGTTCAATGGAATGCCATGGAATAAGACAGGTAAGGTACCAGTACCTCAGTTTGCCTTTCTGGAAAATGGAAGTAACAGTTCCACGGGGCTGTTGTGAGGATTGCTACTAGGGCCTGGCTGGTAGCACTCCATGGGTGGCCAGTGATGACTGTATTCAGTTCTTATCTTTCCATCTCTCTGCTAGGTACCTTGGGATCACGAGGCCCCTCACGTACCCCGTGAGGCAGAATGGGAAATGTATGGCCAAAATGATTCTGTCGGTCTGGCTTCTCTCTGCCTCCATCACCTTACCTCCTCTCTTCGGATGGGCTCAGAATGTGAACGATGACAAAGTGTGTTTGATCAGCCAGGATTTTGGCTACACGATCTACTCCACCGCAGTGGCGTTTTATATCCCCATGTCGGTCATGCTGTTCATGTACTATCAGATTTACAAGGCCGCCAGGAAGAGCGCCGCCAAACACAAGTTCCCAGGCTTCCCACGCGTGCAGCCGGAGAGTGTCCTCTCCCTGAATGGTGTGGTAAAGCTCCAGAAGGAGGTGGAAGAGTGTGCGAACCTTTCGAGACTGCTCAAACACGAAAGGAAAAACATCTCCATCTTCAAGAGGGAACAGAAAGCAGCCACTACCTTGGGGATCATCGTGGGAGCCTTCACTGTGTGTTGGCTGCCGTTTTTCCTCTTGTCCACAGCAAGGCCCTTTATCTGTGGCACCTCCTGTAGCTGCATTCCGCTGTGGGTGGAGAGGACATGTCTGTGGCTGGGCTATGCAAACTCTCTCATTAACCCTTTTATATATGCCTTCTTCAACCGGGACCTGAGGACCACCTATCGTAGCCTACTCCAGTGCCAGTACCGGAATATCAACCGGAAGCTCTCTGCTGCAGGCATGCACGAAGCCCTGAAACTTGCTGAGAGGCCTGAGAGAACCGAATGTGTGCTGTAAGATCATTTGTCACTACCATCCTTTTGTCCCCCTCCCCCTTTCGTGAAGCTTCTTGAATGCTGGAGAAATCCCCCTGCATCAGTGGCTAGATTATTATTATTTATTATTATTATTATTATTATTATTATTATTATTATTATTTATTATCAACAACCAGACATCAGGTGTGAATTCAAAATACTTTCTTTCACTCAGGATAAAGTTTAACCCCCCACTCCCACCCCTCAAGACAGGTTGGTATTTGAATGGGAAGAGAAGACTGGTCTGCTGATGAATTTATTTCATATGCCTGGTAACATGAGAGATGATATTCTCCATTTCTTTCATCATAAATAACATCGCAATATGTCCATCTGTGAAGCTGAATTCATATGACATCACCATTTTAATTGCTTTTGTACTTCCATTTTCATGAAACATACTTGGTGATCTCATAGTTCCTAGAGAGATGCCTCTTTGGGGGAAGGAAGCAGATGTGATTTTTTTCTGGTATGGAATCTCCATGTGTACAGGAGATGACATGCTGGGACAAGGCTTTAACTGCTTCTGAGCTGTCAAGAAGTGCTTCCTGTCATGGTAGCCACGAACTGATTGCTGCTGTAGTTGTGCAGTCTTTGACATTGTCTGGGAAATGCTCCCGACACTCCAGAAGGCGAGGGGAGTTGAGATCTGAAAATGTACTACAAAGGGCCAATGGTGATGAGGACGTGGGAGTCTCACAAGTAAGTCACATATTATTAAATTTGACATTGTCACAGAGGAGGGAGGCAAGATGATCGAGTGGTGAGCAGGTAAAGTGGAGACATTTTTAAAGAAAAAAATTACATAGAGGAGGTTTGACAGTTGAAAGAAAAGAGAGTTGGGATGAGCTCCTAGAAGATCCTGGTGGAGGAGATGCTCCTGGACACCAATGAATGGGAAGAGAGAAGATGAACTGAGAGGGGTGAGGGCTCTGTCTCCAAGGGGCCTTCCCTGCCAGCTTGTCTGCGAGAGTGACGTGCCCTACACTTATGTCACCACTAAGTCTAGATACTACATAAACTCAATCCTAGGACCACATGTCTTCCAAATAATAGAGTGTGCTTGTCTTAGAATGGGAAGTTGTTAGAGCATAGCTATTCTGGTTCTTGAGCTGGGTGTAGCATCAGAGTGTTCATGTCTAGTTCTGTTGTGTGTACTCATTGCACACATGCTATGGTTCACCATACAAAAGGCAGCATTTAAAAAGGAGCATAAAACATCTGAGTCTGGAATACTCATTATCAGCAATCCCCAGAGCCTTTCAAAATGTACAGGATCCCGCTTAATGGATATTTGCTCCCCTCCCCGCCCCGACTTTAAAATTCTTAGAGAAGGAGTTATAACTTACATTTCTATCTCCATAATCTACTCCTGTGCCTGGTATTTGTAGAATATTAATTGTCATGGCCATAGCTACCAGGCTGTCCAGTTCTCAGGGAATTAACTTGTGGCTTAGGGTAACTGATGTAAGATAATTGACTTATGATCACATAGTCATGCAATGGATCATCCCAGTAGATGCACCCATGCACCCATAATCATCACAGACATCTACTTGTTGGCTAAGTTTAGTCTGAGATAGTGAAGAGCTACCACATGGAGGACCTAGACAGTGAACACCAGCTTGCTTAACAAGACAGCTAGGATGTCTTCCTTCCTCTAAGTGAACTGAGTTTGTTAGATATGTTGTACAGTGGGAGGGGAGCCCCATCCAATCAGAATCCCAGGAAATTCACAAATACAGGAAATAAAGCCGGGTCAGCAATAAGAGTTCTAGGGCTTGGACTGGGTCATTTTGTGGTTTAAGACAGTTTAAGGAGAACTGATGACATCTGCAGAGTTTTAGATAAAACAGCTTTACATCAGTAAGTTGGAGAAAGTGGGGTATTTGATGAGTAACCTGTTTTAATCTATGTATTGCTGTATTCCCTGGAAACAGCTACTATTTCTTAGGACAAATATCTAGGTTATTTTGACTGGCATCAGGATTGTTTAGCCAGAGAGAGGGAAGTGTGTTGGTTTTATTTCTTAGGAGTAACACAGTGCAGAATGTGTCTGAGCAAAGTCTTTGGAAATGGTGTGAAGGGCAGAGAAGAGTTCGAGGCTAGTGGTAAGAGGTCCTGTTCCACAGCCAGTGTGCAAAATAGGAGAGTGCAGATGATGTCCTGGTCATCTGTTTACAGGCCTCACCAGTTCACCTATAGGATAATTTAACTGATTAGATATTAAATTCACGATAATTAAGGTATAAGAATAGTAATTTTTTTTAAAGTAACTCAAACAGGTTTTCTTGTTTGAAATAATAGCCCACATTAATGGAGGATTCATTCTCAGACACTCCACTGAGAACCTCTGAATCTTCAAAACTGTATGATGGGGTGGTTATTTTCCATTCCATTTTGAAGATGATAAAACAAGAGCTTGGTGAGATCAAGCCATTTCCCCACGGCCCTTCAGACGAGATTGATAGAGTTGGATTTCAGCCCAGGAAGCCTGTGTTCAGAAGTGCTTTTAGCTTCATGCTACCATACCCTTCATAAAAATAAATCAGCTCAAATAAAGCACAAGGATTCTTGCCCGTCTATCCTCAGCTAATGCTGAGGCTTGGGTGCTGTTTCCCATTAGTCCTAGTCAGGGTCAGTCGACTTACGTGGTGAGGGACCAAACAGCAGTATTTTGAGCTTTTGAAAACCATATGGCTCTCTTGAAACTGTTCACCTCCACTATTGTCATCCACTTAAGCAAGCAAGAAGACATGGTTATGTACCAACCAAACTTAATTTACAGAAGAGACAGCTAGTCGGATTTGGCCCCAGGTGATAGTTTGTTGTCCCCTGATTTAAGAGAGAATTATGTTGTCTAATTACATCTCTCTCAGTTTGAATTTATAACCATGCAGGATAAGCAATTCAGTTAAGATTGTTGGCCTAAAAGTATCCAACAACTTTAGAATGTATTTACTGTCAGAACTATTGTATAGAGTTCACTTGGCAGCCATTTTAGAACCAGGCAGTTTTGTTATCAGCCCCAATATTAGAAGATTCATATTTGGTTTATTTATATGACTATCATACACTATGGTGGATTCATAAAACATCATTCTTGCTCTTGTGCATGTATTTCTACACAGAATGTATAAATGCATACTTTTGTGATCTGAACATTTGTGTGCCTCCCCCCCCCAAATTTGTATGTTGAAATACAGACTCTAATGCAGCAGTATCAAAATGTGGAGGTTCTATGGGGTGACTAGGCCATGAGGGCAGAGCTCTCATGAGTGGGATGAGAGCCTTTATAAATGTAACAGAGGGAACCGGTTTATGAAGGAGACAGAGAGCCTCACCAGATATCAAATTAAACCAATTATGGACTTTCTGGTCGCTGAACATAAAGAACATGCTCATAAACTACCACTTTATGATATTTCATTACGTCGGCCTGAATCTGCCACAGCACATGATTACTCAGCCTTTTTTTTTGTAATGATGAAAGTCACAGGTAGGAAACCATGTCCATCAAAGGAGAAAGAGATGTATCTAGTGCCTACATTAATCAGAGAAGACTTCCCAGATGGAACATCCTTGAGACTACTCAATGCAGTTATAACTAACAGTGAACAGAGGAGACATTTATGTCGAGCCACCAACTTAGGAACTTATGCAAAGGATAGACTAAGATCTAGACTCTAGAGGGAGAAAACAGTTGGAGATCAGAGTAGATATGACATAGAAAGTGTTACTAATGATTTATGCCAGCCTCCAAGAATTTGGACTTTAATTATTGGCAACAGGTTCTCAATTCAGAGGAATTTTTTGCCTCTTCTCCTAGAGATGGTTGACAATGTCTGGAGATGCTTTTTGTTGTCATAACTGGACTGTGTCTGGATGTTAACAGCTACCTTTATCTGGTGTAGGTCAGGGAGGCTGTCAGCTACCCTACAATGCACATAACAGCCTCCCACAGAAAACATTTACCTAACCTGTAAGGTGAGAGGTTTGGAAACTGCTGTAGATGGGAGTAAGTCATCCATGTCTTCTGTATCTAGTGGATAGGGCCATCAGAACAGGGGACACTGATTCAGTGGTACTGTGTATGAAGAATCAGCAGGCTGGATGTACAGTTTCTTCACTGGTATTTCTAGAAATGCTGGAAGGCTTTCTGTGTACGAGATATAGTACCAGGCATGGCAGGGGAGGAAAGATGACTGTGTAATAGTCTTATTTCTGGAAGCTCACACTCCTGTGGGTTTAGGTCTTGTTGAGGTTAGTGATACTTTATCATTCAGCCAGAGTAAGAACCAACATGGTCTACAGGGCACAATTACATTCAAGCAAACACTAATTGGAAAGCTGCTAATTGGTTTGACTTGACATATGCTGCTTTTGAAGCCTCACGTTTTGCTCACTTGTTCTTTGATATTATTAGGTTGGGTGACATTTAGGGTTATACTCACCCAGTCTGAGTGATAACGTAATTACTCACTGGTCATTAGTGACAAAGACATCCAATCCACAGCTCAAAGTAAAGGGGAAAACCTTAGACTCCTCCTACTTTCCCACACATCTGCTGGCCACCCTAAGGACTCTGGGAAACTCCGTATAACTTCTTCAGCCTATTTCTTCACATTCAGCTGTTTGGGTTCATGTATGTGTTACTTTTGTTTCTTGCTCAGTTTTCTGGGATCCCCTATTTTTCCTCTACACCTCAATTTCTTTCTTTTTTTCTGTATGAACAATCTAGACTGTATGTTGTTACTTTCAAATATTTACCCATTCCTTCCTATTTTCTTAATCAGCATGACCGGAGCCTCAGGAGTCCAGCAGGCACTGGCGAATTTTCCTTGGGGTAACGGAGTGAATACAGGGATAAAAGCTGTGAATTCTGTTGCACTGGTAATTTTAATTCACTACTATCAATTTTAAGCCTTTCACTATTTCCCAAGTGTTTCAATAAAGGAAATAATAAAATGTAACCATGCAAGGGTTCTTTCTTTCTCTTTAATTGAATGATTTTACTCATGGACTTGAACTGCCACAAATAGTTTTCAACTATTGTGTCAAGAGAACTTGTTCTTTGATATCATTTATGAATAGCACTAAAAAGCAGTTCCTAAAATACTTAGCTATAAAAGAATATCATGGGATTGTTTTGAAGCAGCTCCTCCTTTCAGTCTCCCTACTTCTCCTTGATGGCTGTATTGTCTTTCTTTTTAAAGAACCTCTCATAATCCCGTCAGTTGCTGTGGTTCTTAGCACTGACTTCTTGCAGAATAACCTTGGGTTTCTGCCATGAATTCTGTCAGTTTGCTGCTCTGGGCTTTAGGCTGCAGCTTTGGAATTCAACCTGATTGTACGCTTCCTTTGTGGAAAGGAGTAATTTAGAGGAAATGAAGTGGAGTACATCTCAGGGGAAATTGGGAAGAAACATCAAGGGTCCTGCAATCCTGGGGGTCTGTGATGGGTCTGCCTTAATGACAGATGCAAACAAAGAGCTTGCCAGACCCTGGGCATTTTTAAGTCTCTCACAGGGATATTTTCTTTATCATTAATTGCCTGAAGTTCAAGTTCAGTGCTTGTCTTCATTACATCATCAACCAGTAGTAACAATAACTTCTTTGCTTTCTGCTTTACAGTTGCCTAGAGTTTAGCCTTGAGGTATCTTAACGTAGGAAGGACATTGTTCTATGCAGTGTTTTATACAATGCTGAAGATCAAATCCCAGGGGCCTCAGAAATGCTACAGACTTTTCTAAGGAGCCCCAGCCCTTGCTCTATCTATCCTCTTTTACCCCTTTCTTCATTTTTTAATTTTTTTCCCTTAGTTGGCAATAAATACAGGTAGCACAATGTAAAGTCAAATAGTAAAGAAAATTACACAGTAAAAACATAAGGCTTGGGGGCATTCTTTGAATGATAATTTACATGGTAAAATCATGAAAGAAGCGCTATCAAGGTAGTAGGCTTTTAATAAAAAAAGATGTGGGGGGCATAGCATAGGGGTTGTTCAGTGCTGAAGGATAGTACAGTCCGATGATACTTGTTCCATATATTGATGGAAGTGGGCAAGGGATCTGAAACATGTCTTCAGTAATATCAGGACATTGGGGTTAGCCCAGGGAGCAAGGTGTGTTTTTGACAGAGTGATACTAGATTGTAGTGGTCACAACGGAAGGAGAATGTACTAACAGCAGAAGGGGTCTGTGTTATGAGACTTATGTTAGAGGCAAGGTTTGTGACAGAGGAGGGGAGCTGTACTAGGAAGGTGTCCATGACACTAGGAGAGAGACTAAAGATGTCTGAGCACCCTGGAGCCTGGAATCATCACCTTGGCTAGCAGGTGGGGGATAAGGAAAGATGGACTCTGCAGGTAACATTGGGCAGGAGCTAAGAGGAATTCAGTAGAGTTTAGGAACTGATGGGAGCAAAACTGAGTTAAAGGATGCTGGGTGTATTCCTTCCACTGGGTTAGAAGAACCAAAGGTCCCAGGCTAGACATGTCTCTGGAGCATCATTAGTTGAGGACACATCTTATTTTCAGTCTCCTTTCCAACAAGCCTGTGGGACTAGGATTTGAAATACAGCAATTGTACTCAAAAGCCAAAGATTTTGTATTATGGAGAAATGGAGTTTATCAGCAGGAAAATTCCATCAGTGCTGCACTCTCTATGAAGGACTGGGCTGAGATGAGAGCTTCAGATAAAGGGATTCGGATATAGGGACACCTTACGTGGGGCAGGGATTCAGGTATAGGGACACCTTACTTGGGGCAGGGATTCGGATATAGGGACACCTTACGTGGGGCAGGGATTCGGATATAGGGACACCTTACGTGGGGCAGGGATTCGGGTATAGGGACACCTTACGTGGGGCAGGGATTCGGGTATAGGGACACCTTACGTGGGGCAGGGATTCGGGTATAGGGACACCTTACGTGGGGCAGGGATTCGGGTATAGGGACACCTTACGTGGGGCAGGGATTCGGGTATAGGGACACCTTACGTGGGGCAGGGATTCGGGTATAGGGACACCTTACATGGGGCAGGGATTCGGGTATAGGGACACCTTATGTGGGGCAGGGAGCCCAAGCAAGAAACATGGTCCTGGTGAGTGCCTGTCTAGCCCAGCTCCTAAACATAGCGCTCCGTGGTCAGTCAGGGCCTGTGAGGGTGTGGCATTGTGGGAGTGTTGTTCTGTGCTAGGAGAATTGATATTACCTCAGCTGTGGCTTAAACTTTTCTATGACCCAGAGCACTTCTATGAGTCTAGAAGACAGGCCTTGAGAGAAGCAGGAGAGGGAGAGGGAGAGGGAGAGGGAGAGGGAGAGAGAGAGAGAGAGAGAGAGAGAGAGAGAGAGAGAGAGAGAGAGAGAGAGAGAGAGAGAGAGGAAGAAGAAGGAGGAGGAGGAGGAGAGGACAGAGATTATATCCCCCTTTATTCTTTCTTAAACCCTTCTCTCAAGTGCATTCTTCTTTTCAAGGTCCACAAAAACCCACCCACTTTCATGTTCTCTTGTGTGTGTGTGTGTGAGAGAGAGAGAGAGAGAGAGAGAGAGAGAGAGATCCACAGCATTTAGTGTTGCTTTCTTGAGCATGGGTGAGGGCTTGTTTGCTTGAGAAAGCTATACAACTGAGGAATATGACTTCTTCCCCAGTAGCCACTAAACCTCATTAGCACCCCCCCTCAACCCCTGAGGACCACTTCTACGAGTTCATGAATGTAATATCCACGCCATGTCTAGAAGACAGTGTTTCATAGCCCATTTCCCCATCTTTCTGCTGTTATACCCCAGCTCTTCCCTCTTCTTTCGTGTTCCCTGGGTTTGAAAAAGAGTGCTGCTGGTTTGTTACTGAAGGGTGAGAATTCAGTGATTAGTTATTCCCAACACTTTGACTAATTGTGATTGCTCAACCATTTTCTATCAAAACCAAAAATGTTTCTGACTCTGGCTGACAGTAGTACTCATCTATGGGTGAAAACATGAATATTTAAAAGACAGTTTGAAACCATGTCCCTTTAGCAAAGTAATAATAGTGGATAGATCTATGACTGACCAAGCCATTGGTCTTTGAAAAGGTTAGAATATGTGACATAAATTCCCTCCTATAGAGCAAATCCAACCAGAAGGTGATTGGCTATCCCTACAACCATCATTGGCACATTGGTAGGTAGTCACTGTGGAGTGAAGGGCTCGTAACTAGATACGGCTATTGATCTTTCTTTACCGGTAGATTGTGCAGTATCTTCTGGAAGTATGAAAGCTAACCATCAGGGAAGAAGTTTTCAGGTTAGTTCCTGTTTGATTTCATACAAAGTATGTGATGTCTTCAGCACAGTCTTATCATCTAACGTTAGAGAGAAACCTCAGAAGTGACAGTAATCTGTATTGTTTTGGTGCTTCTTAAGCCACCCTGGTCAAAAATCCACAGGGATGTATCCTACACCTGGCGCTGAACTGGTTTTTCATTTAACAACTTACACCTTCTTGGAACAGCTATTTTCATCCATGCAAGTACCTTTCTTCAAATCTTTTTTTCAAATTGTATTTTAATTAGCTTACAAAATAGGTTTTCTGTTTAGCTTTTAAAAAATACATCTTTATATTGGACTTAGTCAACTTTCCTCCCGTCCTTTTCCCTCCTCCCTGCCCTTGCTTAAATCTTTCCAACCTGAACATTGCCCCATCTGTCCTCATACTGGAATTATTCTTTTGACAATCATTATTTTCAAGTAGAAAAAAGGTTATACTATTTTGTAAAGATTATAAGATTTTTTGAAAGCAAAGTCATTTTTTTGGGTACATCTATATTAGAAAAGATTTCTAAATGGGTTATCTGGGGCTCATTCTCAAATATATTACAGGCTTGTAACTTACAAAGCTTTTGACATTTATAAAAAGAGGCACATTACATTTTCTTCCTCATTAGAGATGTTTGTGAAACCTTGTAAGTCACCAGTGATTGGATTCACTGACTACCATAAAAAAGAAAAAAAAAAAACCTTTCCAACTATAAAATGAAAACCCACACTTATGGTCTGGCTAATTTTCTTGTCTTTCTCTCTTTTGTAGACAAAACTCTGACCAGTGTGGGAAAAAAGGTCATGATACGTGATCTAGAGTGGAACCCTGGAAATAAAATAATGCAGAAGAGGGGGAAACAACGAAACCATTGGCTGAGACTGCACAACGGAACATGGCTTCTGTCTTCTTGGCATGGCTGAAATGTGACAAGGGGTGATCTGTTGTACAAAGTGTATTCTGAGGGAGATGGCAACCTCTCCCCTTTTCCTGTGGATCAGTGATATTGTGTTTAAATAAAAGTAGTGCTCAGTGTCAGACAGCCAGTCATCTCTGTGGTAAGCACACTACAGAGCTGGGTCCTGGGAGGGGAGGGAAGCAGTTTCTGGTGCTTTCCACAAGTCCACGTCCATGAGAGTGGGGGAAAATCCTAACACACAACTCCCATGCTTCCAGGCTAGGCTTTGTGGTAACTCTTCAGGAACCATTCATGAGACAGAGTACATTTTGTGGTATAACAGAAGGGTGTCTTTCCAAGCAAACTACAGTAAGCATAGTGTTGAATGTGTTGCATGTCATGTTAGAAAACAGAAACCAGTCATCAGCTAATACAAGCGATCCTCCAGAGCAGTGTTTGTTCAAAGCTTCTGTTAAATACTGTGGCTTTTCTGCAGGGTCCTTGTGACTTTCTACCAGTGTATGTCCACTGCTAAATCCTTATCATTATGGTGTAACTCAGGAACTGATCTCAGGATGGAGGGAGGCAGGAAACCTGAATAAAGCTTTTCCTTGCACTCACACTCCTGAAGGCTCCTGAGAGAGAATGATAACTGGAAAAGAGTGAGTGTCACCTTGCCGCATTGTATATTAACATGATTATTGGCATGTTGTTTACTCTCATCTTCTACAAGGGTGCAAGGAGCCCATGGGGCTGGTCCATAACTGTGTGTTATGAGCAGGGAGTGTGACAAGAGCATATCTATGAATGGTTGTTCCTGGAGACAGTGTAAACGTGGTCATCCAACTGGACTGTTTGAATTGTGTGAATCAGCGGTCACTTGAACCCCCATGTTAATACTCTGGAACACCGTTCTGTTTCACGTAGAGAATTTGTCTCTGTGTTCTCTGTATCTTAAATCAAATGTGTGCCTGATGAATTCTGTCCTCTAATTCCCTCCCACCAATAAACATGGTCAATGTTAAGGACAGGTAAGGAAACCGAAAGGGTTCCTTTGTGGATAGTATCATTTAAATGTTACTATGTAGTAGTCTGGGAGAAGGAGATGGAAAGGCACATATTGGAAGAATACCCATGTCTACAAGGCGGGGCATGAATGAAAACCTTTATTTGATAAAAAGTGAACTGAAAGAGAAAATTATTTTCCTACAATTAAGGAGGCTGTCCTCTCACAGGATAAAATAGAGCTCCAAAGTGGATTATGGACTTCTTCCAGATGTCACTGATATTTATCATTAAAGCAGGGAAGGTCCCCTTTCCTGTGAAGGTCCCCTTTTCCTGTGAAGGCACTGTCCTTTTAGACAAAGTGTGTACAAATTCCTGAGCTGCAGATTTGCTAGAGTGACCGTATATACTTATATTCATAATTTAAATAACAATTATGTCAGATACATGTTGTTAAATTTGAAAATGTTTTATTACATTCCATCAAATAAAGGTTATTTGTAGCTGTAATAAAGTAACATAAGTAATTGTTTTTAATAACAGGTCTGACGTCATACATGTTATTTAACAAAAGGATGGTGGGGGTGGGGTGCATACTCTGAGCTTGCACTGGCTTGCTAAAACCCTAACAAGTCCCTGGGAATGAGGGTGCACACCTATAATCCTAACACACAGGAAGCAGAGGCAGGAGGTTCTCAAGTTTGAAGACAGTCTGAGTTTACATCTAGAGACATTTTCAAAAAAAAAATTCCTAGAAAGTAATTGACAGGTTTATCCTAAATTACATTTCAATATAGAAATTTGTCTATTTAGCAATTTAAAAAATTTGAATAAAAAAGTGTTTGTTGATTTGATAAACATTTGTCTCTTGCTCCTGTTGGGATTGGCACTGCTGGGAGGGCAAAGGTGGGAGTACCATAGTTCTTATTTTAAGGGATTTGCTATCAGGATGCTAGCAGCCATATGTCAGGTCATCAGTGCAGAACGGAGTGCCACAGCACGTTGCTTAGAGTGATAGTTTTCTTTATCTCAGCATAAGGAAGGACCTTATAGTTAGATAGTTGAATTAATTTAGACATAGTATTTAATTACTTTTCTAAATTAAGATCGTCACTGTTCAAACCAACTTCTTATCCCGCCTGATCATAATGCCCGAGTGTTACATACTGCCCCATGGTAGCTGCAGGATCCAGATCCAACGTATGCACTGCACTTTAGATGCAAAGAATGCAAGTGGAAGGAAAAGGTAGCACTTGAAAGGGAGAAAATGTCCAATAATTAGCCTTTCCCATGTAATATAATCTGTCTCTGCCAAAGGCACAGCTTTGGCTTTAACTAAGAACTGAGAGAAATTATTGAAGTAAACATTTTCTCTATAGTTTATGACTACTCTAGAAAGAAATGAGCGTGATGACTAATCTCTTTCTCACTTCAGGGGATCAGCTGTCATTGTCTGGCAAGGCTGAGCATTGGGAAACCATGCTTGGGAAGGGAAGCTCTTGTAAAAACACTGGGGCACTGTTGTCTTTGTGTTTAGCTTTATTCATTAAATATTAAACATGGGATAGAGCTTTCCTGGGGTCGTTGGAAGCTGGATCATACAGAACTCATACCTAGCTCTCCAAGCACTTTCATGCTGTCTTATACACGAGATGCCTGTGTACCATCCCCACCCCTAACCCCTGCCCCATCCAGGATATTTTCCCTACTTTCCATTATTCACCCAACTTGTGTCTCCATCATTATCTTCATTCCCAATGAGATGGTTTGAATGAAAATGGCTCCCACAGGCTTATAGGGAGTGGTACCATTAGGAGGTGTGGCCTTGTTGGAGGAAGTATGTCACTGGGGGTGGGTCTTGAGGTTTCAAATGCTCAAAATAGGTCCAGTGTCTTTTTCGCTTCCTGTTGCCTGTTGGTTTAGATGTAGAATTCTTAGCTACCTCTCCAGAACCACATCTGCCTGCCTGCTGCCTTGGTGATAATGGATTAAACCTCTGGATTGTAAGCCAGCTGTAGTTAAATGCTTTCCTTTATGAGAGTTGGCATGGTCATGGTGTCTTTCCACAGCAATAGAACACTGACTAAGATAATCAATACACCCTTTTTATTGAGCAACAGGTAGGGAACAGATATATGCTATGTGTGTCATATGTGTTTCTTAATGGGAAGAGAGAAGGAAGGAGGGGAGGAGGAAGAGAAAGGAAGGAGAGGAGAACCAGAGTCAGTTTGGCACTTTAAAATATTTTTTGCAAGAAGCGAAGAGTCTTTTGATGTTGTGGCCTGCCAGACAGAGTTAATGCTTCTCTGTTCCTCTCAGGGAAGGCCTCCACTGCCCAGTGCCACTTGTTTTGTGTGACATACTCAGATCAAGAGAGTGACCTTTTCTCAATTTTCTGCACTGGTGGAGCAGAGAACTGTGCATGCGCTATAGTCCATATGTTGAAACTTGTTTATCTATAGCTAGCCAGATGGTCGTTAGCAGTACACCAAGAAACTATTTGGAAACTTCCAGTGGGTCAGCACATTTTGAAAACACCCCAGGAACGCAGACTGTGATGTCGTTTCTTACTCTAAGCTTAAAGTGAGAAATGACTCATTCAATGTTATGTGCAAACATTTAGCCTTTGAGAACCACTCAGGGCATCTAGTTCCCATAGGCTGGAATTTATTTGAATGGGTGGCTCTTTAAACTAGCATTGTCTACACTTTAAAAAGAAAAAAAGTTTGCTTGTTTGCTTGTTTCTTTTTTCTTTTTTTCATTCATTCTTTCTTGTAGTCCCGGGGATCGAACTCAGCACTTTTTACATACTAGAAACACATGATACTTTACCTAAACTTCCATCCCTTAAAACAATTTCTAAAGAGAGAGTGCTTACTATTCTTGGAGAAGACCCAAGTTCTAGTCCCAGAACTGCCATGGAAGCTTACAACATTCTTTTTAGGGGATCTGATGCCCTCTTCTGACCTCTGAGGGCACTACATGAATGTGGTGCATATACATATACATACATAAATACAAAACCTCACACATACACATAATAAAAATAAACAAATCTTTAAAAAGAATCAATATTTTAACATAATTAACATAGAAAAACTTGGATAAATTTTCAGTTTGGTTACAATTTGGGAAATATTCATTTGCTAACAGATGTGACGTGATCATCTATAAAAACATAAAGAAAACGTGGTATGTCTAGTGAGAACCGGAAGGAGCAGGAGGTTGGCAGTTGTCAGAAGTAGGTTTGGAGATCAAAGTTATGCCAAAAAGGAATCACACTTGTGCTTTGGAGGGGAACAGCAGGTGGTAAGAAAATATCTGTAGTTTGTCTTTGATGTGTATTGTGGAATACTTTTGCTACCCAATTACCCTTCTTAATTATATCTTGATTAGACTATTATTAAAATGCTCTTTATTCTATGAGCCCACACCGTTTCACAGTAAGAGAGGAAGTCAGCTGTAGATCTAAATGTTTTGGATTAATCACCAAAGTGAATGATACACCTGTAGGAAAACTAGATATTACTAGAACTGCAGAGAATGGCAGAACTGAAGACTCGCCTGGGCGGCCTGAGTCCATCTGCATTCCGCTGCAGGTGAGAAATTGCTCTCCAAGAGCTGCTTTGTCTGCATTTGTTTAAAGGAGAATGGCATGTACCAGCCTTTTGTAAACTGTTTTTGATGAAGTAAATGCTATACAGCTTTGTGGTTGAAGAGTAAAACTGAACTATATATAAGGAAACTGGAATTAAGAAAGCATACAATATAAAGATAGGATTTTTAAAATTTAGTTCAACAGACAAAAAACACATTTCAGCAGATTTGATCAGAACAAACTGTGTGTGTGTGTGTGTGTGTGTATATATATATATATATATATATATATATATATATATATATATATATATACATGAATCATAAATTGACAATTGAAGGTATAATGTTATTTATGCTGTGTAAAGTTTACCCTTGGCTTATTCAAATGCTGTTTTCTTGGTCCTCATATCTTGTTTCAAATTCAGACATTGCATTGTAGTGCTTATACCAAAAATCTCCTGTCTCAAGTTTGTGTAAACAGTTACTATTTATTCTCTGCCTTGTCAATAAATGCTGATCACCCAATAATGGCTGGGCAGAAGAGAGAGCATAAGGTGGGATGTCAGCTAGTGAGAGGAAGTACTGAAGTCCGATCCACAGGGAGGATGAAGGAATTGGAACAATGAAGACGAGGTTCTAAGAATCAGATTAATAATAATATGTAAGCATCATGAGTTGGGGCTGGAAGGTAACTAGATTAGCATAGAAGTTTAAGACACATTATTTAACTGCTCAGCTACTAAGATGCAGTCTTAAATAAATCTTGGTTTACTTGTGAAGTTATTGGGAATTAGCATAAGGTAAATCAATAAAGCTACTAGATTAATTTACTGTTTACATTTATATTAAGAGTAATTCATCTTCAGGCCGTTGCTTTCACTGAAAATGAGAAGTGACTGAATTGGCAGGTACCCTATAGCCTAGCAGGTACCCTGGTGTAGAGATTTCTGTAGTGTAGTCATGCCTTGTACAGGACACTAAGCTTGCAAAGCATTCTGGGATGAGGCCATTCTAATATGGATGTTTCCTAACAGGAAACTCATCTCAGCAGTATGGACTTACTCCAATCACATTGGAAGCATTCTTGAGATCTCCATGGACACTATATTGTAGACTTCCTCCAGAGTATTGCAGATTCACTGGTTCAAAGAAATCCTGTGAAGTGAGGTCTTATTGGAAAGACTCTATTGTGGACTATTAAGGCCAATGTGGGCTGTCCTGTGTTTTTGGTCAGAGGGATGAGGAACAAGCAGTTTGACATTAGGGAAGGGAGCCATATGAGGAAGGAAAGTGTTTGTTAAAGTGAATGTCAGGGCAATGACTTTCTTAAACAAATTCACAAGAAGAAAACCTGGCCAATTCCCCCATCTTTGAGAGATTATTTGCATTAAATAGTTAATATTGCCAGTGGTTATGAAGTCAGGCAAAAGATCGATTCATTACATTTCTGTTTCCATAGCAAAGCAACTGATCAATGTGTCATTGAAACAATCACTTCTTTGTGAAACAGGCATCGGATGTTAGCCATGGAGTATGGAATGATTACAAGGTATACACTCAGTTTTATGGGTATTTATTGTATATTTTATGACAATGATTAATGACACTGGGTTACATGTGTGTTGCTCATTGGTTATTCTAATAATCCTTCCAAGCATTCTAAGAGGTTATTGTCTGTATATTAGGGATGAAGGGACTGAACCTAAGGGACCCCAGGGACATCAGCTTGTATTAGAAACACTGATCACTCAGCTGATGGATACTTTTAATTCGACCTTTTCTTCTATGTCACAAAATGCATTTTGGTTATATTTGCCAGGCTTCCATTTCTGCGATAAATAGCAATGAGAAATATGAGGAAAGATAAGCTTGCCTCATAGGCATAGGAACTTCTATGGTCTATTTGTCTCACTATTTTAGGACCAAGGTGGGGCTGAAATCATGGTAAAGAGGACAGATTTTTCTTATGGCTACCAGGAGAATGAGAGCGAGCCAGCGAGAGAGAGACAGAGACAGAGACAGAAAGACAGAGACTAATATCTGTGTAATTATCAGCTATCCTCCTTATTTCCTTTATTCCTTCTGGGTCTCCAGCCTATTGGATGGTAAAATCTACACTCACAGCAGCTATTCCTGAAAGTTCATCTTAGCTTTTCTGATCTATGTTTCTTTTAATCCAATCAGAGGAGGGTCACACAGATTTGGTAAGCCTGAAAATTTGCGGGTGGGCTCTGATGGACCCTACTTTTGGGCCTCCAATTACCTGTCCCCATGTGAAGCGCTGTCGAACTCCCTAGGTCAGGTTTCTATCACTGATCACTTTAAAGGAGTGAAGATTATGATTGCTGCTTCTTCACCCCAGGCTTTGATATCTCTGTTTCCAGGCACCCGGTGCCCCAGTGGTTTCTCTTGGTTAAGTTTCTATTGCAGCTGCATGTGATGGCTAACTTTACCTGTCAGTCTGGATAATCTGGACATAGAGTGCCCAGATGTTTGGCTAAACATTGTTTTGGACTGTGTTTGTGAGGATTTTTCCAAGACTGGCGTCTCAATGGTACACTATGTATGAACAGGCTTCAGCCAAGTCTCTGAAGAACTCACTAACCAAAGAAGAAAGGAAAGGAGTTTGCTGTCTTCTTGACTTTGTAACTAGGATAGTCTTTACCTCTGCGTTAGATTTTTAGACTCTGTTGAACTATGCCACCAACTTCTCTCTGTCTTTGCATGTTGTAGACAGTTTGTAGGATTTCCCAGTCTCTATATCACATGGGTAAATTCCTCACAGTGACTTTCTTAACTTACCCACCCCCACCCCACCTCCTTCCCATCCTTCTCCCTGTTGGTTCTCTTCTCTTGCAGAACTTTAGTTACAGCTGCTATAATGTGTAACTTTCTGTATTTTTCCTCATCCAAACTGACCTATCCCATGCCCCTTCTCTCATCCCCAGGAAATCCCCTCTTCTTACAGGGCACCTAGTTATAGTGTGCTAAGCAATTTCCCAAATCAATATTGGAACCTGAATACCCCTGATGGAAATTTCAGATAGTGTGACAGGAGTCTACTGAATAGGGTTCTGTAAACCTTACAGTTGCTTACCCACAGATTCTACCAGGGACCCCCAAAGCTCAAAGTGTATTCTTGCCCAAACCATCTGTGTGACTCAAGCTAAGTCCCTTTTCTGATATCATTAGTGCAGAGAACTGAGGGAATTCCCTAGCTTTTTAAAACAAAAATGAATGAGGGTAATTAGGTAATAGCTGAGACTTGTCAGGGTAATTTGGCCAGCTGCCCACAGCTCCTGGTCTTTGCAGAGTTCAGTGAGTCTGTGAGGCAGCTTGGGCTGTGATCCTGGCCCGAGACAGCAGTTCTAGTTAAGAAAGCTCAACGCCCTCTCACAATTCCATCAGCTTCCTCATGAATGGTTTTGTTTGAAATGCTTGACTCTATTTTAGAATTGGAGATAAAATTAACACCTGAGACTATTTCTAGGTGTGCGAATCAGAGATCACTATTCATGCTGCTTGATCTCTTGGCTCCTAAAAATTGAATTGCAGCAAACTTAAAAGTATTGGCAAAAATAATAGGTTTACTCAACTGAATAAGTTTAAGTGAAGTTTGGCCTGATGCCCATTCATCCATTTGGATCATTTAAAGCACAGATTTTTGGATGAAACCAATTTATTTACTTTTTTTAAAAGAATATTATAATGTGGTTTCTATTGGGGCTTTGGGTTTTAAGAAAAATTGCCTATTAGAAACAGAGATATGCCTTTATTTCTATTTAACCACAGAAAGTATGTGTGTGTGTGTGTGTGTGTGTGTTATTTATAGTTTATAACAATTGGGGAAAACCAAATTTTCTTTAAAGAAGATAATAACCAGAATTCCAGACTCACCATTGTTATGAGACAAATTTGAACTTTTGAAAAAAGTGAAACAGAACTTTTAAATGTGACATTTTGAACAAAAGGACGAGGATACACTGTAATAAAACCCACTCATTTATTGTGACATCATTGTGTCTCATTAACTTCTTAAGAGGGAAGGCTAGGAGTTGAGGGCCTTTCCCAGTAGCTTTTGGTTAGAGATGGATGGCTCAGGAAAGCTGTCTCTTCCCTTTGAGCTTCAGTTGCTTCATCTGCAAAGAGGAGATAGTATTCTCCTGGTGTCTGTTACCTATGAACTTCTTCTTCTCTTCAATCTCATTCTCCCCCTTCCTTCCCTTGGAGGCAGGCATGTTCCTGAACAGTTTTGTAATTGCCACTTAAAAGTTTTTGCCATAAAGTATTTGTGCCTTAAAATTTGCACAAGTATACATTTTACACACATGATACCATGTGCACCCTTTGGCAACATGCCTTTTGCTTTCTTCTTTGCAATTTTGATGTGTAGGGGTGTTTTGCCTGAACGTATATCTGGCATCATATGTGACCCAGGTACCTGCCGAGGCCAGAAGAGGGAGTCATTCCCTGGGTCTGGAGTCACAAATAGTTGTGAGCTATCTTGAGGGTGCTGGGAATTGAATCCAGGTCGTCTGAATGAGGACCCAGTGCTCTTAACTGCTGAATCATCTCACCAACCCAAACAAGCATTCATTTTTTTATTGCTAGTTTTCTGGGACTTCTTTATATTGGAAGGCATTGGTCAAGTTCATCCATTTTAATTCTGCTATAATATTTGATTAATTGAATACATTGCAATTTTGCTTTGCTCTCATGGATATTTCATTTGTTGCCAGTTTCTTGTGATATAAAGAATACTGCCGTACGCATTTATGGATGTGCTACTCTGTATATTTTAATATAAGTGAAAGGTGCTTTATATAGGACTTACCAATGATTTTCGTCTAATTTTCCAGTCTCTCCCATATCACCTCATTCCATAATATGGCCACCTTAAAGGCTGAAGAAAGCAACTTACTTACCTGTTTTATGCAGACCTGCAGGAAAGCCTTGCTTCAAGACACTGGCCTTCAAATTAGAGTGTATGCACTTAGTCCCTCCCTTATTATTTACATGCACATGCATACATGAACACACACTTACCTAAAACACATGTGCAAATACATACCCAAACAGGAAAAGTTTGAATATGGGTGATTTAAAGTAGTCAGTTTCCAATTTCTAAGACTGATGTGCCCAAGAAATCACAAGTACCTTTTAAGCAGAATAAGGTAGAAAAGACCAATCGTTAGATACCGATTTATTGGTTTATTTAATGATTTGCTTAAAGCACTATCTGTGCTGCTTATTGCCAAGCTTGAATTCATCTTGCTACCTGGAACAGAATGACCTAGAGAAATTGCTAAAACAATAGGTCGTTGCCTTTAGCAACCTGACCACAAAAGCCTACACCAGCCAACTGTCAGATGTGCTATGCCTTTGGAAAGCAAAAAGCTAACTGCCACTTATGCTTCCGGGAAGTTCCACTTGTTTATCTGCTCACCCCACCCTGCGGTTTTAGAGTATAAAGTGAGGATGCCAGCTAGACTTGAGACCAAAACCTTTCCGTAGCCCTCCGGGCTTCAGTCCACTGGTGACATCTTCCAGTCTCATTATTGTTGGAGTGTTTATTCCAGAGAGCTTTCCACCTTCTCCCCATTTTCACCCTCTTTTATACTGATGATGAGAAAGTATTTGTTACTCAGCAAAGTAGTTCACTATTGCATTTCTAGTACTTGAGGGAATGAAGTAGGAAGACTGCAAATTTGAAGCTAGCAGGGCTACATAGTAAGACCTCATTTTAATAACAGAACACAATTACGTTTGCTTTCTGGTGAAAATTGAATTTAACTCTCACTCCCCACCCCAGTACTGTGTATGCGTGCACATTTTTATGTATGTGTAAGTGTGTGTACATGTGTGTGCATACACATGTAATACTGGCTTGTAATCTGATGGAATTAGAAGTGGCGTATTGTCCTATGAGTGCTTTAAATTCAAATATTTTGAAGACTGGAACATCACTCTTTTGTGTTAAGTGTGTGACTTCACCTATTTTGTCTCCCATTTGCCAAAGAACACAACCCCTTGAATCCTGTGAGAGAAAAACACATAAAAAAGTATGGAGGAGTTTTGAAGCGCATTGGTGTCATAGCTCACCTAAGCAAAGGACTCCTGAGGATATCTTGGTCTTTGATCACTTAGGAAGACATGCTGGGAAACTGCAGCTTTGAGGACCAACAGCTTATACTGAAGTATAGGA
The DNA here is from genome assembly GCA_036184795.1 of Tokudaia tokunoshimensis. NCBI lineage: Eukaryota > Metazoa > Chordata > Mammalia > Rodentia > Muridae > Tokudaia > Tokudaia tokunoshimensis. The sequence goes on along the minus strand of BTHU01000001.1, from coordinate 154,667,848 downwards.
GCCTACTCTCTTTCACTAGGTTCTTGTCTTGACCCACCCATATTATTTCCAGTTTTAGTAGTGAAACCTATGGAGATATCCATGTTTACTTCCTACAGATTAACATTACACCTCCAGTAAAAGAAATATATTGGAAATGAGTTTATGTTCTATATTTTCTTGTGTGTTTATTCAGGTTTGCAAAGGAAACATTTCTTTCACATTGAGAAAAGATTATTGGATATTATAAATTCATACATATTTTTTACTTTGGCTCACGTCCCCAGTTCCTGGTTACTTGTCAGCCCTTTTCATTTGTTCATGCTTACCATGTGCTAATTTGACTTATTTAAACAAGTGTCTATAGTAGATTTTGCTGCTTAAAAATCCTATTAATACTATAGGTAAGTCTCACGTACAAACCTCTTGCCCTTTATCTGCTGTTAATCTGCAGTGAACTGTTTCATTTCAGAAATAAATAATAATTATTACTGAGTCTATAAACTGAATGAAAAACATCAGCTGACTATTATTGCTACTAAAATATTAATTTATGATAAAACTATATATTTAATAATTGCTTATTACCATTTGTAATGCATTTTCTTCTAATAAACAGTAATTTAGTATTTAGTAGTAATTAACAGAATCAGTGACATTTTATTTGCTACTTAAAAATTAATGATAATTTTTAAATATAGAAAATTAATCTTAACTATTTTAGTTACAAGAAAACAAAATTTTATAAATTCACTACATGTGGATTTTTATAATAGAGATATAATAGAGTAATAAATAAAAGACATTCAAACATAAATACATTAAGATAAACCAGTGGGAAAGTGGAACATTGAAGAGATGCTCGAGGGATTTAAAATAAATTGTGAATGGTTGGCTCTGAAAACATATAAAAGTAATCTTAAACAGACTCAGTAGGTACCATTTAGAAATGCATGCATGCACGCACACACACACACACAAATACACACACACACACACACAATTACTGATGCTATCGTGTACTTACAGTCAGGAGCCTAGCATGACTGCCCTCTGAAAGGCCCAATACTTATACCCAACTAATGGACTGAAATCAGGGACCTCTGTGGTTGAATTAGGGAAAGGCTGGAAGAAATTGAGGAGGAGGGCGACCCCATAGGAAGACCAGCAGTCTCAACTAACCTGGACCCAGAGATTTCTCAGACATTGAGTCGCCAACCAGGCAGCATCCACAAGCTGGTCTGAGACTCCCCAACACATATACAGCAGAGGACTGCCTGGTCTGACCTCAGTGAGAGAAAAAGCACTTAACCCTTGAGAGACTTGAGGCCCCAGGGAGTAGGGAGGCTTAGCAGGGTGTGTGTGTGTGGGCATGGGGGTATGGGGACATCTTGGAGATGGAAAATTTATAATAGAATAAAATAAACTGTGAATGGTTGGCCCTGAAAACATACAAAAGTAATCTCATACAGACTGAGTAGGTACCATTTAGAAATATGTGCATGTGCACATGCGTTCGCACATGTGTATACACACACACATATACACACACACAAATATATACACATACACTCATGCAGACACACACAGACACATTCACACACACATACACACACAGACACATATAAACACACACAGACACAGACACACAGACACACACACAGACACACAGACACACACACATACACACACACCAGACACACAGTGAAAGAAGAGGCTATGAGTTTAAAAGAGAGAAAGTATGGGTATGTGGGAGGGCTTGAAGGGAGGAAAGGAAAGATGGAAATGATGTAAGTATATTAAAATCTCAGGAATAAATTTTTAAAAAGAGATAGTTGATTTTTTTGAAGGAGAAATAGATGGCAATAGTCCATTTACTGGAAGAATACTGAGACATAATTGTTCTTCTAATCACTCAAAATTATATGTTTTAAAATAGTCCCTTTATAATTTGTTTAAAAATTTTTAAGTAGCTGCATAGTTTCTAACATGTGCAAGAAAGCTTAGATGCATAACAGTTTCATAGCATGCCCCAGTGGAATTGCTGGGTGGGGGAATGGGTGTCCTTAGGTAGATGTAGATGGTGCAGAATCTGAGTGACCCTCCCATATCCCATACCCACAGTCCCGTGTGAGGGAGTCCTTCCATCTCCTCACATACTTACAGCTGTTTTGATTTTGCTCTTCTGAAGAGCCTACGAGGACGCTACCACATGGCTTAAGTTTGTGTTTCCCTGGTGGAGGTTGAATGCTTGTTTATTTGTCATCCATCTTTATTTTCTCTTCAGAAAATTGTCTGCTCACTGCCTTGTCCGTGTTCCTGTTGATTAATATTGATATATGTTTGCAGTGTAGGGCCCTAATTCTTAGAGCATGTTGACATTTGCAGCTTCCTTGGGGGCTATTTTTCTTTTACTATTTCTTCTAATTCTTAATCCAGTTCTCAGCTGAACTTATTTTCTTTGACCAAGTGTTTTCACATGGACACCCTGCTGCCAGGGTCTTACCTACAGAAGCTAACTGCTGACTTTTATTTGTCTGTGAGGCATGGTACTATTCATAGGTTTCCAACTACTGCATGGCAAGATATAAGCAAGTCAATACCAGTGAATAAAAGCATAAAATAAAAGCAGCTTGCTATCTTCTAAAAACCTGGCATCATATTGATTATTCAACTAAATTTGCTTCTTTCAAATCTGAAATAATGTAGAAAGATGCCCTCTTGAGGAATTCTTCAAGATTAATTGAAATGCATGTAACCCTGGACCAGGTCTTAAGTTGAAACATTGAAATAGAACTGGCTTATAGAATGCACTGAAAGATCCCAATTTTTCTCCTGTCATTCTTTCCACCCTGATCATTAGATCTCTCTTCCTGGTCCCTGGATATCAAACTAGGCACAAACTTTCCAGTTGCTTTCAGAGATAAAAGGATTTCTGTTCAGTGATTTAACTTGGTTTAAAGCATGAAAATGTCAAAGGTTGTTGTATGATTTACTCTTCTTGCTGCTGTAAAATTATACTTGACAAGAAGCAAATTGCGAAGAAGATTCCCTTTGGCTGACAGGCTAAGACATAGTCTTTCGTGGCCGAGAAGGTGTGGACATAGGGGCATGAGATGCTTGGCTTGCTTTTTCCTTCTTATTGAGTCCAATGCCACAGGCCATGAGATGATGCCATCACACTCAGGGTGAGCTTTTCACTGAAGCCTTTCTGGAAATTCTCATAGACATACCTAAAGGCAAGTTTCTATGTGAGTCTAACCCAACCAAATTGATGATGAAGATCAATCATCACAGTCTTCCAGGAGAAACCTTCCAATCCCAGAAGTTTTCCTCTCCCAGCTCAGTCCTAACAGAGGGTTGTAACTCAGAGATCTTCTTCGGAAAGAAGGGGGGGGTCACTGGCTTCACACATCCCATCCCAGTTATTTTTCTGATTGGAAAGGTGGAGTGGGGAAGAGAGTTAGAGCAAAAGAAGAAAGACAACAGGAAATGGGACAAGGGTGTTGTCACTTAGCTGGCGTTGTTTAAACTTGTCATTTGTAGTAGCATGCTACCAACTTCAGTTCCAAATCTCAACCATGCCAATGAAGTTCGCAAGTACTTTTCCCTGGTGGAACAGAACTGCCAAGCATTCTATCTGTTACTGTTATAATTTTTCACTTTGCTTATATAAGGGCTTGTCAGCCTAAGTGAAGACAACTCACCTTGATGACTTGCATAAAATAAACCACTAAGAAAACACAATACAAAGGAAAATTAGAAAAACAGGTGAGAACAAAGTATGATAAATCAAGCCACCATGACTCTGCCAAAAGTTTACAATGCCCTAATGACTGGAAACGAAGATGATTGAGAGGCTAGGAAAAGATTTCAGAGGGCTGGAGCGATGGCTGAGTGTCAAGAGGACATGCTGCTCTTCCTGAGGACTTGAGTTTGATTCCCAGACCCATATCAGGCAGTTTAAAACTGCCTGTAACCCCAGCTCCAGGGGGAGCTGACCCTTTGGCATTCTGTGGGTGCTTGCATTCTTGTGCACATACCCTCCCATACACATAACTAATAATAAAAAATAATTATTTAAAAATATTTCAGAATCTTTTTTAAAATTTTTTATTGGTTATTTTATTTATTTACATTTCAAATGTTATCCCTCTTCCCAGTTTCCCCTCTAAAAACCCTCTATCCTACCATCCCTACCCCCTGTTTCTATGAGGGTGCTCCCCCACCCACCCACTCACTCCTGCCTCACTGCCCTAGCATTCCCCTATGCTGGGTCATCAAGCCTTCACAGGACCTAGGGCCTTCCCTCTCACTATTACCAGATAAGGCCATCCTTATCTTCAGCAAAGAAGTTAAGATCATGTACAAGGACCAAACAGAAATGCTGAAGTGAATGAATTTACAAAACACCTCACAGTGCACCACTAACAGTTAAGAGGAAGCAGGAGGCAAATTTTGTTAGTGATGGAACATGAGGAAGAAGCTATATCATATTTTTATATCAATAAAAAAGAATAAATAATTCATAACCAGCCAGAGAATAAATAAAAACAGTAAAATTGCAGAAATGAATGACTTCCCTTAATAATAACCTTAAGTGGTAAATAGCCTCATTCACCACTAAAATGATGCAGAATAGATGACCAGATTAAAAAACTAGGTCGGTTGTTTGTTGTTTCCACAACACCAACAGAAGGAGAGGAAAAGGATGGAAGATAGTTTATCAAGCAAATTGTAGCTGAATTAAGCTGGCATAGTTGTTGTGATACTTGATAAATTACATGTCCAACCAAAATTAGTCAAAGGTGATAACAAAGGCCATTGCATAAAGAGATCAATTCTTTAAAAAGATGGCAAAATTGTAGATGTGTATGCACTGAATCTTGAGGGTGCTGATTTCATAAAACTAATAATAATGACCACAAATTGTCAAACAGATCTTGGTAGGATAATGGCTTAAGTAGTTAATTCTCATCTTTGTATAGTCCATTTAACTAATAAACCACAAACAATTCTTGTCAATTGTATCATAGATCAAATGAGTTTATTAGATATCTGTAGAGTAAGTATTCTAACCAACATATAGGAAGTACATATTCCCAGAATCCCTTGATACCTAACTGGACTATATATTAGACCACAACAAAAGTCTTCACAATTATAAAAGAATCAAGATAACATCTTAAACTTACCAGAGTATAATAGTATAAAGAAACCCCCAAATTAAAAGAAAAGAACCAAATAATTGCTAATGGAATTCAAGATTTATACATAATGAATTCAAAACCCACCTTATAAGCAAGTTGGCTTCATTCTAGAGATCAAAGTTTGCACATCTAGAGATTAAACCTATGCAAATCAGAACATGAAATATAGCACATAAGTACAATTAATGTCATATGATCATTTTGATAGAAGTCAGAAATTGGCACCTAGACCTATAATCACCACAAATCTAGATCCCTAGATGCCAGCATAAAAGTACAATCAACAACAGTTAAGGATATATGTCACCATCAGAGCCCAGCTATTGCACTATAACAAGCCATAAATAGTCTAACACAGTGGAAGCACAAGAAAATGACCTTAAAACTAACTTTATGAAGATGATAGAGGTTCTTAAAGAAATCAGAGAAAAGACAAATGAAAATGGAGGAAATGAATGAATCCCTTAAAGAAAGTGAAACCAAGAAAAAACAAATAGTTGAAGACAACAAATAAAACTGTTCAAGACATGAGAAGGGAAATAGAAACATAAAGAAAACACAAACAGAAAATTCTGGAAGTGGAAAATCTAGGTAAGTGAACAGGAACTACAGATTCAGACAGCACCAACAGAATACAAGAGATAGAAGTGAGAATCTTAGATGTTGAAGATACAATAAAAGAAATAGATATAGCAGTCAAAATAATATTACATTTAAAAACTTCCTGACACAAAACATAGAAGAAATCTGGAACACTATGAAAAGACCAAACCTAAGAATACTAGGAATAGAAGAAGAATCTCAACTCAAAGGCCCAGAAAGCATTTTCAACAAAATCATAAAAGAAGAAATTCCTAAGAAGGACATGCCTGTGAAGACATGAAAAGATTACAGAACATCAAATATATTGGACCAGAAAAGAAAAATCCCTTTGGTAGAACACCAAAGAAAGGCCTTTGCTGCATAGTAATCATAGCACTAAACATACAAGACAAAATAAAAAGTATTAACTGCAAGGGAAAAAGGCCACGTACTGTACAAAGGCAGAATTACATTCAACTCCTCAATAGAGACGCCAAAAGCCATAAGGGCATGTACAGATGGGCTGCAGACTGTAAGATACCACAGACTACTATACCCAGCAAAACTTTCTATCACTATAGATGGAGAAAATAAGATATTCCATGATAAAGTCAAATTTAAAAACTATGTATCTAAAAAATGTAGTCCTATAGAAGATACTAGAAGGAAAACTTCAAGCCAAGGAGGTTAACTATACTAATGAAAGCCCAGGAAATAGATAATTTCACACAAGTAGAACCAAAAGAAAGGACACACACGCGTGCGCGCACGCACACACACACACACACACACACACACTAAACCACCACCATCAATAGCAAAATAACTGGATTAACTATCATTAGCTATTGATATCTCTCAATATGAATAGACTCAATCCCCCAATGAAAAGTACTGACTAACAGAATGGATGCAAAAATAGAATCTATTCTTAGGCTGCACCCAAGATACTCAACATCAAATATAGACATTACCTTACAGTAAAGGGTTGGGAAAAGATTTTCCAAGCAAATGGGTTGAAGGAGCAAGCTGGTGTAGTTATTCTTTTATGTAACAAAATAGACTTCAAACCAAAATTAATCAGAAGAGATAAGGAAGGACACTTCATACTCACCAAAGGAAAAAAAGTCTACCAAGATAATCTTTACATTTTCAACATCTATGCCCCAAATGCAAGTGTACCCACATTTGTAAAAGAAACATTGCTAAAGCTTAAATCACTCACCAGCCCTCACACAAAGATAGTGGGAGTCTTCAATACCACACTCCAACCAATGAACAGGTAATCCAGACAAATACTAAACAGAGAAATAATGAAGCTAACAAATGCTATGAATCGAATGGACCTAATAGATATCTATAGATCATTTTACCAAAACACCAAAGAATATGTATTGTCAGGAGTCACCTAGGATAGGCTAAGGCCAGTAGATGGTCTTCCTGGAGGTGGCCCACCATTTTTGCATTGTCTGAGACGGGTGAACTCAATGGCAAGGAGACTTCATCTCAAGATTGATTCTTGCCTTTCCTGTCATTATTAAATTAATATATAATAATCCCTGGGCATTAGTCCATACCATTGATCAATTTTTCCTACAGATCAACATACAGATGAACTTTCATGAATTAATGCTGTTTAGATAAATTAATGATTCTATAGAATTCCTGATTTGATTAAAATAATTTTAGGAAGAAAGTTTTAAGAGATGGTCTTAGTTGCTTTGCTAGAGAGATGTAATAAAGTTAGAATCAAGAATAGAATGTGCCCATTCATTATAAATAGTAAGTAAAGGCTGCATAATAAGAAATACAATGAGATTTCATAATCACACTAAAAAGAGAAATGTACTTGGGCCAAATTCGTGTTCAAGGAAAAATATTTAGGTCCAAAGATAAAGCACAAGTGTGCACTATGATAAGGCAAGGTCAAACTGTTTCTTTGAACTTATCATGTACATATTATAATGAAACACTGCTTTGAAGTTAATATCAACATCCTTTTGTAACTCCTTTATGCAACATTTTTTCTATAATTTTCTAAAGAACTTTTTGTTTAAGAAGGTATAAAAAGGCAAGAGAAAAGAAATAAAGTTGTTGGTTGGATGGTTTGGCTTGGGGGGCTCTGCTCTACCCACCTTCATCCATCCATCCATCCATCCATTCAAATGCATATGTCTGTTTGTCTATATGTACATGTGTAGGTATGTGCATTTAAGCAGATATATATGTCTGTTTGTCTATATGTACATGTGTAGGTATGTGCATTTAACCAGATATATATGTCTGTTTATAAGTACATGTGTAGGTATATGTATGTAAGCATGCTTGCATGAATACACTTGTGGAGTGTATGAGATGGGTGGTTAGGCCAAACAAAAATGTGAATGTGATAATGTGTGAATGAGAATGTGAATGTAAATGTAAATGTGTCCATGCATATTTATTTGTGTAAAAGATCTTAATTATTTTCCTCTCTGGTTCACCAAGTGTTAACCAGTCATGCCAGTCAAGAACTTCAGGCTGCCTGACCAGAAAAGGGAGAATTAGCAATAAATTCTTTACCTAATCTCCCCTGTGCTAGCAACAACTTGTCAAAAGATCCAGAGGCCTGCCACTTCTGGCCTCATAGTAACTTACAAGTCAAGATAGGCATAGTTATCATAGAAAGCAACCCTACTCTTTTGCAAGACTAAGTCTTGCCCCTGGCTATGCTCTTCCTCCTTGGCTACTTCAGAGAGGACACACCTCTGGGCTAGGCTCCTGACAATAAACCTTCTCAGCACATTATGGAACTTTTTCCAAAACTGAATACATATTCAGTCACAAAGCAAATCTCAACAGATACAAGAAAATTGAAATAACTTCCTTCATCATATGAGACCATCATGGATTAAAGCTGGATTTCAACAACAGAAATAGCAGAAATTCTACAAACTCATGGAAACTGAAGAATTCTCTACTGAATGACTATGAGTCAAGGCAGAAATAAAGACTTCTTAAAATTCAATGAAAATAAATACCCAACAGACCCAAACTTATGGGTCACAATGAAGTGGTGCAAATAGGTAAGTTCACAGCACTAAGTGCCTTCATATAGAATAAAGAAATCGGAGAGATTTCATACTAGCAACTTAACAGCACACCTGAAAGCTGTAGAACAAAAAGAAGATAAACAGCTTTTGGGGATTGGTTCTAATGGTTTGTCTAAATTTGGCTCCCCAAACTCATGCTTCCAGATACTGAGGGTTCCTGACTGACTTTGATTGGTGATAATGAATTGCCATACAGCCAATGGCTGGACAGAGAGATGGAGGCAGGATTTTTAGATCAGGTGGGCAAGGGACCAAGGGGGAAGAAGAACAGACAGAATTGCCCTGACAGGCTACTCCCCAAATTGGATTTGCGAAACCAAAGATAAAGAAATAGATTTAGAGAATGTTAACTCAGGAATACTGGAGGGGAGTGTCTGCTAGCCACAGGGAGTTGGAGAAGTGCACAGCCACTGAGCTAGTTAGACATATTAAAAATTAAGCTGACATGTATGTGTGTGTGTGTGTGTGTGTGTGTGTGTGTGTGTGTGTGTCTTTCACTTGTGAATCCAGAGAGCTTCGGTGGGTACAGAGCATGTGCACAGACCACTGGGAGCATAGAGAGGATTAACAATTCACCACTACAAACACCTAAGAGGGCTATATGGCAGGAAATAAACTGAGGACAAAAATAAATAAATTAGAAACAAAGAGAACAATACAAAGAATCAATGAAACAAAGAGTTAGAAACAAGATAGACAAACTTTTATTTTTTTTTTTATTGGAAAAGGAAGTAAAAACATTTTATGATTAAATTGAAGATTTACAGGAAAATATTTCTGACAAAATTGAAAAAATATAAAGAAAAAAAGTTAAAATTGTCAATTTTCACAGAAAAATAAAGAGTAAAATGGTAGACATAAAAGAACATTGCTAAATTAATTGAAAAAGGAAGTAGAAATATTTTATGATAGAACTGAAGATTTACATGGAAAATATTTCTGATAAAATTGAAGAAATATATAGAAAAACATGTTAAAATTAAAGATTTTCATGGAAAATTATACAGATAAGATGGTAGGCATAAAAATATTTCAAAGTTGATTGACCGTGGAATTGTAAGATTTTCTGACAAAATTGAAGATTTACATGGAAAATATTTCTGATAAAATTGAAGAAATATATAGAAAACATGTTAAAATTGAAGATTATCATGGAAAATAATACAGATAAAATGGTAGATATAAAAACAGTAATAAATTAATTGGAAGAGGAATTACAAACATTTTTGATAAAATTGAAGATTTACATGAAAAATACTTCTGTTAGTCTATGCCTTTTTTTTAAAGCTTTAAATATTATTTTTTAATTTTATTTTCTAAGTTTATGCCTTTTTATTGGGGAATTGAGTCCATTGATGTGAAGAGATAATAAGGAATAGTGATTGCTGCTTCCTGCTATTTTCGATGTTATTTTTGTTTTTGTGGTTACTTTCTTTTGGGTTTATAGGAAGAAGATTACTTTCTTGCTTTTTCTAGGGTGTAGTTTCCCTCCTTGTATTGGGGTTTTCTATCTATTATCCTTTGCAGGGCTGGATTTGTGGAAAGATATTGTGTAAGTTTGGTTTTATCATGGAATATCCAGGGTTCTCCATCTATGGTAATTGAGAGTTTTGCTGGGTATAGTAGCCTGGGCTGCCATTTGTGTTCTCTTAGGGTCTGTATGAGATCTTCCCAGGATCTTCTACCTTTCATTGTCTCCAGTGAGAAGTGTGGTGTAAATCTGATAGGTCTGCCTTAAAGTTACTTGACCTTTTTCCCTTACTGCTTTTAATATACTTTCTTTGTTTAGTGCATTTGGTGTTTTGATTATTATGTGCTGGGAGGACTTTCTGGTCTGGTCCAGTCTGTTTGGAGTTCTGTAGGCTTCTTGTATGTTCATGGGCATCTTTTTCTTTAGGTTAGGGAAGTTTTCTTCTATAATTTTGTTGAAAATATTTACTGGCCCTTTAAGTTGTAAATTTTCACCCTCTTCTATACCTATAATCCTTAGGTTTGGTCTTCTCACTGTGTCCTGGATTTCCTGGATGTTTTGGGTTAAAAGCCTTTTGCATTTTGCATTTTCTTTGTTGAGTCAATGCTTTCTATGGTATCTTCAGCACCTGAGATCCTTTCTTCTATCTCTTCTATTCCTATCTCTGGCTGGAGCTTGTCCCTCTTGTGGGCCTGTGTAACTGCCCGTAGTTACATCAAACGGGTTACCTGGAAGGGAAGCTGGAGATGTATGTGAAGGCGGCAAGAAAAGAACAAGACCAAGACAACAGCTGCTGTTCAAAGTCTCAAGGCTTAATGGAGGACTCAGAATATTAAAGTTTCAGGCAAGACCCTTCCCCAAAATTCCAGGGTGTGTTCAGGGGAACTGGTCAGACTGTTCACTCGGCATTGGCCCCACTGCTCAGGCAGCTGGGTGGGTCCCGCTTAATTCAGGAATTTGTAGATCTGGAAGAACAAGGAACTTCACCTTGGTCTGAGCTCTCTACCCTAGGTGGAGGGGATTATGGCCAACACAGGAATTCCTGCTCAAAGACTGGGAGAGGAACTTCACCTTGGTCAATGTTAAGTTCCTGCCAGGTGGCATGGCATCCCAATAACACTGTAAGCCTGTGTCTGCACTCCTGGGAGACCAACTCTCTTCTGGCAGGGTCTGTGCACAGAAGGCCATGGAGCTGCCTGGCTCCCTGGTGCAAAAGGCGACCAGAAGACTCCTGTCTCAGCAACTCCACTGATTGTTGCCCCAGTGTGCTCCTAGCTGTTCCCCTCCAGAGAGAAAGTGGAGGTCTCACCTCTGTGCTCAGAAGTGAAAGCGCTGCTAGAGATATCTCCTGCAGTGCCATGCACTGAAGGGTGTGGAGCTGCCTAGCTCCTTGGTGCAAAATCAGACAAAATCTCTTAGATCTAAACTATCTGAAAGACAGAACATTCAAATAACAAAATTAGGAACAAAAAGGGAGCATACTAATAGACAACAAAAAAAGCCAAAGATTCATTCATATTTTAAAGACCTATACTCTATAAAATCAGAAAATGTAAAAGAAATAGTTTTCTCAGTAGATACCACTTACCAATGTTAAATAAAGATTAGATAGACAATTTTAATAGTTCTCATACCCTTATGGAGATAGAAACATTCATTAGAAGTCTCTGAACTGATAAAAGTCCTGGGATAAGTGGATTTAGTGCAGAATTCTACCAGATTTTCAAAGAAGAGCTAATGCCAACAGTCCTCAAATTATTCCACAAAATAGAAATATAACAAACATTGCCAAATTCTTTTATGAGGCCATAGTCACCCTTGTAGATGTTGTTTTATTTCCTCAGTTAAAGTGATAAGACTAGAGTTCATCCAAGCTGTGCAACCACACAGCTTGTGCTGAGTCTAGAGCATTTCTAATTATACCTAGGCCTAGACCTGGATGTTTCTAGCTTCAATACAAGCTCATCTTCCAAGATAACTGATTCAAACTGCCTTCTCTTGGCTTCTGTCTGAATTGCTCTACTTGGCCTTAAACTAACCCTGGCAATCTGTTCTAATCTTTTGGCTCCTTCTCATTCTCTGATTTATTTTGTTTTCACCTGCAACTTATCTCTGTAAAACTGTCCTGGTAAAGCTGCCTCCTATTCGTCCTCCTTGTCCTTCTCCTTCTTTCCCCCAACCCCTTTCTCTCTGAGATGTTCTCTTAAGTTGCCTCTCTTTCCTGTCTGTCCTCAAGAGAGTTGGGCGTATCCTATCTCTGACTCATTCTGTCAAATCTTTCTCTGATTCCTCATTTTGTCTGTCCCTAAGTTAGACATTACTTTCAAGAATAGGAGATCTTTCCATCTTCTGACATCTTCAATGTTTTTCTTCCATGTCTTGAAATTTTTATCATACAAGTCTTTTACTTGTTTGGTTATAATTAACCCAAGATATTATTTGAGTTTCTTGCGAAAGGTATTAATTTCTTGAATTCTCTCTCAGTCTATTTGTCATTTGCATATATAAAGGCCCCTGCTTTTGTGAGTTAATTTTCTGTTTTGCTACTTTAAAGAAATTTTATTGGATTTTTGCAGCAGGGAACTAGGCAGCTCCACAGCTTTCTGCGCTTAGCCCACCAGAAGAGAATGATCTCCCAGCAGCGATTTCACTTCTGATGCAGAGGTGAGTTCTCCACCTTTTCTCTGGAGGGATACAGCTAGGAGCGCACAGGGCATACGATCAGTGGAGCAGCTGGGACAGGAGTCTTCCCTTCCAGCTGCCATCTGCAGCAGGGAACCAGGAAGCTCCAAAGCCTTCTGTGCTTAGCCCACCAGGAGAGAGTGATCTCCCAGCAGCGATTTCACTTCTGAGTGCGGAGGTGAGATCTCCACCTTCTCTCTGGAGGGGTACAGCTAGGAGAGCACAAGGCATAAGATCATTGGAGCAGCTGGGACAGGAGTCTTCCCTTCCGGCCACCATTTGCAGCAGGGAACCAGATAGCTCCACAGCCTTCTGTGCACAGACCCTGCCAGAAGAGAGTTGGTCTCCCAGGAGTACAGACACAGGTTTACAGGCCAATAGGAGAGGCAAGCTCCAGCCAGAGAAAACAAGACCAACTAACACCAGAAATAACCAGATGGCGAAAGGCAAGCACAAGAACCCTACCAACAGAAACCAAGGCTACTTGGCAACATCAGAGCCCAGTTCTCCCACCACAGCAAATCCCGGATACCCCAACAAACTGGAAAAGCAAGAGTTGAATTTAAAGTCTCTTCTCACAATGCTGTTAGAGGACATCAAGAAGGACATAAATAGCTCCCTTAAAGAAATACAGGGTAGCATGGGTGAACAGGTAGAGGCCCTTAAAGAGGAAACACAAAAATCCCTGAAAGAATTATAGGAGAACACAAACAAACAAGGGAAGGAATTGAACAAAACCATCCAGGACCTAAAAATGGAAGTAGAAGCAATAAAGAAATCACAAAGTGAGACATCTCTGGAGATAGAAAATCTTGGAAAGAATTCAGGAGTCATAGATGCAAGCATCAACAACAGAATACAAGAGATAGAAGAAAGAATCTCAGGGGCTGAAGATAACATAGAAAACATTGACTATACAGTCAAAGAAAATGCAAAATGCATAAAACTTGTAACCCAAAACATCCAGGAAATCCAGGGCACAATGAAAAGACCAAACCTAAGGATTATAGGTATAGAAGAGAGTGAAGATTTCCAACTTAAAGGGCCAGTAAATATCTTCAACAAAATTATAGAAGAAAACTTTCCTAACCTAACGAAAGAGATGTCCATGAACATACAAGAAGCCTACAGAATTCCAAACAGACTGGACCTGACCAGAAAGTCCTCCTGGCACATAATAATCAAAACACCAAATGCACTAAACAAAGAAAGAATATTAAAAGCAGTAAAAGAAAAAGGTCAAGTAACCTATAAAGACAGGCCTATTAGAATTACACCAGACTTCTCACCTGAGACGATGAAAGTCAGATCTTGGGCAGATCTCATACAGACCCTAAGAGAACACAAATGGCAGCCCAAACTACTATACCCAGCAAAACTCTCAATTACCATAGATAGAGAACCCTGGATATTCCATGATAAAACCAAATTTACACAATATCTTTCCACAAATCCAGCCCTACAAAGGGTAATAGATGGAAAACACCAACATGAGGAGGGAAACTATATCCTAGAAAAAGCAAGAAAGTAATCTTTTTCCAATAAACCCAAAAGAAAGTAACCACACAAACATAAAAAGAACATCAAAAATAACAGTAAGCAACAATCAGTATTCCTTAGTATCTTATAACGTCAATAGACTCAATTCCCCAACAAAAAACATAGCCTAACAAAGATATTTTTCATGTGGATCTTTGATTTTATCAGAAAATGTTTGTGACTCCTCTTTCAATTTAGTAATGCTTTTTGTGTCTACCATTTTGACTGTATTATTTTCCATGGTAATCTTTAATTTTAACATTTGTTCTGTGTATTTCTTCCATTTTGTCGGAGATGTTTTTCATGTAGATCTTCGGTTTCATCAGGGGTGGGGGGTGTTTGTAGTTCCACTTTCGATCAATTTAGGAATGTTTTTGTGCCTACCATTTTGTCTGTATAGTTGTCCATGACAATCTTCAATTTTAACGTTTTTCTGTATTTTTCTTCAATTTTATCAGAAGTATTTTCCATGTGGATCTTCAGTTGTATCAGACAATGTCTATAATTTTACTTTCAATCAAATTAGGAACATTTTTATACCTTCCATTTTATCTGTATAATTTTCCATGTAATAGTAAGTTTTAACATGTTTTTCTATATATTTCTTGAATTTTTTCAGGAATATTTTCCTTGTAGATCGTCAATTTTATCAGAAAGTGTTTATAATTCCACTTTCAAAAAACATAGGAATATTTTTATGCCTACCATTTTATCTGTATAATTTTTCCATGAAATAATCTTAACATGTTTTTTATATATTTCTTCAATTTTATCAGAGATATTTTCCATGTAAATCTTCAGTTTATCAGAAAATGTTTATAATTTCACTTTCAATCAACTTAGAAATATTTTTATGCCTACAATTTTATCTGTATAATTTTCCATGATAATCTTCAATTTTAATGTTTTTCCATATATTTTTTCAATTTTATCAGAAATATTTTCCATGTAAATCTTTAATTTTATCAGAAAATGTTTATAATTCTACTTTCAATCAACTTAGGAATATTCTAATTCCTACCAATTTATCTGTATATATTTCTTCAGTTTTATCAGAGATATTTTCCATGTAAATCTTCAATTTTATCAGTAAATGTTTTTATTTATACTTTCAATCAATTTAGGAATATTTTTATGCCTACCATCTTATCTGTATAATTTTTCATGAAATAGTCAGTTTTATCCTGTTTTTCTATATATTTCTTGAGTTTTATCAGAAATATTTTCCTTGTAGATTTTCAATTTTATCAGAAAATGTTTATAATTCCACTTTCCATCAACTTAGGAATATTTTTATGCCTACCATTTTATCTGTATAATTTTTCCATGAAATAGTCAATCTTAACGTGTTTTTCTATATATTTCTTCAATTTTTCAGAGATATTTTCCATGTATATTTACATAATGGAATACTACTTAGCAATTAAAAACAATGAATTCATGAAATTCTTAGGTAAACGGGGAACAAGGGGAGGGAAGAGGGCTTATGGGACTTTCGGGGAAGGGGGGGGAACCGGGAAAGGGGAAGTCATTTGGAATGTAAATAAAGAATATAGAAAATAAAAATAAAAATTAAAAAAAAATTTATTGGTTCTTTGTGAATTTCACATCATGTATGCCATTCTCACTCATCTCCCTCTCCACTCTACCTGCCTTTCACTTTTGCAACCTACCTGTCAATAGAGAGAAAAAAAATCTTGTTGTGGAAGTTGTAGTACGTCACGTTGTGTCCCATAGTATACCCTTTTGCCCATACTTCTTTGCTTGAAAATGTTCATTGTGATGACCCATTGGTTTGGTTTGCGACTTCTGGCTTCTGCTACTTTATCAATACTGGAACCTCACTGGGACTCATCTCAGATATCCTGTTGCCCTGTGTCATGGAGGTCCTGTAGTTTTGGATCAGTAGGACTGGCCCCTTCATGCACTCCAGCAGTTCAGCAATGAGATAGATAATTGGGTGGACCAACTCAAAGCCCTGGATCTGGCCTTGAGAGGTACCTGAGCTGGTCATCCAGCCTGCTCTCTTACTCTCATGCTCCTGGCGTCAGCTCACCATCATTCCCATTACAATCAGGATCAGTTCTACGTTCCTGCCCAGGCGAGGTACAGGGCTTGAACTTCTAAGTGTTAGAACCAAGTGAGGAATAGGGAAAGCTCTCCTGCTCTCATGACTCCAAGACAAGCTCCACCACTTGCCGTAGTCCATGCTGCTGCATAGCAGAAATAGACAAGATGCAGGGTCAGTTCTCCCTCTCTCACTCTCTGAGACAACTCACCTGTCCTGCAGCTCTACTTTGCTGCCCAGGTAAGATGCAGGGCCTACTCTCCTGAGGGCTACAGCAAGTGAAGGATAGGTCCAGCTCTTCCACTCTGATGACCTCATGGCTAGCTCTTCTGCTTGCTGTAGGTGAGCAAGAGGAGCCATATGTCCCCCATTCATGTCACGTAATGACAGACAAGTGGCAATGCCAATTCTCTGGGTGTTGGGGTCATCTCAGGAGTGGTCTCAGGTGCATTATGACACTGGGTAGGAGTCATCTTGGGCATAGTCTGTCTCAACAGGCCTTCACAATACTGGACTGGTAGTCATCTCAGGCTAGCTCTCTATCCAGGCCCCATAGTGCTGGTCTGTTGGTTGTCTGAGTCTGGCTCTTTGCGCACGTGACTGCCTGATTGGCTCCTTGTGAGGTCATCTGTCTCAGCCTCACAACTAGCCTGCCTGTGGTCCCAGACAGGGTTCTTCTAGTCTCTGTTTTACTCCTCCTCATCCTGGGAGTCTATCTGGGCCTGCTTGGCTCAGGAATGGTGCTCCTCTCAACCTTGTGGTCTTTCAGAGAGTGTTAGGCTACTAATCATTCAGATATTCGTTGGTCAGAACACGGATCATAGACATAGCCTCTCTTCTCTCTGCCATCTACTGACCAACATGTAACACAGCAGCCATACCTGGTATCTTGCTATTTGGCTAAACTTGTTTATCAGCTGTAGGAATTTCTTGGAATTTTTAGTGCCAGTATGTGTGCTATCAGAATTTGCAAATAAAGATACTATGACCTCTTGATCTCCTTCAGTTTTCTCATTACTAAGACTTCAAGTACTATATTGAGTAGATATGGAGAAAGTGGATAACCTTGTCTTGTTACTGATTTTAGTGGATTTTGTTTTAGTCTCTCTCCATTTAAGTTGATGTTGGCTATGGCTTGCTGTAAACTGCCTTTATTCTGTTTAGATCTATCTCCTGTATCCCTGATATCTCCATGGCATTGATCATGAAGGGTGTTGGATTTTGTCAAAGGCCTTCCTCCATTTAGTGAGATGATCATGTTTTTTTTGACTTTCAATATGTTTATTTGGTGGATTATATTTATCATTTTACATATGTTGAGCATCCCTGTATTTCTAGGTTTATGCCTACATGTACATGGTAGATGGTGTTTGTGATATGTTCATGGATTTTGTTTGCAAGTATTTTTCTGAGAATTTTTGCATCTATGTTCATAAGGAAAATTGCTCTGTAGTTGTTTTCCTAAGTTGTGTCTTTATATAGTTTGAATATCAGGGTAGCTCTGGCTTCATAAAACAAATTGGGCAATGTTCCTTCTGTTCCTATTTTGTGGACTAATTTGAGGAGCATTTATGTTTGTTAACTATTCTTTGAAAGTCTGTTAGAATTCTGCACTAAAACCATCTTGCTCTGGGGTTTTTGTTTGAGACTTTAAAAATATTTTAAAATTATATATATATATATATATAATATAAAATATATTCTTTGTTTTACCATAAAGGTCCTTTGCATATATATTCTTACTTGAGTTAAATGCTTTTATTGGATTTCTGAGTGTGAAAAATGAGTGATTCTCTGTGCCTATATCTGTTTCTTTTGTCTTTTCTTGGGCTATTTTCCTTCTGCTTATTTGTTTGTTTTGTTCTATTCTTATGTTTTAGATTCTGTTTCTTTTTATTTTATATTATTTTATTTTATTATTATAACTTAGACACCTGTTTATTTTCTAATGAGAGACTGAAATGAGGTGGATCCAGATGACAAGCATAGAGGGAAGGGAAATCATAATCAGGATAAAATATAGGAGAAAAAAATCTATTTTCAACAAAGGGAAACAAAATGAAACAACACAAAACCTACCCTCAAACAAAACAAAGTAACAACAACAATAACAGCAACAAACATAAGTTAAAAAAAAAATCCTTAGGAGATACCTTGCACTATGTGTATAATACCTATTCCAGAAGCTAAAAGTTACCTTTTTTTAAAAAGATTTATTTATTTATTATATGTGAGTACAGACACACCAGTAGAGGGCATCAGATCTCATTACGGGTAGTTGTGTGTCACCATGTGGCTGCTGGGATTTGAACTCAGGACCTTCAGAAGAGCAGTTGGTGTTCTTAACTGCTGAACCACCTCTCCAGTCCTAAAAGTTACCTTTTATTTACATTTTTGATATTTATTTTTTAAATTTTTATTCAGTAAAATTAAATAGCATTGCCTGACTTTTGTATTTTATGACATTTACCCATAATATATGGTAAGATATATGAATTTTAGCAGTTATTGTTGTAATTACTTATTGTACTAACCATTATATGTGTGGATCCATATAACATCCAATGCAATCATGACTCTATAACCATAACAAGGGAGTCAAAATTCAGTCAAGCCATTATTCCATAGGTTAGAAAAAGGTTCATTTATTTCTAATTTTTTAGTTAACTCATGGTATAAAACAGTCCTTGAAGATCATTTGTAATTGTCCCATTAAGACTTTCATATGAAATAGTTTACCAAGCATAAAAAAAATAAAATAAAATATGTGAGCTTTCACATACTTCTTGCATACAAAAAGTCACATATTTTAAGTTACCAGATGCTTTTTGGGGGGGAATTTTTTTTCCTCCTCCTTGGAAAGATACTCTTCTGAGTGCCACTTGTTTCGTAAGGAGACAATCTTATAAGGTGATATTTAAATATTAATTGACTCAGGTATCTTTTGTTTTGATCTTTTTTTTTTTTTAGTGGAATATATTTTTGTATTTGGTAAAGTAAGTGCATGTTATGGACAACTTGAAGTCTTACAAGTGAGCATGCCCACAGGACAGTCCCTGTGATACTGACCACTTCCAGCACCCCAATAGATCTCTTATTTCTCTACCACTTCTTAATCCCCCAATGGTACCACCATTCATATCCGTATTCAAATAGATTAGGTTTGCCTGTTTTAGAACTCCACATAAATGGAATCGCATAATGTGCTCTTTATAAACATCTGGGCTTCTTTCACTTAGCATCTGTGTGAAATTTATTCACGATGCAGGCTCTATCACTGTAGAGGAATTTCCCTTAATTATCTGATTGACTAATAATGATGAAAAATAACCAATCACTGGATGAAAACGAGGAGGTGGGTTTTCTGGGCAAGACAGGAGGAGAAGGGGAGGAGTTGAGTTGGAGGATATAGTGGACAGAGGAGGACAGGGGGAGAGAAGCTGGAAGGAAGATGGCGCAGAAGCACATGGCCTGGAGAAAATGCAAGTAGCAGGGATATCTTAGCTGGGGAAGAAAGTAGTGTAGAGGCATATCTGCCCAATATAGGCATGCAGTTTATAAATATATAATTGAGTTGCATTTTTCTTGCATGGGCTTATTGGGGTTGGAAATTTGTTGCAGCATATCACTAGGTTCACTTTTTTGAAATTGTATGTATTCCAATGAACAGATATACCATAGTCCCTCCAATAAGTCATTTCCATTTGAAGACCAGGACTCCCATATGTATGTGAATATAAGCAGTTATTGCTTGTGGGAGTGTACCTAGGAGCAGTATTACTGGAGCATAAACTAACTTGCATATTTAGCTTTAGAAATATCACCTAATAGATCAATTATACCTCAATGAGCGATGCATTAGTGTCTTCCTCAAATCTTTATTTGTCTTTAAAATTAGGACATCTGATACTGCCAGTTTGATGTTAATGAATTTCTCTTAAAAACCTCTGAATAGATGGGCCACCCACCTATCTCAAAAAAATATTAATCCCGAATTGCTCTGTGAAAAGGAAAAACAGGGACAAAGAGTGGCGCAAAGACTGAAGGGAAGGCTATCCAGAGACTGCCCCACCTTGGGATCCACCCTATCTACAGAAACCAAACCCAGACACTATTGCTGATGCCAGAAAGAGCTTGCTGACAGGAGCCTGATATAGCTGTCTCCCGGGAGGCTCTGCCAGAGCCTGACCAACACAGATGTGGATGCTTGTACCCAACCATTGGCCTGAGCCTGGGGACCCCAATTGTGGAGTTAAGGGAAGGACTAAAGGAGCTGAAGGGGTTTGCAACCCCATAGGAAGAACAACAATATCCACCAACCAGCCACCCCCCTCCCCCCGGCAAAGTTCCCAGAGGCTAAATCACCAAAGAATACATATGGAGGGACCCATGACTCCAGATGCATATGCAGCAGAGGATTGCCTTATTTGGCATCAATGAGAGGGGAGCCCCTTGGTCCTGTGGAAGTTTGATGCCCAAGCATAAGGGGATGCTAGGGCCCTGATGCAGAAGTGTGTGGGCGGGTGGGTAGGGGAAGCACCCTTATAGGGGCAGGGGGAGGGGGAGGGAATAGAGAGTTTGAGGAGGGAAAACTGGGAAGGGGGATAACATTTGAAATGTAAATAAATAAATCAGCCAATTAAAAACAAACAGGACAAAACAAAAACCCTCTGAGTAGTAAGCTCTGTGGAATGAGAAGCTTTCCTCATGGCTCCTTCAGATGTTAACGTGGTTGGCTGCTTGTGGATTGGAGAGTGGGATTCAGTTGAAAGGTCTCCAACATACAGGATGACTGTGGAGTTCATAGGTTTCTTCCCTCAAACATCTTCCAGTAAATTTCACATCTGTTTAAGTTAGCTCAAGGTGGGTTTCTGAGAGCAGCAGCTAAGAAAATTCAGCCTTAAAGAGACTTTGGGCTGGGAAGGATATTTGAAAGGCTCTCCCAGGCTTTCTAATATATCAAAGTTCATAAGAATGAGTGAACATTTTACTTCATCAACCGCTTAGTGTAACACTTTCCATTTCTCTGCCTTCTAATTATGACATGGGGCGTGGTGTTTGCCTCACACATTGCACAGGTTGCCCAAGGTGTTGCTGAAGCAGGGTTTTCATTTTTTTTTTTTTTTTTTTGGTTTTTTAGAGACAGGGTTTCTCTGTGTAGCCCTGGCTGTCCTGGAACTCACTCTGTAGAGCAGGCTGGCCTCGAACTCAGAAATCCTCCTGCCTCTGCCTCCCAAGTGCTGGGATTAAAGGCGTGCGCCACCACCGCCCGGCAGGGTTTTCATTTTTAATTAAACTTTTTATTGATTATTATTATTAAAGTGTGTGTGTGTATGCATATGTGTGTACATGTACGCATGTATGTAAAATATGGGTGCACATGTGTAGAGGCCTTAGAACAGCTATCAGGGTTTGGTTCTGTCTTCCAAGGGATCCAACTGAGGTTGTTATGTTTGGACAGTGTCTTAGTCAGGGTTTCTATTCCTGGACAAAACATCATGACCAAGAAGCAAGGTGGGGAGGAAAGGGTTTATTCAGCTTACACTTTCCACATTGCTGTTCATTACTAAAGGAAGTCAGGACTGGAACTCAAGCAGGTCAGGAAGCAGGAGCTGATGCGGAGGCCATGGAGGGATGTTACTTACTGGCTTGCTTCCCCTGGCTTGCTCAGTTTGCTTTCTTATAGAACCCAAGGCTACCATCCCAGAGATGGCACCGTCCACAATGGGCCCTCCACCCTTGATCACTAATTGAGAAAATGCTTTACAGCTGCATCCATGAAGGCATTTCCTCACCTGAAGCTCCTTTCTCTGTGATAACTCCAGCCTGTGTCAAGTTAACACAAAACCAGCCAGTACAGACGGGAAGCACTTTTACCCACTAAACCATTTCATTGGCCCTTGGTAGGGTTTTATAAACCTGCCTGGAATCCCATGTCTGAAATCTTTGTGTCTCACCAAACCAGAGTTCATATTAAAGGGAGGTGAATATTTTTAGCAAAACAGCGTCATATCTTGCCTCTTGGAGGCAGGGTGTGTATTTGTGTGCAACAGGGTGAATAACGGTTGCTATAAATGTACAGTTCCAGAATCTACACAGAACAGTGTTTTTCTACCTTGTGGGTCTCGAGCCTTTGGGAGTCAAAGGACTCTTTTGCAGGGGTCACCTGTGAAATATCAGATATCATGCATATCAGATACTTACACCATGATTCTTAACAGTAGCAGCATTACAGTTATAAAGTAGCAATGAGCAGATTTTATGGTTGGCAACACCACAACATGAGGAACTGTACTAAAGGGTCACAGCATTAGCAAGATTGAGATCCACTCACCTAGAACATCTTATGATTTGGATCTGAAGAGGGAGAGGATCCAGGTTAGAGCTGCGTAAACGCTCCCAGCACGAGGGCTGTGTGTTGCTGGCATCATTTTCAATCTATGTTTCTCCTGCACATATCTCAATAACCAGGATCACTGGAACAAAAAATTAACTTGGCAATCATCCCTCAAGTCATGCTCTGATTTTAAACGATAACTGAATTTCTGTCAAGCTGTTTCCCACAACCAGTCATAGTCTGTGTGTTCTTTTCCAGTTACTTGAAAAAAAAATTCAGTTATTTGTTAGAAAAAAAAAAAACAAGAAAATTTTCTCTTCATTCATTGCTTCTTGAACAGTTTTTAATTCCGTAAATGTTTGGTCTCACTGGCTGTATTGCAATTGCTACCACTGTTAAGATCGCAGATGACTGGGACTGTCTGTTTTTTTTTTTCTCAGTATTACATTGCACAATGTGGCTAAGGTTGAGCTCACCTCAGAGATATTAAGTAAGTAAATTCACCTATGTAAGTTTATATCTGCATGAAAACCAGGTCTCTCAGTGTTCAAGGGTCCTCTTTTAGCTTTTGACACTGAACCATGCAAGGGAGAGAGTGTTCTGGGTATTGTTATTCTATCCTCCCCAGGTTTCTGAGATAGCACAGTGAAACACTCCTGTCCTTCCATTGTCCCAGCTGTTCTCACCTCAGCCAACACTGCATGCATCTTTTGTAGGTCCTCACTGATGTAGGATAACTGGTTTTCCCCTTAGGGTGCTCCTCCAGTTTTACTGCATAACAAGGTTACTTCTGGGCCAAACTACTTCAAACCATGTATGATGATGAGCTGACATCACTGAAGATGTGTTACGGCACAGTGAATTATAAATAGACAATATTACAGTGGCTCCCTGTTCCCTAGAGTCAAGTGGCCTCTCATTAGTCAGTTTGTTTATAAATGTAGAACAGACCCATCGAGGGTCGTGCAGGGACCTGGGACTGGGCATCTGAGCAGCTGTCATCCCCTGACCTCAGAAGAACTCAGGGAGGGACATGTTTTAGACACCTGGGAGGGAGAGAGTTATGGAGCTGGCTGTCTGAGTCAGGCTGGCTCACACTGAGGAAAGAG
Source organism: Tokudaia tokunoshimensis (assembly GCA_036184795.1). Lineage (NCBI taxonomy): Eukaryota > Metazoa > Chordata > Mammalia > Rodentia > Muridae > Tokudaia > Tokudaia tokunoshimensis. The sequence continues at coordinate 154,643,779 of BTHU01000001.1, read as the reverse complement.
GGGTGTTAGCGTTTGGGACTCCTCTTCTTCTTCCTCTGTCTCCTGCCAGGTCTGCTCTCCAGACTCATTCTGAAGCTGGAGGACATGGGGGGTTTGTAGGTCAGCCTCTCAAGGAGAGGTGGGCATGGAGTGACAAGTGAAGGCACTAAGAAGGAAAAAAGTCATGCTGATAAAACTGGAGGCGATGTACTTTTATCATTTGGAATTTTTATTTTGAATGTATTGAAAGACCATTGTTAAACAGATAAGAATTCAATTATTTTTTCTTATCAGACGGTACCTTCCTGGATTAAAAATGATCTTACATTTCAGTGCTAAACAATGGTGTAATCTTTTATAAAACTTCGGCAGATTCTCCGCAACCCCTGCTAGCAAAAAATGACTCTAATGCAATTTTTAGAACCTTACTCATTCCACATTAAAAGGGGAAGCCTGATTTCTTCCCTCATGGATATCAGGGTGTCTGGGGTTTGCCTGTAAGCAAAAGAAGGCAGCAGGAGGGTGCTGCACAGCTTCTGAAGACAGATCAGAGGTGAGGATGATGCTGGCAGCTGGCTTGCTGGGAAGCATGTCAGAGCCCGGGAGCCTCCACGACAACATTCTCAGGCCCTGTGACCGCCAGGCTGGCTGGACTCCCGGAGAGTCACATGGAAAAGCCCTGAGACCCGCATGGAAGATCAGACCGTTTCCAGCCTCTCCTCTTTCCTCCAACTTCCTGTTTGTCTGTTGTCAGCTACTGTGGGACAAGGGAATGGGATCTTAAGAGATTTCCTTTTAGGAATCTCATCGAGACTCACAGATACAGAGGATAAATGGTCGCTGTCATTTATTTAAGCCGTGGAGGTTTGAGGTGATTCATTACACAAAATAATCAAAGCAATTTTAAATGTCAGTTCGATTCCACAAGTGTCCCCCAAACACATATAATTCACTGATGTGACACAGCAAGGATAACCTGAACACATCTGCAAGTGGCCAGTGGTCTCCTGCGCAGCAACCATAGGAGGTACTGCCAATTTTAAGATCTGCGCTAAGGAAAGATAATGAAGGAAAACAAACTGTAGCGCTTAGGATTGATGGAATGTGGCCGCGCATGCGCAGTAGGAGAGACAAAGAGCGTGAAAGCGTTTTAGTGATGGACATTTTCTCTTTTCAATTTTATGTGCAAAACAGTGGGTTATTTTTAAACATATTTCTTCTCCAACATATAATTGTCTTTGTGTGTGTGTGTGTGTGTGTAGAATTTCTATGTATATGAGATTGCTGGATTGAAGGAGGTTTATTTATAACTGATTCTAAAAAATCTCATTTATAATTGTGACATGGAGTGACAAAAACATCTCCCTGGAAAGCCTGTGTTTTCTTATCCTCTTCAGCAGCTTTTGACAGGGACAATTCTTCCCTCTTTGGCCATGTTCAGGTCTGGCCATTTATGTGATGAGTTTTGTGGTTTTAAAAGATTTCCTTTTCATTGCATTTGCATCTCAGCGAGGGATGAAACTGAGCCTCTTTCTACTTTTGTCAATTTGAACTTTTGTGAATTGATTCTTGATTGTCTTTTGGCCATCTTTCTTTTCATAAATGGTTTGTGGGAATACTTTGTATAATAGTAGTAATTCTTTATGCATTGTTTGTCTTGCTATTTTTTCCTGTTTTTCAAACATTATCATTGTGGTATTTTGGTTTTGTTGCCCAGAAATTGTATGTAAGTTGATTTCACTCTATAGTTTCTGGTTTTGGTGACAAAATTCTTGTTCCAATTTGTTCTGTTAAAAGCATTCACCTATATTCATGTTTTTGCATTTATTCTGAATTTTATTATACTTACAATTTATGAAATTTGACTTCTGTAATGAGGTCAGTTGTTCCATATCGTTTGATGAATAATCACACTCAGTTATTGGAAATGATACATTTATCATGTACTAAGTTCTCTTTATATTTTCATCTGTGCCTGAGATTCTTTGAAACTGTTCTGTTTTTTCCCTCCATGCTAACACAGTTCGTGCTAGCGTTTCTGTCACTGAAATACTGGGAGTTACTCTCTAAAGATGAAAGTTCACACTCTTCCTCTTTGAATGGCTTCTGTTATGTTCTTTACAGATAAATTTTAAAATCATTGTTAAATCTGAAAAAGAGGAAATGGCATAGCTGTAAAAGATCTCCCTGTGCGAGCAGGAGTACTTGCATTTGGATCTCCAGAACTCTGTAAAAAGCCAAAAGCTGTCTCATTGGTGTCTGTAACTCCTGTGCTGGAGGCAGGGGCAGGAACATTGCTGGGGCTTGGTAACTGACAGCCTAACCCTGGGGGTGGGGAGAGACCCTGTCTCAAAGGAATACTCTAGGAGTGATGGAGCAGGGCGTGGGGTGTTCTCTTCTGGGCATGTGAAACCATGTACACATGTATGCATATAACACATACATCAGATATATACACATATACACACACAATTCATGTAAATTAAAAATATTAAAATAATCCCATGGTGATTTTGTTTGGGATTTATTGTTTAAGTTCCAGAGAGCTAATTCCTTTACAAGACTACATCTACCTGACCAGAAACAAGCACCATTGTTTCATTTAGCCAATTAAGTTTTATTTCTCGGTATGCTTTTTTAAAATTTCTAGTGGTAAAAATTTTCTTTTAGTTTTTCCATCTGTCATTTTTTTTATTTAATCATTGCTATTGCAAATACCGCAATTTTGTGTCTGGTTATACTGACATGGGAAGACAGTAATTGTGTTTTCCTGCACCTTGAAGCTGATTATCTTAATGATTTTCTTAATAGTTCCAAAACTTTTCTATTTTACCCCTGGGGTTTTCAGGAAATTATAAATTGGAAAAGGTTATATAACATTTTATTGACTGGAAGTAATGATATTTTTACAGCCATACACAAATATGTATAGCTCATTTAACTTTCTTAATTGATTTGCATTGGCTTGAATGCCCAGAACAATGTTTGATGATTGCAATTGTCTTTTCTTTGGACTTTAATAGAAATATTTTCATTATTTCTCCACTAAGTGTCATGCTGGACTTAGATTTGCAAAGAAATTTTCAATAATATGCCATCATTGCTCATCCAAGTTTATTTTACAGTTTGATTTTGAGAAGCATAACAGATTTGGAATGAAACAAATGGACAGCTAAGAAGTATATTATATTAATTTATTTACTAATATGAAATTATTCTTAAGGCTTAAAATGACATTTACTCACAATCTAATATCCTCTAGGAGATTTAATCCTTCTTTCTCATACTCTGTCTGGGATTTTGGGGGTGAGGTTGATCAACTACTTTTTTAAAAGTATTTATTTATTTATTTATTCATTCATTCACTTTACAACCCAATGTCAGTCTCTTCTCTACTCCCAGTATCTCCTCACACAAGTCTTCCTCCTGACCATGATTAACTACTTTTTGTTTGATATGATTTGTATAATTCCATGTTTATAACAGGCATTTGAAATATTTCCTCTTTCTCTAAAAACTGTTCCAGGTCTTAGTGAATAACCTTATTTAGGTAAATGAATCTTATTTACTTAAAATTATTTTGCCTCTTTTTTTGACAAGTGGTTTAAAAGCCCAATCTTTTACTTACGGTTTTGCTGTCACAACAAAAGGCTTTCCATACCATGTTTTACTTACAGTTTATAGCTCATGTCTGCAATACCACCATTTGGGAGGTTACAGCAGGAGGGATTGGTATAATAATCTTTAATCAAACCTGGGCTACATAGTCAGAACCTGTTCTCAAAACAACAAAAGTTTCCAAGAGAGTCAGAAGTGGAATCTTATGGTTTCTTTCGAAAGCCAGTTGTGTGGGATTGTGTTTTGCTGGGGCAAACATATGAAGGAATGTTTTCCTGAAGCAGATACAGGTGAAAGGATGCTTTGCTAAAGCAAATGTGTGAAAGGGATGAGATGAAGGATTCTTCACTAACAACACACATGTATTGGTTCACCTTACATTGCATAGCTGAACTCCGTTTGTCATGATTCCATACAGAGTAATGCACCAAAAAACTTCCGGTGGTGCTCTGGTGGCTTCTTGCCATTTCTGCATCCTTGGGCAGATTGGCAGAGTGATGTCAGCTGATACAGACTCATGTGGAGTTTTGCTAAGACAGACTCACATGCTGAGACAAGACACATGGTGAGGCAAGACCTGTGGAGGACATTCGATGTTTGGAGGGAGGATGAATAGGACTGAAAGGACAGTGATGGAGGCTTGCATAGCTAGCTTTGCAACACATCATTGGTCTCTCGTCTTAGTCTTCATTGATCTTCACTTGGTTGAGAGAGGTATGGCATAGAGAGGCAGGCATCCTTTACCTTGGTGCTCCTAATTGCTACTGCAGACTCATGCAGATTTGGCTGAGGCCTGGCTGTTTCTGCTAGGTCACGCCACCACTGCTGATTGGTGTTTGCTATCCTGACACTACTGAACTGGACTGCTGGATAATTTCTGAAGTGCTTGCAAGTGGATTGAGCTGCCACTGCTGTTTTCTGTGAACTGAATTGCTGATTTCCTAACAATGCAGGTTGGATTTGCTCCAAAGAACAATTTCTAAACAGGTCCACTTCCCTCGTGTCCTAATAACCTTTTTTTTTTCACTACCTCTGGTGGGTGGTGGACTAGAAGGGAGATTAAAGTGTTTAAAAACTCATTAAAAAATAGGGTTTAAAAATTTAAGTTTAGGCTCCTGTGACTGAGCAGACAGGTGCAGCCAGGTTCACAGGGAATACCGGAGTGTAAGATTGCTTGGGACACGGTCCCAGGGCCCCACCTGCACCCAGGCACTGGGCAGTGCCTCCACAGCCATCTGTGCACCTATCCTGCCAGGGGACAACTGCTCTGCAGGGAGTCCCATGGTTAGAAAGAGTCCTGCATTTAGAGGTGAGGCCACCATCTTCACTCCTGTGACTGAGCAGACAGATGCAGACAGGTATGCAGGGAACACCCAAGTGTAAGATTGCTTGGGACACGGTCTGCTAGGGCCCCATCTGCACCCAAAAGCTGGGCAGCGGTGTCACAGCCGTCTGTACACCTATCCTGCTAGGAGACATCTGCTCTGTAGGAAGTCCCACAGTTAGAGATGAGGCTACAATCTTCACTCATGCAACTGAGTGGGCTGTTAGGCCAGGAACACTGAAATCATCCCAATGTAAGATCACATGGGGCTCGGTCCGCCAGGGCCCACCTGCACCCAGGTACTGGGCAGCCCCACAGTACTCTGTGCCAGGGGAAAGCCGGTTACCAATGGGTGCTGAGATAGGCTTGCAGGCACACAGGAGGCACAAGTACCAGCCAGTGACAGCAGGACCAACTAACAACAAAGATAACCAGATGGCAAAAGGTAAATATAGGGATGTTACTAACAGAAATCAAGGCACTATGTCACCATCCAAACACAATTCTCCCACAACAGCAAGTTCTGGATACCCCAACACACCAGAAAAGCAAGAATTGGAATTAAAATCACAGCTCATGATGCTGATAGAAGGCTTCAAGAAGGACATAAATAACTCCCTTAAAGAACCACAGGAAAACGCAACAAAACAGGTGAAGGAATTGAACAAAACCATCCAGGATCTAAAAATGGAGGTAGAAACAATAAAGAAATCACAAAAGGAAACAACTCTGGACATAGAAAACCTAGGAAAGAAGTCAGGAGTCATGAATCCAAGCATCAACAACAGAATACAAGAGATAGAAGAGAGAATCTCAGATGCAGAAGATACCATAGAAAGCCTTGACATAACAGTCAAAATGCAAAATGCAAAAAGCTCCTGACCCAAAACATCCCGAAAATCCAGGACAAAATGAGAAGACAAAAACCTAAGGTTTATAGGTATACAATAGAGTGAAGATTTCCAACTTAAAGGGCCAGTAAATGTCTTCAACAAAATTATAGAAGAAAACTTCCCTAACCTAAAGAGATGCCCATGAACATACAAGAAGGCTACAAAACTCCAATTAGATTTGACCAGAAAAGAAATTCCTCCCATCACATAATAATTAAAATGCCAAATGTACTAAACAAAGAAAGAATATTAAAAAGCAGTAAGGGAAAAAGGTCAAGTAACATATAAAGGTAGACCTATCAGAATTACACCAGACTTCTCACCAGAGACTATGAAAGCCAGAAGGGCTTGGGTAGATATCATACGGTCCCTAAGGGAACACAAATGCTAACCCAGACTGCTATATCCAGCAAATCTCTCAACTACCATAGATGGAGAAACCAAGACATTCCATGACAAAAACAAATTTACACAGTATCTTTCCACAAATCCAGCCCTTCAAAGGATAATGAATGGAAAGCACCCACAAAAGGAGGGAAACTACACACTAGAAAAAGCAAGAAACTAATCTTCTTTCAACAAACCCAAACGAAGGTAAACACACAAGCATAAATTGCATCAAAAATAGCAGGAAGCAACAATGACTATTCCTTAATATCTCTTAACATCAATGGACTCAATTCCCCAATAAAAAGACATAGACTAATAGACTGGATATGTAAACAGGGCCCAGCATTTTGCTTCATACAGGAAATGCATCTCAGTGTCAAAGAAAAACACTACCTCAGAGTAAAAGGCTGAAAAAACAGCTTTCCAAGCAAATGGTCCTAGGAAACAAGCCTGAGTAGCCATTCTAATATCCAATAAAATTGACTTTCAACCTAAAGTCATCAAAAAAGACACAGAAGGACACTTTATACTCATCAAAGGAAAAATCTACCAAGAAGAACTTTCAATTCTGAACATCTATGCTCCAAATGCAAGGACACCCTCATTCATAAAAGAAACTTTACTGCCGGGCAGTGGTGGCGCACGCCTTTAATCCCAGCACTTGGGAGGCAGAGGCAGGTGGATTTCTGAGTTCGAGGCCAGCCTGGTCTACAAAGTGAGTTCCAGGACAGCCAGGGCTATACAGAGAAACCCTGTCTCGAAAAACCAAAAAAAAAGAAACTTTACTAAACCTTAAAGCACTCATTGCACCTCACACAATAACTGTGGGTGACTTCAACACCCTGCTCTCCTCAATGGACAGATCAGGGAAACACAAACTAAACAGAGACATAGTGAAACTAACAGAAGTTTTGGACCAAAAGGATTTAATAGATATCTATACAACATTTCATCCTAAAAGAAAAGAATACACCTACTTCTCAGCACCTCATGGTACTTTCTCCAAAATTGACCATATAATTGGTCACAAAACAGACCTCAACAGATATAAGGGAAAAGAAGATCGAACTAACCCCATGCCTCCTATCAGATCACTATGGAATAAGGGTGGTCTTCAATAGCAACATAAACAACAAAAAAGCTTCAATAGCAGCTACACATAGAAGCTAAACAATGCTCTACTCAATGATACCTTGGTCAAGGAAGAAATAAGGAAAGAAATCAAAAACTTTTTAAAATTTAATGAAAATGAAGGCACCTCATACCCAAACTTATGGAACACAATGAAAGCAGCGCTAAGAGGAAAATTCACAGCCCTGACTGCCTCCAAAAAAGAGACTGGAGAGAGCATACACTAGTAGCTTAATGGCACATCTGAAATCTCTGGAACAGAAAGAAGCTAATACACCCAAGAGGAGGAGAAGACAGGAAATCATCAAACTCAGGACTGAAATCAACCAAGTAGAAAAAAAGAGAACTATACAAAGAATCAACAAAACCAGGAGTTGTTTTTTTGAGAAAATCAACAAGATAGATAAACCCTTAGCCAGACTAACCAGAGGGCAGAGAGACAGTATCCAAATTAACAACATCGGAAATGAAAACGGAGATATAACAACAGAAACTGAGGAAATTCAAAAAATATCATGAGATCCTACTACAAAAGCCTATACTCAACACAACTGGGAAATCTGGATGAAATGGACAATTTCCTAGACAAATACCAAAATTAAATCAGGTTCAGATAGACCATCTTAATGGTCCCATAACAAAACCCCTAACGAATAGAAGTGGTTATTGAAAGTCTTCTAACCAAAAAATGCACAGGACCAGATGGTTTGAGCGCAGAATTCTATCAGACCTTCAAATAAGACTTAACATCAATACTCTTCAAACTATTCCACAAAATAGAAACAGAAGGAACACTACCCAACTCCTTCTATGAAGCCACAATTACTCTGATTTCAAAGTTCCAACAAATAAAGATCCAACAAATAAAGAAAACTTCAGACCAATTTCCCTTATGAATATAGATGCAAAAATACTCAATAAAACTCTTGCTAACTGAATCCAAGAACACATAAAAACGATCATTCACCACGATCAAGTAGGCGTCATCCCAGGGATGCAGGGATGGTTCAATATATGGAAATCCATCAATGTAATCCACTACATAAACAAAGTCAAAGAAAAAAAAATCACATGGTCATTTCATTAGATGCTGAAAAATCATTTGACAAAATCCAGCATCATTTCATGCTAAAAGTCTTGGAAAGATCAGGAATTCAAGGTCCATATCTAAACATCTTAAAAGCAATATATAGCAAACCAGTAGCCAACATCAAACTAAATGGAGAGAAATTGAAGCATTCTTACTAAAATCAGGGACTAAACAAAGCTGCCCTCTCTCTCCATATTTATTCCATATAGTATTTGAAGTTCTAACTAGAGCAATTAGACAACAAAAGGAGGTCAAAGGGATACAAATTGGAAAGGAAGAAGTCAAAATATCACTATTTGCAGATGATATGATAGTATACTTAAGTGACCCAGAAAACTCCACCAGAGAACTCCTATAGCTGATAAACAACTTCAGCAAAGTGGCCGGATATAAAATTAATGCAAAAAAATCAGTAGCCTTCCTATACTCAAAGAATAAACAAGCTGAGAAAGAAATTAATGAAACGACTCCCTTCAAAATAGTCACAAACAATATAAAATATCTTGGTGTGACTCTAATCAAACAAGTGAAAGATCCGTATGACAAGAACTTCAAGTCTCTGAAGAAAGAAATCCAAGAAGACCTCAGAAGATGAAAAGATCTCCCATGCTCATGGATTGGCAGGATTAATATAGTTAAAATGGCCATCTTGTCAAAAGCAATATACAGATTCAATGCAATCCCCATCAAAATCCCTACTCAATTCTTCATAGAGTTAGAAAGAGCAATTCAAAAATTCATCTGGAATAACAAAAAACCCAGGATGGCTAAAACTATTCTCAACAGTAAAAGAACTTCTGGGGTATCCCAGACTTCAAGCAGTACTAAAGAACAATATTATTAAAAGCTGCATGGTATTGGTACAGTGACAGGCAAGTAGATGAATGGAATAGATTTGAAGACCCAGAAATCAACCCACACACCTATGGTTACTTGATCTTTGAAAAACGAGCTAAATCTATCCACTGGGGAAAAAATAGCCTTTTTAACAAATGGTGCTGTTTCAACTGGAGGTCAGCATGCAGAAGAATGCAAATCGATCCATTCTTATCTCCTTGTACTAAGTTCAAGTCCAAGTAGATCAAGTACTTCCACATAAAACCAGACACACTGAAACTAATAAAAAAGAAACTGGGGAAGATCCTTGGGCACATGGGCACAGGGGAAAATTTTCTGAATGGAACACCAATAGCTTATGCTCTAAGATCTAGAATTGACAAATGGGACCTCATAAAATTACAAAGTTTCTGAAAGGCAAAGGACACTGTCAATAAGACAAACAGCAAACAACAAATTGGGAAAAGATCTTTACCAACCCTACATCTGACAGAGGGCTAATATCCAATATATACAAAGAAATCAAGAAGTCAGAGTCTAGAGAACCAAATAACCCTATTTAAAAATGGGGTACAGAGTTAAACAAAAAAATTTCACCTGAGGAATATCGAATGGCTGAGAAGCACCTAAAGAAATGTTCAACATCCGTAGCCATCAGGGAAATGCAAATCAAAACAACCCTGAGATTTCACCTCATACTAGTCAGAATGACTAAGATCAAAAACTCAGGAGACAGCAGGTGCTGGAGAGGATATGGAGCAAAATGAACACTCCTCCACTGGTGGTTGGATTGCAAGCTGGTACAACCACTCTGGTAATCAGTCTGGTGGTTCCTCAGAAAACTGAACATTATACTGCTGGAGGACCCTGTTATACCATTTCTGGGCATATACCTGTAGGATTCCCCAACAAGTAATAAGGACACATGTTCCACTATGCTCATAGCAGCTCTATTTATAATAGCCAGAAGCTGGAAAGAACCCAGATGTCCCTCAGAGGAGGAATGGATACAGAAAATGTTGTATATTTACACAATAGAATACTACTCAGCTATTAAAAGCAATGAATTAATGAAATTCTTGGACAAATTGATGGAACTGGCAAATATCATCTTGAGTGAGGTAACACAATCACAAAAGATCACACATGGTATGCACTCATTGATAAGTGGATATTATCCCAGAAGCTCGGAATACCCAAGACACAATTCACCTATCAAATGATGCCAAAGAAGAAGAAAGGAGAGGCCCCTGGTCCTGGAAGTGATTGATGCAGCAGTGTAGGAGAATACCAGGACAGGGAAGTGGGAAGGGGTTAATTGGGGAACAGGGAGAGGGGAGGGTGCTTATGGGACTTTTGGGGATGGGGAACCAGGAAAGGGGAAATCATTTGAAATGTAAATAAAGAATATATCTAATAAAAAAATTAAGTTTACAAGTGTCTACTCCTATTTGTGTATTAATCAAGGTTTTCCACCCTTGAATAACATTTTGCTCATATTCTCTTTATTGTATGCTTATCACTCCGATCTCACAAGGAATTGGTTGGCACCAAATGCAGGTGCTTGATTCCCTTGAGTAATGTGACACAGTTTTTGTATTTTGTCTGCACATATCTGCCTGTGTATTTTAGATAATTCCTAGATTACCTATAATATCTAATGAAATGTAAGTGCCATGTGAACATGCATTTGCTGTGTCTTGCTTTCATGTTTGAGATGTAGTGACACAGAAACGCAAAGATCAATGCATGTTCAGTACTGGTACAATATAATTTCCAGAATATTTGCAACTTGAAATTTGGAACTTGCCGATGTGGAAAGATGACCGGATATTCTATTTTGGTTTTAAGAACTAATTATGGTAAACTTCTTTTGCAAGGAAACGTTTCTCTCAAACAGTAAAATAAATCAAACACCAACAACAAAATACTGGATGGTGTTGGCTGCCTTTGGAGAAGCATAGAAAATGGCAATGGCTACAGCTGTGTAGTTGAAGATTCCACTGTGTGAGAATTACCAGAGGCACGCAGGCTCACGTGGACTGCCAATATGCTTTGTGACCTCAATATCCTGTTTTATTTCTTTTTCTTAACCACGGAGGTGGAAAGGGCTGAGTCAAGTGTTGGGCTGAGACACCGACCCACAGGCAACATCGTAAGTCCTGACTGACCAATAATGCTCTGGTGATTTACAAAGCACAGAGGCAGTCTGTGTGGTGTAGAGAAGGGGCCAGTGCAGGAGGCAGCAGGCCAGGGACATGGCCTCTGATGAAACCCAGATTTGAGTTGACTAGGACTGAAACCAAAGAGCAGAAGGCTGCAGCAAAGACAATCCCTCCTCCCGAGTTTGAGGGTAGCCATTTCTGGAAAGGTCACACTGGGTGGGGTCTCTCCTCAAGCATGACTGGCTTCATCCAGGTGACTTTAACACTAATCCTAGGACAGGATAATGCTTCCTTCTGTTGGCTACTATGAACGATGGGGAAAATTTTCTTTTCCAAAGTTGAAATGAAATGCTTATCATATTAGGAGATTTTGTACTGATATTTAAATGACAGAAACGCATAATTACTACAACAATGTTTTAAAGGATACATTTGATCTAGGCATGTGGTGTAAGAAATGAGTAAACAACCTGCATAGATGTTTATGTATAGATCAATTTACCATAGTGTATTTGTGTAAGCCATTTCCACAAGGGGTGCTGTGAGCACAGAGACACTCATTATAGTAAAAATAAAACATAACTGCAGCATAATTTATGTTCTCTATTAAATGGGGATTTTAGTAATAAAAAGAAAAAAACACTGCATGACTAAATGAACATGGGTGGTTCATGGGCATGACAGAAAACTTAATAGTTCTTGTGAAAGGATACATAAGGTGTATCCTTATGGTGGAAATATGGGAAGGACTTCCATTGGGCATGGCCATCAGGGTTAAATTAACTCTAACTCAAGACTCCAGTCAGATACTTTATTCAAATTCTAGATTCATAAATCTAGGAGTGATATTCCAAGTTAATTATCTCTGGGTCTTATGTTTACCATTTACCCAAATCAAAAACATTCCATAACCATTATACCATGATTCTATAGAACAGTCAATGATCTCAGAAGCTGCCTGTTTTGAGGCTACAATGAACCACATATTTGATTTTTCCTGAAGTTAGGTATGTAACTTGCAGCTAATTCCTGGGCAGTAAAATGAACAAAAGTGATGTTTATGAGTGTTGTGTGTGTGTGTGTGTGTGTGTGTGTAGTGGTCTGTTTACAACTCTTACAGAAGCTATCTCTGCCTTCTAATCTCCAGATGGTACTAGCTTAAGAGACCTTATGGCCATTGTCATGTGAGTTCTACTACAGTATACAGACACAAGTGAGACACAAGCTTTAATGATTTGAAGTCATTGAGATTTAGGGGTTTGAGAAGGTTAAGCTATCTCAACACCTAAGGATCAACATTGGTAGATAACCCCTCCCCCCAAACTTGAAGCAAAAATTCACAATAAAATACTTGCAAATAAAAATCTAAGAACACATCAAAAAGATCATCCACCATGATGAAATAGACTTCATCTCAGAGATACAGAGATGGCTCAACATACATAAATCAATAAATGTAATCCACTATATAAACAAACCAAAAAACAAAAACCACATGGTAATCTCATGATGAAAAGGCCTTTGACAAAATCCGACACCCCTCATAATAAAAGTCATGAGGACATTAGGGATACAAGAGAAATACTTAAACATGAAAATTTAATAATGATAATATAATATTTGTGGCAGTTGAAACTTAAAAGACACTTGAATGTTAAATGGTAGAAACTTGCTTAAATTTTTATGGTTGTTACTGGCTATATGCATAAGATTGACTTAATCTCTAGGGTCCTAAAACATATAGCTTAAAAGGACCATTTTATAGTCATCAATAGAAATGTTGCAGAATCATAGTAAGTAATACAAAAAGAAAAATGATATTGTAGTTTTGTCTCTCGGTTGTGAGCTTTAGCATCTAACAGTTGAGTCATCTCTCCAGTATGCATGGCACAGTTTTGAATGGGTTGCTTCAGCCTTAAGTAAGAATCAGTGTAGTGGCAGGGTTGCGGATTTTATGTGTACATGTTGTACATGTATGTTTGGTAAGAATTGTTGTCTCCAGATATGGACATTGCAGGAGATTTACTTCCTTTTTTACTTTTCTTTAGTTTGAAAATATTAGTAGGGAGTGGGTGACAGGTCTTTCCTGCAGGGGTCAGGTAGAGTCCTAAGTGAATGTGCATTGTGGACTCGGGTATGGCTGTGTCGAATCCCAGTGATTTAGATTCACAGGAGTAGCAAAGCTATCCCTGGGCGAGGCTCACAGGGATGTCAAAGCTTTCCTTAGATCTGAGTGCAGATGATTCACAGTGTGTGGAGAAAATGCCCACTGTAGCTTTCTCCTCCTAGATGTTTACAACATGAGGGCTGCCCTTCTTTAGACAAGGAGTTTAGTAAAGCCTGTCTCCTTATTCAGTTGTATATACTAACCTTGTCTCCTTATTTATCTACATGTAATAGCCCCTCACTTTGTTCAGCTTTATGCAATAACTGTCTTCCTGTTCAGTTGTATATAATAGACACATCGAGCTTCTGTGGTGTAATGGCTTCTCCATCAGAAAGCCCAGAGCACTTCCAGCTTTTCTTAGCCAGTTTCAATGGTCATTTCTTCATTTCATTCACTGCCCCAGCTAGGCAAACCCCTGGTGCTATAAAGGGAGTGGCAATATTATCTTTCTTTATTATATAAATAATAAATAAATAAATAATAAATGCCAGTAGATGCCTGATTAGAGAAAGGTATCAGCTAATTCACAGTATTTGCTGTCACCCATGCTGTCAACTGACCTGTGAGGCCACCTGGGTAGCAGCTTCCCCACTTGGTCCATCTCTCTCTCTCATACAGCCCTGTGGACCTGAATCTGCTCATTTCTAATTACTTGCCTACCTCCTATATTTACTTTTCTGTACATCTCACTGGTTGTATATCATTTACACAAGTGTGTGAGCAAATACTTGCTAATTGGAATTTCACGGCAGCCTGGCTTATTCCTACAGTACAGTTCACAGACTCTGGTGACATGGAGCTGACCTGTTCTTCACAACAGAACCACTGAAATTTCTATCCAATGATGCTGAAGTAAGCTCACATGCTTAAACATGGAGATGAATAATATTTGATGATTTTGTCAAAATTTATTTAGCAAGTTTGATGTGCTATTTTTCTTACACAGAAATCTATAGAATATTAAAATGATGTTTCTATTGTGTTTAAAGAAAATGAATTTTGCTTAATATAATATAAAACCATTAAAGGCTAGCTCTATGACATATCCCCCTCATGAAACTACTGAGTACCAGTGAAAGAAGTGAGTAAATTATCATAGTTGATTTCAATTGAGATTGTTAAAATATTTCCATAGACATTGAAGTCAGAATTGATTGAACTTTAAATTTAATTGATTGAAGTATTTATTATATAATGATTGAAAAGTACAGGAAAATACTTTAGCTGATTAGATAATTATAAATAAATAAATACAGATATAACTTAGATACTTTGTTTCAATTATTTTAGTGATTGCTATATGGAAGAAATTAGGAAATTATAATTGTCTTGATATTGTATTAAACTGCCAAGGTTGAAGGTTTGAAGATGAATAATTTCATGATGTGTATGTGACCATGAATTTAGATATCTGTCTTATTTTTGAGATATTGTTTAAAGAGACAATTGTGAAAATTAAATAGAAAATGTGAAAATTTGAATGTTATCAGCAAAGTGTCTCTAGATCATTTTCTTAGATGAATTTTTAGTGATGGCTCTTAGCAAAGGTGTAATAGGTGTCTATATCAGTACATATTCTGTTACTATTACTAAATGACTAGAGCAGGATAGTCTTATAAAGAAAATTATTTTATTGAGCTCTTCATTTAAGGAAGTTAAATGCTTTATCCCAACATCATTTCAGGTCAGATGCAGAATCTAGGGCTGATGACATCACAAATATGGAAGTATGACTAATAGAAAAAGTTCACATCTCCAGAAATGAAGCCAGATCTGAGTCAATAAATCCACTGTCGGCAATGGTTTTTCTGAGAGATAGCATACCTGTATTGCAAACTTACAATCCTTTTCCCTGACCCTTGAATCAGTGGATGCCTGACACTTCATATACTATCAACGTGTACAGACAGTGGATTTATTGACTCAGATCCAGCTGACTAGGGTAGGGTAAAGAAGAGATGTGATATAGTGTCTGTTCACTTGTTTTCCTTTGGTCTCAGGTACACAAAAGCACCAAGGGCAGAGGAGGGTTCCTGACCTGTGATCTTGCCCTCTGGGCAGACAATAGATACACCATTCCTCTACCCTCTAGTCTGTGCCCACTTTGCTCTTCAGCCTGTGGTCTGAATTGGTTGTGGTTTCCCAGTGCACAGCAAGAGAAGGTGCCCGAGAAGAAGCCGAGCGGTCAAGGCTGCAGTTCGAATCCTAATGGCTTCTCTGTGTACGTACTGAACATGTGAGTCATGGGATGATTGTGAGTAATCAGAGCTTAATCGATTGACTAGGGACACAGATTAGCTAGGAAATTCTGTCAGCGTACTCAAACATATATCCTAATATTAGAATTTTTCATACAATTAACTCTGCTTGCTGCATAATTTTAAACATGAGTCATTGCTATTCTTTCTCTCTCTCCCTCCCAAGCATCCCTTCCAGTTTTGAGTCTTTTGGTTCTAACTAATTTTGTCCTTGTTTACCTCTGGGTTAATTATTTGCCAACTGTCTTCATTACCATTTCAATGAGGAGGAGGAAGCCCTCCACAGTGAGGCTGGCTGAATGACTTGGAGTTGAACAGAGGTGTTACTTCCAGGAGAGCTTTTGTCTCCATGGGAAGCTAGGAAACAAAGGGTCCTTTTCTCTAGGAGTGACAATTCTGTAGCTGGGGAGGTATATTTTTCAACCTTTTAAAATGTACATTTTATCAGAAAGGCATTTTCGTGAGGAACACAGTTACGAAGCTGTTCAGATAGCTGTTTTCTTTTGTTCTGATTAAATCAATGCTGATGTTGACACAAGTGTTAGCAGCCCAGAACACAGGTGGTGGTAGATTTTCTGAGATTGGTCATGATAATAGATGGCCTTGCCCACATATTTCCTTAGCTAATAACTGGCTTTATTTAAAGAGAAATCACTATTTTTATTTTGAACAACAAAGATTAAAAAAAAAAAAGAAAGAAAACACACCACAGTATGAAATCCTCAAACATGGAAGAGTAGAGAAAAACAAATATGTGTCTTTAGTGATGTTACACTGTTTTCTAAAAGACAGCCCAATAGGTTCTGAGAAAAGAAAAGCACACTAAGAGAAAAATGAATATTATACCAGTAGAAATTAGAGGAGAAGCAGAGAAAGAAAATCAATACAGACACAAGCTTACTTTTTAGACAACAAGAAAGAACAGTAAGACCCGTGGCATCTCTGCCAGGTTGGAATGATGGAAGGCATGGAGAACCACAAACACAGAATGAAAACAACAAAAGATAGTAAGATATTTCCCAAAATGATCAAACAGAAGTCAGAGAAAGCAGAAAACACAACACAAGGATAAATGACCACAAAGAAGAGACTCAGTACACGGAACAGCGCACACCGAAGCATGACTTCCATACATTCAAGGGGTATCTATGAGCACTTATGCTACAACTTTGTACATATGGGAAAAACTACCAAACCAAAATGTACTAGAGAGTAACTTTCCCAAACTAAATAAAAACACAAAATTACTGATAAAAGGACAGTTTATCATAGAAAGACAAAAATTGGTATAGAATTATGGACATTAAGATACATCCAGGATAAATTACTCAATGCCAAGAAGGAAAACTCAATGGACAGAAAATGAAAATTGTACACAAGAGAAAGTTTTTCAGGCTTCTCAATTAATTCTACTCATCACCCTACGACCAAAAAAACAGTAGCTACCAGTAAATGAGGTAGACTTTCTAAATTATGCTGGGGAAAATGTACTTAATATTTCAGACATCGAGGGAAAAATGATTTGGTCATGGTGTGTGTGATATACAACTCATAAAAAACACAGTCGAAAAGACAATAGGAAATCGTGATTCAACAACAGACTACGCAATAAAACTTGAGCATGTACAATGGCTGTCCAATAAATATTGTGAGCTGAGGAAAGGGTAGAAGAATGAAGGATAAGGGTTCTTCTGTATATTTTCAAAACAGGCTGCTAAATAAGTAGACACAAACAGGTCATGAAAGAGTTGCATGCAGTTCAAAGACTAACCCGGTATCTTTGTTTTGGGGACATCTTCATAAAGGAATATTTTTGGTGGGTATCTATGTGTGTGATATAAGTGTGTATGCATGCCCACATGAATGTGTGCAAGGTTTGTCAGGATGTGTTTGGAAAGATGTGAAGGCCTTTGGGCAAGGCCCAGCGTCTTCCTTAACCACTCTCTACCTAATTCTGTGGAACAGGGTCTGTCACTGAACCTGGAGGTCAGTGATTGAGCTAGATTGGCTATTCAATGAATTGCAGTCATCTGTCTGTGTCTGCCCTCTTGGTGCTGCATTAGATTTGAATCCACATTGGTTTTATTTTGTTCTTATGTGGGTGTTGGGAATCCCTTAGCTCCTCATGCTTCCACTGCATGCAACTTACCAGATGAACCCCTTCTAAGTTCTATAAATGAATATAGATTAAGGAATTAATTTTTACTTGCTCTGCAACACATTCTGATAACAATAATAAAAAACATGAAAAATTTCCAGTTGCTCAAGACACAAACATTCTTTTCACTTATTGAAAATAGATAGGCAACCTCGGGAGATAGGAGGTTGGGGGGACCCTCCAGAATACACCATAGATCTGGGACTTGAGAGACTCTCCGGACTCAAAGGGAAGGACCTTAGATGAAATGACCAACAGTAGGAAGAGGGAATTTATAGAACCTCCAGCAGGAAGATAGGGCATCAAATGAGGGGGGGGGCATCCCACAGTCACAACTTTGACCCATAATTGTGCCTATCTGAAAGAATTACAGGGATGGAAATAGAGAGGAGCCTGAGAAAAAGAAGGTCCAGTGACACACCCAAAGTGGAATCCTGCTCAATGAGAGGTCTCAAGTCCTGACACTATTACTGAGGCTATGCAACACTCACAAAAAAGAACTGAGAATGACTGCACTCCAGAAGACCCAACAGCAACTGAAAGAGTCAGATGCAGATATTTGCACCCAACCAATAGACAGAAGCAGCTGACCCCTGTTGTTGGATTAGGGAAGGCTGAAAGAAGCTGAGGAGAAGGGCAATCCTATAGGAGGACTAGCCGTCTCATTTAATCAGGACCCTCGAGATCTCTCAAACGCTGGACCACCAAACAGGCAACATTCAGCTGGTGCTGATATGAGGCCCCCAACATACATATAGTAGAGGACTGCCGGGTCTGAGTTCATTCAGAGATGATGCACCTAACCCTCAAGAGACTGGAGGCCCCAGGGAGTTTAGAGGTCAGGTGGGGTGAGGGATGGGGACATCCACGTGGAGACAGGGGTGTGGGGAGGAGGTACAGGATGTGGAACAGTCAGAGGCTGGATGGGGGCGATGGGGAAGAATAAAATATGAAGTGTAAAAATATTAATTAATTAATAATAAAAAATTAAGAAACATCTATTTGTCTCTATAACATCACTACAAGACAGTACATTTTTGTTTTTCTTCAGAAATCTACTCAAAAGGGTGGGCTATATATATATATATATATATATAAAATAATAACAGGAAAAAGCATATTAATAGCAGGATTCTTTCCTCAGATGTAATCTCATCGGCCTTGCCTAGAGAAGCAAATCCATCAATAACTTTACAGTCCATGGTGGAACCATCTCAGGATGATCATCTGCTAGATTTGAGGTTCTCCATGATGGCTTCTGGCAGTCTCTTTTTAAGGATGAAGCATTCTTTGTACATATTCCCAAGAGTGCTCTAGCTAGATCTTGAGGTAGATTGATCCCCATATTTGTGAAAAACTGTCACACTAATTCCACAGTGGCTGTACAAGTTTGCACTCCCATCGATAATGGGTGAGTGTTTCCTTTACTCCACATCTTTGCCAGCATGAGCTGTTATTTTGTTCTGTTGATCATAGCCATTCTGATGGGTATAAGATGAAATCTCAAAGTACTTTTAATTTGCATTTCTCCGATGACTAAGGACGTTAAGTGTTTCTTAGTCATTTGAGTTTCTTCTTTTGATAATTCTATGTTTAAATCTGTACCCTCCTTAAAATTTTGATTTATTTGTTTTCTTGATATCCAGTTTTTAAAAGTTCTTTATATATTTTGGATATTAACATCCCATCAGATGTTTAGTTGGTAAAAATATTTTGCAGCTTGTAGGCTGCCACTTTGCCTGAATGATGGTGTCCTTTGAGGTATAGAAGCTTCATATTTTCATGAGGTTTCACTTATTAATTGTTGAACTTAGTGCCTGTGCTAATGGTGGTCTGTTCAGAAAGTATTTTCCTGTGCCAATGCATTCAAACTTATTCTCCACTTTCTCTTCTATTAGGTTAAGTGTATCTCCATCCCCCCCCCCACCCAGGTCTTCGATCCACTTGGAGTTGAGTTTTTACAGGTGCGATTAGTATGTATCTATTTTAATTCTTTAACATTGAGACATCCAGTTTGACCAGAACCATTTGTTGAAGATGCTGTCTTTTTTTCCCAATGTATGTTCCTGGCTTCTTTATAAAAAACAAAAATCAGATGTCTATACGTGTGTGGATTTATATCTGAGACTTCAACTTTTTTCTTTTGACTAAGATGTCTGTTTTGGTGCCAAAAGCATGCTTTTAATTTTTTGCAACTATTTTTCTGTAGTACAATTTGAGGTCAGGACAGTGATACCTCTGGTAGTCTTTAAAATAGCTTCTATAAATATGTTATATGTCCTTAAAGAGGATATGAATAAATTACTTAAATCTTAAGAAGATATAAACAGCAGTGAAAAGAAACAAATAAAACAGTTCAAAACCTGGAAATGGAAATAGAATCATTGAAGAAAACCCAAACTGAAGGAAATCTGCGAATGAAAAATGTAGGAATTCAGCTGGGCAGTGAAGTAAACAGAGCACCTTTCAATGGCGTTTGAAAGTTCAAGGGGGACAATTGTGATACTTTCTCATACTTAAAGTTATCATAACTAGGGTCACACGAGGTGGGGTCCATAACTGGCTACAAAAGAGGAGTCCACGCTCAATGACCTTGAAGAATGTCTACTTATTTATCTGGTAACTTCTAATTTAGGTTCAACCTAGCCAGTTGAAATTTCCAGCCACAGAAGAAGTCTGTAGTTACTTAGTTGAAGAGTAGGTAATATGATAAGCTCAACTTTAAAACACATTATGAAAAAGAAAACATTTTAAATTACCAAAGTCCATACTCAAACACCAAGTTAATTTACTCTATGAGAGTGTGTTGGCATTGAAAATGAATGTGGGAGGAAGGATGGGATTCTCATGCTCACTGTGCAAACTTAATTATCTGTATTTTATACAATTTTACCTTTCCTTAATTTGTTTCTCCATATCTCTTAGTGTTCATTTGTCCATGTGTAGCCTAAATAAACGCCTAAGCAATGCAATTCCATTTAGAAATATATATGTATGCTTATGTAATATATATGTATGTGTACATGTATATATGCACATGTATACATGTGCACATGTGCATATATGCATATACATATTTACAGGGAATTCCATTGCTTATATACATATGTAGATGTATGTGTCTACGCATGTGTGTGCTTGTAAATCAATTACTTTTACTCAATTTTGCAAATATCTGTTATATGGGCCGGGGATAAAGCTCAGTCAGTGAAGTTCTCTGATGCAAAGAAGAGGATTTGAGTGCTGCATGAAAAGTCTGGTGTGGTGATATAAATTTGTATTCCTGGCATTGGAAAGGAAGAGGCAAAGCATTCCTGGAGATCCCTGCTTAGCTAGTTTATCCTAACCACTGCATTCCAAGTCAATGGACTGTCTCTAAAAATAAATTGCTGGTTCCTGAGAAGCATTTGATGTTGACTTCTGGCCACCACAATCACATAGACACCCACATTTTCACACATGATAAAACTCATGGGAAGTCTGTTGACTATCTATTTATGAATGCATCTATCTGTTTATAATCTAGCTCTTATTATTTGTCTGTATATATACAGACTATTGTGTGGTATATATGTATATATGTATGTATGTATGTATGTAGTTATATGCATTTGTTTATGAATATTTTATATGTATTTATATATGTAAGAATGTGTGTGTGTGAGAGAACATATATATTGTATTTCTATACTGATTATTCTGACTTAACTGGGGTAATGTTCACCATGTATTTCTAATCTATTATAATTTCCAGTAGGTGGGATTTAGTTTTAAATTTTTTTACTGTACTTTGTTATTTGCTATTGTTAGAAGAATTTTTGTGATATGTATAATTTTTATAAAAATAATAATCACTTTTTATTCGTCACACACAGATAGATAAAATACATTCTTAATAATATCATTAGAGACACAGACCTGCTTAGGAGCTATCAATGCTAAATAACCGAAACTGTGAGTTTTGGTCTCTATTTCCTCTTCTGTTTTGTCTGTTCTGCATCTCTGTTGGTTTTTCTTTTTGCTCTGATTCCTTTTCAGGCTACTGTCCTGGAGGGGATTGACTCCTACTAGGAAGGACTTGTCTGCTTGTACCTTCAGCTTCCAAGCCCTTTGTTCTGTATCCTCAAGGCCATCTCCAGTCCCCCTTGCTCTCTTTCTTCTTCTTTCTGCCTTTCTCATTGTGCTTGTGTTCATGATCTGGCCATTTGAACTTACCTTTTCTTTTGTTGACCACCAGATGGGTCTACTCGCTTTGTCATCTTTATTTTTAACATTTTTACTTAAAATTCAATTTTTATTTTCCACAGAAAGCACAGATATATTAATTGTGCCATCGGAGTTGTCCCTTCTCACAAACGGTCCTCATCCTGGTACCCAGGGATAGTGAAGAGCATCTCGTTAGAAGCTAAGGTCCTGTGCATCAAGCATAAATGCTCTGAGATGATCCCATTTAACAGTGGACAATTAATATCTGTTGGCAAAGATAGAAGAGGATACTTTCATCACATCTGCTTCCCACAAATATGTGCCTGGTAGAAGTTTCTCTGCTCTTCACATGTTCAGTGCAGGCTCTTGATTTGCTATTGGTAGAATCCTCCTTCCTGTTACTTTTAAGTTTCTCTAGGGGAGAGTTTCACATACAGCCATAGCTACTGTCTCCACACAGGTTTTCTAGGCTCTTATTAAGGCATGTTGCCCAAGAACTTCCCTGAAGTGGGTATTTCCTCAGACCTGCTGATGTCTTTTTGTAAACAGTTCCCAGAGAGCTCCTGCAGCAGCTGCCAAACATCCTGAATCCAGATGCAGGTACTCTCTAGGGAAAAGAGAACTTTGAGGCTGCCAATATACTGCTCATCCTCTAGTCTTTCTATTTAGGCTTTTATGCAAAAGCCATTTGGCCTTTTATAAAAACAAGCTATTGGGCAAATATATTATTGCACATAACCTGGGTTGAGAGTTATATCAATTAAGGTATTCTATAGGAATAGGACCAAGAGGTTTATAAATATTAGAATACTGGCTTTACGAGAATGGCATATAATTGGCATAGGCTGGGTAGGCCAACATTGGCTTGCAGCACTCTGGAGAGATGAGCAACGATGGTTGTTTAGCGGTCTCAATTTGGAGCTAAAGCCTGGAAAGTTTCCTAGAGTTACTCGCTTTCAATCCCCAACAGTAGGCTGGAAATGCTCAAATCTTATGTCAGTGAACTATGTCCACAACTCAAAGGCAGTAGATTTGCTTTCTAGAAAGAAGCAAAGGCAGGCAAACAGTACTTTTTTTTTCTTGAATCTCTCTATATTCCATCAACATGCTGTGAAGTGCTGTTCACTCTGGCGTTTTTACCCCCAGCTCAAATATTGTCTAGTCTGAACTTGTACAGTCTGCTTTCCTTGGCATTGTCCCTTAAATAAGTTAGTATGACAATTATTTGTGTAGTATTTACATTGTATTAAGTATTTTAAGTAGTCTAGAGATGATTTAAAGTATACAGGAGAATGTGTATCTGCTATATGCGAATACAAAGCCATTATATAAAAGTGACTTTGTCATCAACAAATTTTAGTGTTCTTGGGAGGTCCTGAAAGCAATTCCCCACTGATGCAGAGGGATGAACATGTTTAGCAATCCTTGTTAATCTTACCTTGGAACAATGATTGATCTGTGAAACATATTTATTCAGCAAATATTATATACCAGGACCTGTGTCAAGTGTTATAAATATAGCAAGTGAACAAATCTTACCACAGGGGTTATATTTTCACAAGGAGAAGAGAAGAGACAGTTAGCAAAGTTTTTTTTTAAGGGAAAAGAATGGATATTGCAATGCAGTGTGTATAGAATAAAACTCTACTCAGCCTTTTTCAAAAAGGAGCCTGCCATTTGTAATGTCATTTAGGATCAATTTGTATGATCCTAAATAATGCTATGCTAAATGAAGTAAGAAGGACACAGAAAATAAATATATAATGCTGCTCTCTTTTATATATGAAACAAAACTATTGATCTGAAATCAGAGAGTAGAACTGTGGACACCTAAAGTGAGAGGGTAGGGTGAAGGGGGAGATGTTGGACAAAGAGTATATTCCTGTAGTGAATTAGTCCTAGAGGTTTACTGTATTGCATGGTGACTATTGGAATACTAAGTGCCAGGATTTGAATATGATTTCTAACAATATGTCTCCACTGTGAGATAAAAAGAGAGTGGAAAGAACCTGACTAAGGTTTTTAGAGATGGGGCCTTTGGGATCCCTTTAGGATTACATGAGGTCATCAGAATAGGACTCGTATAATTAAATATTGATGGTAGCTTGGTAACCTGAGGGAGTGAGATGAAAAAGCACACACACACACACACACACACACACACACAGAGTTTCATGTTATGCACAGTTCTAAATCATCTTGGGATTCTGACAGGAAGAATACAATCACTGGATAAAGCTTCTTAACATTGAATTGGAACCATCAGCCAAAATAAGTTGATTTTCTTCATAACTTACTCCATATGTTTTGTTTTCAGTAATATAATCAAACAAGAATATTAGTACAATGTAATTCTTGAAATTTACTAAGTAGGTGCTATCTTTATAAGTTAGCACACACAAAAATCTTAGCTGAACTAATATGCTAACTATCTTATTATAATTAATAACCAGTGTAGACTTATGCCTTAGTTACGTTCTCATTGCTATGATAAAAATACCCTGATAAAAGCAACTTTACAAAAAGTCGTGGCTTACTGCAGTTGATAGCCCCAGGGGATGGCGTAGTAGCTGGCCAGGACGGAATGATTGTGGAGCAGGAGACTGACTGCTTGCATTTGTATCCAGGAAGCAGCAGCAGCAGAAGAAGTCAGGTAGGGTTATAAAGTACAAGCCTGGCTGCAGTGACTGATTTTTTCCAGCAAAGGTTCTATCTACTAAAAGTCTTATAACCTTCCTAAACAGCGCCACCATCTGGGTGGGAGGACTAAGTGTTTCACCACATGAGCCTGTGGGGGAACATTTCACATTTAGACCAGAGAGCACATACAGACACACGTCATTGTGAACTAGGAAGATAGCTCAGGGGTGGAGGGTTTGAGATTTGTTGTCCAATCCCTAGCACCACTAAAAGTCAAACGAAGCAGAGCCCACAGAGGACGTGCACTTGCACGGTGAATAATTTCACTTGTCAATATTCCTCAGTAAAACTAGGATAATAAAATGAATATTTTATGTATTTTCTCAGGCTAAATAAGGAAATATCACATTTACTAAATTTACAGTTCTAAACTGTAGCAAAAGCAAAACCAGTTACCTCCCTAGAAATTGCCCCTAAAGAAATGGACAAAAAGTTACATAAGACACAAGTTACAGATAGTGATAAAAAGAAAAGTTCCAAACTATTAAGAAATAAGAATTAAACTGGGTTGGGAAAATGGTTTAGTAGGTAGAATGTTTGCTGTGAAGACTTAAGAAGCCAGGTCATATTAAACAAAGGCAGGACACAGCTGCTCACGCCCTAACACTGGTCAGAGACACACAAGATCATGGCAGCTTGTCTGACTGAACTATCAGACTACAGGTTCAGTGAGAGAGACCCTGTCTTAAAAAATAAGGTGAAGAATCGTAGAGAAAGACGCCAGATGTTGAGCCCTTCCCCTGTATGTATAAGCATGGGTGCACACATCTCTCCACTTCTATATGTATAAAAAATGGGCATATCACATGGGTATAAAAAGAATAAAAAAATGAAATGACTTGTAGAATTTTTGTAGAAATTGTGCTTTAGGAGTTTAACACAATAGGAAATTATTCCTATTATAAAAGAAGAAACAAAACCCAGACAACAAACAAGCAAAAACAAACTAAAGGTGCAGAACATACAGATTTTTGATCCCTACTTTGTAAAATCTAGAACCAGGTTGTAGTAGAACATGGTTGTCATAAATACCATACAATCTAGCTTTATACAGAAATAATTTAAGGATTATTAGCAGGTTATACTCAATTTTCCTTGCGCTTTTCTTTTTTCTTTTTTTTTCAGAAAAATAGAATTGTCATTTATCTCATGTAAACATTCATTGCTACTAATTAAAATAAACTATAAGGAAATATGGCATTAAATTATTTGGTCATGATTATTGTCTTTGTTGAGGCTCAGACTTAGGATGTAACACATGATAAAATAGTAAGTCAATGCATATAATATAGCATTATGAGGGAAAGACAGTATGGCTACAATCAATAAAGGGGTTAAAATTTCCCACTGGCCTTGGTCTAAAAAGAAAATATGACATTTAGACTTTATGGCCAAGGCAGGCAATGTTTAAATTCATCACTATATTACAACGAGGAGCACATACAACCTTTCCTAATTAGAATGGGATATGGTGTGTAAAAGACCTTGTGCTTTTCTTGTGAATTTTGATTTAAATAGTGAATGTGTCTGTGAGTTTCTTTTGTTAGCAATGTTAAACATAAAGAAAACCTTTGGCTTTACTGTTTTTATCAGTTCTCATCAGTTCTTCAGTAGCCAACCAATGTTCTAAATTGCTTCCATGTTTAACATACTGAAATATGTGCAGTAACTCTTCAAAAAATATGCTTGTCTAATAGACTGCTTAATTGTTTTGGACTGTAGGTTTTGTCTTGTGGGTTTTGTTCGTGCAATGACAGCATATCTCTCTATTCTTTAAACAATGTGCACTGAAATTCACTGAAAGGAACACATACGTGAGAGTTACTGCAGGGAGCCTGTGGTACATATTTCTGTATACAAGCCTTCAAATATAACAATGTTTCTCCATTCTCCATCCTTTGGGAAGTCAATTGCCAGTGGAATATTAGTAAGCACTATCAACAGATGAATAGTGGGAGCTCTGGGTAGATTTAGAACAGTGTAGGAGGTACCTGAAAGGTGATTTCCAAAGCACCAGTTAATTAAAGGAGGAAGAGAGTGATGTTGCATAGGTGGGGAGCCTAGAATATTCTTATTTCCAGGCAAACAAGCTCAGGGAAGAATGAAGAAAACAAACTGAAGCAGAGTAAACCCACTGTATTCCACAGGAAAATGGGTTACTAAATTTGCCATCCCAATGTGTGGGAGTGTTTCTAGAGGTCCAGAAGGCTTTACTGTTTAATTTAACCTGGAGAAAACACTTAACCTTGTTCATTAATGTTTCATTTTTAAAAATGAGCACTAAAGGACCCTACAATTTTGTTGACACTAAATGAACCACTCTGTGTACCAAAAGTTGAGAGAAAAATAAATATGTTGTTTGTGTTAAAGCACAAAGGAGTTAGAAAAAAATGTGGAGGACCACTGAAGAATAGATATAGAATTAAACAAGTGAAAAATCACAGGAAAAATTCTCACTAAGATCAGCCATCTTAACTTTTCAAGAATCTGCCAAAATTTCAGCAAGCAAGCCCAATTCCAAAAAGGCAAGTTATTAAAATAGGTTTTTTTTTTTTTTAAAATAGCTACCTTAAGGAAAAACCACCACAGGGAAAGGCTAGTTGAAATATTGTGTGTCTCTACTAGTGAGGCACTAGCGTGTGGTGTTTTACACACACACACACACACACACACACACACACACACACATTATGTGATTGAAAATAAGGATTCTAATACAGCATGTTCAATTCCGCTGTACTTTTCTTATCCATGGTAATAGTATTGGTAGGGGACCTTCTTTTTCTTTTCAAAAATTTCAAATGTGGTCATATGAAAACCAATTAAACATTTATTCATCATAATCCCTCAACTTAAAAATGATTTGCTAGCCTAGTCAAGAATTCTTTTCAGCCGGGCGATGGTGGCGCACACCTTTAATCCCAGCACTTGGGAGGCAGAGGCAGGAGGATTTCTGAGTTCGAGGCCAGCCTGGTCTACAGAGTGAGTTCCAGGACAGCCAGGGCTACACAGAGAAAGCCTGTCTCGAAAAACCAAAAAAAAAAAAAAAAAAAAAAAAAAAAAAAAAAAAAAAAACAAACCAAAAAAAAAAAAAAGAATTCTTTTCAGAGGGCTATGCCCTTGTTAATTTTCTTATTCTATAAATACAAAGAGTATAGTTTCATTTTTGTGTGGGCTTTGACATAGGATATTATTTTCATAAGACTCCAATTTCTCTTAAATCACAGATATTTTCTTTATTGTCATTTGGAGACCATTTTCAAAGTAAAAATGCCGTGAAAACAGAAGATGATATCATCCAAAGCATCTCTGTTGTCAGTGATAGAGTCATGAGTGGAAGGAGCAAGTGGCCCACATTCTCATTGCCCCTGAGAGCACCCAGTTGGCACAGATCACAGTGGTGATGCTCTCCTAGGACCAATGGATAGTTCCAATCTCATGGTCACACAGACAGACTCGGCATGTGACAAAGCGAAGGAAAAATATAAATGGGAAAGGGATTCGTAGGGAGGAGGGGAAGGTAACTGGGGCGGAAGGAAGAGGAAGATAGGAGTGTATGGGAAGTAGTGAGCATAGTCAGAATGCACTCAGAAGTATTTGAATTGTCAAAAAAAGATGAATAAAAACTATAAAAAGAAGTATGTGCTTGACAGATGCTTATTAAGCTAATGAGGAAACTTGCAAGGTACATGAGTCGAGTTCTTCATGACTGCCTCAGGGATGTGTGACCTTAAGTGAAAAACCTCATGAGGACATTGTGTGTAGGGTAATACAAGCATCACCTTGGTCTCCAAATTTATGTGCTTTGAGTTTAAAGCCATTTCAAAGGAGGCTCGGACTGAAAAGAGACAGTGGCTGAGAATGGAAGAACTTCATATGGACTTCAAGAATTTCAGGTTTTCTTTAGTGATACCTGGAAAACAATATGTTTTGCCTCAGGACATTACCTTGAGGACATTCAAATCATCCATCACTGGAAACCTTTGCTCTCTTACAGCAAGGGCTGCAAACATAATCTAGGAGACCTCAGTCTGAGGAGAGGCAAGGCAGCCACCAGGTCAGCTGGTTTTGGCTTTTTATTGTTTATATGGAGTCTTTCTGCTGTGATGAACTTACTAAACAATTTGGAAACTCTCCCTGGGGTTAGACAGAGACAGAGGCTGGCTTATTTAAAAGCTTAAATATTGTAATGGGGAAAATGATACTTTACTACAAGAAACAAAAGTAGACCTTATAAAAAGCAAGCCCTCATAAAGAAATTGCCCTTCTTACTAGATACGAGGTCTTACTTCCTCTTAAAACACAATTTACCCTCCTATGGAAATTCTCTGAATCCTGAATATCTTTATCTTGCATTTCTAAGAGTCCAGCTGTAAATAATGGTTGTTACTACCTTAGCTACCTGGCTTTGTTTCTGGCAACCTTCTTTGCTCAATAGTTTCACATGTCTTGATTACTTTTCCTAAGGTGGGCACAGCCACCTCCCATAAATGCTTGTCCCATGGTGCAAGGCATTAAGAAGGGGGTTTTAGAATGAACTCACAGCCCAAAGGATGCTAAATATGGTTCAAATTTGTTCCCTCTGAGTGGCTCATTCAGATTCAAGTCTTCTCTCAGGGAAACCGCATAATCTTTCAGAGGGCAGTGCCCATAGGTACATCTCTTAGAGTTGGGCTACATACCCTCAAACTTTACAGGCTTTTACACATCTACATTCCCCCATCCCTCCCTCTGCCAGCAGGACTAGCTACACTCACTTGCGAGAGGAAGAGAACACAGTGATATGGTTCTCCTGCAAGACTCCAAGAACACTACAGCTGAACATTGTACCTTTTCCTAATTCCGCTTGTTCAGTCTTTGATGACACAGAACATGGAACAAGCAGCCAACAGATAGGTGGTAGTTTCAGTCCAGGCATAGTCAATCTTTTTTATTCTTTCTTGAAGTATGGGCTGAAGGATTCCACCCAGGCCTCTGTCTGAAGCTAGGTTATTTACCTTGCCTTTCCAACTCTAAGATAGGATCACCTAGGGATGCATTGCTTTGCAATGTGTATTGATCTAAAAAAGTGAGATGTGATAAATAGAGATGTCGGCAGACATGACTCAAGCAGTGGAATTCTAGCCTTCCTAACCATTCTGTGAAGTTTGTGTTTCTAAACAGAACTTGGCTTCCAACGGAGCAGTTTGCATCTGGGTCTACATTTAGGTCTTCCCCCGAGCTTTGTGTGGGTATTGCATAAGCAAGACCCACTCAAGCGGCTTTCCACAGAACTAAAGGCACACTTTAAAGGAAACCTAAGCTTCCACTCTTGAAAAGACAGACTCTGCGTGTCGCTTCTCCAGCTTGAAAACAAGACAGTCTAAAAAAAGAGGTATGAAAAAAAATTAACCCCAAAGGCATTAGGCACAAAAAGTTCAATGGGCATAAAAGAGGGTTTAGTTTGACAACCACTAGCTGTTTCTAAAATAATGAGTGTATATTTAAAAACTGGGAACCGTATGACGTAAGTGTAAGAATGTGATATAAGAATCCTGCCTCTGATTGGACCACACTATCTGCTCTTACCTTTCTCATAGATATCAACAGGGGCAGAGTTTATCTGGGAGTTCTAGCAAACTTCCAGCCACTAGGAGTCCTCATCTGGGCAATGAGTTAGTGTGAAAGGGGGTATTAATCATATATCCTGTTCCCCATCTCCTTCCTGACTCCTGGTCATGTTGTCTGTACCTGGTGTTGAGCCCAAACTCTCCTTGAAGCTCCTTTCATGCTCTAACAGCCTCCTTCATCTGCTCAAGACCTTAGTAACTCTTCAATGACTCCTTCCTTCCCAATGTATACTTAACAAAGTCAAACAAATTGAGTAAGTTTGTAGCTGAAGTGTAACTGAAAACATTAGTGAAATAGAATGCAAAGATTGCAAACAGACTTACACATGATTTGGAATTTGAATACAGGACAATATTTAAAATTTGAGAAATAAAATCAGATTATCAGTAAATTATATTTGGACAGCTAAAAATTCATGAAGAACATTTATTTGACTAGTTCTTACCACATGTCATCATGCCAAACAGATTTATAATTGATTAAAACAGCCATACTTAAAGAATTAAGTTATAAGAGTACTAGATGAAAATCCTAGTTGTTGACAAAAGTTTGATGAACTAAGTCTTTGAGGCCTATACAAAACACCAAAGTTATAAAAGTTTATTTGGGATCTGTCTTTTTATAGATATGTGATGTAAGAATACTGCATCTGAACAGGCCACACTATCTGTTGTTACCTTTCTCATAGATACCAACAGACAGAGTTTATCTTGGAGTTCTGACAAACTTCCAGTCACCAGGAGTCCTCATCTGGGCAATGTTAGTATGAAAGGGGGTATTAATCATATATCCTGTTCCCCATCTCCTTCCTGACTCATTCCTGGGAATCAGGTGGAGACCTGGTCATGCTGTCTGTATCACATACAAAAGCTCTCACATTACAATAACACCATAAGCAAAGTAAAGGAATTCTAGAGGAGAAAGAAGAAAAATATGAGCGAATATAACACATATAATTTCATATATGTATTCTAACAACTAAAGAACAATAAACACACAATGGAATACTACTCTGCAATTAAAAACAATGAATTCACGAAATTCCTAGGCAAATGGTCAGAACTTGAAAATATCATCCTTAGTGAGGTAACCCAATCACAAAAGATCACACATGGTATGAAGTCACTGATAAGGGGATATTGACCCAGAATCTCAGAATACCCTAGACACAATCAGCATATCAATAGATTTCTAAAAAGATGGAAGGAGAGACCCCTGGTCCTGGAAAGACTGGATGTAGGGGAACGCCAGGACAGAGTAATGAGAGGGGGTTGAACGGAGAAAAGAGGGAGGGAAGGGGGCTTATGGGACTTTCGGGGAGGGAGGAAACGGGAAAGGGGAAGTGATTTGGAATGTAAATTAAAAAAATAAAATAAAATTAAATTAAAAAAAAAAAGAACAATAAACAAACAAACTATAGCAAAAACACAAACAAGTCATTTGCAATAAATTTGTATGTTTGTGTTTGTATATAGTAGGACACTGTAAAGGTATACTTTGCATTTGTATTATTAGGTAGATTCCTGATTTTATTCACAATTAACGAAATTAAAATACAGAAATGAAATATGTTTTTTTTCACACTGGTGAACACTAAGTATTAGAAAGAATGTGGAAAAAAGCCAAACATCTTCCTTCTCATTCTTGTTGAGGGACAACTGACATTATCTATTAAAAGGAGCAGGGTAAAATTGTGCCAGGTTTTCCCTTCTGTGTTATACTTGCCTAGCTGCTCAAAGAGGAAGGCACAAATAACTGTACCATGGCAAGTAGCAACCAGCAACTGAGTCACCTAATGGTCACTTAGGGAGGGCTCATTAAATTACAGCCTGACCAAAAACAATTTAGTCTCTGAAAAGAACAAATTAGATCTGGATGTACTGCTATGGAAAAATGTTCAAATACACAGAGCATAAAATGCAAATTTCAAGGTAGTACATTTCATACGATTCCTATCTTAATTAAAAAAAAAACCCTTATGTATAAAGGTATTTGGCTATCTCTTAATCATGTTCTCTGCAAAGATAAAAACCACTCATAAGTGTGATTTCTTGTGACAACAGAGAGAGGAATATGTTCTTATATGATCTATCACCCCATATAGCTGGAGATTTTTCTCTAACTACATAGTAACTTACAAAGCTTGTGATTTAACCTGGGGTCTAGTTTCGCTAGGGAGGCACAAGATGCACAGAAGGCCTAGGGAGTATGTTTACTGATGACCAAAGCAGCTTGTTGGGACAAACAACACATTTGGTCATTCCATCCTTCATGTAACATCTTCCTTCTTGATATCCCAAGCAGGGCAGAGCCACCAAGAAATATTCCTCCCTATAAGAAAGGAGGGAGGGTAACTAGGTCTTGCCAGCATATGATTTTCAACTTCCTTCTAGATTCTGGTCAGCCTTAGTCATCTCCCTTTTTACTTCCTCTTCCATTTTCACCCGGCTCCTGCCACCATGACTTTCTGCTTGCAATGTGATGACATGTTCAAAGTTTCATTTCTCTCTTTGAGGACTCTATGGAGATCCAGCTGGGCCTGTCTTTGTACTCCAAAGCTCCCTTTTCCTTTGGATACAAAGATGACACAAGCAAGAAAGCAGGCATTGTAACAGAAACTCAGAAGAAAGCTTTTTTCCCCCCTACTAGACATCTAACATTAAGGTTCTGAAATTCTAAAAACCATTCCACTGTAATTACTGTAAGAGCTCATGTTCTTTAGAAAACATTCAGGTAGTTTAAAGGCAGCAGCTTGAGAATTCCTCTGGGGATGAAGGAAAACTGAAACTCTAACACAGATTGCATCCGCTATGACAATAGCAGGGAACTTCTGACTGAAAGGACTCTGCTCTTTGACCACTCTTGGATATTTTTGGCCTTTCTGTGTTTCTTCCCCAGCTTTGGGAAGCCAGGCATGAGGTTTTGTATCTGCCTGAGGAAGCAGCTATTGAATATTCTCTCAGCTTTATTTCAGTTTCTTCTGCCCTGAAAGAAGCATTGAGGTCCCAGTTAGTGGTGTGTACATGACAGGATTCTTGTGACAGGACGGGAGGTTAAGGATCTGGAAAATTTCCTTACTGACAAGTCACTAGCCTGCGGGAAAAGCCAATGAAAGTACAGTGTGACTTTGCTCCTGGTGAAAGAGGCTTTTTGAGCTCCAGTAGACTTGGAGGGCAGCTAGATGCTTCTTCCAGGCACACTTCCACTCCCAGGGTGTGTTCTCCAGAGCCTCTCTCCACAGTAAACTTGTACTTGATGTGTGTGACTGCCCCAGAGGATAGAAAAATGCTGGTGTGTATAAACCAATTCCCTCCTCCTTCCCTCCTCCCTCTCCCTCCCTCCCTTTCTCCCCCTCTATCCCTCTGTCTCTTCTCTTCTCTCTCTTTCATTCCCTCTCCCTCTCCTCCTCTCTCTCCACCCTCTCTCTTTCTTTCTCTTCCTCTCCTGCCCCTCTCCCTCAGTGTATAAGAAACGTTGAGACCAATTCTCTTATTTCAAATTATTTGGAACACCAAGGGAACCTCCATGGTTCAGGTGCTAGATTTAGAAATATCAGATCTCAAAATGATTCTGTGATACACCCACTCGTGTGTGTGTGTGTGTCCTGTAGGATTCTGAGAAAGATATTTGGGCATCCTGAGAATAAATTCAGATAAATGAGATTTTCTCTGTTCATTTCAGATAAGTACACATATTTTGCATACTCAATCAGGGTATAAGTTAATTCTTAAAAAATTGTTTATGGCCATTTTTGAAATCATAAAATTTTCCCAAACCATTTATTTTGCTGAAGTGTTATTGGTGACAATAAATTATTAGAAGAGAATGATTCATAACATCTGACTTGACACTGAGACCCAAACTCCTCTCCTTCTTGGAAAGGCTTCCAGGACAAAGCATCCATATGGAACATTGAGAGGAAATCGACAAGGCAACTTTATTTAAAAGTGGGTGGAACTTGAAGTGTCAGGCACAGAATTCTGGGGAATCTGAGGGAGGGACCGTATGAGCATAATTTCTATTTTCTTTCTGGTAGATACTAATCCATCATGTCTGCCAGCTGTAGAGGAATGGAAAGACAGTGACAGAGAGGGGTGAGGTAAAAAGGAATGAAATAGTTTCTACTCTAAGATGACCCTGGAAGCAACTGGAGATATGCGCTCAAGCTTGGCACTTGACAGAAAGGAGAGAGCAGAGTAGCACAGAAACCAAACCTTGTGCAAATTCACCACTTCACCTGTGTGGCTAAGAGTAGGAAGAGGGAACCATTTTCAATTGATTGTCACTGTGCTCTGACCCTGCACAGTGGTAGAAATGACCTCAGTAGTATCCGGCAGTCTGACAAACAAATTAATCCCAGAAGTCATTGCTGTTCCTATGTGTTTGCAACTGGAAGAGAAAAATGTGAAGGAAACTGCTCCTGAACTGAGCGTGCGTGCCTGTGTGCGTGCCAGTGTGTGTGTTTTGAGATGGGCAGGAGGCTGGAGTGCTTTGCCTTTCTGTTTGAACCTTCTGGGGACCTGAGAACTCATCTTCTTCTGTGTATTTCAGAGATAATGAACTTTAAGTAATGTGTACTGTACCAGGAGGGTCGGGATTAGAGCCAGGGGCTTTGGTCTTGACTGCTTGCACATGTGAGAGCTGCAGAAATATCTGAGCTCATCTCTGTTAGGAAAATCCATGCTGTTCTGGTCAAGTGCCCAATCTGAAACATGCTTTAGGGATTCCTCATAGAAATCCTGGCATTTAATAATAATGGAATTGCATGTGTAGTCCAATGTAAGTTTGTGCATTTACAAGGACTTTAAAGTATAATCCGGTTGTTGTAGAAAAGTACTATTATTAAATTATCAACGCCACTGAATGTTTTTTTCTTTAAAGTTTGATCTTACTGTCTGTGCCCACTGAAGTATGCATGAATCTGGCTGACTGTTTTAAATATGATGGTTTAAAGGATTACAACTCTCTTTCCACAAACTGCTCTCCTCATTTTAGCAAACCCACGGAGGTGGATAAGGAGGAGCCATTCCGAAGTAAAGACTGTTCTGTTCTGCAGAATAATTTCATAAAAATAGGCCAAGTGCAGTCCAATTATTTCCACTCTTGTCTGAAAATTTAGTGAAGGGTCTGAAGCACTTGTGGCTTCGGCATTGATGGAATTCTATTTTCATTTCTGGTTACCAAATCTATTTATGAGAGTGAGAAAGACAGATTTGGAGGAAGAGCCACCAAGTGAGAAAGTTGGTGAACGAGTAAAGAGAGCATACACTTACATAACTGGTCAGTGTGAAATGGCACCGTAACAAGAATCATTAGAAGTCACGGAATCATTAGATG
Organism: Tokudaia tokunoshimensis; assembly: GCA_036184795.1. Lineage (NCBI taxonomy): Eukaryota > Metazoa > Chordata > Mammalia > Rodentia > Muridae > Tokudaia > Tokudaia tokunoshimensis. The sequence goes on along the minus strand of BTHU01000001.1, from coordinate 154,607,916 downwards.
TGGAAGCCCCACCATTGGAGCCTTTAGTTAGTTGGGCCAATAGAACTCTAGAGGAACAGATCTAGCTTGCTTTCTTGTTTGACGAGGATTTTTTTTTGGGGGGGGTGTCTTCAATTTATTATTTTAATGGCCCTCCTGTATGGGAGTGAACATGCATAGTATATTAATTACCCTCTGGAAGAGAAAAATGTGAAGACAACTGCTTCTGTTTCTCTCTCTCTCTCTCTCTCTCTCTCTCTGTGTGTGTGTGTGTGTGTGTGTGTGTGTGTGTGTGTGTGTGTGTGTGATGAGATGGACAGGAGACTTGAGTGCTTTCCTTTTCTGTTTGAAGCTTCTGGGGACCAGAGAACTCATCTCTTTCTAACAGTCAGAGATATCAAAAATGAAGACTTAAAAAAAAATCACATATAGAACAAGTTAGGCTAAGCATAGAGCGTGATACGTTCCCTTCATTTATTAGACATTTCCTAAATTATTGCTGCTAAGTTAACATTTTTGCTATATTTTAAATTTTATTCTTATAATAACTTTAGTATGCATCATTATTTGATTTTAAAATTGAGAAGGCTGAAGTAAAAGATGCTTAAAATGCATTTGCCCAGAAAACAAAACACAACAAAACTCAAAACAAACAAAAACAAACAAACAAACCCCAAACCTGTATTATAGCCAGACAGTGGTGGCACACTGCTTTAATCCCAGTTCTCAGAAGGAAGAGACAGGTGGATTTCTGTTAGTTAGAGGTCCCCTAGTCTACAAAGCCAGTTCCAGGACAGCCAGGGCTGTTAAAAAACCCTGTGTCAAAAAGAAAAACAAGCAAACAAAAAACATAATGCATCACTGAACATAAAATTTATGGTGAATTCCAGATTTCAATTGGTTTAGAAGTCCAAATACTACAACAGGACTTTGCATATTGGTTTGGGAGTATGATTTTGGGTGGGTGAAGAACTTTGTCTTGAACCCAGAGTCAAATGAATTGTAGTCAGTGAATTCTGGAACACATAAGATAGCCTGAGAGGTAAGCAGTCTGAACATTTTCCCTGTCTATTATATTTTGGACTGTGGATCTTGAAATAGAAATTTTAGAATAAATTAGATTGAAGTGTTCTCATTGGCTTCTCTCACTAGTGATAAAACCAGATTTACAGAGGCCATATTTATTTTTAGCTATTCCGTCATCAAGGTGTCTTCAGTACCTGCTATGCATCTGCTGGGAAGACTTATCTGCATCCTTGACAGAATACCAAGTAACATAAACCAGACTGGGGATCTCCTTATGTTTTGATTAATGGTAAAATCCTTACAGCTCCAAAAGCATCCTGCATTTTGAAGAGGACTTTGAGACCCAACAGTAATATTTCCAAAGACTCAATTGACTTTGTAGCCCACTCTCAAATCTCACCCATTTCTTGCATCTAAGTTAATGTCAGGAATAATGAAAGGAGATTAGAATGGACATGTTACTACCAACAGATTTGTACTGGTTGGATATAGTGAAATAAAATAGGCTCATAGATCAGATGTGCTGTCTGTGTGTCACTTGTGATTTGCATTGGTGTGTTTGGTGTTCACTGGGTTCTTACAGTAGCATAGTTTTAAGTGAAAATAGGAGACAGTAATGACTGTCTACACTGCCAGGAGAAATTAGATAAAGGTGTTTGGAGGTTCTGTGCTATATGATTGTGCGAAGATTTTTTTTTAACTTGTTAAATCTGTAAGAGAACCAATGGTTCCTTCTCCAAATCACACGCAGAGACTCCCCTCAACACAAGCTTCTCTAGGTAAAGAACTGACCATCAGCTTCTGCATCTCTGAGGCCAGAAAAAAAAAATGACAAGCAGCAAACATCCACTCCAAGACACAGATTCTCTTCAGTGCCTTAGCTCAGAGATTCTGGAACTGAAGTACCTGGGCTGAAATGTTCCACCTTAGCTATCAGTAGTACTTCCTTGAGAACTTATTTAACCTCTCTGTGTTTAAATTTTCTCATCTCAATATATAGATGTTAAAATCGTGCCTCTCTCATGATTTCCATACAAAGAGAATGAGTTAAAGTATGTTAGGGACTAGAAAGGTACCTATTGCACAGTGCATGTTCAGTCCATATTGGTAGTGTTGCTCATAAATTTGTTGTGTTTGATCATCTTGACTTCTGACTTTAATGTGTTCTCAAATGAATATGGGTCTTTATCATGAATTGTGTATTTGTGGTTATTCTCTGGCCTGTTTTTTTTTCTCTCTAAAACATTTGAGATGCTTTTGGATGGAAGATAGAGAAGGTGAAAAACAAAAGCTGTGTGTTGTTCTCCATCACTAAACATGTCATTGCTTTACCCACATGAGAGAGCTTAGAATTCTTAATTAAAGTGGCCTCATTATCTTTGGGAGCAAGTGAGGAACTAAGATACATGCCAAGGAGCCATACATTTTCTTTACTGTATTTGAAAGACACTGAGGCCATTTGTTACTTTGAATTTGTCTTGGATTTAAGCATAACATTTTTTTAGAGTATCTAGGGCTCTGTAATTCATTTGGATAAAAAAAATGGCTTAGAATTTACAAGACTCTGGCACCTCATGAAGGAAGCAATGTGTACCTGTATTTAAAAGTCACTGCTTTTTTTTCTGAATTGTGCATTGTGAATAGGGTAGGAAAAGTCAAGTGTTGTAGCAAGGAAATTCTTGGGTACGGAGAGGACAGGTGTTTGGACAACTTAGCCAACTGGGGTCTGCGTTAGTCAGCTCTCTGTTGTTGTGACATCCTCCCTGGCACATAGCAACTTGAAGGAATAAAGCCTTATTTGGGCTCATAGTTTAAGAGATGTTTGTCCAAGTTCGTCATTTGGTTGCATTGCTCTAGGTTTGTGGTGAGGTAGACATAATGAGAGGTGGTCATAGCATAGACAAGGTAGTTTCTTGCTCATAAGACCAGAGAAGAGAAAGAGCAGAGGCAGGGAGTGTCACCATCACTGCCCCCACTCAATGGCATGCATTGTTAACCACTGTCTCCTGAAGTGCATTGTAAACCACTGTCTCCTGAAGGCACCCCTCTTTATGAAAGTTCCACTACTTCCCATCAGCACCACAGTATAACACATGAGCCTTTGGGTAGAACTTCATAAGCAAGCTGCAACAGTTCCTTAGTAAGTTTTTGAGTTGGGAGTTCATGATCTTTTGAATGACTGTTTTTGGGAAACTTGAATATTTCAGACATCTTGGATTTTCTCTTCTTGATGTAGCAGGAGGGTATAGGGCCACTATGAATCACACAATCTATGTAGTCACATGTCAATTTTCCAAATGTGGTGAGAACAGTTCTAATTTAACTTTGCCAGTAAATAGCTAAGAACAGGATCTTCTCTTAACACAGGTGACTCCTTCTCTTTCTTTGAGAACATAAACATTTTACCAAGCCAAATTTCTATTAAGTGACAAGGAGTGCTGCTCTTGATTTATGAACATTGCTTTTAGGATTCTCTTTATGTACTTATTCACTGTGTGACTTTAGACCTTGTCTCTCTGTGCCTTAGCTTCCCTATGTATAAAATCGAATTAATGGTAACATTGAGCGCAAGAGCCTTTTTATAAGACTTAGCTGGATTAACATATGTAAAAATGTATAGGATAGGACCTGCTCACAGTAAAAAAATCTAGAACAATCTTTTAATGGATGTTATAGTTCATTTATGTTTAGTAAATGCTGTATTTAAGTGAGCAAATATATTATTAGTCTAGAGTGATTAATCATTAAGAAATATAGAAGCATATTTCCCATAATTCTTTGTGCCTAGTATAGACAGTCAAGCATAACAATTGTGGTTATTGAGGAAGGGAGAAGTCTGGGTAAGTTTGATCTTATGTTTTGAAAGTGATTAAGACAAATCTCTCTCACATACACAAAGGCAATTCTAATGGAATGATTTTGTTTTGTTTGTCTGTATCTATTTTACTTACAAAACTTTAGAGTGGCATCAGAAAACATCTCCAGGCTGATATCTAAGTATAGTTTGAAACTTTAGATGTAGAACACCGAGTCTGGAAATCGCTAGCACAGAAAGGATCTATGAAAAGCTTGCCTCTGTTTTGTATATAACAGTGTTCTCCTGTTCCTGGAAAGACATGGAGGTTGCACTGTTCTGTCAACATCTGTCTTCCAAAGAATGCTTGGCTGACTAAAGAGAAAATGGCCAAGGAAAGCTAAGATGCATCCAGAGTAAGCAAATGGTGAGCTACATTTTGTTTGATGAAAACAGAAGGTAGACTCTAGTCCCCCTTCATTAAGAATTTATACAAAATGATCAAGCATCCTTCCTTTCTCTCTGTCTCTGCAGCTTTAAGGTTTCTGCTTCTACTAAGAACAACATTATGTAAAGACAGAAATTCTTGTTTTTCCCCAGGAAACTGATGGAAAGGAAATGAGACAGTCGGCCAGCAGGTATCTGTGGTTTCAGTAGTCTCTGCTCCCTCCTCCACCTGGTATTCTGGTTGTCTATGGGTTAGTTTCTATGTTGCATATATCCCATAGGACTTGATTATAGGGCTCTATGTCTCTCTTCTTCTCATCAGTCTTCTGAAAACTTTACATTGATTGTCCTCATACCCAACTAAGAAATACCAGAAAGTACATTTGTAGCTTGTTACTCTAAGAAGGGACCAGAAACATAGAACTATCACTGCCTAGGGTAGCTTTTCGTTCCATAGTGATGTGGTAGAGAAGATGAGGGGATGACACTGATGTTTGAGTGGAGGAGAGAAGATCAAATTCCTGTCAGTGATTTATAAAAGCAATGGAGTTATAGTATCATCGTTTCTTGCTATCGATGCAGAATTAAACTTGAGAAGATTAAATATAATAGAAGGAAATGAGGACAACCTGCCAATATTATGGAGTATAATTATATTTATACACTGTGGAATGCTTGCTACTGAGCTCGGGGGGATAATACATCTATGCATGCTGTCTCAACTAGACTTCCTCTCGTGAATCACAGAACCCAGAAACTGATTATGGTTACTTTTTCTCCTAAGGATAATGCAGAGCTTTCTACATGTTTAAGAAATAAATTAATGTGAAGTACAATAGTTAATTTGACAAACCTGATGGTTTCAGAGATTTAAAAAGTCCTCTTGTGTAGAGTGCCTTATTGGGGTGCCATGCCACCTGGCAGGAACTTGACATCGACCAATGTGAAGTTCCTCTCTCAGCTTTTGAGTAGGACCTCCTGTGTTAGCCTTCCCCTCCACCTGGGGTGGAGCACTCAGACCAAGGTGAAACCCATGGTTTTTCAAACACCTGCAGTTTCCTGAAAAACACTAGCCACCCATGGAGAAGCTACCAGCCTTTGGGGAAAGGGTTTTCCCCTGCCTATATATTTGGAGTTCTCCATTAAACTTTGAGACCTTGAATAGCAGGTGTTGTCTTGGTCTTCTTCACTTTTTGCCGCCTTCCCATACATCCCCAACTTCCTTTCCAGGTAACCCATTCGATGTAACTGCGGGTGGTTACACTCTTGAAAGCCACAGGAAATAATCATTGCTTTGGTCTATTGCTAAGAAATATTTGTTGCCATTTGCATACCTTTTCTCCTGTCCCATCTTTCACTGAGAACATTTTTTAAGACACTTCCCACACACTCATCTCTGTTCGAGTCAGCTTCTTGAGAAACCTGGTTTCTGAGGTCTTCTTTGATTTCTTTCTTCGGAGACTTGAAGATCTTGTCATACAGATCTTTCACTTGTTTGGTTAGAGTTACACCAAGATACTTTACATTGTGGCTATTGTGAAGGGTGTCATTCCATGCTTGTGGATTGGCAGGATTAATATAGTAAAAGTGGCCATCTTGTCAAAAGCAATATACAGATTCAATGCAAACCCCATCAAAATCCCTACTCAATTCTTCATAGAGTTAGAAAGAACAATTTTCAAATTCATCTGGAATAACAAAACACCCAGGATAGCTAAAACTATTCTCAACAGTAAAAAAACTTCTGGGGGAATCAGTATCATCTGTAGTACTGCAATCTGTAGTATTGCAGTACTACAGAGCAATAGTGTTAAAAACTACATAGTATTGGTACAGTGACAGGCAGGTAGATCAATGGAATAGAATTGAAGACCCAGAAATGAACCCACACACCTATGGTCACTTGATCTTTGACAAAGGAGCTAAAACCATCCAGTGGGAAAAAAGATAGCCTTTTCAACAAATGGTGCTGGTTCAACTGGCAGCTAGCATGCAGAAGAATGCAAATGGATCCATTCTCATCTCCTTGTACTAAGCTCAACTCCAAGTGGATCAAGGACCTCCACATAAAACCAGACACACTGAAACTAATAGAAAAGAAACTGGGGAAGAGCCTTGAGCACATGGGCACAGGAGAAAATTTCCTGAACAGAACACCAATAGCTTATGCTCTAAGATCAAGAATTGACAAATGGGACCTCATAAAATTACAAAGTTTCTGTAAGGCAAAGGACACTGTCAATAGGACAAAACATCAACCAACAAATTGGGAAAAGACCTCTACCAACCCTATATCTGACAGAGGGCTAATATCCAATATAAACAAAGAACTCAAGAAGTTAGACTCCAGAGAGCCAAATAACCCTTTTAAAAAATGAGGTACAGAGCTAAACAAAGAATTTTCATCCGAGGAATATCAAATGGCTGATAAACACCTGGAGAAATGTTCAACATCCTTAGTCATCAGGGAAATGCAAATCAAAACAACCCTGAGATTTCACCTCACACCAGTCAGAATGGCTAAGATAAAAAAATCTCAGGAGACAGCAGGTGCTGGCCAGGATGTGGAGAAAGGAACGCTCCTCCACTGCTTCTGGGATTGCAAGTTGCTACAATCACTCTGGAAATCAGTTTGGCGGTTCCTCAGAAAACTGGGCATGATACTACTGGAGGACCCTGTTATACCACTCCTGGGCATATACCCAGAGGATTCTCTAGCATGTAATAAGGACACATGCTCCACAATGTTCATAGCAGCGCTTTTTATAATAGCCAGGAGCTGGAAAGAACCCAGATGTCCCTCAATGGAGGAATGGATACAGAAAATGTGGTATATTTACACAATGGAATACTAATCAGCTATTAAAAACAATGAATTCATGAAATTCTTAGACAGATGGGTGGAACTGGCAAATATTATCTTGAGTGAGATAACCCAATCACAAAAGAACACACGTGGTATGCACTCACTGATAAGTGGATATTAGCCCAGAAGCTTGGAATACTCAAGACACAATTCACATATCAATTGATTTCTAGGAAGAAAGAAGGAGAGGCCCCTGGTCCTGGAAAGACTGGATGCAGCAGTGTAGGGGAATATCAGGACAGGGAAGCGGGAGGGGGTTTATTGGGGAACAGGGGGAGGGGAGAGGGGTGAGGGTTTATGGAACTTTCTGGGAGGGGGGGAACCAGGAAAGGGGAAATCATTTGAAATGTAAATAAAGAATATATCTAAGGAAAAAAAAGGAAAAAAGAAAAACAAAACAAAACAAAATGAGAAACCTGATCTGAAAAAAGGAATCTCCATCCCGTTATCTTCTTAGGAAATCCAGCCTATGAAGAGGATTTGGCAGAGTGAGCAGATGCTGCTTGGACCTCCCCTGTCAGTCAGCAATCCCACATCATTTTGCTATTGCTGGTATTATCTGAGTTTTGCAACTTTTGAGTGTATATTACATTGTAAAGCAAGTAGTTAATTTTGTTGATGTCTCACAAAACGGGAAAAAAGGAAGAACAGATCTCAACAAGAGATTGTGGAGATTCAATAAAGTCCTGTTGTTCTGAAAAACTGTGAGAACCCTGTCAGAAACAGCAGGCCAGCTCCCCATCTCTAAGGATGGGGGCTCACAGCCAGACTGAAACTTTCCATTCCACCCAGGACTGCCTGGGGAAGGACAGATAAAGAAATGGACCTAAACAGAGAATTACCCTGCCAAGAGTGAGGACAGAGAGGGAAGTGATTCGACAAAAAAGACAATGCCAGGAAATACCACGAATACCACAAGGTGGGCAGGACAGAGTGGAATGGCAGAGACAACCTCCCCATTCGAGTTGACCAATAATTTTAAATGTTGCTCAGGGTAACCAATCGCAGTCATCCAACTCAGGTGACTGCTGAACTCCCCGCCAAAATGTTTGTAAAAAGGGTGTGCTTTGTGAGCTCAGGGTCTCCTCTTGCCTGCATGCTGGGGGGCCCCAATGTACGTTGGAACAATAAACCTCTTGAGGATTGCAGCGATTCTGGTCTCTGTGGCCTTATTGAGTGGGAGTCTTCCCACAGACTCTAACAAAACCAAACCAAACCAAATCAAACCAAACCAAACAACACAATAAAAACAAAACCAACAAACCAACCAAATCAAACAAATTCAAACAAATTCAAACAATTCACATCTCCTCTGTTCTTGACATTTGCATATTCCAAATGTGGAAGTGATAATGTAGGCAATTCGTACTCAGCATCTGATCAGGACTAAAGCACATCCTCTTTATTTTCTTGATTTCTTCCTGGGACAAATACTGGTGCTCATACTGCTGTGAATTGCTGCTACCCATTTACTTCAAAACCAGCAGTCTCTACTATCTGATGCACTTCAATGAGAGTGGGAAAGAAATGTGGAATGTTGAAGACAAGAAAGAAAAAACTCGTAGAGCTTGGGAATGTTGATGGCGAGCATATTAGGAAGTGGACTTGCCTCAATGAGAGTCATTACCCAGGGCTTACAGGCACTGCCTCGACTCAACTGGCACAACTATCTGATAGGTAATATTGGCCATCAAAGCAATATTTGTGCATTACTTGCAGAGAAATGTTATCTCTCTGCTTCATAGTTACTTTATAAATGCAGTGAGCCTCGTATGGGATTATTTTTTCAGTGCTGGGAATCACTGTATGGCTAGCACACACAAGATAGTTTAGGATACAACTGACATGTATTAATGTTGAATAAAAAAACTAATGAATAAGTAAACGGAACTTTAAAAGCAAATGATGTTGCATTCCTAAAGGTCTCTGTCAGTTCCATATTTTCTATGTTATTGAATTTGGGTTAATAATCAAACCTTACCTTTTTCTTTTAATTTTAATGATATTTTTCACCAAACGTTTGTAAGAATGTGATTTCAATTTTCTTTTTTTAAGCTAATTATTTTTTGTTTTTTTGTTTTACTTTCTTTTCCCCATTAATTTATTTATTTATTCACTTTACATCCTGATCACAGTCCCCCTCCCAGTCCCCCTCTCACAGGCTCCTCCCCCACCCTCTTCCCTTCATTTCTGAGAAGGGAAGATTCCCCCCTCCAGGTAACGCCTCCTAGCACCTCAAGTCACTACTGGACTAGGCATACCCTCTCCCACTTAGGTCAGACAAGGCAGCCCAGGGGAATAGGATCCACAGGCAGGCAACAGAGTCAGGGTAAGTCCCCGTTCCAGTTGTTGAGGGGGCCCTCATGAAGACCAAGTTGTACATCTGCTACATATGTGCAGAGAGGTGGGGCTAGGTCCAGCCCTTGTATGCTCTTTGATTGGTGGTTCAGTCTCTGGGAGCCCTAAGGTCCAGGTTAGTTGACTCTGTCACTACCCTCTGGATTCCTCAACCATTCCACCAACTCTACCACAAGACTTCCCAAGTTCCATCTAATGTTTGGCTGTGGGTTTCTGTATCCACTTAGGTTAGTTGCTGGGTGGAGCCTCTCAGGACAGTTATGCTAAGCTCCTCCTTCTGTCATCTGTGCCTCAGGAAGACCCCAATTTCAATTTTCTAAATGCAATTTCTGAATTCAGCAAAGATCTTTGTAATTGTGCCAGACCAATATCTAAGAATGTATATATACAGATAATGAGTAAGTTAATGAATAAAATAAATAAAACAATGATGTCAACTACCAGTCTCAGGGATGGAGATCATGCATTTGATGGTCAGTCTTCATTGTCAACTCGATTGGTTTTAGAATCACTGTGGAAATACATCTCTGAGTGTGTCTATGAGGATGTTTAGCTGAAAAAGAAAGATCAACTCAGAATGTGGGTGGCACCATCCTGTATGCTGGGGATTCAAACTGAATAAAAGGAAGAACTCAGGCTGAGTACCAGCCTGCATCTCTCTCTGCTTCCTGATTGCCAATGTGGTTTGACTAGCCACCTCACATTCCTACCCTCATGCCCTCCCCTCCCTGGTGGACATAATCAAAATAAACTTTTCTATCATTAAGCTGTTTTTTAATAACCAGATACTTTTGACACGGCAATGAGAAAAGTAGCTAGTACAGTATGTGATCAATCATTACTTAGATACCTGTATCTGTTTGTACGTAACATGTACAGTGTGTGTATACATGAACATGTGTACATGGAGACTTGATCGGAGCATTGGCTGTCTTCCTCTTCTATCTTGTAGCCTTAGGATAGGGTCTCTTACTGAAGTGGAAGCATGGCATCTTGGTTATGCTGGCTGCTCAGCAGCCTTTCAGGAATACTAGGGTTAAATAAAGGCAGTTATAGCAATGACCAGATTTTTTTTTTATGTGAATGGTGGGGATTTGAACTCAGGTTCCAAAGCTTACAGAGGATCCCAGTGAACCATTCATTCTCCCAGTCACTGACTGCACTACTTAGTTTTAAAGACATGACTCATTTGTTTTTATCACCTACAAATTCATTTTGAGAGTTAATTTATACCACTGATGTTAGCAACATAAAACTATGATGTTACTCATCATGAAAGAGAGCTCAGATCAATGAAAATAAATTCAAGGGGAAATTTTAAGATCCTTGATCAGAAGCTTATAATTCTTTGGTATAGATGAAGTTTAAAGTAAAATGACAGAGCTTCCTTTATCCTCTGAAGACTTCATTTAAGAAACAGAGAGACTAGATATATTATGTGGAAATTTATTAACCACCACAGTGTCCCTAATAAAAATTCTTTCATTAGCAGCTAGCCCACCTTTAGAATGCCTTAGCCAGTGTTACAAAGGAAAACATCCTGAGTAATACTTATAAATATAAAATGATTATTTTGGCCTTTCCCTCTTTTTATTGCAAATAGATTTTTTTTCTCACATGATATATCCTGGTTATGGGTTCTCTTTCCTCTATTCCTCACAGTTCCTCCCTTCTCTCTCTCCCATCTGGATCCACTCCCTCTCTGTATCTCATTAGAAAGCAAATAGAATTTTAAGGACTTATAGTAAAATAAAATATAGTCAGATAAAACTAAAACTATCACACCAGAGTTGAGTAAGACCAACAAAAAGAAGGAAAAAAGTCCAAGAGAAGGCACAAGAATTAGAGGCCCACTCATTCATACATTCCCATAAAAATACTAAACTGGGAGCCATAATACATATGCAGTCATCTTGGTGCATGCTGCTTCAGCCTGTGTGTTCAGATGAGCTTTGGCCATGCTGATTTAGAGGAAATTGGGTGTTCCCTATCACCCAATTTCTGTACTTTTTTTTACTTCTACAAATAATCTTCTCAGAAATATTGAAAGGATTTTGGGCATGTCTCTCTTCTGGTCTCAAAAGATTCAGGTAAAACAAGAGGAATGAATCAATGAATCTTCTTGAAGTATTCTTTGGACAGTTTTGAAATTGATTTGGTCATAGAGGAATCTGTTTGTGAGGTAGACATCTCCATAGGCTCAAAGTGGAGCTTCTTAACTAAGCAGTTTTTTCCACATACTGCAATCTATTGGAAGGTCACCGATTCTCAGACGTCTGCTGGCTTTATTGGGGTTAGTTATAAAGAGCTTTCTTATTGCAACACTAGGATTCGCCAAAGGATACCTAGTCCTGGTATTTTTACTTTATTGGATCTGATGAGAGAGCAGTGTTCACGTGGTCCAACATGCTGTTCTTCTAGGATGTGGTAGACCAGGGAAGATGACCAAGGTAGGAATCCACAGAGACTGAGACCAATTTTACAGTTCATGTTGTGAAACTTTTTGGCTTTGTCACTGAAAGCACATACAAAGGTGATACCTGAAGGATAGAAGAGAAACATCAGTATTTCTCCCCAAGGCATCAAGTATTCACTCCTTAAACTCTCCATAGACATAACTGTCCACTAAATGCTGGATGACAGTGGGATCATGGCTGAGGAACTGGTGCTAGGGGCCTGAGTTCTGTTCAAGCAGAGTGAGATCAAAGAATCTTTACTGAGCATGGTCATCCAGAAGCAACAAGTTGGAGGTCTGCAGAAGTGGAGGTGCTCTTAAAAATGCTACTTGCCTGATGAGGACTAGAATTCATGGCACTAGAAGCAACCATTCAAACTTTCAAGGGATGGGAGTAGCCATAGTTCTACCCAGTTATGATGCCTATGAACTACAACAATGACCAACATGACCCAATTACTCTAAGGGGTTCAATAGTGGTGTATATAGCTTGCCTGTAACCAACAGCTTTCTAATTGAGTTTAATAAATATGCCAAACTTTCCTAAAGTAGATACGCTATCATAATACTTTTGAGGAAATTATGTTGACTACAGTAGGAACTTGACGGGCTAACAGAGTGCCATTATTTTTCTAGGTCAGACAACCAATGCTGAGAGTGAGAAATGTAAAGATATAAAATTATCTCTCTTTCAACTGAATGCTCTTTTCATAGTAGAAAACACTCTTGGATCTTCACAAGTCTAAGTTCAAATACACACACACATATTTAAAATTCATTGTGTTGAACTTTATGAAACAATGAACTTGTCCTTTAATGAAATCTATTTCCAAGGAAAAAGAAATATATTATTCTTGGTATAGGTTATGTCTGTAAACAATGAAGTATATGTAATGTTATGGCTGATCATGACTGTCAACATCACACACCAAAAAAGAGAGAACCCAACTGAGAAATTGCCTCTATTAGATTGGTCTGAATGCATGTCTATGGAGTGTTTCTTTAATTTCTAATTGGTAAGGGCTAGCTTACTGTGGGTGGGCCTATCCCTGGCAGGTATAATCCTGGGCCTATAAGAAAGGCAGCTGAACATGAACCTTGACACCAGTAAGCAATATTCTTCCATGGCCTCTTTGTCAGTTCCTGCCTCCAGGTTCCTTCCAGTGAGGTCCTATTGTGGTTGTAATCTTATCAGTCAAATAAACCCCATTCTTTCTTAAGTTGCCTTTGATTATTGTTTTATCACAACAACAGAAACAAAGTAGAACAAACAGGACTCAGTATAGTAGTAGGAAAGAAATCATGGTAATGGTTTTTTAATTATTATTTTTATTTTGAAATACTAACTTGAAAATATGATTTTATTATGGTTAGGGCCTTTCACGATGTCTGCAAACAGGCAAACAGACATATGACTCTGTCTATAAAATGTAAGTAGTGACAGCTATGATAATAAAAACCATGTACTGAATAAAGAGCCACTACCCACTTTTACATGCTTGAGTAGCTCTTGACCCTTCCTTCTTTTCATTCTCCCCCTTCCCAAGTCTCCTTTTTCTTGGTCATAAATATTGAGTGTCCCAAGAACCACACAAGGCTTATGACACAATGGGCATTAAAATCCAGTCAGATGAGGATTCTAATTTCACAGACAATGCAGTTTAGCAGGGAAGACAAGTGTTAGCAATATCGTGTTATGTCAGGATGTGCTGAAACATCTGTGACTATTTCTTTTGAGGAAGAAATGGAAAAATGTGAGACTACAAAAGTAAGGAAAACACTGCTTGCAAACACGAGGGAGAGGACACTGCATCTTTAACATGAAATGGGGTATATATATTTTCCTTAGAGAACTAGGTCAAATCTGTATTACTCGGGTGAATTAATTTTTAAATAAATTAGACTTATTAGTCTCCAGAGAGAAATACAGGAGTAACTTGTGTCTTATCCCCAGAGTTTAATTTTTACATGAAAACTGCCAGCAAATGACTCAGGCCCACAGCCTCTCTCTAATCTCTTTGTGTAAATCTCTGTTGATCTCAGGAAGATAACTGGGGTCATAAGGATGACTGACTACAGGATGGCTTGGTATTTGCTAAGTGTTTGTATATCAAGCAGTCTTTCATGGGTCTAGTTTCAATTTAAGAGTATTATTCACAAAACTTGAATTTTATGGTTTTCAAAGTTCTCTCTCTCTCTCTCTCTCTCTCTCTCTCTCTCTCTCTCTCTCTCTCTCTTTTTCTCTCTTTCTCTCAAAATTTGGAGGTAGGAGGTTGAGGAAATACTCCAGAATGCACCAGAGACCTGGGAGGTGAGACACTCTCAGGACTCAAAGGGAGGGAACTTAGATGACATGCTCTACAGTACAGAGAAGGAACTTAAAGAGCCTACCTCCAGCAGAAAGACAGGGCATCAAGTGAGGGATGGGGTTGCCATTGCACAGACAAAACTCTGACCCATAATTATTCCTATCTGAAAGAACTGCAGGGATGGAAATGGTGAGGAGCCTGAGGAAAAGAAGGTCCAGGGACAGGCTCAAAGTGGGATCCATTTCAAGGGGCAGTCCCAAGGCCTGACATTATTATTGAGGCTATGGAGCACTCACAAAAAGGGACCTGTCATGATTATCCTCCAAAATACCCAACAAGCAGCTGAAAGAGTCAGATGCAGATATTTGCACCCAACCAATGGACAGAAGCTGCTGACCCCTGCGGCTGAATTAGGGAAAAGCTGGAAGCTGAGGAGGAGGGCGACTCTGTAGGAGGACCAGCAGTCTCAACTAACCTGGACCCCCGAGATCTCTCAAACATTGGACTACCAACCAGGCAGCATATACTAGCTGATATGAGGCCTCCAACACGTATACAGTAGAGGACTGCCAGATCTGGGTTCAGTCAGAGAAGATGTACCTAACCCTCGATAGATTGGAGGCCCCAGGGAGTTTAGAGGTCTGGTGGGGTGGGTGGTGGGTGGTGGGGACATCTTCATGGATATGGGGTGGGGGGAGGAGGTATGGGATTTGGAACAGTAGGAGGGAGGACCCTGAGGGTAATAAAATTTGGATTGTAAATAAATAAATATAAATAAAAGATTAAATAAAAAATTGTAAGCACTGCAGAATGGACATAAACAGAGCTCAGTTCACTGCCCCACCCATCTGTTTTCAAGCTCTGCTTCTAAAGGTTTTGCTTCCTTTTCTTGACAGGGGTTCACTACTCCCAGACTTGTCTCTACCTTCTGGGCTTAGTGATACCCCAGTATCAGCACCCTAAGTGCTGTGGTCGCAGGTGCTTGGCATCATCTTCAGGTAGCTCTTAGCTTCTTCCAAAATAAAAAGATGAACATTTATGATGAAACAATTAACAACTGTGGGTTAGTTCAATTTAAGAACAACCATTTCAAGACAAAATATGTGTGTTCCTAGTTTACAATTCCATTGATTGGTAGAAATTGAAAAAAACTAAGTAATAGCTCACTGAAAACAAAATGCAAGAATAAATCTTGTGTGTGACCCAAATATATGTAAATGTATATGCATATCTGTGGTGAGATCATACATGAGAAAAAGAGAAAACTCTTTTTATATTATTTTTCTTTTTGCATTTGATTTTTAATAATTTAACACAGTAATTATGCAGCTCATTTATGAGAAATCAACATAACACCAAAACTAAAATATGAAATGACAGGACAAAAGATCAATACCTGCAAATTAATCTCAGTTTGGTTGGAAACAGATTCCTCAAAGTAATATTATGTTCCAAGGCAGAAAGATAATAATTGGACAAGAGAACTGTTCAGTGAGATATTTAATTGGTGAGTAAGTATACGGAAGGGTAGAGTTTTCTGTTATCCTTTCTTCTAAATTTGCATTATTCAAACCTCAGTCTTGAATCTTAAAAAATGTTTTATAACTAAAATTTAAAACAAAATGAAAGTGTATTATTTTAATCTTTAGATGATTTAACTTTTCTAACAATGTCGTTGCTTTATAAGGCAGCAGTGTGGATACCTCAAACCCATTTAGAAGGGGAAACAAAATAATCATGAGAAGTGGGAGGAACCTGGGTGGGAAAGGGGAGGGGGAAGAGAAGAGAGGAGCAGGATCAGGTATGGGGAGGGGAGACAGGAGAGAAGGCAAGGAGAATGAATCAAAATATGCCACAGCGGGGGGAGGGGGGAGGGAGGTTGGGGGAAACTTCTAGAAAGTCCCAGAGACCTGGGATGTGAGAGCCTACCAGGACTTAGTGGGGATGATATTAGCCAAAGGGCCCAGCAGTGGGGAGATGGAATCGGAAGAACCACCTCCAATTGAGGCAGGGGACCACCCACCCATCTTCAGAATTTTTGACCCAGAATTGTTCCTGTCTGAAGGAAATGCAGGGACAAAAACAGAGCAGAGACTGAAAGAAAGGCCACCCGGTGAGCGGCCCAACTTGGGATCCATCCCATGTGCTCACACCAAACCCTGACACTATTACTGATGCCATATTGTGCTTGCTGACAGCAGCCTGGAATGGTTGTCCTCTGAGAGGCTCTACCTGCAAATGACTTGAGACAAAATGCAGATACTTAGAGCCAACCATTGTACTGAGTCCAGGGACACCTATGGAAGAGTTAAGGGAAGGACTCAATGAGCTGAGGAGGATTGCAACCCCATAGAGAGAACAACAGTGTCAGCTAACCCAGACCCCCCAGAGATCCCAGGGACTAAGCCACCAACCAAGAATCATACATGGACTGGCCCGTGGCTCCAGGCACATTTGTAGTAGAGGACTGCCTTGGATGGCTTCAGTGGGATAGGATGCACTTAATCCTGTGGGAACTTGATGCCCCAGGGAAGAGAGATGCTGGTGGAGGTAGGTGGGGGTAGGGGAGCACCCTTTCAGAGGCAGGGGATATGGGGTGAAGAACTCCGAGAGGGAGGACCAGGAAGGGGGGCAACTTTTAGAATGTAAGTAAATAAAATAATTAAAACAAACAACCCGCCCCAAACCATCATTTTACCTGACACTTTTTTCTATGACTACATTAGTCCTACCACAAATTGTGTCTCATGAGTGTCGTTTTAAGCATGTTCAATAGACTACACTTATGAACATCTTAGTCAAATAAGTGGAGAACAGAAAGGGAGATGCTTTGTTAGAATAAAAGTTCTTCAGGAGACTCTAACTAGCTCTTGATTTTATCTGTCAGCCTTGATGGGGTTAGAAGACACTAAATACAACAGACAACCAGATATTGTAATCATGAAGTTATTTAAGAGAGCAACAACCTGGGGAGAGAAACCAGTCCTGTAATGAGCTCATTGGTAGAGAAATGTAATCAATCAGAGGACATCTGTATGGTTAGCAAACCACAGGGTGGATGTGTTGCAGAGGAAGACTGTGTAAGTATGCAGGTGTGTATAGAAAACAGTGTGGGGAGGAAACATCTTTGAAACTGACTCTACCTAGAGTTGGAAGCAGCAAGGATAACTTCTGGCTATGTCATCTTCCTTCTGTTCTTTAATTAACACAATCATTTGAAGACTATTTTGTTAATAAAATTTCAGGTAGTTCTGCTAATGCAGTTTCTTTGTGTTTTCGTATGAGGACATACCCATATTTTCACTCACATTTTTTCCATCTTTTCTCTTCTTCTGTTCCCTTGACACTGTGAGCCACGATAACTTCAAACGTTTTCTTTGTCTGCTTCAATTATCTATTTTCCCATCTTACATATGTGAAGTGTGATTTCCCCCTGTGTCATTGTTTTAGAGTAGAAAATATTAAGCCCAATTTAGTACATCTTTATTTTTATCACTCAATGGTTGTAGAAATTTTGAGTTAATTTGTTTTCCTGGGTAAAGGAACACATATCAGTAATAATATAGATTCTTTTTTTTTCAGTATTTCTAGCCATTATTTTCCATTTTTCATCTAATTGAATTTTCTAGAACCTCCATGACAATGAAAAGAAATATTTATGTCATATATAATTCTTCCTTAGTATCTAATTCTTATTAAGATGCTCTATGACATTAAGGTGTCAAATGTCTATTCGCCATGTTTTAATGTAGTGTAAATATTTTGATACATTTTCAAATTCTATTTGGGAAATTTATTTTTAGTTTTGGTATCTATATCCATCTGGAGAATTCACAAGACACTTGTGGAACACCTGCATTTTGTCATGTACTGTTGGTCTGGGAGTTAAGCTTTTAAGGAGTTAAGTGTATAATATTACCCATAAGCATTTCTTTGTGAAATTTAGACCTAAGAGAGGATTTTCCCCCTTTTCCTTTATTTTTCTTAATTAATTTTCTTCCTGGATGATCCATTATTAAAGGTGGAGTATTAAATTCAAAGTAATATTAAATTGTGTTAATTCATTATGTCAGGTATGTTAGAATTTGTTTATATTTTTAGATCATTTTATATTCTGTGAATAGATTGTCATTTTATGTTTTACACCAACTGACTTCTTTACCACTATATAATCACATTATTTGCTTCTTGTCATCATCTATGACTTATAAGTTAATTTTATCTTATATAACATAGACACTCTATTCCTATAAGATTTTCATTATCATAGGATACATTTTCCATTCCTTTACTTTTTGCTCCTGTTTCTATGTATTGATTTTTTTCTATAAAACAAATGACAGAAGTAAAAATAATGTAATCACTTTATGTATTTTGATTGTGAAATTTAATTAATTTATGGTTGAAGAGATTACTGGTACAGAGAAAATTAACACCCCCCACTGCGTATGAGACCTCTGGTTGTTTTATAATTCCATTATTAGACTACTTTTTTGTCCTCTTTGTGTTTGAGGATGTTTTTGTTATGTGATTCCATTTCTTTCCCTTAGCATTTAGTTACTAACTACAATATTGGTTATCATGGTTTTTCTATTACATATTTTATAGCTGTAACATTTTAAGGTGGTAAGAACATTTTTAATCATGTACTATACTGTTACCTTTTTCTTTCTCATGTTTAAGATATTATATAATTTATGTTTTATGTTTTATATTTTAGATGAAAAATTATTGTTATACTCAATTTTTATATATTCAAGATGTCTCAGCTATTAAAGTTAGGCTCACTATATATAGTGAGCCTGACTTTAAATATATATATATATATATATGTATATACAAATACAAACTTTTATGGCAAATTTTATAGTGACTTATAAAACATCACACATATATGAGGTGATAATTCTGTTCAGTAACTTGATTTGAATTTCTCATTGTAAACATAAATAAAGAAAATCTCATTGTACCCTATAATTATAACAAATTAGTATTTTTCAATTAAAAATAAAATTTAAAGAGTAAAAAGTAATAAAAGAAGTAATTGTGAATCAGACATGTATTCAACTGATGCATATTATCCGTTTATATCCTCATGTTGTTAATAGCTACTTTCCATTTCAGATGGAAAAACCCATTAAGATTTCCTACGGCTAGTGCTGATGAACTTCCCTCGAGCATGTGGAGTAGCTGGCTATACTCACCAACTGAATAGTACTGACCTCACAGTAGGACATAGTCATGTGCATTCGGTAATCACTGGGTAAATAGAGGGCCAGTTTGTTCTCTAGCTGTTTGGTGCTGTTAGAAAGATTTCATATTTTAATGTGACCATAGGATGGTTCCAACATTGGATGGGACCTCCGGTTTTTCCCATAGCCAAGTGAGACAGCTGGACTCCATCATTGATCAGGTCTCAGCTGAGCTCTGTGATTGTGCAAGGCCTGGCCTGTTCATTTTTCCAGGTTACTCACTGTGTTGATTAGTTAGTTGCACTTAGGCTCTCAGGTTGGGAAGGGCTGCAGGTTGCTGTCTGCAGCCACCCAGTGCTACAGTCTAGGACCCATGATAAGAACTATAGCTTCTTCTTCAGATGGGGATACTGGGCTGTACACATAAGTGTGCATGGCTGTATGCTAGGGTCTGTCATAGCATGGTGTTATTAATTACGCTCCATAATACACTTTTTGGGTTTTCTGGCCCGATAACATCAGAGGGACTTCACTTTATAGCTTTGTGGTGGTGTTGTGTAGATGCTGTGATTAGCAGGGCTATGGGATCTACCCTGTCATTATGTGGGGATATAGAATGCATGTCTAAATCATATAAACTCTCCTGTTAATTGCCTAAATGTGGCCCTTGGTGTGACTTTGTGCTTAAACCCATAGATTTTGAACAAATGATTCATTACATTTTATATGATTTCAACTTCCCTTTTATTATGATTGTTTGATCTAAGACTTGCAAGATATATTCTAAATTTCTCAGTAGTACTTTTTGTTA
Source organism: Tokudaia tokunoshimensis (assembly GCA_036184795.1). Classification (NCBI taxonomy): domain Eukaryota; kingdom Metazoa; phylum Chordata; class Mammalia; order Rodentia; family Muridae; genus Tokudaia; species Tokudaia tokunoshimensis. The sequence goes on along the minus strand of BTHU01000001.1, from coordinate 154,587,679 downwards.
TCTTGATACTATAAAGTTTAAATTTCATTGGTGTTTTATCAAAAACATAATTTGTAAAATCAGAATAAATTGTATGATTGATTTTTCAAATTGTTCTATGAAAATACATGAACCCACAAATTATATTCTCTATTTGAAGAATATAAATTTCTATTCATGGATCCAATGATGTGGTGATAAATGTTTAATTCACATCTCTCTGATAGGATGATTTGTAACATTTCTGGTATATATACTCCTATCCTGGTTTATTTCAAGCATGCTGTGTGACATCACCAACTATGTAGGTAAAAAGAGTATGCATAATGACCTCTCAAAATCTGATACAAATAAGCTCTGAAAACTACTGTATCTACCAAGTCAAGTTTATTGATGATATTATTAAATATTTCTTTTAAAAAGATTTATTTTACTTTTTAATTCTGTGTAGCTGTATGTGAGTATTTGTACACTAGTGTAGATATCAGCAGAGGCCAGAAAAGGGCAATTGATCTCCCAAGGCTGGAGTCACGGGCTATTGTGAGTCATTAACGTGTATTCTGGGAACTGAAGAAGGGTTTTCTTCAAGAGGGGTATCCTCTCTTAAACACTGAGCCATCTTCTGTCTTCTGTGTTTACTTAAGTGCTGAGCTGTGTTTTTACATTAGATGACTAGGAACCAAGAGTTGCCTTGAAGTCTTCTGTTAGAATAGAATTGAAACAAATTATTTTGCATGTTTGTATTTGTCCAGGGAGTGCCCTACAATGCGTAATGGGAGATCAACTGACAACCTATGGGAGTCATTTGGTCCCTTTTCTACCACATGCCTCCTGCTGACTGAACTCTGGTCATCAGGCATGGCACCAAGCAGCTCTGCCTGTTGAGCCATTTTGCAGGCCCTACAACATCACTCATTCCCCAGCTTCCTTCGAACGTTGAGTAGATTCTTAACTGATGTGCTTTTAGTGCATATAGTTCATGATAGCTAAATCCATCAACTGAACTTTATCACTGCATAATGCCTGCTCCATCCCTATATAATTTTTAATAACATATTCTACCTTTTCTGATAAAAGCACTGTCATTTCTATTTCTCAGTTTCTGTTTTTCTGACAATTGCTGACTATTTTATTTTTCTTCTTCATCACTTCATCATCATAAGTATGTTCTTATAAAGAGAAAAATACATTTAATATAGCCTGGTGGTCCTAATTTTAAGAGGAGAATTCTATCTATTCACACTTAAGAAATAATTTAATTTTATTTGGACAATCTTTGGATTTAATAAATTTTTTCCTGCTTTTTTGGTGTTTGTTTTTAAAAGCTGGCTGGTTTGATGGATATTTATTCTATTTGTTTTCTTTTGCAAATTTGGATGTTCTGCCATCATTTCCCTTAAAGTAATGGTTTTCCTGGACTCTGCTTCAAAATTTGTGGAATAAAGTCAGTCATTTCTCATACTTAGAGTGCACGCATGGTTGGGTAACCCATTTCCCTTGGCATTCCCACTTTATACGATAATGCTTGTCTGAAGCCATCACATTCTCTCTTTCCTTTCTTCCATTAAAAACTTATTGTACCCTCCCACTGGCAAACCCTAAATCTTCCTGTCATAATTGTTGTATGTACTAACATATTTTTGCTAGTGTAAGTACTTTTTAACCCTTAATATTAAGGAGTTGTAGACATATTGACCCTGTTACTTTGCCTATGGATGTGTTTAGTATTCATACATGTACAAATTAATCACATTTAGTTGTTGAAATTTCTGTCTCCTCTTTTTTCATATTGAAATTTCTTTTTTAGTGTGTATTTGGGTAATGCTTCCAGTTCTTTTCCTTTGACTGTATTTGCTATCCGTTGTCTCGTATATCATCAATGAAAGAATGCTCACATCTTGATGGGCTAAAGAATTAAGTTTCATACTTTAAACTATATGTTTTATTCTACTATTTTCCCAACTTCTATTAGGGAAAATGACTGTGTTACATTTATTTGTTTGCTTGATTGAGATCAATGTGTGTGCAATCTTTGTGCCTTTAAGATTTTTTAAAGAAATCTTTAGGTGATTTTATTTTTACTAAGGTACGCTTAATTTTTATTTTTGATTTGACAGAAAAGAGTCTTTCAATTTGCAGATGTTGTTTTTATTAAGTAAGTAACAGCTTTTATTTGTCTAATTGCTTTTGTCTTTCATCACTTCCATTTTGTTCTAAATCCATCTCAGGTCTCCTGCTTCTAACTCCTTCACAAAGTTATCCATTTCCAACCCCTGCCTTCATGATTTCTCCATCCCCCTGTTTTTTGAGATTTTTTTTTTTTGCAGGCTGCTTTTTATAAAGTGAAGAATTCATGTTGCAATAATTACTACCATGAAAGAAAGTGAAATGATGTGTTTTAAAACAATTAAGGAAGTCCGAGAAATTACTCAGTAGTTAAGAGTATCTCTGCGGATTCAGAGGTGTCACTTTGATTCCTAGTGGCCACAGGTCAATAACAACCATCTGTAACTCCAGTTCCAGAAGATCTGAGACCCTTTTCTGCCCTCTGCAGGTAATGAACACACATGGTTACAGACATACCTGAAGACAAAACATACATACACCTAAAATAAAAATAAGTAAGTATTAAAAAAACCAAAAACTAAAAACTAATAATAATTACCTGAGACACTGATACACTTTTAGATCACAGAAACCAGAAGCTGCATTCTATCTCTGTCTCTAGTGTCTCACAGCTTTAGAGAAGACACGTGAACCCCTAAAGCTTAGTTTAATAGTCTGTAAAAGGATCTATTTTTGAAATATACAATAATTATTGAATAATACAGAATAGATATTTCTTTTATAGTACTTGCTTCTTAAACAACGCTCCATAAATATATTAGTGTGGCAGTTGATTAACCATTCAGATTAGTTATCAATCATTAATCAGATTAATCTTTCAGACTGAATGAACTGAAGGATGCTCAGATAACTGAGAAGCATGTTTCTGGGTATTTCTGTGGCAGAATTTTTCGAGGAGGTTGGTCAGCTGAGTGGGGTAGTCTGTGCCAGTGGGTGTCACCACTCAGTGGAGAGCTCTGATTGATCAGAATGGCAGAAGAAAGGTGAATTTCCTCCCTGCCTTAGTTTCTGCCTCTTCTGGAGCTTGTCTCATTTCTCCTGATCTTAGACATTGTAACTCCAAATTTTCTTTGCACTATGAGACTCGTATAAGTAGTATTCCCTGCCATGCCGTGCCAAATTCTCAGGGCTTGGGCTTTGAACTTTAGATTGGGAGTTAGTGTCATCAGATTCCTGGTATCTGAGGCTTTTAGACCTCACTGAGCCAAGCTACCGGCTTTTCTGTATCTTTGGGTTATAGTCAGTATGTTGTGGATCTTAGCTCCTGTAATGTGTAAGTGAATATAACTAATACTTTCTTGTGTATCTACATCTTTCATGTCTTCATGGTTAATTCTGGATCATTCTGACTAGTGTTAAGCAATATAAAATTAAAGTTTGTGGGGCATAGCTAAAGTATGCCATGGTAGTGTGAGGGGTGAAAATTAAGTTACAAAATTTTAATACAGCAGTAGAATCATGAACATCCAGACAAGTAGAGAATTTCAGTTTGATGAGATCATTTTTTGTTGTTGTTGTTTATTATCAAGGGAGATGAGTTCGAGCAGCACCAAGTTCACAAAACTCCCTCCTCAAAGCTGTGGAAAACAAGAAAATCCAGACAGCCTGCACTCGAGTGACTAGGAGTATAGGGAAGATCAATGATCTCAGCATATCTGATCACATCAGGGCATTTTCATTTCTGCAGAGGAGCTGCTCAGAGTGGGAGAGCTTGCAGGTCCTAGCAGGATGTAAGCAGTGACCATGCTTCTGGAGAGTAGAAAGTGAAGGAGAGTGAAGTGCAGCTGCAGGGATAAGTGGGGACACGATGCTACAGCAAAGGAGGCACTTAATGACTTCCGGCTTAAGGAGCAGGGCAGAGAGGAGAGCTAACTATTGATCTAAGCAACACAAAGAAGGCCAGATTTACGTGGATGAAAACCACAAATCTAGAATATAGTCACATATACTCAATTCGCAGTTCCTTTCAAACATCATAGTGGGTTGAATCAAGTGTCTATAGATGGTTACTGACACGATTCGGTATGCTTGGAACAATGAATCTGATATTCTCTTATGTTTCTAAGACATTTCTTTCTTCTTTATATTAAATTTCTCATCATTTTAAAATTGTATTGTAATTCCAATTTTAAGACATGTTATTATACATATTTATGGAGCACAGTGTAGTATTTCACTACATTTATACAATTCATAATGATCACATCAAGGTAACATTGGCATATTTATCACCTCAGACATAAAGAATTATTTTTAAAATCTTCTCCATTAGCTATTGTGAAATATACTAAAGACCAGCTTCAACAGATCAGGTACTGAGGAGGATGTATGTAGTTCATACTAATCACTCAGCAGATTTCTTTGAAGAAGCAAAACTTAATTATCTGGAGCTGACTAAAATGGGGGAAATCACATACAGACACAGATACACACACAGACACACACTTACACACAGACACATACACACAAACACACACACATGGTGGATAAAACAAGGCTCCAAGGACATTAATTTTTCTCTTAGTCTTTTTATACCATCTAAGACAAAAATTCTCTATGTAAGCAAAAGGATCACCTCATGACCACAAGTTATACATTCTCCAAAAACATATTCTCCAAAACAAACTAAAATCATCACACAAAGGGAGATTACAATGTGATTGCTGATTATATATTCTTTTGAAACCCACACCTAACTAATTCTTTCCCATCTATCTTTCTTTCCATGAATTTATCCTAACCCAAAGCAATAAATCTTTTTTTTTCATTGATTAGAGAAGTTTAAGCAAGCCAAGTCTATTGTAGCTAGTTTCCCTATGCTAGCTGATGACGATTTGTATTTACCAAGAAACAAATAATTCAGCTTATGTTTTAGAATCATCTATTCTCTATTCTTATATCCATAATAGGATTTTGTACTTTTTGTTCATAGTCTTGCCCTTTCATAGAGAACACCCAAACCTGTGACCACATCCTTAGATCACAAGATCATGGAACTCAGACTCAACTGAGAATGAATGTTTTCTTTGACCTTAAGTCTCTTAAGACTTATTCACAAATACAACTATGTGCTTGTAACACAAGAAAGCTCACTGTCCTCCATTTCTAGCCTATACAGCCATCACTACTCTACAAAGACAGGGCACATTCTACTCTTTATCTTTGTTATCTCTCCTGGAAAAACAACCTAAACCATCTCCTGAATCTTCCTTATTTGCTACCAAAATTTCCTAAAACTATTTAAATCAAATCAGGAATTCTGTAAAATCATCAATTCATCTAAATAGCATTATTTTATGAAAGTTCATCTTCATATTGATGTGGTTGAAAATTGCCCAGTAGAGTGGGCTGTCTTCCATGAGGCAGTCACACCAGACTACAGGTAGTAAGTGTCTCCCTACGGCCATTCACACAATGCTAGATACAGGGAAGACTGTGGCAATTACTTACATGAGAAGGCACATCAGTGGCAAGAAGCAATACAGAGATGACCCCTTCCCTCTACCCCCACCCCCCCGTTATACTTCTCCAAGGTACATCCATTGCAGCTGTGAAAATGTTCAATCAACTCCAGGAAGCTCACTTGTCCCCTGCAGTTCTTCCTACATGGTGTCCATCAGAAATACTCACTTAATTGTGACCAACCAGCTTTGTGTGTGTGTGTGTGTGTGTGTGTGTGTGTGTGTGTGTGTGTGTGTGTGTGTTACCGAGCCTTAGAAATTATTCCCCCTATTTAACTGCACTTCTTTAGCCTCCACATACACATGAAAACAAAAAGTGTTTGGATTACTATGTCTGGCTTATTTTACTTAGTACAACAACTTCCAGTTCTGTCTGTGTTGCCATAAATGGATAATTTTATCCATCAATGCAGAATAGTATTCTTGTAGCATTCTATTTTATAGATGTAATGCGTTCTCTTCATTCATTCATCCTCTGCAGAACATGCGGCTTGACACTTTTGGTTGTCGCAAATAGTTGTGCAATGAACATAATCTGCCGCTTGACTCTTTAGTGCAGTTCATTGTGCCTTTGATTTGGATTTCCTTCTTGGTGATTGGTTTTGTTGTTTCATATATATGTTGGCCTGTGCTGTATCCTCTTTAGAGATACTTTTTCTAACATTTACACAAATCATTTATTTTTGAACTATGTGACTATTCTACTTAGAATTTTTAGAAGCATGGACTTATATTCCACAGTCAAGATTAGCTGCATCTCTGCAGGTAGCAGTGAGAGGTAGCTAAGAGTCTATGTAGATCAACTGCACTTGTAGAATTATGTCATAAAGAAAGCAGGTCAACTAGAAGTCTCAACTCTAATATTAAAGAATTAATGTCTAACCTATCTTACCTCCAATTCAATACTACCATGTGATGAATTAAGGAATGTGAGGAACTTTGAAAGTGGCAAAAGGGAGGATCACTTCTCTGAAATGGAGATGAAGGTTTGATTTGATTCATTGTTATACTGACAGAGGCCTTTTCCAACCTGAGAGTAAATTATCTTAAATTATCAATGGTTCGCACTATTTCCAATTATTTGTAGGAATGGGTGCCTGGCAATGCGGTGATCAGGGCAGAGAAATGCAAGACTTTTTTTGTTTCACACATTGTATTGTTATCTTGTGCAAATAAATGTCCTGCTATAAGACAGTTTAAAAATCTAAATTTGTTTGATCCTTCAGCTCAGTATAAATGTCACTCTGTCTTATAGAATTCACAAAACTACTTAATGGCAGAGTTGGAGGCAGATGAAATTCATATTTAATGTTTCCTTTAAAGAATTATGATAAAATAAAATCTGTACTTTAAACTTTTTTGTGCCTGCCTATTTTTAATCCATATCATATTTTAATGGGAATATAATTTACATTGTTCATTTGATAGTTCAACTTTTTTGTTCAGTGGAAAACCAACTAATACACACACACACACACACACACACACACACACACACACACACACACATATTACCATATAGTTTCAGCAGTTTGTTCTCCACGATTTCCACGAATCCATGTGCTAGAAACAGTTTGACAGAACTTTTAAGAGGTAGAACGTAATGGTAGAGAATTGAATCATGAATAATTTGAAGGGGTTCAATATCCATTTTGTGGTGTTGGATTTGGTCTTTCAGGACTGGATTAAGCTCTGAAAGAGTGGGTTCTTATAAGCCGAGATCATGCTATATATGCTTACTAGCCACTCTTGCTCATGGCCCTTCCCTGTAATGTCATCTGCAATGCTGTCTTTTACGAAAAGCTGAACAGCTGGAGTTGGCTATTCTTAGACTTTCAGTTTCTAAAACTGTGTACTAAATAATACTTCTCTCTTAAGAATGCACATACTCTCAGGCCTTTTGTTATAATAACACAACATAGAATAAAATCATAATCTATTTTTCAATTATTTTTCTTACAGAACTAGGAATTAAACCTAGAACTTTGTACATGTTAAGCAAGTACCCTACCACTGGGATAATACCACAACCTTATTATTGGAATTTGGTTTTCATAAGAAAAAGAAGTGGTACCTTATTTTAATAAAAAGCTAAAAATATTTATAACACGAAATATTTAGTTACAGGCCTATAGATAATAATTATGATAGAATCTTCCCTGCTATATCCTGAAATCAATGACTATAAACACTTAAACAATAACAACTGGGTAAAGAACTTAGCCTCACATCTGGTGCAATGGAACTGATCAGGTGTTCAGAGCTTCAAGAGTAATAAAATCACAAACGCAAATCTACTGAGTAACTGGAATAGTCCTTTGGGTTTGCATTCAGCTTTTCTAGCCTGTTTAGTTAGGAGTATCCACATTATGGACTTTTTAATTGGCTACTGAGTCCGGTTCAGAGAATAAGCAAGCCATCAGAAGCAGTAGAGTACCTGCATTTATTTGATTCTCTTAGTTGTTATCAATTCTAACAATTCTAGGTTCGTGGAATCTTGAAGAAGTGCAAGTGTAGAGTGTCTATAACTGTCATCCAAATCAGGTCTCAAGAAGTGTCAGTTGATGGGAAATGTAAACTGGAAGCTTATGGAACTTAATGAGGAAGTTTCCTGACAAACTGAAAACAGAACTACTGTATGTTCCAGCTCTATCACTCTTGGGCATCTTCCTGAAGTCTATGTGAACATAAACCACAAAGATACTTATGTACTCATGCTTTCTGTATTACTACTTATAGTACCTAAAATATAGGAACAGTCTAGATATCTATCAATAGATGAATATATAGATTGTGGCACATGCACACAACAGAATATTGTTCATTTGTCAAGAAAAATGAAATTATGATGTTTTCAAGAAAATAAATGAAAATGAAGGTCATTGTGTCAAGCAAAGTAACCCAGACTCAGAAAGACAAATGTCCATATTTTCATTTTGCATATATGTACAATCCATATATATACATATATAGATACACACACAGACACACACATACATGTGTCAGTGTAATGTAGTTCATAAAAGTAGAAAAGGGACCTTGAGATGGGAGGATGAGATCTTAAGATGGGAGACAGAAGAGAGAGCAATTGAACACATGGGACGTGAAGAGTAGGGGGTACATTTTAGGGAGAGAAGGGAACAATCATAATGGAAGACTAGATGAGGTGGAAGAGGATAAGGGAGAGAGGATGACATATCGTATGAATGTGATATAACGAAACCCATGGATTTGCATGCTAACTAAAGAAGTGAGAAGAAGCCAGGCATGGTGGTGCTAGCCTTTAATCTCAGCACTCAGGAGGTAGATGCAGGGGAATCTCTGTGAGTTTTAGGCCAGTTTGGTCTACATAGTGAGTTCCCGGACATCCCCCTCTCAAAGCGCACCAACTAACCAACCAGCCAGCCAGCCAGCCAGCCAGCCAGCCAGCCAGCCAGCCAGCCAGCCAGCCAACCAACCAACCAACCAACCAACCAACCAACCAACCAAAGAAACAAATAAACCAAGAACAAAAATAAAAGAAACAAATAATAATAATAATAATAAATAGGAAAGAAAGCATGCCAAATAATTAAGCTCCTACAATATAAAGGGAAAGCCTCGATTTCTTGGATACAATATCAAAGAACTAAGCAACTAGAGAAGTATTAGACAAATTGGATTTCACAATAGCTTATTTTTTTTCTGCATCAAAGAACTCTATTAACACAGTTAAAAGAGAACCAGCAGGATGGGAGAAAATATTTATAAATATTTACGTATCTGAGGAGATTAACATTGAGACTATAGAGAAGTAAAACATAACAAAACCAATAAATCCAATTAGAAACGGACAAATGATCTGACTAGATATATTTGCAAAAATTTACAAATTGAAAATTAAAACTGGTGTTAGGTCATAATAATTAAATGGCTACTATTAGTATGACAGCACCCTTGTGTGTACACATGTGCATGTGTGTATGTGCACACACATGTGTAGGTAGTCATACACTCATACATGGGCTTGGAGGAGAGGAGAATAGGGCAGCATTATATTGTTGGTGTAGACTAGAGTACCAGTTTTATAAAAAGAAATCTGCAGATGGATAACAGTAATTATTGCATTGCAAAATGAATGTATTTAGTGTGACTGCATTATACACCTATAAATGGTTAAGGTAGTCAATAAAAGTCATGTAATATAAGGGTTCACATGAAATATTTGTTTGAATGAGACTATGTCATAGTTGGGCACAAAGACTTCCTGCCTATCCTTACAAATGATATTGGTTGGATAAATTCTACTCTTCATTTCACAAATTGGAATTTAAATATGCATAACTAACCCTGTTACCTTATACTGATGTTCTTAATGGGAAAGTCTGCTTGTCTTCTGGGTGTTGGAAAATTGCTAACATACTAGCTTTGGAGGCTGCTGACTTGTGTCCATTATAAAGTCCAAGCCTCAAGGCATTCCTTCTGTCCTAGTCAACGTCCTATTGCTGTGAGAAGACACCATGACCACAGAAACACACATAAAGGAAAACATTTAATTTGGGCTGGCTTACAGTTCAAAGATTTAGTCCATTGTCATTAGGGTAGAAAGTATGATGGTGTGCAGGGAGACATGGTGCTAGAGAACTAGTCTAGAGTTCTACATCCACATGCACAGGCAGCATGAAGAAAGAGAGTCACTGGGCCTGGCTTGGGCATTTGACACTCCCCATCTTCCTACCAAGTGACACACTTCTGCAACAAGTACATTTTCACCTGTCCCTGAAGTCCAATATCTATTTTCTCAATTCTCAACAACCTAAAAATTCACATGATTATTCAGAAGGTGAAATTGGCCAGGAGTTATCTAGATGAAGCCCGTCAGACTGGGCTCTTCTGATGTTTGTTTTATGCACTCAAGGGTTTCTTTTTTTTTTTCTGACTAACAATGATAATTTTTTTTTGTTTTGATTTGCTTTGCTTTTACTTGTCACCAGTATTTCTTTAGTAGAGCCTATAAGTCACCAGTCATTTGAACTCAATACCATTGGCAGATAAATGGACAGGCCTGATGGGTTTCAGCTGTCCTTCCTAGCCACAGAATAATGACAAACATCTTAATTTAAAGAGAGCAAGAGGCTTGCTTGGAGTGTTTCCTGCTGTTATGTCCCACATCTCCTTTCCAACATCTCCTTTTAAGGCTTCCACTATGAGAGGTACAGTCTTTAGTCTAAAACTTAATGCTTTCTGCTCTGGGTCCTTGCTGTTCTTCTGTCTCCTGTCTTGCTTCTTCTCTAACTCTTGATCTCCTCGTGACAGAAACCGATAGCTCCAGACAGTCTTGCTTTCTATGGTACCCTTTGAGGTATTATTATGAACCAAGCTATAATATATTTGTTTAATAAATATTTTCTTTATTTACATTTCAAATATTATCCTCTTTGCTCGTTTCCCCCCTGAAAACCCCCTATCTCATCCACCTCCCCCTGCTCACCAACCCACCCACTCCTGCTTCCCTAACCTGGCATTCCCCTACACTGAGTCATCAAGCCTTCACAGAACCAAGGGCCTCTCCTCCCATTGATGATTGACAAGGCCATCATCCTCTGCTACATATACGACTGGAACCATGGGTCCCACCATGTGTATTCTTTGGTTAAAACACTAAGCCATAATACATTTTTAAAAAATAAACTTATTTTCCTTGAGCTGTTTTAGATATACAAAATCAATAACAAGACATTGAGTTTCCATACATGACACATTCAATAATTTCTACTATTGTCATTTTATATTAATATGGTACATTTTATGAAAATAACCAATATCCAGATGCCATTATTAACTAAAATTTATACCTTATTCAGATTGCTTTAGTTTTTACCTAATGTTTCTTCTTTTTTTATTGTCTCAGGTTATATTACCACACTGTTTATATATTGAGCCCATCTTCTTAGACTCTACTTGGTTATAATAGTTTTTCATACTTTCTTGTGTGCATATGTTTGTGTGTGCACATGCATGTGTATCCACACATATGTGGATGTGTAGTGTATGCATATATGTGCACATATGTTGCTGGTACTCTTCCAAGTTGTTTAGATGAAGATTAGAGATCATTGTTGTGTGTTTTCCTCTGTTACTCCTATCTTATTTTTTGAGTAAAGTTCTCTAACTCAACCTGGACCTCAACTCCTGGGCTGGTTGGCCAGTGAGGCCCTGGGATTTACTTGTCTCTGTCCTTAGTACTTAAGTTACAGGCATGGACCACCTGCTTGCCTTAGAACATTGTTTAAGAATTTTATTACTGCAGATGTATTTTTATTAAATCCACCACAGTTTCTTCCCTCCATTTGTTTCTATATCCATTTCTATCATTTTCTCCTCCAAAGTTCATGTACACTCTGAGTCCATTTATTAGTGACAGTGTGTGCATGGGTACAGTGCCACATACTGGAGCATAAATGGCCCCCTCAGGAGCTGAATTCCTAATGAAAATTGACTCCTAGTCTCTCAGGAGTCTTTTGTTGCCAACAGCTCCTCAGCTAGGGGTTGAACTTCATGTCCAGTCCTCTATCTGTGCTGGGATTTTATCTAGATTGACCCCGTGCAGTCTTGCGCATGCAGTCACTGCCATTGTGAGTTCATATGTGCAGAGGTCCCATCACATCCTGAGCATTGTTTTGTTGCAGACATCTGTGAACTTTGGCTCCTACTGTCTTTTTGTCTCTTCTTCCGTGGTGATTCTTGAGCCATTATGGCCTGAACATCCCCATGAACCTTTGGAGGAGAGAGTGATATAGATGCTCCATGGAGGGTGGAACATCCCAGTGAGCCTTGGGAGAGACTGTGATATAAGCGCCCACTGAGGATGGAACATCCCACATTCTCTTTACCTCTGCGCACTTACTACCTATCGGGGTCTCTTTTTCCATCAAAAAATACTGGAAAAAGAAGCTTCCAACGAGGTTGGAGAGATACAGTAATCTATGGGCATAAAGATAAATACTTAGGGGGCAGTTTAATGCTGTAAAATTATTGCCTCCCTCACCCCTTCCATATGGTATTTCTTGAAGAAAGTTACTATATATTCAAGGACTAAGGTTTTTGCCTTTCTTATGAAGGCAGATTATCTGTATAAACACTTGAAAAATTTCTGCAAGGGATATTTATCTCTTCCCCCATTAAACTAAATATTGTATATATAATCGCATATTATGTGTTTAGCATAGGACAGAAGAATAGCAGCCACAGTACATTTTAGTAACTATTGTTTTTCAGACTGTATTGTAACTCTCTCTTCCATGTATTGTAAATATCTCTTCAATGACAGAAATGTCAAAATGTTTTAATAGCACTACTCTACACTTTCTAGTTCTTTCAATCATCAAAACAATCCTATAATAATGAAGCTAGTATTACAGTTGAACAAGGTTTCAGCATACCTAATATTGTACAGCTAATAAATGATGGAGACAAAAGTTAAACATATGTTGTGTGACTGAGACCACATTGTCAGAACACTAGAGGCTGAAGTGCCCCTTGGTCTCCACTTACAACCACCTTGGCCTTGCTCTCTTTAATTTATTCTTCATGAAAACAATTTTCAATGTACACATGGGCCCCAGCTTGAAGTGCTCTAGCTGTTTTATTGTTTACATCCAATTCTTTAAATCTTTGAGGCTTTTACTAAGCCAAACAGATATTCCTAAGAATTCTGGAGAAGCTTCTCTTATTAGGTTGACCTTGAACCCTGAGAGCATTAGTAATAAGAGGGGGTGCCTAGAATCCCATACCAACTGTTCTCCACAGCTTAGATTTGACACTTGCCTTGTCAGATCATAGGATAACCAGCAGATGTAATGAGAAATGTTCAGCTTTCAGTGTCTCCAATAGAATTTAAGCTTTTGCTAGGAATAGTCTAAGAAGAGTCTATAACATTGAGACTATGGATAGAATATGAAATAAATTATCATATACTAATAAGATATGAGTTGAGGAGAGATGTATCAGATGTCCAGATTTCTATTTTCTATGATACTTGAAGTCTGACCAATTTAGAATAATTTCTTTGTATACTCAAGATCTTGCTACATGGCTGAATAAAGGAAATAGATTAATGCATAGTTTTTTATTGTTACATATCTGTGTTCCAAGCATACTCAGTCATTATAAATGATAAAACAAACAAACAAACAAACCAATGCAAATAGAGAAGGAGGGAAAGGTCTTTTTATTTGAGACAGAGTCTGACTTTGTAGCCCATGCTGGTCTGAGATTTGTGGCAATCCTGTTGCTTCAGACTTTTTAGGGATTGTAGACATGAGCCTCAGAGCCTGGCTGAAGTTGAAATTTTTGCAGTAATCATCTGTTATTCTTTAGTAGTTAGGAGGAATCTCATATAGTTTATCTAGGCACAGTTTGTTTATATACTAAGTAAGAGTATCCCTAAATAGGGTCTACTCTAAGCCCATAGTTTAGGAGATATCTTAACAGTTTATTTTAAACTCCATTTAAGAATACAACAAATACTATCTCTAAAAGTATGTCCATGTTTTGTGACTTACAACTGTCAGAAACTCAAGAATAAACTCCTTTAGTTGTAGGATTCTTTTAGGTCAAGTGTTGCAAAAATTTCAAAGCACATGCTGAGTCTTTCCTAGGCCACGATGAGATAAGCCAATCTGCTTGCCACAAAAGAAATGTGTTAATCGCTGGCATGTGCATTCTGCTAAAGGCAGCTCCTATGGAAAAAAATCTTCATTAAAAAAAATGTGTGAATTTTTACTCAATTTTAAAAAATGATTTATTGGGAAGGCAGTGTGCAGCAGACTACAGACTGCACTGACCCAGTGATGGCTCTAGTACACCACTCTTGGTTCTCTCACATTAAAAGGGTGGAATTTGCTCTTAATTTTCCATAGAGGGTCAAAATCACTTTCTTGACTGCATGATTTTGGAGTGAATCTAGGCCATCACAAAACAGACTGCAGTTAGACTTTCTACTTGGCTTATTGGCAGACACTGTTTGGAGTATTTTTGATATATTAACTCACTTCATCTTCTCAAACACTGTTATTTCTCCCTTTTTATTGGGAAGAAACTGAAACCTGGAGAGGTTGGGTGCCACAAGCAAGATTTTACAGGTAATTAAGGGTAGAGTTGGAGTTTGAACTTAGGTGATCAGATTTCGTAGTCTCTACTAGCAACCAACATACTATTTTCCCCTTGCGAGTTTGGAGTGACATACAAAACCAAGAACAATTCAAGTGTCTTCTCATAATGTACCACAAGCAAGTTCTACTTAGTGTGGTGGTAAAACAAATTTAGTGAGTGATTCAAATGATCCAATTATCAAAATCTGTGTCAAAACTACCTTTAAAAAGTCTGTGAACCTTACCCTCCTTAGGAAAAAAAGGAATGAAGTGGAATATAAATATCAACACATATTGTAGAGGATTTGTCTATTGTAAAATCATTTAAAATATAGATTACGTGTAAAAGGAAAGACTGTCACAGTATGATATTTTCTCATGGTAGTCGTGGTAAGAGGAACAACTGAATGTTTGCCTGCCTCTGTTGAGACATTTGCTTGGCAATTTTCTTGATTGGATTTTTCCCCCCTTTTTGAGACAGAGTCTCATGTATTCCAGAATGGTTTCAAGCTATGTATGCAGACTGAGGATAACCATGATCCTTTTGTTTCTACATCTTAGATATCCTCTCACTACTGTGCATCTATTCAGTTCAAATTCAGGGATTCTTGTATGCCAGGCAAGCAATCTATCAAGTGAGCTACAACACGAGTTTTTCTCCAATTGGAACATATGTCTAATATATTCCTATAATACTCACTGTGTGCCAGGATCTGTTATAAGTAAACATTAACCTTTTAAAATCTCATCACAATCCCACAAAGTGGATATTGTTGTATCTAACTTAAAAACACAGTGATGGAGGATCCAGGGAAGCCAGTAAGTTACCTTTCCAGTACAGCTCTTCCAGGAGCCCAGTGTCAGGAGCCATAATGGGACAAGCTAATATACTAGTAGGTGATCATCCTGAAATGGCCTGCTTCAGATTATTATATAATCTGTGACAGGTGAGTCCTCATTAAGCAAGGCTGTGAGGGAGTAATTTTAGGAAAGCTTCTTGCTATTAATATGCTTTTCCTGTTATTATTAAACATATATAATATCAATAAGTAATAGCACACCCCTTTGGAGTGGATATCTGCAGATCCATGAAGATGTACTGTCTTATAGTGATGCTATGCAGACAAATAAATAACTTAACTTTTAATGATGATCCTATAAGAATTTCTAAAATTATATCTGTGATTATTAAGCTCTTTCATAGTGGAACTTCTATTAGGTCCTTTTCTGATAGTCAAAACTGCAATGAGAACTCTGCCAGTCTCCCAAGTGTCACCAGTTAATTCCTCTTAGATGGCAACCAGACTCTCCCCTACTCAGAGCACATTCCAAGAGGTTGTAAAACAATTAACCAAAGGTCATAAAAAGGGAACTAATGATTTATTATAGGTGCTAGGACAGAAGATAAAATATTGACTGGATTTATCTATACAAAACTTCACTTATAGCTTAGTTATGGTTTTAAACTTTCTAGAGAAGACAAGTGATAGATGTTTAGCTAGATAATTACTCCTAACGGATATGCATGTAAACATTCTTTGTTGTAAACTTCTATTTCAATTTATGACTTGGTATTTTGTGTGAACTTGTAACATGTATTCTGAAAGATGTGTAAGTACTGAGGACAAAGTGATGAGAAAAAATTAGAGTAGAAATTTTTCCCCTTCCCCAGTTAGAATAGAATTTTGCCTCTTAGAAGAATTTTTCCCTTTCTCCACTTAGGATCTTTCTGCTTTTCCCACTTAGATAGCTTTCCTAGGAAACTTTTTACAATTTAGTAATAAACTCATTAACCACTTCTCTATGTGTCTCATTTTTCTCCCTGTGACTTCTGACTAGCAGACTGAAAGTTAGAGCCCAGCAGTTCCTGTGGAGACAGTACAAAGGCAATTTACCTAATCTTTAGCTGTTTGAAGAAGAGGTGCTAAAATGCCAGAAACTGCAGTTTCTGGCCTCAGAGTATTATAGAAGACAGGTCAGCTACAGTAGCATAGTAACCTAGATTTAGATAAGTAAAATTTTTTTTTTATTATACAGCAACCTTAAATTTTCCGTAAGACAAAGTCTTACCCCAGAATTTCATAAGACAGAGTCTTACCCCAGATGCTCTTCCCCAAGAAGAAGACCTCCCAGCTGGGGCTGGCTCTTGGCAGCCCAGCTCAGGTCACCTGACTCCAGAGTCCAGGCTATAGCTACAACTTTAGATGAGTTGAGGCACCATTGTTTTGCTGCACACATTTGCTTGTCCCCTTTCTGTTGTCTTTCCTGAGATCATTTCAGACTCATTTGCCCTGATCTTTAGTGCTTCTTAGTGTTTCTGTTGTGGATACTAGGCTCACTGGTTTAGAGGTTACCAGACATACAGATTCATTACTGTCTACAGTTTTACGTTTTCCAGATAGAGAGGGCATAGAAGTCTTAGTCCTTTTTCACCCTTTTTACTTCACTCTCATAATCACTTTGGCTATCTTCTCTACCTAATCCAGAATTGAACCAGACAATGTTATAAGTTTTGGTTCAAAAATCAAACATAATTTAGAAAATGAAAGAGGAAAAAAATTATGCATCTTTTAAAGAACTGTTTTTGTTCTATCTTGACATTACAATGTTCCTTCTTTTATAATTTATTTTCTATTCAGAGAGCTTGCTTCTACCATAGATCTACTTATAGCAATTTATTTTGGGAGGGGGGCATGTTACATTTTCTTCAGAGTATCCTATGTGATTGTATGGCTGGTTATAACATTTTGGAATATTAGTTCTTTTACTTCTACACTTAGAAAATGTGCCAAGAAACCTTCCTTACTTCATTGATCCTGATGAGAAATCAATATCAATAAAATTGCCTTTTTTAAAAATTTATTTATTTATTTATTTTTACAGAAAATGTTTTATTTCTCTTTGGTTGCTTTCCAGGTTTTTTTTTTTGTCTCTATGTGTTTGAGGTTTAACCATGTTGTGTCTTATTGATGGTTCCTTTGAGTTCAATCTAAGTTTCTCTGAGTTCCTTTACTCAATAGATTTTTCTATTAACATGTTTGTAAAAATTTCAAGTGATATTTTAAATTTTTTCAGCATTGATTCCTTTAAAATAATCATTTTATTTTTGCTAATTATATATTTTTTGAGAACTCATACATGCGTACTGCATCTACATCGATCCTGTCCCTCCAACTCCTCCTGTTCATTTTGCTTTGCTCTTATGCACATATTTACAGGGCTGATCACTTGTGATTATACAACCTATGATGGAGCTCATCCCTGGAGGAAACTGACTCTTTCTCACCGAACAGATGTTGGCTACCTACCTCCAGTTCTTCATCTAGGAGTGGAAGGGAGCCATGCGGGATTTCTCTTGTCTACATTGACATGTCAACTTGTATTGTCATTATGCTAACCTTGTTCAGGCAGCTATAGTGTTGAGGATTCATGGGAGCCTTTTCCCTGTGGTGTCTAGAGGAACAGTTTCTAACAGTAGACATCCTGAGCGTCTGGCTTCAATCTTTCCACTGCTTTTTCCATAATCTTTCCGAATGTAGGTATATAGAGGTTGTGTTGCAGATACATCAATTGGAGTTGGGTACTCAATGGTCACTTACTCTCTGTATTTTAAACAGTTATGTATCTCTATATCCTCCATTGTTGCAAAAGAAGCTTCTTTGACGAGGAATGAGGCTGCACCTATTTGTGGGTATATACTTAGAAAATAATAAAAAATTATATGGGTTTAGGAACCTTGCAGTAGTAGATTCTTTTAGATTTATGACTACTGATTGCTTCCTTCCTTAACAGACATTCCCCATGGAATAGGCTATAGGTCAAGTTCAACTTCTTTTCCCACTAGTTGTATGTCCAAAGTGTGTGGTATGTTCAGCACAGCAACTGGATCTTATCTTAAAATTCCAGAAGGGAATGCATAGTAGTGAAAATAGCCTGTATTGTCTTGGGGTGTTTTGGACACTGCTCACCAACAACTTGAGAGGAACATTTTCATGTCTAATATTGCAGTTTTATTGTGGCAGTCATGGGAACCATTATTACAATAAATGGCATTTAAACAATGTATCATCATATACATATGCACATTACATGTAATTTTAGGTGAACATAAAATAATATGACTCCCTATGCCTTTTTGAATTATCCTTAGTGCTGTCTACCTCTCCTCCTAACCTGTTCTTGGTCCTTTCACTTCTTTCCCAGGACTTGAACTGAACCTCCATGAGTTTGATTTTCCAGTTCATTTCTCTCCATTGTTCAGGTTGAGTATATTCTATGGTTTAATTTTCAGCTTCACTGATTCTTCCTCTAGCTTCATCAGTCTGCTGTTGGGCCTTTCCAGTGAGTTTAGAATTTTGTTTATTGTAGGCTTTATCTCTAAAACTTCTATTTGGCACTTCTGTATTTCTTGTTTCTTTCCTTGATTTTGTACATACTGTCTTGATTTCAACATGCTCCCAAATACTTATTGAAACATTTTTGTGATGGACTATTTTGCATTTTTTATCAGATAATTTCAACTTTTTTTTTAAACATATGCCTTTTTAAAACATATGGTACCTTTTGATTTTTTTGGGTACCTACCGATGTTATTTTTCATTTGGTTTAACATCTTATCTATCTTTTCCATTTAGAGACTGCCTTGTCATGATACATTAGATTTCACTTACCTAGTTTAACTAACTAGACAACACTTAGAAAAATACAAGTATTGAGAGTTCCAAGCAAACAAATACAAAGCTCCAAATCATGCTGCTGTTTGTATAGTGCCTTTTCTGTCATTTCAGTGGTAAAGCAAATTGAAATGTTTGGTAAGATTTATGAAGAGAACAAATCAAAACTGATCTCTAGTTATGTGCCATGTCAAAGAGCCTACTTAATGGGCAACATAGCCATGGTCAGCTTCACAAATAATCTTCCCCTTTATTTGCCTTAAGGAATCATGGATTATTCTTGCCTCACTAATCATTTTTTAATGTTTTCCTGATTTCTTACACTAAAATACTATTTTCTTTAGTAGCCAAAAGTGTCATGTCTAGAAAACCAGAACAAGTTATTGAAAGTGTCAAGGGGTTGGTGCTTTGCAAATAAAATTGCACAACTGTGACTTTTGCTTTTTAAAAATGTAAATGGGTAAGGTTAATACCTGGGGATGGGGAAAAGGTCCCTTCATGTATCATTTGTCCAGGTTATAAAGTTTAAACTCATTAGGATTTTCTCTAGCTGTGTGCCTGAAAGCCTTATCTTTGCATTGGTACACATCAGGAAGAGTCTTTCACGTTTCTCTCCTACAGGGCCTTTTAGGAGCTGGATGTCAAGCTTAACTGATGTAGTTGAGACACATACCCAGGTCTGTATTACTAAGTTTCCATGAAAATAGAAACTCCTTTATTGCATATAATATCAGGGCGGGACCAACAGAATGTAGAGATTGATTCTCTAGGCTCTTCTTAGGGGCATATTTGCCTCCTATAGAGAGAACAGAATTTATTTAATTGGATGGTTGTTGCTCACACTTAGATTGGGCATTAGAACAATATCTTATGTTAAGAACCATGATCAAGCTTCACTAATCCAAACTTTGGAGGAAGTCTTGGGGGGCATCCTATTGCTACTCTGGTCAGTTGTAAGACCTTAGCCTCACATAATATGGGAGTACCCTTGAAGTTATTTCCCACATGACTTATAGTGTTCTATCCATAAGATGGAAATACTACCTACAAGCCAGAATGTTGGAAATGAGACAAAAATATCTAGGCTTCCTATAGTTACCCAGGCATTTATGAGATTTAATAAAATGACAAAGGTGAAAATAACAACTTTAAATTTCATGAATCTGTACAAATACTGTCCTTCCCTCTTTTTTTTTTAACATATACTGATTCCTTTTCAAAACCTGAAAATGAAGAAATTAGATTCACAGAAATTAGGCAGCTTACCAGTTATTTATGCAATGAGAGTTGGCTTCAAATTATAACTATCTCCTAGTTCAGAGGTCTTCATATTTCTATCATGGTTTCAAATTACTGTATGGCTTTGAGGCAGTCTGTAAATGCTTGTGATGATGCTAAACTTTACCAGGCTTTGTGTCTTACTCAGTGTGTGGGAATAAAGTTACATGTTTGCTATTACAAAGTCTACTTTAGCCACAGGTGCATCAAGGGCCAGTTCCAACATAATTTTTGCAGTTGTTTAAAACAGTACTTGCTTATATGGGCACTGTCCACATGTTTCACCTACAATGACAGAGTTGAATATCTATTACAAGGGTTATACTAGCATACCATAGCATATTTATTCTGTGTTTCTACAGAATGTTTTCTAATTCTTATCTTTTGTCATTGCCTCCCAAACTATTGAAGCAATGACTTCAAATGATGATATTTCATACTCCATGAATACTCTATCTGTTGATCTTTTCAGCAACTTGTCCCCAACTGAGTGAAGGGAGACAATTGAAACTCCTCAACTATTGCTTTTTTTCTTCTCACAAGAATCTACACCGGTTCCTGTACACTGGATGCATTTATTCCTAGAAAACTCTCTGGCCCTAATTTCATCAAATCTTAAAGCAGCAAGGAGAGGCATTATGGAATCAACCAATCAACATGTTCATTTAAAGAACAAGAAAATAGAAAACTCACAAAAAAGAATCTACTCCCCTCACGTTAGGTGCTAGTTGGTAATTCGATGAGACACTCTGTAGTAGTTTAGCTATTCTGAAGACTGAAGCACACTCACTGTAGGTATGAATTTGTGCTGAATGGGACAAGGCCACAGAGATCAATATATCAATTTAAACCAAATAAATCAAGAAGCACAATTTAGAAAGTTATGTTCTGTCATATGGAGCCTAAATATACACACGAAGCACGTCACTAGGAAAAGTTAAAAGCGAAGGGCAGACTGCACTGTTTATCCTTGTATTTGTGTCCCTGATTTAACGTCATCGTCTGGTGATGGAACAGTGGTCTTAGGAGGCAAAACTAAACTATGACAGTCATTAACAGCAAGGGTGAGCTCACCAAAGGCAGGAGTTGAGAAGGAGAAGCTCCAGACTGCCTAGCCTTTGGGCTTTTTTGTTTGTTTGTTTGTTTTATTTTGTCTCTGCATGAAGAGCACAGTGCTTTGTTTGTATGGGTCTGTAAATGATAAAAGCCAAAAAGCTTTAGGTCTGCCATGTAGGCTGACCCACCAGGCTTATGGTATTTTATATAGGTCAGTTCACCAGAAAAAAATATAATTTTTCCCCACAAAATCAGTGAAGCTTCTCAAGGTTTTCAATTTAATATATAGGCTAAAATCCTAAAATGGCTAATGGCAGGTTGGTGTGTTATCAGAAAGGCAAGGTCGAAGGCCTGGTTTAGATGGTAGTATCATTGGCAGATTGGTTTTTTTTTTTAAACTGATAACTTTTTGCAAGAAGGTAACCATTGAGTGGCAGTTGCATTAACTTGAAGGCTAGGACTATGTGGAGCATTATTATTTGGGCATCTTGTGTAGTGCTATCACCTGAGCATGATATGCTGTTACCATCTTCAAGTCAGAGCAGAGTTGACTACCTGTAAGAGACCTTCACAAGATCAGGGTATCATCAGTCTCTCTTGAAGGAGTAAGAGGAGGGTCACCAGCTCCTCTCCTGATAACTCAGCCTCCACTCACTCTTGCACTGCTCTGATAGTATTCCTGGTCCAGCTTCTCGTGGTCTTGGCAGGTCCTATAGTACACATGAGGGGGAAGATAGGGAGGCTTCCATTCCTGAAGCTTTTGGAAGACTATCACCCATTTGAAGATAAGACTTTTCTTGATATTTCTGCTTTCTGTCATCCATGCTCATATAAGTAACCCCAGTAAACTCTTTGGTTCCCTTAGCTTGACTTGGATGAAACTTTTCTTTGGTCTTCAATGGCACACTGTCTGGGGTGAATAAACATTTGCTCACATCTGCCCAGAAAGTGTAAGTCAACCACCTGATTTTTCTCTGCCCAGCATCTGCCTATCCTAGGTAGGAATAAAAGGGACATTAATCTTTTGCCTGTATAGAGCAATCCTCCTTTAAAGAGAGGATTATCATCGTCTATGTGCCTTGAGTGGAGTTTTCAACCATTAGTGTTTTAATCTGAGATTATATACATAGCTATATGATATAAGCAAGGCCATTTGGGCTGTCCTGTTCATCAGTTTATTACCTGATCATCAAAAATGGATGTAGCAGAGATGGTGGGACAAGTGCTTAAGCTTCCATGGGCATGCCAAACTTTGCCCTGACCTAGCCTTTGTAAGGCCTGTTTGGCCCTATTTTCAGATTTCATGCTCACCTAGTACCATTATAATTTATTTACTTCTTATTTGACTTAGTATTTCACTACTTTGAATGTTTATAGAATGTCCAAATGGGAGACACAAAATCTGGGCCAAACATATTCTGCCTTCTATATTTAACAAAACACTATGAACTACACATTGTTGGTTCTGTGGCATACATGAAGGGACTGAAATTAAACTAAGTTGCCATATGTTGCTATGCCAATAACATGGGAAAGAACTAAGATTGGAACTCAGGGTCTGAGGATTCATGAGTACAGGGTACAGCTGTTAACAGTCTGCAACTTAGACAGCATTAATGAGACTGTAGGGAAGTCAAACACAAGAAGTCCCCATCAATGTTGGCCCTTTCCTACCTACTTTTTATTTCCCCAAAGCAGCATATCTTCATATAAAAGAATCAGGATACACTTTTACAGGTAAGGCACAGACTTTCCAGTTTGTCAAATGGATTTTGACATGTAAAAGGTAAATAGCTCTGAGGTATGTGGCATGAATTAGCGATTATCAAACCAACATCTCTTAATGCCAAGCCTTGCAGAGCTACTTTGATTTTCTGTGGGAGTTCTGACATGTTGAGCTTTCAATAGTGTAGTGGGGTTGCACCTTAACTTTTATGGACTTAAGTATTTGAACAGCACCAAGGCAGAGAAATGGAGAATTTCAATGTCACAAGTGATTCCATCTGAGATGAAAAAATAAATGACTTCTCTGTGGGTTTCAGTCCCCATAGTGCTCTTTTTCTTTCTTTTTAAATGAACATGTAACTATGCAGAGTGACCACATACTTTTAAACAATTAATTAGCATAAAGCCCCTAATAAATCCCATTGACATCTCTCCCTCCTAAACTCTAGCTGCTGTTCAAGTCTGAAAGGAAAGGGTAATGCAATTGGACTTTCTGCAGCTGGTGCTGTGGTTGACAGGCAAAGACATTTTCAGTTACTGTTTGCTTGCCATCCTGACTGAGCAAACACTGTTTTTGGAGTTTCAGCATCACCTAGGTTGCTGCGCCCTGAATCTATTGCCATGGTGGCAGCAAGGTAATAAAGCTGTAGGGCATTGTCTCTGGTGTCAGAAAGATTCATGTTTGCTTGACGGTTCTATATGTGATTCCTGTTATTGGAATATATTGATACAAAATGTATAACAATTCTTTTTCTATGTTAGTACTTGAGTGATGTCAGTATAGTTATTAAAACATAACCATTTAAATAAATTTTAATGGAATATGACCAGGGTCTAGTAAAGAGCTGATTTTGATAATTCATACCCTTGATGTTTTATCTTTCTTTACACAAGTAGAAAGAGTCATTCATTGCGAAGATCGAGACTTCCGTTGAAATGTAGATGTGCTTATCTGCTTTCTCCATCATCGTCTTTGTATACCAAACCTTCCCAAGTTCAAACAGCTTAAACATCAAGTATTTATGTCACAAACCTGGGTCAATAGGCAGTCTTGTCTGCAGTGAGATCGTACTTTGTGATCAGAAGTGTGTTAGACAAACTACTCTTGACTCCTCTTATGCGTATGTCAATCGACTTTAGGTTGTTCAAGGACACAGTCTTGCTTTGTACATCTGAACTTTCTTCTATCAGGCTTCTGAATGTTCATCTGGCAGAAGGATTCTGTGAAGGACTGGCACACAATGTGTGCTTCTAAAGGTTGAGCCCAGAACTGGTAGTCTATCACCGTGTCTATGTCTTTTTCTCAAAAGGAGTTCACAAGCTTGCCCTAGATTCAAGAAGTGAAAGACAAAGGCTCATTCTTGAGGAGGTAATCTTACAAGTTACATTTTTAAATGAAATTTTGTTGTTTTAGGTGCTTTGGTTTGTGTCACTGGCCACGTGTTTTAAGTAGACAAACATCCTTGCTCTATAGGAGATTTCATGTCCTCTACTACTTGATGAGGACTGCTACTTGCAGGTCACTGGGTTTTCCTTATCCAATTTTTAAATAACATGATTCCTAAGATTGAGGTAAAGTTTTTTGAAAGAGAGAGCATTTTGGTTTAATTAGAACTTCAGCAAGAAAGACAAGTCTTCACTTTAGATGTGTAGGTAAACCTTCTGACTGTTAGTTCACAGAACAGTGGCCGTGACATGAACTGAATTTGAAAATAAGAATAAGGTTGCTCAAAAATGCATGATAAACATGTTCAGGGATTTTTGCATCCCATGGTACAGTGCTGCTTCCTGTTTTCCATAGAATTGGCAGAGGTAGTGGCAGTAGTAGTGTGGATTTTAGTAGGTGTGTGTGTGTGTGTGTGTGTGTGTGTGTGTGTGTGTGTGTGTAATCAAGCATGGTCTGCAGTAGTTCTGGATAGAACAGTAGCTCACCTCATTAGATAAAAGTAAGAGTGCTACAATCTAGATGTTGCTGCTGGTGTCACAGGCACTGGTTTCATCCATGATGGGGAGCCATTTTTCAACTCCAAATTTAGGACTAAAGAACAAGATTCTCATATTCCAGAGTCACTAAAAACAGAACAAATAGAGAAGTTACTTTACTACTAATTGTCCTGTGTGGTTGCTAACTTTGGTTTTATTCTCTTTTCTTTCATACTCTATTTGGAGAATTACTGGGATTTATCTTAATGTTTAAATTTTCTTCATCTATTGGTAATTGTTTGTGCCTATTTATTTTTCTCTGGATTTTCCAAAAGGTTTCACTATATATACACTTTCTCTTCCTCTTCTTCCTCATTTTCCTTTCTTGAGTTGATATTGTACCATATCATGTACAATATTACTTCCTTATGTTCCTCTGACTCCCCCCTCCCCGTGTCCCCTGACATTCCTGACATAATTTGAATTATCTCCCTGGGATAATGTTATGACTTTCACTTTCAATGGTGATGTTTATTTTAAGTAATTTAAGAAGAAAAGTAGGTAGCCACATTTTGTGTGTCTATTTACCATCTTCTGGCTCTTCATTTTCAAAACTATAAGTTATTTTGATGTCAGCTGAATAGTGCCCAAATGTTTCCATATTTCAGTTTTGTTAGCTTGTGAAGTGGAAACTTCTAGTTTCTTAGGAAAGTAAATTATGTCAAATGATGGTGTGCTGGGGCCCACAGATGAAAGGATGGATGTCTTGCTAAAGCAGACAAAGGAAAGAATGCTTTCCTGAAGCAGAAACAGGTGAAAGGATGTTTGGATATAGCAGATACATGAATGGACGCTTGATGAAGGAGTTTAAATATGACTCCACAGACAGTGGGGGATGCTCACCAAGCATTGTTTTGGTTTACTCTGGTCTTGGTATTCTTCACTAATGACATGCATGTATTGGTTCAACTTATATAATGTTGTTGAGCTCAACTTGTGGTAATACCGCCATTTGCTGGTGAAGTTCCTGAAGCAGCTTGCTGTTTCTGTGGCCTTGTCTCAGGCTGGTTGGCAGGCCTTGCAGTTTCTTTGGGTTTGAATTACAGTTGCTGTTTCATGCCTGGTGTCTGCCTGCTGAAATAACTGGACTGTAGCTGCCAGTTTATGTGTGCTGTCTGCCTACCTAGAGGACTGGTCTGCAGCTGCTGAGTTGTATTTGATGTTTGCTATGGGACTGAACTGCTGAGAAAGAAGATTGAGCTTGCCCCCAGTGAACTATTGCTTAACAAGTCCACTTCCCTCAAATCCTAATAACTTTTCTCTTCCACTATCTCAGCTGGGTGATGGGCTAGAGGAAAGGTTGAACCCTTATTAAAAGTAGGTTGCAACAAATTTATGCCTATAGGCCTGTATGTCAAATTGAACTTTCCAGATAAGATTAAAATCTTATGGTTGCAGATTTTTACTTTAACAACTCAGTGGCACTTACATAATAACAAGGGGACACATCAGGGGAGCAAGGGATCAAATTAGCAATGTGCCAAAAGAAGCAAAAATTGGTGTGATGTGTATGCAAGCAACGGAATCCTGGAAGCTAACAGAATCTGGAAAAACCAAAGAAGAGATTCTCCAGCATGGTGCCTCCATAAAAAATAATGTCTGTTGCTGACACATCAATTTCATTAACATCTCTTACTTTTTAATCCAGAAATATAAAGCAATAAGTTCACATTTGAGCTACTTAATTTATGTAATTTGTTGCAATGATAGTAGAAAACTATATATGAGAGATAAAAAGCCACAGGAGAAAAATATGTAATGGTTCTTCCCACAGGAAACTTATTTTCCAAATAACAACAAGGATGAAAGTTTAAAGTCCCCTGGGTAAAGCATGTGAGTGAATTGCTTTCATGTGACTTTGCAGAGTCCTTTTAATTCCAGCTTGCCAGACCTAGCAATTTATAATGGTTACCATCTTCTTTTAATTATGTATTTTATTCATATCAGTCTGAGATAATTTGTGCTTTGGTGAGACTAATTCTGTCTCTGTAGGGTTGATTTTGTATCATTTTTGCCTTGGTGTACACTCGGTTGATTTAAAATTTGTCCTTAGAAGTCAAAGTCATTCACATTCTTTCTGGATGATTTGGTAGGGACTCATTCTCACTCCACGTACTAAGGCTGCTCATAAAGAAAGATATTTAACAAAGAAATCATCCAATGAACTGAAACGTCTCTTGTGCAATATGTGAAACAGGAAAACTAGCTTCTACTAGTATCTGGGTGATGTTCAGAAGGCAGTGACAGTGCACAGCCATCTGGATGAAACTACACTTCTACTACTCATGTTATTTTTTTTTTAATGCTAGAAGGAAATCAGCTTTACCATAAAGGGAACTAGGTGATGCTCTGTACATTTGACTTTTGACTCGTCAATCAATTGCATGTTTCAGTTTTTGTTTTACAACCACAGAATTTTGACATACAAATTCTACATACATGTAAGGTGTATACTTCATGTTTTGATATATATATTGTGAAGCTATTTCTAACTTCCCATAATTTAACATATCTATTATCTATGCATTGTTAGCATTTTGTTCACTTTAGGAAAATTGTAGCAAAAGTTTTCAGTGTATGCTGTCATACATTACAGTTCTCTACTGACGTTCAGTTGTATCTCTGTGTTGTTGAACAGAGCACAACTCCTCAAGACACTTATAAGAAAAGCTGGCAAAGCTGAATAATCATATAACTCCAAAAGTCTGCAGTGTGTGTCTGTGCATGCTGTTTTCAGCAATCAAAAGATAATTCTATTTCTTCATTGTAATGCTAACATGTTTATATTTCCTTGTATACTCTTTTAGTTAAAATTGGATTCTATTAAAAATATATTGGCATTAAAATGTAAGAAAAAGTATTAGTCTGTCTGTCTGTCTGTCTGTCTCTCTCTCTCTCTCTCTCTCTCTCTCTCTCTCTCTGTGTGTGTGTGTGTGTGTGTGTGTGTAAAAGCCCTTAGAAGCCAGAGGCTGTGGGTATCAGTTGAGCTGAAGTTATAGGCAGTTATAAGCTTAAAAATTGGGTACCAGCAATCGAGGGTGAGTCCTCTACAAGAACAGTGCATACTCTTAACCATTGAGCTGCTCTTCAGCCCTGGCAAGATGTTAAAGGATAAAAATAAGAGTAATTTTTGGCAGAAATCTTCTATGACTGCTGAGGTTTCAAGAAATGTGGCCAAACAAATACTTGTATATGTTAAAGCATGTTCATGGAAATGCAGAAAAACATCATGTTATTGACTGAAGTTTCTACTAAGTTAAAGCCTAGGATTGAAGGAAGGGTCTAAAATTGAGAGAATGGCAAAAAAGCTTGGAAATCAGAAGCTTCATCTCAGAAGGAAAAATTACAATTGAGAGGGTGTTTTTGTTGTTTGTTTTGTTTTGCAAAATTTAACAGAGGAGAGAATTGAACACATTGCACTTTAGTGTGGCTGATACAGGGGCAGGGATAAGGCCACCTGTGTCTGCTGAGATATGAACCACTTGTAGTCCAACCTGTCAGACTCACTCTTCTTATACAGCTCAGAATAAGGCCCCAGCCCAAGGTTTACTTAAGAGATTTGTAACAGACTCAGAGATCTGTCCCCTCCCATGGCCCACCCATCTCAGGAGCCACTACAATGTACATATATGTGGTGGAGAGATGAGAGAGAAAGAAAAGTGGAACTGTTTAAGCACTATGAAGAGAGGCTAAACTAGAGACAGGAGGGTGGTGATGAACAGCCTGATATAAGAAGCCTAAGCTGCCACCTGAGGTCATGGTGAAGTCCCATCCCATGGTTCCACAGATATGGGGTTCCCCCCAACATCTAAGCCATCTATGAGCTCAACCCAACCCAAGCTTCCATGTCTGGGTCTGTGTCTATATCTGTGGCCTATGTTACCCACAAAAGCTATTCAGACATCCTTGGTCTGGTCTTCTGCCTGGTGCCATGTTGATATTCAAGGGCTTTGCAGAGCTTACCCAGCCCCTCAATGACTGTGTCATGTAGGAGAGCTGGCCTCCCCACTTGACAGCTGTAGGACTTGGTAGACCTGGCCCTGCACCTCACCTGGGCAGCACAGCAGACCTTAGACCTGTCCCTGGTCTCATGGATGTGGGTGAGTAGGCTTGAGATGAGAGCAGGAGAGCTGGCCGTGCCCCTTGGTGGCTGTAGCACTTGCTTGAACTAACTGAGGCAGTTGTGGAGAACTGGTCCTGACGGTGTTGCTGAAGGTGAGCTGGCAGGCTATCCAGCTTGGCTGCCACACAGGCCTAGATCCAGGGCTTTGAGTTGTCCCATATCAACATCCACCCCATATATGAACCACTAGAGCACATGATAGGGATGGTTCTGTGAATCCAGAACTGACAGATCTCCATGACACAGTGTAAACAACAGGATATCTGAGAGGAGTCCTGGTGAGGATTCAGTATTGATGGTGTGGCAGAGGTCAGAGCCTGGAACCAGACTAGTGGTTCATTGCAATGAAAGTTTATAAGTAAGGATGTTTAGACAGAAGGGTATAGCATGTGACACACTATGCCACACTGAAGTTTCCATGATGATATTTTATTTGGTTGTTTTTATTTATTTTTATTTTCATTTTGGAGACTAGGATGAGAGGGTGGAAGGTGTATATGAAGGGATGAGGAGATGAGTGGGATTGAAGTGCATGATGTGACATTCAGAAGAACCAGTAGAAAATGAGAGAGAGAGAGAGAGAGAGAGTCATCAGTCTCGGGTCAGCACCATGGAAAGCACCCGCGAACGAGTACTCTGCTCTAGAGACAGCGCTGCAAGTGACTCAGAGGGAGGATAGAGAACATCAGTAGCTGAATCCTGAAAATCGCTGAAACATGGTTTCCCAGGGAGTTGTAACTGGACCATTGGTGGACTACAATAGATGAATATTTATGAAATGATTTACAATCTTTGTTCAGGTGTTTTTGTAGAGTTCTTCACAGGTAAATAGGTACTCCATAGTTTATGTAAAACTTTCACAGGAAGCATGATATGCATATCAAATCTGAGAAATTGAATGAATAATGGATGGTAACAAATGATGAATAGTAAAACGAAAATCAGATTTAATTACTTTTATTATTACATGTCCAGAGCAGGCATTTTAGTTGCAAACAAATTCTGCAGACTTCTCAGCTTACTCCATAAGTATAAATCTAGAAGGTATCTGAAGTGGCTTTTAAAGGTACAGATCTGTTAGAAGGTCTGATGTGTGACTTTGGGATCTGTAATTTTGCAAGGTTCTTGGCAAGATATGGCTCAAAGTGGAGAGCAGAAGCAATGAGACCACTCAGGAGTTTATAAGAACCACAGACTCTGTGAGGAAACCCAATATCCAGTTCTCATGCATCAGAATTGCTATTTTAAAATTATTCTTCTGTATTTCATACATGAACCAGTGTTGGCGCATGTTTTCAAGAATGAGAAGTGATCCAGTAGGTTTTAGGAACTGGTAGATCACAGTCTCCATCTGCTTCACCCACTATCAATTTCTCCTAATATAAATAAATTCTCATTTGTACAATAATATTTTATTCATTATTGATAGTTGTTTCAAAGCATATTTCTTGTGTAAATATATACTATTTTGAGAATAAACTAAAGCTTTTAAAAATAGAATTATGAATTACTGTCATTTGGTGAGATGAATATATATATGCGTATGTACTGAATTATCCTTCTTAGAAGCAAGCTGTACTCTGGAAAGCAGTCTGGCGGTTCCTCAAAAAACTGGGCATGACACTCCCGGAGGATCCGGCTATACCACTCCTGGGCATATACCCAGAGGCTTTACCTGCATGCAATAAGGACACATGCTCCACTATGTTCATAGCAGCCTTATTTATAATAGCCAGAAGCTGGAAAGAACCCAGATGTCCCTCAACGGAGGAATGGATTCAGAAGATGTGGTATATTTACACAATGGAATACTACTCTGCAATTAAAAACAATGAATTCACGAAATTCCTAGGCAAATGGTCAGAACTTGAAAATATCATCCTTAGTGAGGTAACCCAATCACAAAAGAACACACATGGTATGCAGTCACTGATAAGGGGATATTAACCCAGAATCTCGGAATACCCAAGACACAATTCACATATCAATAGATTTCTAAGAAGATGGAAGGAGAGACCCCTGGTCCTGGAAAGACTGGATGTAGGGGAATGCCAGGACAGAGAAGCGAGAGGGGGTTGAATGGAGAAAAGAGGGAGGGAAGGGGGCTTATGGGACTTTCAGGGAGGGAGGAAACGGGAAAGGGGAAATGATTTGGAATGTAAATAAAAAAAAATAAAAAAAAGAAAAGCAGCGGGGATTAAGTTTGTTTGCAGCACATCCAGAAGAGACAGTCTGAGGCAATTGGCTTGGAAAAGAGAGGCTGGCATTTAACTTTGATTCATTTAAAAAAAATGTGAAAAATCAAAAAAAAAAAAAAGCGAGCTGTAAAGGGACGTATCTAGATAAACAAGGCTTTCCCAGTGTTAGAAACTGTGAACCTCTTTGCAAAGACACTTTGACTTTTACATGATTCTCTCAGGAGCAACTTGAACCTTCTGAGTAGACAGTCTTGTCGGTGCCTGGAAGATTTGTCTGTTCTTTTCTCATCAGGGCATCCCTCCCCAGGATATAAGTGATATGCTGCCGACTCACCAATTCCAAGGGAAATTGAAAGAAAGGCAAGAAGAATTCTGGTTAGGCTTGATTCACCATGCTTTTCCCTAGGGTTTTTTCATTTCTGGTCTCCAGTGAAATTCAGACGGCATCTTACACTTCAGTGTTCTTTTTTTTCCCTGTTGTTAGATCTGAAAAACTCCAGGAAGCAAAAGCACAGGTTTCCTGCAATGCTCTGTTCTAATCAGAATTTGAAATAGCTCAATTATCAATCAAGAAACTACAGTTTCCCCATCTTTCTCCTCAAATCTCTTGACTTTCTTTACCAGTCATTTAACATTAAATGCATGGGCCTAGCCACTCTCTGAATTTTATAATACCCACTTTCCTTTTGTAACAAATTCAAGGCCACTTTTCACTAAGGGAATAGTCCTTTCCAGAATATTTGAAAAAACAAAAAAACAAAAAACAAAAAACAAAAAACAAAAAAACCCCAATTTCCAAATATAACTTGCCACACTGGTTCCTGTGTAGGTGCTCACGCAAGCTGCTTTGTGCCCCAGTCACTACACCTACAGGGAGAAAAATATAATTTTATTGCCATGAAAGTGAGTCCTCAAAACCCCCAAATTACTTGGAGACTAGATTTATTGTTGTTTTGGGGTAATTTTCTCAGAAGTGGAAGTTTTCTTCTAGAGAAGGAAGAAAGCTAAGAAAGTATCAGGATGAGGAGGTCCCTTCCTGAATTTACGTTAGTAATGAGCAGGTGCTAGGAGCGACTTGAGGACTCAAGGGGAGACTTGAGTGGAACTGCCTAAAAACTGAGCAGGAAGCTGCAGAGATGTGTTTCATGAGTTGTTCCCAAGTGGTTTCAGCTGTCGGTGGGACCCTCTTGCTCTTTGAATTAACCCCCTGGATTCATTGGTCCATCAAGATGTATTTCAATAGAATTATTTCTTTATTCTCTTGTTAGTGCTCTGTTTGGGGTAAATAGATGCTTGTTCACATTTCTCTAGGAAAACTCATGCAACAATTGCTTGTGATAATTCATAAAAATTTTTTTGTTTTTTTTCTTTTAGAATGTAATTATTGCTAATTGTGATAGGGTAATGCCATTCATAAAGGCACCCTAACCTCAAGTACCTGAGCTAACTTTCATGACAAAATAGACTCTTCTGATATGACTAAGTTAAAAACTTTGAGATGAGAGCGAGCTTAGGTTCTCTAGGAGAGAAACTCAAAGAGTTCTGACAAGAATGGGACCAAACGACCTGAAAGAAAGGCAGCTCTGAGGATGAAAGCAAGAGTTTGGGGCAATGGAGGACGGAACCCTCACCAAGAGATGAAGAAATACTTCATGACCTGAGAATTACCCAGAATAAATTAGCTTCCCTGAAATCTTACCTTTATCTTCCTGAAATTTATCTTTATAAATACTTTCAAGAGTATGGGAGAATGAGCTTGTGGAATTATTATTATTATTATTATTATTATTATTATTATTATTATTATTATTATTATTATTTTGAGACAGGGTCTCACTATGTAGCCCTGGTTGACCTGGAATTCAGATTATGTAGGTAGATCAGACTGGCCCAGAAAGTCATAAGATCTCCCTGCTTCTGCCTCTAGAGTTCTGGGATTAAAGGGGTACACTACCAGGGTTGGTGAATTTGTGTTGCTTTAAGCTGTTAAATTTGTTGTAATCTTTCTACAGTAACTATGAGACAATAATCATCATTCTACGGACATCTTAGTACTTATTCTAGAATGAATTTTATGTAAATGCTGTAATCATTGCTATCAAAACAGTAAGTTTTATTCCCTAATTTTTATGTATGTTTTGTCTTTACACATTAAGTGCCACCATTATCAATGTAGTAGATGTTTAGTAAAGAAGTGCAGGAAAGGGCTTCAGAGGCTGAGAATAGAGTTTCATTTGGAAGGTCACGTCCTTCCTTTGGCATCTGGAGCAGAACTCTTCAGTTAAACAGCATTTTTCTAGTAACATCTGTTGCTACCATTTCATTCTGGGAGTCAGATGTGTATAAAATCGTTTCTTGTCTTTGAACTCACAACTCTAGATTTTCTACCCTATGGATTTTTTACTTATAATGGTTCTTTTAGAGGAGTCTGGAGGTTGTCTGACATAAAAATAAATATGAAATGCTTATCAGGGTTCCCTACATGATGTCTGCTGTTACTCAATGAATGCTACTTACTAGGGTTAAGATTGCAGTAAACATGTATGGACAGAGCTCACATGCTTGCTTGCGATTGGCTCTGAAATATGATGGGCAAACCTTGATAACTTAGGTCATAATCAACCTGTAATCATTTAAAAATCAGATGAAAAGCATGCTCTTAAACAGAGAAATGGTGTCTTAGAGGTATCTAATCTCACTCAAAAACTCTGCCTCTCTTAGCAGTGAGTTGTGATCACAGCTCTGGGCTACATGGGACAAAGAACTCCTAAGGCACAACTTGCTGATGTGTGCTTAGTGTGTGGAATGTGATTCTTCAGCTGATCTTAATCTCCAAGCAAAGATAGCCTTCTTGAGTTCATCAAAGGAAATAGAAGTTTTAGGTGGAAAATAGTTTTGGCATCAGATATAATTATGCTATTTGCCAACTGAACAGTGCTGGCTGATTTCAAGAGCATTTTTATATTTTGTCTAATATCTAATATTTTCTATAACCTTCATTACCCAACAGTACTTTAGCCCATTGCTCTCCATGTTTGTGAGCATAGACATGGAGACCCATATACAATCTGGAAGATTCAGATAAAAGGAAGGCACTGTAAAATGCGCAGTCTGAGTCTCCCTATGTAACAAGGACTGGAGCTCCAAGTAGATGTCCTACTGTTACTCTTATACTGCCATAATTCCAGTGGAATCAGAATGGATTGGGATTAACAAGCCTGTGTTCTTATCCCACTTTCACCATCACATATTTAGTGTTATAGCACAGTAACTTTATCAAATAAGCAGAACATTATCTCCTTCATTGTGGAGAAAATAAATCACAAAAGCCCAAGCAACCTGTCCTAAGTCAGAAAGAGTAAATGATGACAAACCAGGATTCCTTAGGAGACCAATGCCTTGAAAACACCCACAGATGACCTAATTTAATTGGTGCACAAATATAAGTAGATTTGCAAGTTCTTCACGTGAGTCCACTTTGAGCACATAGGTATGAGTCATTCTGATGAACCTCCCCAAGCTTTTTGGTTTTGGTTTCTTTGAGAGAAGAGGGTCTTCCCTTAACAGCACTATCTGGAAACAAAAATCCTAGAGGCAATTCCTGCAAGGAGGTTGGGCTAGGGTACTTTAGTACATCTGTGTCTGTATCATATCTATGTAGCCCCAGTACATTGGGCTTTTCTATAACATAGAAGTCACCAACTTGGAGAGGGGCAAGTAAGCATGACTTCTTGGCACAAAGTATTATATGTTTATAGCATGAGTGCAAGAGGAGAAGAGATATTCTATTTTGTGTAGACTTTCACATACTTAATTTTCCTTCATAGAAATGAACCAGATGTGTCATTCTTTTGAATCAACCTTAACTTCATATTAACTTGTGGATACCACATTATACCAAACCTTGTAATAGAATGCATCTTATTATCAAGTTAACTAATATTATTGAGGATATTCTCTGTGACACAAAACAATGCTTTGGACCAAAGTAATACAAATTGTGTGTCCCCTTCTCCAAGGTCCATTGTGCTACAATTAGAGAGAAATAATATTAAAAGAAAGCACAGAGAGTTATGATGTTCTAACACAGGTGGCCATGTTCTCACTTGGGGTAAAGGAGGAAAGCAGTTTTTGTATCAGGAGAGCCCGGAGGTAGCTTTTAATGGCCAGGGTAAAACCTCAGTGCCAATTTCATTTTCCTCATGTTCACTTGTAGGTCTCAAGAACTAACACCAACAAAAGCTGTTACTTTTACAGAGAACAGTGGGTACAGAGGCTCATAGTGAATACCATTTCATCTTTCCAGGATCTGCTTGCATATGCACCCAGGCACACATCCGTGGGCTCCCAGGCCTTCCACTCTCTTTACTGGTCTCAATCACCATGTCCTCTATCTTGATCCCTACTACTAGCATTTTCATAACTGTAACAATCAGTACTCATGACAAAGGACAGATACCTTCTAAACAATCTCTATGTATTTACAAATTTATTTACTCAGGCACCAAGAGGTTGCTATTCTTTTATTTCAGAGAGAACCATCCTAATGGCATAAAGGTTTGGTGGCATACTAAAGTTAAGGTCATTAAGCTATTAGGCAGCCAAGCATGAGTTTTAAGCAAGACAATTTTGCTTGAAAATCCATGTGCTTAAACTTTCCCTGATTTTGAAGTGGTATGACAAAACTGGTCTTACTGGGGTGTGATATTGACATTCCTGTCCTTTGGTGGGGGTTGAGGTTATAACACAAACATGAGCAAAGCCTGATACATTTCTGATGGTAAATCCTAAGGCTGAGGTTTAACTCTCTCTCTCACACACACCTCTTCTATTTTCTTTGAGAGGAACCACTTAGCTGATACCTCATTTTTGAACATAGCCATTGCGCTCGTGCTCTGTGTAAAGCAAGCTCTGATCATTGAAATCATTTTGTTCTCAGAACAAAGTGGTCATAATTTCATGTAGGAGCTGTCTTCTTTCATTGTCACAAGCAAGCAGTTGCCTTGGTAACAGCATTTGAAAAGGGCAAAGACCCTGGGAACTTCTGTCAAAATCCACTGAAATGCTTGGAGAGGTTCTACCTCAGCTAGGCCTGTGCTTCCCACTTCTCCAGCCCCCAGAGAACCCCCTGTGGCCACATTAGAAGGTGAGCAGGAGAGAATGTAGAAAATTGAAGCTTTTGCTGAGGCAATTATTACAGAATGTGGAAGTTAGATGGATTCCAGAGGATAAAGGGTTTAAAGAATCTTTCTGAGAGATCACAATAAGATAGAAGCTCCTTCTTTTAGCAGAAGTTTCCTATACTTTGATCCAATGGTTACAATTCTTCCATTAACCCAGAAGAAATTCTTACTTCAAAACTTTTCCCTTTATTGAAAATAGATTCTTTTCTCATCCAATATGTCCTGATTATAGTTTCCCTTCCCTATATTACCTCAGGTCTCTACTTTTTCTTCTCTCTAGATCTAGCCCCTTTCTGTCTCTCATTACAGAAGAGCAGGTTTCTAAAAGAAAACAACCAAACTTGACAAAATAAATATACTAAGATGAAGCAAAAGCTATCATATTCAAGTTGGACCTAACAACCCAATTCAAAGTAAAGTGTCTCAAGAGCAGGCAAAGGTCTCCACCAGGACTCCAGAAAACTACTAATCTAAAAGCTATAATATATACATACAGGACCTGGTGCAGACCCATGTAGGCCCTGTGCTTGCTTCTTCAGTTCCAGTGAGCTCATATGTGCCTTGCTTAGTTGAATTAGAGGGTCTTGTTCTCCTGGTATCCTCCATCTCCTCTGACTCCCCAGTTCCTGCTGCCACTGCCTTCTCTTCTGTGGAGTTCCCTGAGCTCTGAGGGTAGGGTTTTTGATGGAGAATCCCATTTAGCCCATTTAGACTCCCTCGGCATAGTGTCTGGCTGTGGGTCTCTGTATCCATTCCTATCTACTAACAGAGAGGAAGCCTCTCTGATGATGATTGGATAAGGCACTGATTTATGAGTATAGCGGAATATCATTAGAAATCATTTTATTGATACTGTGTTTTTTAGACTAGTAGAAGTTGGTTTTACTCTAGGTCATTGGGGTATCTAGTTTATCTTGTTTATCTAAGCAGTGTCAGGCATGGGTTCTCTCTCACGAATGGGCCTTAAGTCAATTAAGACATCAGGTGGCTCTTCCCACAAGTTCTGTGATACCATTGCCCTAGAATAGTTTGAAGGCAAAACAGATTGTAGGTTAAAGGTCTGTAGCTAGGTTGGTGTCTATGTTTATCTTTCAGTGGCTTGCAGACTACCTCCCACACCAAAGAGACTAGAACATAGAGGTAAAGAAGGCTCCATGTAGGCACCAGCTTGACTTTTCTATGTTTAATGACTTTTTCTGTGTTTTGTCTTCAACAATGGGACCCCACTGTCAGTTTGTGGAGAGAAGCCCTTGTTTTAGTAAATACCCATCAAAATTCTAACAATTATTTACAGAACTTGAAAGGATGATTTTCAAATTCACATGGACAAACAAACAAAAAAAATTCCCAGGATTCCTAAAACAATCCTGAAAAATAAAAGAACTGCTGGAGATCTCAGGATTCCAGATTTCAAGTAGGATGATAGAGCTACAAGTGATAACAGCACGATATTGGCATAAAAATAGATATTAATTGACTCAAATAAGACTTAGGAATAAATCCACACACATATGGACATATGGACACTTGAATTTGGATAAAGAATCTAGGAATACACACAGAAAAAAAAAAGACAGCATCTTCAACAAATGGTGTTGGTCTAACTGGATGGCTGCATGTAGAAGAATACAAATATATCTAGATCTATCACCCTGCACAAAACTCAAACCCAAGTGGATCAAAGACTTCAACATAAAACCAGATGCAGTGAACATGATAGAAGAAAAAGCTTTTTATCCGTTTGCACAGGAGATAACACTGATAGTGCAGGCACCAAGAACAACAATTAATAAATGGGACCTCATGTAGCTGAAAAGCTTCTGTAAGCTTTTCTGTAAGGTATCATCAATCAGGCAAAACAGCAACATCCAGAATGGCAAAAGATGTTGACCAATTCCAGATGTGAAAGAGAACTAATATCCAAAATATGTAAAGAAATTAGGAAACTAAATATAAAAAAAAACCCAGATAATTCATTAAAAATAGGGTATAAATCTAAACAGAAACTTCTCAATAGAGGAAACTAAAATTGCTGAGAAACACTTAAATGTTCAAAATCCTTAGCCGTCAGGGATATGCAAATCAAAATAACTTTGGGATCCTCTCTTACACCTGTCAGAATGGCTAAGACCAATAACACAGTGACAGCTCATGCTGGTGAGGATGTGGAGTAGGTCAGAAATCTCCTCCGTTGCTGGTAGGAGTGGAAACTCATACAGTTACTTTGAAAATCAATATGGCAGCTTCTTAGAAAGATGGAAGGTGATCTACCTCAAGATCCAGCTACAGCACTCTCAGGCATATACCCAAAGGATGCTCCATTCTAATATAAGCATATGTGCTCCGCCATGTTCATTGCAGCTTTATTCATAATAGCTAGAAACTGGAAACAACTTAGATGTCCCTCAACAGAATAATGAATAAAGAAAATGTGGCTCATCTATACAATAGAGTATTTCATACCTGTTTAAAAAATGGCATCATGAAATTTGTATTAATTCTTTTTTTTGCATACTGTCTTTTTAAATTAGATATTTGCTTTATTTACATTTTAAATGGTATCCCCTTTCCTTGTTACCCCTCTGAAAACCCCTTTTCACAACCCCCTTCCCCGGTTCATCCTCCTTCCCCAACTTTCCTGACTATCATTCCCCTACTCTGGGGCATCGAGTCTTCACAAGACCAATGGCCTCTCCTCTCATTGATGTCTGAAATGGCCATCTTCTGCTACATATGTAGCTGGAGCCATGGGTCCCTCCATGTATATTCTGGTTGGTGGTTTAACCCCTAGGAGCTCTGAGGGTACTGGTTGATACATATTATTATTCCTCCTGCAGGGCTGCACATGTCTTCAGCTCCTTGTGTCCTTTCTCTAGCTGTTCCACTGGGGACCCTATTCGCAAGTCTATTGATGGTTGTGAGCCATGGGTATTTTGATCCACCTTTCAATAAGGATGGATGTATCTACACTTTAGTATTCCTTCTTCTTGAGCTTCATGTGGTCTGTGAGTTGTATCTTGGGTATTCTTAGCTTTTGGGCTAATATCCACTTATCAGCGATTGCATACCGTGTTCATTCTTTTGTGACTGAGTTACCTCACTCAGGATGATATTTTCTTACTCTTAGCTGGCATGTCTATTAGATCAGCTTCTTTTGAGAGTTTTATTCTCTGTATCATCTCTGTTATTCAGAGTAATATGGTACATGCCTGGACTTCCCTCCATTGTGATCTATCAGACATCTGGGGACAAGGGAAACACTTTTTCTGGGGCTTCTCTTTGTCTTCTTTATTCTCTTTTTGATTCATTGTCAGTTATATTTTTAAAATGATTCAGCATCTTCAATGCTCTTTCCTAGAACTTTTTGTTTTGTGTTTGCATTCATTGTAAAATATGATTCTCATTACATATAGTTTATACTAGTCAGAGTATGATACAATCATCATTCTCTCAAATTTGGATATTATTACTCTACATAATCTAAGAATTAATTCTGTTTTTATGGGTATATTACATGGCTTGTCCTAGAAGAGCTAAGGATTAGATTGATCTATTTCACTCATTTATGACCAGAAAATCATATTTTCTATAACACTGCAAAGAAGTGTGAAGATTATTTTGTATGAAACATAAATTAAAATGACCCATTTATGCTTCCATTTGTCAGTGTGCTTTACATGAGCTATATTGACACACATACTAAAAAGCATGCTTGGTGGTTCAAAGGCTTTCTCCTCTGGTTAAACAGGCACTCTATCACTAGCTACAGGAATAAGCCTTCCTTGAGCCTCACTGACAGAACAATGTCAAGGAAGAAAATCGGAATAAGGAAGGACAGTATTTGACTTGGAATTTCAGGCTCAGTGGGGTGATTTCTCTTTACATCTCAGGAGGGAACCTAAGAAGAGAAGGGAGAAAAGAGGTCATGTGGAGACTCTTCTCCCTACAAGAGTCAGAGATTAGGATGGGCAAATGAAGTGCCCCCCCCTTTTTTTCTTAAGGAAAAAGGTATGGAAGGAAAAAAAAAGAACACTCATTTCTTAACTGAGTCTAAATTCTGGCTTTAGCATGCAGTTCTAAGAGCTCTCTTGAGAAAAATGTATGAACTGCAGTATCTATTCTAACCTGTAGTATGGTGAAGACAAACACCTTAAAATATGGTATTTGAGCCAGGCGGTGGTGGCGCACGCCTTTAATCCCAGCACTTGGGAAGCAGAGGCAGGAGGATTTCTGAGTTCGAGGCCAGCGTGGTCTACAAAGTGAGTTCCAGGACAGCCAGGGCTACACAGAGAAACCCTGTCTCGAAAAAAAACAAAAACCAAAAAATAAAAAAAATATGGTATTTGTACTGATATGAAGAAATACACATAAAGTACTTAATTTGACAGATTTAAGTAGCCACATAATAGAAAGCAACTTTCTTTCCTTTTAAAATTCTTGTTGGAGAGATGTCCAGTGGTTAAGAGCATGTGCTGTTGCTATGCAATCATGAGAATTGGATCCCAGAACTCATGTAAAAAGCTGGTGGTCCAGAAACTGCTGTAACTCTAGCATCCAGGGATCTGATGTCCTTCCCTGGCCTCTGCATGTACATAAACATGGTCATCGCACACACAGGTGCACATGCACTCACTCACACACATACACACACACACACACACACAAATGAATCTTTAAAGATAGTTTTAATAAAAGTTATTATCTGAGATAAGCCAACACCATTCTGAAAATCAAGGCTACTTTTGGATAATCAAGTGTTGTCCCATGAGTCAGAGTTAACTAGAACAGCTTCAGGGCCTAAATTAGACAGAGAGAAATAGTTTTATAAGAGAAACCATGTTGGAGCAGTGCAAAGGAGGAAAATACTTTGGGTAGTTTGAGACTGTCTTCTAGAAAGATGCCTTGTTTAAGCTAGCCCTTTCAATCGATAGTACTTTGATTGGCAGGAACTGCAAAGAGTCAGAATCCCAGGTGGAGCAAGCAAAGGGACCAAAGATGGACGGGTAGAGAGGGAGAGTAGGGTACTGCACACACGCCCAGGCATTCACGCTTGCTGCATTAGTGCATCTTGCTGGTAAGTCATTTTACTGAGGAGTACTTTATAATACAGATACATAGAAATAATTTGATGATATTCTGAGAGTCTTCACTTTTCCTCTCTCTCATTTCTTTTTTGCTTTAGAATAAACCAGTCTTGGTGAGCTGAAGTCAAGGGCTCTTTATTTACAATTATTGTATGAATTCTCTTCCTTTTCTCTGACCCTGTCAAATAGATTGAGAACATTCACAGCTGTGAAAGT
Source organism: Tokudaia tokunoshimensis (assembly GCA_036184795.1). Lineage (NCBI taxonomy): Eukaryota > Metazoa > Chordata > Mammalia > Rodentia > Muridae > Tokudaia > Tokudaia tokunoshimensis. The sequence goes on along the minus strand of BTHU01000001.1, from coordinate 154,545,462 downwards.
TGGGAGTCTTGTTTTAGGGGAATGAAAAAAAAAACCTACAGCATGAATTTATCCAATACTGCAAAGGCCACGTCTTTCAATCCTATATAATTATGCATTAATCTGTTTCTCAGAAAGTAGAGAACCTTCAACAATCAAGCTTCCTTAGCTCTTTACAGGGAGGGCTCTTACAGACGGGGTCTTTAGAGACGGGACTCAGCCAGATGCTCTCTTAAGGTTTCATGTAGCTGTAAATGCTAATATAGTGACACACAAACCCAAGCTTATAAGTAGCAGCAATTATGTTGGGAAATAACAGAAAGGGAAATCTTTTTTTCTTGGATGGCAAATGCAGTTAGAAGTTCTTAGTATAATAGACCCTGCTAACGTTTTTGCCTAAGGTCATCTCTATTACTTTGTCTATTGCACATCTGATATTCACTGAACAGAGCTATGACCTTATGAGATGATGTTGTCTTAGAACAGAATGTAAACACCAATCTTTGGAGTAGATGATTGAGGTGGATGAATACAAGCTCTTGAAAAAGCCGTGACGGGGGGGGAGGGGAAGCGAGTGCTCTGCTGTTTTTTGCCTGTACTTGTTGAATGGCTTATTGTCAAAGTAGATTTTTTAAAATGTTTTATCATCTTTACGTATATGGATATTTTCCCTGTGTGTACATCTATGCACCTCCTGTGTGCCTGGTGTCCATCGAGGCCTGAAGAGGATATTGGATCGATTGGAGTGACACCACGTGGATGCTGGGGGTTGAACCCAGATCTTCTGAAAGAACAGCCAGTGTTTATGTATATATATAAAATAGGTATTTATTTATTTGTTTGTTTGTTTGTCTGTCTATCTATCTATTTATCTATTTTGATTGAATATTTTCTTTATTTACATTTCAAATGTTTTCCCCTTTCCAGGTCTTCCTTTCAGAATCCTCCTACCCCATGCCCCCTTCCCCTGCCTCTATGAGGGTGCTCCCTGACCTACCCACTTCTGTCCTCCCTCCCTGGCATTCCCATACACTGGGGCATCAAACACCCTCTGGTCCAAGGGCCTTTCCTCCCACTGATGTCCAACAAGGTCATCCTCTGCCACATATGTGGCCAGTGCCATGGGTCGCTTCTTGTGTATTCTTTGGTTGGTGGTCCAGTCCCCGGGAGCTTGGGGGGGTCTGGCCTGTTGACATTGTTGCTCCCTTCATGGGGCTGCAAACCCTCTCAGCTCCTTCAGTCCCTTCTCCAACTCCTCCATCAGGGACTCCCAAGCTCAGTCCAAGGGCCTTTGTATGTCAGGTTCTGGCAGAGCCTCTCAGGAGATAGCCATATCAAGCTTCCATAAGCAAGTACCTCCCAGCATTCACAGTAATGTCAAGGGTTTGGTGACAGCCAGTGTTCTTAACCACTGAGCCATCTCCCAAGCCCTCAGGTTTTTTCATCAACTTTAGGAGGTAGTTTAATAAGGCTAGGCACTGTGGTCAGCAACAGGAAGCCATCTAGGACATCTGTTTCTCCACGTGTTTTGAATAACAATTGGGTTGTAGTGAGTTTGAGACACTTGGGCTTTACTGAGAATCTAGCTGGTTTGATGACTAGGCCACTCCCCGTTTTATAATATCCGAGGCTTGAAACCTCCAATCTTTTGATTTTATTTTTAAATGGCTTATTGTGTATGTGTTTGGTGCATTGACATGTATCTGTGTGTATTTGTATGTGTAAGTGCGCATGCATATATGATATGAGTGTATAGAGATGGAGGTCTGAGGTTGATGCCGGACATCTTCACCTGTGTCTTTCCACCTTATGGTTTTGAGTCAGGGTTTCTTCCTGAATCCTGAGTTCATCAGCTCAGCTACACTGGCTGGCCAGTAAGCCCCAGGGAATCTACTTGCCTTCCTCTCTCCAGAACACCCACCATTGTTACTGGAGTTGCACATGCATATCACTGATTCTGGCTCAGTACTACTAAGGCATCACTGAGCCATCTCCATAACCCTTTGTATCTAGGTTCTATTACTGGATGTTTCTGTACTACAATATGATCCTGCCTGAAAATGATAATCTTTTCTCATGTCTGTAATGATGTCTTTTTTTCTTCTTCTTTTGTTGTTTGCTAATACACTCTTTGTTTTTTTTCTTAAACCAAGAAGACACTCATTTAAGAAATAGCATACATTTAGATATCTACCATTAAAATATAATGGTAAACACAATAGTCATATCCTCAGGGAACATACTGCAGAAGGTTTTGTTAAAGGAAATTCATATATTTACAATCCAGAGAGTTTTAGGCTGTTCAGCAAAACATCTGAGATGTGTGTAATTTGGACTAGGGAGTGAAATTATGTCTAAAATGTGCACATATCTAAAGAAATGATGCAATAAATACCAGCCTTCTCTTTTCCTCCACATTTAAAATAATTCCTGTGGTCATTAGTCACCACAGAATTAAAAGATAAAAGCACTGAGTTACCATGAAAATTATCTTCTGGTTCTATTCCTTAAGACATGACCAGATTCTTTAAAAAATATTTCAATGCTTTATATAGATAGTTGTGGAAAGTATTTTATTTCCCAAAGGTTTAGAAGATAACAGATTTGGAATAGCAAGAGATTAAGTTTTTCTTGTATACAGGCAAGAGGAGGCATCTGAAACTGGGAGAAGCTAAGCATGGAAATTTCGTTGCATATTATTTTTATAATAGCTCCTCTGAAGCTCACATTACATTTCTAATAATCAATAGAGTGACTTTTGCATTGATAATCATTACTGATGGTGTAGACTTAAAAATCAATATCTGAGCAATATTAAGGGGTAGATTTTTCGGGATCGTGATCCACTCTTACTTCAGAGCAGGTGAGGGTAGAGTGACAGCCAGGAAGAAGCCTTGGGCTGGACACTGGACAGCCGCAGAACTGTCCGGAAAGAGTGAGGCACGTCCACAGTTCAGGACAAGAGGTGAAAATCACAAGCGACCCAAAGCCAATTGACAAGAAGAGCGGAGGCCGACGGGGGCACGGAACACCGAGGAACACATGCAGTGTGCTTTGGAAGAATATCATCCTGTAGTTCAATGCTGCATTTGCCAGTGCAGTGCCTGGGAATGAAGGCAGGCAGTCTTGAGACTTGGAAACAGGAGGATACATTTATTTTTGAAGATAAATTTAGCAGGATAATTTTGAATGAATTATATTTGTTTCAGACAAATGTCCTGATTGAGGTATAGAAAATATATTTAACCGAGCAAGACCAGACATTTCTAAAGAAGCAGATCTCCTTTTACTTTTCCTTATAGGGAAGAAAATATAATTACTTTTGATCCAGCCTCAAGAATTGTAGGCCACAAGATCTTTGTTTGTTTGTTTGGTTGGTTCTCTGGTCGTGTCTTTCTTGAAAATATCAATGAAGTTCCCAGTACTTTTCTCACTTTATGAGCAGGTGTTTGTCATATATGAGTTGGCAATTCACTTACTGTTACCAAGGTATGTACTGAGTTGTCATGTGATGGGTTCCAGTGTTTTGGGAGAAATTCAGTAATTACATGGCATGGACCAAAGATTAAGGATTAAGCTTTAATGGGAATAGGGAAACTTCAAGGCAGGATACAGCAAGAAAAATAAATATCTATTATCCTAGAGATAGATGTATGGCCAGAGAGTCTTCTGGCCATGCAGGCCTATGCTCCTATAGAGGCTCATCTTCTGCTTTTAGAGGTCAAACTCTGAAACAGGGTCATCAATAGGGGACTAATTGCTTAGCCATCATCCAGTTTGGGTGTGATTACTACTGAAAAGGAAGATTCAGTTCCTGAACTGGCTCATGGAAAGCTAGAGCATCCTTTGCTGAGACTAGAGGCCTCTGATTTTATAAGGAGTTCCGTTGGGGTATAATCTCTAATTCTGGGGAAGAAACAAGTAGTTTGTTTTGATTGGTTTCACTCTTTTAGAACTATTAATTTACTTATTATAATTTAAAAATGCTTATTACATTTCTCCCTTCCCCTTTTCCCACCCGAACCATCCCATATACCCTCTCTACTTTCCTGTAAATCGCTAATGATTATAGCATGAATATATGTATATTATTAGTAATTTTTATTTGTATGTGTGTGCATGAGTGTGAGATGTCTGTCTATATGATATGCACATGTGTTGTCACTGACTGGGAGTCAGAGGACAACTGTCAGGAGTTGTTTTTTCCCTTCCACTGTGGGTTCTGGAGCTCAACCTCAGCTGGTTAGTCTTGTAAAACCAGCTTTTTACTCCCCTTGAGTCATCTTGCCAGATCTGTTTCCTTGCTTTTTTATTTGTCTCACTGCCTTTTTCCTTTCTTCACATTCAACTCCTCTTAAGATGATTTTATAGTCAGCAGCTCTAAATTTATTTAATGGTTCGAACCATGGTGGAACCTGCCCATTTTTCTTTGACTTGTAATTCCAAATGGCTTTTGTTTGACACAGAATTTGTCCACAATAGGTCAGAAATTTAACTTCAAAACAATCACATATGGCTAGAGTTCTGGTTCCTGTAGCTTTCTAGAGGCTATCTCTATGGATGGTAGATAAATGCCTGGGCATACATCTCTATAGATGGATCCTGGTGGGAAGACTCCAGTAGGGGAAAGGGGCAGAGCCGGGGATGAGAAGGAAGGTGACATATTTATCTCCCTCTTGGTTTTAGAGAAGCCTCTTGAATGGGCTCTCTGGAGATGTCCAGCAAATAGACAACTGGAAACAAGTGGCTTGGTGAAAATCGTGGATGGAGACCTAAGAGGAGTTGTTGACATGTATTCACTTAGTGGTTTAGGAAAACAGGTCTCAGCCTGCTCTGCGTGCTTTCTTTTATTCTTCTCTTTATCTTATAACAAAAAGAATATGTTTTGAGACAGTTTGTGAGAATTAAATGTACCGAAGAGTACTAATTCTTCCTAAAAGGGCTCAAAGGTGATCTTTCTCCTACCCTTGTTACGGTCTGTTACCATGATAGGCAACTCTGGAATTACCTGAGACCCTTTTTAATCTCCTGGCCCTAGAACATTGCTACATAAAACTTTTTATCTGTTCTCCTTTATCCAGCAACATTTGCTTTGGCTATTATATTGAGAAGTTAAACCATATCAAAGGCTTTCTTTTTTCAAAGAGGAGTGCCTTGCCTCCACTTGTTCATTGTCATGTGAATAAAAAAGATCTTCAAAGGCTGCTGTGGGTAGGAAGAACAGTGTCTCTTTGCTGAATCCCCAGCTGACGAATCTTAATCAAAATGTTCTTTCCCATAGCCTCTGTGCTTCTGAAATACTATTCAAACAGTTTATTTTAGAGTCTGCATTTCATTTAAGTCCCTCTGCATATCAAATATTAAGTTCAGAGACATTTATGCCCTCCCTGGGGTGCTCTCCATTCCTCTCTTCATTCTCAAATTTCTCCGAAATAGTTTTTTCTCCCTTTTCTGTTATTTAATGTTGTTTTCCATTGGGATTTTTTTTTTCTTAGAAGTGAGGAGATAGATAACTATGAGAATAGGTTTGCTGCTTACTGGGCATAGGGTTTTGTAGTAGGTGGTCTTTTCTCAGGAAATGAATACACAAATGAGTTGTAAAATTTATTTTCCTATTAAACCACCTGGATTTGGCTTTCCTATTTACCATCATGAGAAAAAAGGATTTATTATAGAGTGTATCATACAGTTCATATGTGTTCCTTGTTGACGATTTAATCTCCATGCTCATATTCTAATGGAATTTGTGTATGTGTAGGGAGCAGTATTTGGGAAGCAATCAGAATATCATGATGATGACAGTCACATGAACTCATGATGGTGAGGAGGTTATGATGGAATTGGTGGCTCTGTAAGAAAGGAGCAGAGGTTGGAACTCCTGTGATGAATGACTTTGTGATACTCTTTGCCCTGACACATGCTACAAATAGGCTCTCATCAAACAGATATGGAAGAGATACTGGTGTTATCCTTTTGCACTTCTCAGCAAACAGAACCTATTCTTTACAAATTATCCAGTCTATGACATTCAGTCATAGCATGTGAGAATAGACTAAGGCATATGATTTATAGATTTCAAATAGTGCATTAGAATAAAGAGGAAAGAAAACACATTTTTAACTGCTCTATTGTTTCTAAGGAGTATATTAGTTTTACTCACTGAGGTAAATACCTAAGCAAAATGGAGAAACATTTTAGGTGATGGTTTTAAATGTTTTGGTATCTAGATGCTTAGCTCCATTATTTCTGGACCGTGTTGAGACAGAATGTCATAGTGTAGAGTAAAGCTTATGGAAACCAGGAATCCAAAAGGGAGGCTGGGGACAAGAAACATTCTTCAAGGAATACAACCAGTGGACTGCTTCTCCCACATTCAAGTTTCCACTGTTTCCTAATAATGCCATCCAACTACAAACCCATCAATGAAGAAATCCAAAGATTTCTTGCAAATTGAGATTTTTAAATCTGAAAGCCATGGAACTTTCAATGGTTTATGAAAAATGATACAATAATATTTATATTGTTCTCATTTATGCAGCAGTTGCTAGGAAAGAATGTTTCATATTCCACATCCTGGTATCCCAGCTCTGAAAATATTTATACCTCTTCTGCAATGTTTCTTGAGCTATAGATGCAGAAGCCATTGTATAGATGTATCTGTTGACAGTAGGTTTCCCATGATCTATTGGTGCCTGCATTGTGTCGAGTTGTAGTTTTCTGTGATGATCCTTCCAATGCAGAGTTGTTAACTTTGAAACCATATACATACAAACAACAAAATGAACTTAGTAGGATGTATCATCTATCTGTCTGTTCTATCTCTCTATCTCTCTCTCTATCTCTCTATCTGTCTATCTATCTATCTATCTATCTATCTATCTATCTATCTATCTATCCATCACCTGTTCATCATCTATTTATCTATACTCATATATATATATGCATGCATTTAACAAATAGAATAAAATAAAAAGAAGTTATCAGATTGAGAATCATGGTATGGATTGAGGGAGGGTGCCTGGAGGGGCTAGAAGGGGGAAAGGGAATGGGGAAGAGATGCAATGCTATTTCAATTAAAAGCATTAAGAATAAAAGAGAGTTCTTATTCCCTAGCTGGGCTCATTAGACTTAAATCTTGCCTAGTTCCTCAAGTTCACTGCATTTTGGGTTATAAATACTAAACACACTGGTTTGTGCCCCCTTTGCAGAGTTACAGTTCCTCCCAGTACTGGAATGTTCTATGTCTCTTCAAAGGTTTCTCATATTTTACTTATCCATTCCAGTGTCAGTTCCATGGATTGGTCCCCTTTCTTGCCCCTCTCAGGTGAGCTCAGGTACTCTATCACTAGCATCCTGCATGCAGTGTACACGTGCTAGCATAGGTGTGCAAAAGGAAGTTCTCAGCCCTTTGGCGTATTCTCATTGAAACTCAATTTGACATCTATAAGTCAAGAAATAAAGATAGAAAAAATGGTAGATGTTAACACCTTCCCACTTGTATATAAACATGCACATATCCTCTAGCTAAGAATAACAGCTGATTTAAGCTTGAGGCTCCTTGAGATCATCAGGTGCTCAGCTCACAGTTTAATATACTTTGCTAGAATGTGAAAAAATATGATCAACGAATAGTGATTTACTGTTTTCTGAACAGTTTAGCATTTTATCCCACTTGATCCTCTCAAGGACTTCATCAAATAAAGAGGTCATTGCTACTGTCTTTGTTTACTGGAACTCTGTAAAGCTAAGTGGTTGATTCAAAGTCAGGCAAAGATGATGCAGAAAAGAGAAAAGAACCCTCGTATGAGTCCTATTGAGTAGAGGTCATCATGATAATGATAATAATAGCTTGAAATATTTCAGATGATTTGCTTAGAAGTTTTAAGTGTTGTATATTTTGTATATATATTTCTATGCATGATAAGACCCTGTGTGTTAAGATTGATTGCTATTTTATCTTTTCTTAATGAAGGGGAAAGCTGAACTTTGGAAAAATTATAAAACATACTGTAAGTGCTACCACAGTTACCCAGAGGCAAAACTGGAAACTTAGCATCAATTCTTTGTTCCTAAAGGCAGTATGTTCCTAAAGGCATAAACACTTCTAGCTTCTCAGGTACCACTTCTGACATGTGAACAGTAAATCATCAATGCAAATAATATATATGATATACTTGTTCTATTATATATATATGTGTGTGTGTGTATATGTGTATATGTATATGTACATGTATATCTATATATCTATATCTGTATCTATCTATCTATCTATCTATCTATCTATCTATCTATCTATCTATCTATCTATCTATCTATCTATCTAGCTCTCTCTCTATATATATCACTTATTCTCCATCCATTAGAGTCGTTACAGTTTATGACTGTTTTTCCAGTGTTTCTTGGGCTCTTCATCACAGGATGCAATACCTGGTTTGCAGCAGTGACAAAACTCAGCTCAAATCCTGCTGTACAGTAAGTCTGATGCCCACAGTCATGCATTTCTTTCTTTGTTATGATTGTGGTAGAACACTCAATCTGTCTCTTTTCCAATCTTTAGTAAGGTCAACTGCCCATTAATTTAGTCTTGGTTGAAGTCATCTGCATTACTCAAATCAGCTCCAGTGGTGAAGTGGAAAATGTTCTGAACTAATTCAGAAGAGTTGGCTTTTGCCAGATGCCAGGCAAATATTGCATATGTTTTTCTCAAATGTGGAATCTAGATTGAAATGTGTGTGTGTGTGTGTGTGTGTGTGTTTGTGTGTGTGTTTGTCTGTGTGTGTGTAGGAAATGAAAGTAAAAATGGGACTGTGAGAGAGAAGGAAGAGGTATAAAGATGTGGTGGGAGCAAGAGAGGACAATGGATTATTTATTACATGAAGTAGAAGAAGGGGCTAGCAAAATGAATAAGACCAGAGAGAAGAGGAGGCAAGGATGGAGGGGAGGTTGGGGTGGTGAATAAGAACAAAGTATAACCATGTATGTGCATGAAATTATCTCAATGAAACCAAATATTTTTAAGTGAATTTTAAAAATTCATAATGGCCCAGCTTGGCTATTTAGCTGTGTGACATATACAATTCACATAATAGCTCTGAAACTAAGTCTATTCATCTATAAAATGAGATAATAGCTTTGTCTCCTGAAGAGTTTCATAATCTTAAATTATGAAACATCGGTTTTTTTTTTGTTTTTTTTTTTAATAAGGGACTTGTTAAGTTGTACACTTTTTAAGGAAAAGGAGGAATACCAAATAGACAAATTTTTTTGGTTATTTTATTTACATTTAAAATGTTATCTCCCTTTCCAGTTTCCCCTCCATAACCTTCTTATTCCCCCCTCCCCCCCTACCAACTTGCTTACCTACCTACTCCTCCCACCTCTCTATCATGCGCTGGGACATCAAGCCTCCACAGGACCAAAGACCCTTCCTGCCACCGATGTCTGACAAGGCCATCCTCTGCAATATATGCAGCTGGAGCCTTGGGTCCCTCCGTGTGTACTCTTTGGTTGGTGGTTTAGTTTCTGGGAGCTTTGGGGAATCTGGTTGGTTGATATTGTTGTTCTTCCTATGGGGTTGTAAACCCCTTCAGCTCTTTCAGTCCTTCCCCCAACTCCTCCTTTGGGGTCCCCACAATCAGTCCAATGATTGCCTGCTTGCATCCATGTCTGTATTGGTCAGTCTCAGGCACAGCCTCTCAGGGGATAGGTATACCAGGCTCCTGTCAGCAAGTGCTTCTTGGCATCAGCAATAGTGTCTGGGTTTGGTGTCTGCAGATGGGATGTATCCCTAGGTAGGGCAGTCTCTGGATGGCCTTTCCTTAAGTCTCTGCTCCACTCTTTGTCCTTGCATTTCCTTTAGACAGGAGCAATTCTGGGTTAATATTTTTGAGATGGGTAGATGACCCCATCCCTCAACCAGGGGCTGTGCTTATGCTCTGGATATGGTCTCTACAGGTTCTATCTCCCCTCTATTGAGTATTTTGCCTAATGCTATCCCTGTTGGGTCCTGGGAACTTCTTGGGCCCCTGGCATCTGGGACTTTCTAGTGGCTACCCCCAAGGTCCCCATCCCCTACTACTACACACCTTTCAAATTCCTGACCCTCTTTACTTCTCCCCTATCTTCTCCTACACCTGATTCTTCACTCTTTCCCTTCCCCCTCCCACCTCTCAGTCTCATTCTCCCTTTACCTCATGTGATTATTTTCTTCCCCTTTCTGAGTAGGACTGAAGCATCCACATTTTAGTCTTGCTTCTTTTTGGGTTTCATATTGTCTGTGTGTTGTATAGTGGGTATTCCAAGCTTTCTCTGGCTAATATCCACTTATCAATGAATACCTACCATGTGTGTTCTTTTGTGACTGGATTAGCTCAGTCAGAATGATATTTTCTAGTTCTATTCATTTGCTTGAAAATTTCATGAAGTCATTATTTTTAATAGCTGAGTAGTAAGTACTACATTGTGTAAATATACCATATTTTCTTTATCCATTCTTCTGTTGAGGGACATCTGGGTTGTTTTTAGCTTCTGGCTATTATAAATAAGGCTGCTATGAACATAGTAGAACATGTGTCCTTGTTATATGTTGGAGCATCTTTTGGGTATATGCCCAGGAGTGCTATAGCTGGGTCCTCAGGTAGAACTATTTCTAATTTTCTGAGGAACTGTCAGACTCATTTCCAGAGTGGTTGTACCAGCTTGCAATTCCACCTGCAATGGAGGGATGTTCCTTTTTCTCAATATCCTCACCATCATCTGATGTCACCTGAATTTTGATCTTAGCCATTATGGCTGGTGTAAGGTGGAATTTCAGGATTGTTTTGACTTGAATTTTCCTGATGATTAAGGATGTTAAACATTTCTTTAGGTCCGTCTCTGCCATTCAAAATTTCTTAGTTGAGAATTCTTTGTTTAGCTCTGTATTCTATTTTCTTTTTTTTTTTTTAAATTGGGTTCTCTGGCATCTAATTTTTTGAGTTCTTTGTATATTTTGGATCCTAGCCCTCTATCAGATATAGGGTTAGTGAAGATCTTTTCCCAATCTGTGGATTGCCTTTTTGTCCTATTGACAGTGTCCTTTGCATTTTCAATTTTATGAGGTCCCATTTGTCAATTGGTGATCTTAGAGCAGGAGCCATTGGTGTTCTGTTCAGGAAATTTTCCCCTGTATCAATGTTTTCGAGGTTCTTTCCCACTTTCTCTTCTATTAGACTCATCGTATCTGGTTTGATCCATTTGGTCTTGAGCTTGGAGATAAGAATGGGCCAGTTTGTATTCTTCTAAATGCTGACTGCCAGTTGAACCAGCACCATTTGTTGAAAATGCTGTCTTTTTTCCACTGGATGGTTTTAGCTTCTTTGTCAAAGATCAAGTGACCCTACGAGTGTGGGTTTATTTCTGGGTCTTCAATTTTATCTCAAGGAGACTACTAAAGGAACAGATTCTTCTATTTAATTAGCCAGCTGGTGCCGCTGGATTCAGTGTGTTTCCAATTGGGCAATGCTTCAAGGAGCCTGGAAAGGTCAGCATTGGTGGGGACCGTGGCAGGCTTTGACTTGGAGCTGACAGACTGGCCTGACAAGGGAGGGGCTCAATGAGGGGGTGATCATTGAGGTGCGGGTAGAGTCTCACCAGCAGCTTCTCTTGCTCCCTTCTCAGAGTTCTGTGGAATTGGAAATTGATTTTCTTTTTCTTATGTTTCAACTCTGATTTGTTGACAGTGCTTTCTGGAAGATTTTATGGATTCATGCCAGGGCTCCCAGAGGCAGGGCTATATGAATCATAAGTGTCTTTTTTACCAGGTGGGTGATGTGGCTTTACTTGTCATGCATCTCCCATACTCACACTGGACCTAGGTGCAGTAATGATAAAGTTGCTCAGAGAACTAGGTTTAGAAACCACCTTGGGGCTTCCATTATCTTCTGGTGTTTCCTGGTGTAAAGCATCTTTCTTGATTTTTTTGATGTAAAGCTGTCTTTCTTGGTTTCAATCAGCTGACTTACACAGTGTGTCCCCCAGCTTCTGAGGTAAAGCAAGGCTCCAAACATGCAATTTCTATACTTGGTTTTCAGGGACTTATTGACTTTGACACTGAGGATTGCCAAGAGTTCCTGGGGGCACAAAGTGGAATTACATATGGTATCCTCACCAAGTTCAGCAGCAGCATCCTATGGACAGTTGTGCTTTAGAAGTTAAGGACAGAGCTCAGGAACAGGCCCAAGGACCCTGATAAGAATAAGCCCTGATATCCAGCCACTAGCCAGTAGTGTCACTGATGCATAATAGATAAGCCTTCTAGGCCTCCGTTTCCTCACCTGAAAATACTGGGCACTGGCGTTCAATAATTTTCAGAACTACATGAAACAATTTTAATGAAGCATAATAAAAAATATATCATGAATAAATGTGATAAAAATGCACCAGTGACGTGTGGTCACTTAACCTCAAGACAGATCTCCATTTTAATGAGGTACCTAGAGATCAATTAAGCTTTTCCTCCAAGATGCTCCTCCCTGCAAAAGGTATTTAACCTCAGGCCCACCCCTGAGAAGTGGGGTACAGTTTTATTCATCTACTTTCCTCCATGACAATAAATGACTTAAAACCATGGACTCTCTCTTTTTTCTGGATCCGCTGTGGGGAGTAGAACAGGCCTTTGCCTAAAGAGCTGTCCTTCTAATCTCCTGCAGAAGGCCTCTTAGCACTCGGAGTCATGGCCTCCACCAAGCCAAAACTCCTGCATCCCACATCCCCTAGAACCTGAACCCTGTGGCAGACCAGACCTGGCACTCCCATCACTTTATTATGAGATCACAATGTTTCACTGTGTTATGCACTACTCCATTGTGCTAACACATTGCTACCTTATTACATCACAGCATTTTTTTGACATGACAAATCAATTTTGACATCATAGTATTTCATTGGAATATCACTATGCTGTCGTCTGCTATCATAGGTTGCATAAGGCATCACAGTGTTCCATTGTGATATCATAACACTCTATTATGAGATCATAATATTCCACTGTGAAATCGCAATATTCCATTATGAGGTCACAGTGCTCTGCTATGACATGATAGTGCTCCATTGTGATAACACAATTCTGTCTTATGACACTGCAATGCTCCACTGTGACACAACACTACAGTATTATGCTAACATAATGTTGAATTTCGTTGTCATAATGATGCTTATACATCATAGTGTTCCATTGTGACATTACAGTACTTTATAATGAGATCACAATGTTCCACTGTGGCATGTCAAAACCCCATTGTTATTTGCAATATTCCATTATGAGATCACAGTGTGGCACCATGTCTTTACAAGTCTCCACTGTGACATCACAATTATGTCTTGTTACCTCACAGCTCAATTATGACACCTCAATGCTCCACTTTGCCTCACAGTGCTCCATTGTGACATCACATTTCTCAATAATATAGAAGAGACATGTTCAAGGGTAGCAGGAAGGCTATTCTGGTTGGTTGAGGTGAACAGGGAGAGAGTGGAAAGAAATGATGAAGTGGTTTCTGAAAGAAGTTGGTATAACCATATAAGATGATTTAGAGTGTACTTGGGATTCTGTATTAAACATGTGTTCCCATAAGAGAGATTTGAATCTAGATGTTATGTACTTTACTTTTTGCAAGACTCTTTCTGAGATCTGAAGGATGCAATTTTGGGTCTAGATGTAATGGAAGCTAACAATCCAATTAGGTGGTTTACACAGAAAATTGTGTGACTTGAAAAATCATATGACCACAAACTTGTGTAAGAAGAACGCCAGGACAGAGAAACGAGAGGGGGTTGAATGGAGAAAAGAGGGAGGGAAGGGGGCTTATGGGACTTTCGGGGAGGGAGGAAACGGGAAAGGGGAAATGATTTGGAATGTAAATTAAAAAAATAAATAAAAAAAAGAAGAAATAGCTGGATTTTTAAAAGTATTTCTAAACTAGACCAGAGAGAATGTTTTTAAGCTATATCTGCGGCATTACCAAGGTTAACTTTCTCTTGCTTATGTACTTTCCACTGGAGGAGGGGCTTGGGTAACTGGTCAATATGTGATTTGAGGTACCCCCATTCTCACTTTCAAACCATCTTTACCTTAGGCAAACAGATCATTTTGTTGTTGAGGGATTTCTTTCCAGGTGTGGCCAGGTCCTCTGTTACTCATTACCTTCAGTGTGTGAATTCATGCCCTTATTAAGATATGCATCATAAATTCACTGTCCTTATGGGAATCTTAACCAAAAAGAGAGCCTGTTATTAATGAAGGAATAAACAAAAGGCTACATTAGCAGTAAAGAATGCCCCAAGTGAACAAAGATATGAGTAATAGAATCTAAATTGGGTCAGTAGAGTAAAAACCATAGCCTGCAAGAAAATGACAGGAGACATAAACTATAAATAAGACCCTTCAATTTCATGTTCGTGTCTGTTCATGGCAGTTTCTTATTTTTTGCCCTTGGCCTTTCTTCTTCTGTGGTTATCAGATCCTTTATTTATTGTTCCATAATGAGTAATCCCTCTTTTGCATACTAGAAGCCTGGGGGTAGGGAGAAGAAGGAGAAGTAGACATTTATCTCTGTGACTCAGACTGTATTCCAAATTAGGCTAGAAGCTCATGTCTGTTCTTTTATTCCTATGGCCATTAATCACCACGTCTCAGAGTGAACCTTCACTGCCTACTGATCCAGCACAGTCAAGAACATTATAATCTGATCCTTTTAAAGTACTTTATATTTTTTATTATGCAACTATTAAATATACTATTTTTCAGAACATGAATTCTGTTATTAGGGAATTAAATAGAAATCAAGTCACAAAATAATGCATACAATATAGTTGCCATGATATTAAAATCAGGAGAAAGAGAGGCTGCTCTACTTGTAGCCAATAGCACTCAGTGGGTATTTCCTTGTATGTTTTATGTACTTCTTTCCCTTTCTTTCATCTATAAGTACTTAGTTTTTTTTTTAATTTTATTTAATCATTTTTTACAGTCCAGATTTTATCCCCTTTAGGTCCACCCTCTCCTTGTTCCTCATCCTATACCTCCTCCCCCACCTAGTCTCCACAAGGATGTCCACACTCCCCACCCACCACAGCACCAGACCTCCCCACTCCCTCAGGCCTCCATTCTCTTTAGGGTAAGTGCATCTTCTCTGACTGAGTCCAGACCGGCAGTCCTCTGCTGTGTATGTATTGGGGGCCTCATATCAGCTGGTGTATGCTGCCTGATTGGTGGTCCAGTGTCTGAGAGATCTCAGGGGTCCAGGTTAGTTGAGACTGCTGGTCCTCTAACAGGGTATCCTTTCTCCTCAGCTTTTTTCAGCTTTTCCCTAATCAACCACAGGAGTCAGCAGCTTCTGTCCATTGGTTGGGTGCAAATATCTGCATCAGATTCTTTCAGTTGCTTGTTGGGTCTTAAAATTTTATTTATTTATATTTTTACATACCAGACTCTACCCCCACTGCACCCCCAGAATCTCCATGCCCATCCCCCTTCCCTTCTCTAAGAGGGTGGGGTTTCCCTGCTTCTCCTCTGACATCTGGTGTATCAAGTCTCTGCAGGATTGGGTGCATCCTCTCCCATTGAGGCCAGACAAAGAAGCTCTGTTGGGAAACAGATTCCACAGACAGGGAATAGCTGTAGAGATAGCCTCTGCTCCAGATGTTAGAGGACCTACATGGAGACTGAGCTGCATATCTGCTACATATTTGTCAGCAGAAGACTTTGGTCCAGGCTGTGTATGATATTTGGTTAGTGGCTCAGAATCTGAGAACTCCCAAGGCTCCAGGTTAGTTGACTCTGTTGGTCTTCCTGTGGAGTTCCTATTCCCTTCAGGGTCTTCAATCCTTTCCCCAACTCTTCCATAAGCTTCCATCTCTGAATCTTAGGCCTTCAGAGAGTTTTATTAACCTTGCTTTGTAGGATGTTCTGTAGACTTCTATTCTGTTAAGGAAGTTCTGTGAGTGCTTCCTTTGACCTGTAAGGGTTCTCTTTGCATGGTGCATTGATTTCTTAGAGCCCACCCAAACATACCTTTGTAGTATAGTCAAAATTATAATAACAAAAGGTCTGAGGCCATGATGCTGTCGAAGCTCAAACAGTTCTCACATGTGATCATTGTAGTTATGTTTACATTATCCATGCTCCAGATGCAACATTGTGTTACAGCACTATTGTTTATTAACTGACATGCTATGAAGGACTTTCAGTTTTGAAAGGAAGCAGTTGGTGTGTATCAATCTGAAGCAATTGCCAATAAATCTTATTGAGTTATGTTTTGTATGTCCCCTTCTAAATTAAGTTTCTTCATGTCTAAGACTGTGTCTTATTCATTTTGCTTTCTTCTAGTATTAAAGTAGTGATAAGCATTATGAAGTTAGGAAATGCTTCTGCTAGTTTCCTGCTGAAGTTGACTAACAACTCCATAGCTTAGTTCCTTTGAAGAGACATGGAAAACAGCCGTGCAATGTTGCTGGGAATCTTGAACAGTGTAAGCACTTAGCATTGTACTTGGCTTCACAGCAAATCTCAACAAATGAGACCTTTTATTATAGTCTAACAGGTGATCAGTGACTTCACATTGACTAGATTCCACATTGAGTGATGTGCTTAGAGACTAGAGACCTACTGCAACAACAGGGTATCTGCATTGGTACCAGGATACAAGGTAAAGCTGTCGTTGGAGAGAATTCAGGTTAGTTTTTATAGAGCCATTTCTCAAAGTTTGAAGAACTCTTCTTGCTTAGTGGTGTGATGAATAACAAGGCCTGGATGTTACTAATCTTTAAGCTTTTTTTTTTTTTTCTGAGAATCTATGTCAGATCAGTGCAAGAGACAAAGTGGAGTGGAGTAGTTTGACAATCCCTTGTCAAAATCCCTTCCCACTTCCTTTACTGAAACCATTTATGTATGACTTGGTTGCAGAGTTATATCTAATGACAGGATGTAAATTGTGACTGTCTAGAATGGAGGTCTGCACATTCCATGGGATGTGTATAATGTCATGTGTTTGTCTCTTCAAACATAAGTCAAGTTTGTGTGAGTATCTGTGTTTCACAATAATGTCATAAAATGAGGATTCACAAACTACTTCTTATATCACCTTTATATGATGGCATATCAGGTTAATTAGATAAATTAAAGATGACAACTTGTTATAGAGTATCTAGTTCTTACTTAGCCTGTTAAAACATCGCCATCAATCTTAAAGTACTAGTGTCTATATTTTTGACTACAAAAATAGGGGCTTAGATAACTTTTACAAAGCAGTATGACAAGTATGATTTAAACAGAATTCTTTGAGTTTCAACTATACTGCTTACCTTCCTGGAGGATTCTTATTCATTAGAATTAATACTGAAAAGATTTTAATTTGTTAGTACTATTGAACCTGACTCTTGAGCATTATCCAGCCAATAATTTAGGAGCTATTATTAATTAAGGAAATAAAATAATTAAAAATATTTAAAGGTAAAAATACTTAGATGAGATTTGTTTCATTCAGGGTAGTATGGCAATAAACAATACATTAACTTTAGAATAGCTTTTTTATTGGGACTCTCTGGTGAAATTAGTATTTTTGTCTTTTGTATCATAAAATACTGAAACATATTCTAGTTAACAGAAGAACATGTAGATTTGTTTTTTACTTTTGTTTTTTTTTTTTTAGTGAAAATAGAGTTTTTCAAACAAAATATTCTGATTACAGTTTTCCTTCCCACTACTTTCCCCAGTTTCTCATCACCTACCCTTCCATGAAGATTAACCTTTGTGTCTGTTAAAAAAGAAATGAGTATCCAAGGAATAATAATAAGTCTAACCAAAACAAATTAGAATATGTGAAAACAACCAAACGAGAAAAATAGCCCCAGAAAAAGCATAAGAAAATCAAACAGATGCAGACACACATGATTTTGCACTCAGAAATCAATGTCGTTCGCTCCTGTAAGCTCTCTCTCTCTCTCTCTCTCTCTCTCTCTCTCTCTCTCTCTCTCTCTCTTCCTCTCTCTTTCTCTCTCTCTTCTGTCTCTCTGTCTCTGTCTCTCTCCCTCACTCTCTGTGGCTCTGTCTCTGTATCTCTCTGTCTCTCTCTGTTTCTCTCTTCCTCTCTCTCTCTCTTCCTCTCTCTTCTGTCTCTCTATCTCTGTCTCTGTCTCTCTCCCTCTCTCTCTCTGTGGCTCTGTCTCTGTACCTCTCTGTCTCTCTCTTCCTCTCTCTCTCTCTCTTCCTCTCTCTTTCTCTCTCTCTCTTCTGTCTCTCTGTCTCTCTTTCTCTGTGGCTCTGTCTCTGTCTCTCTCTGTTTCTCTCTCTCTGTCTCTGTCTCTCTCTCTCTGTCTCTCTGTCTCTCTCTGTCTGTCTCTGTCTCTCTGTTTCTCTGTCTCTCTCTCTCTCTCATACACACCAAGCTTCAAAATATTCACTGGGAAAGTCAAGTATTTATTTGCATCTTTGTTAATCGTCTACCTTGGTAATTATTTGTATAAATGTATACATTTAACAACTTTTAAAGAATGTCTCTTTCATTTTGAAGATAATTACTTCTACTAAAAAGATTTCAAATGCAAGTGTAACATTTATTAAATTAAAGATCTATTGACCAGATGGTTTGTATTCAAAATCACATACTTTCAGTTAATGTTGGAAACTGAATCTTCATATTGAGCTTTTTTCCTTTCATTAACTATGGAATGTCTAATTAAAAATAGTTGGTTCATGAAAGCTCACCCACCTTCTTCTGTTTTGCCTGACATTGTTGATATAGATTCACCAAGAGACACATAAGTGGTATTTAGCTGGATCCAATGTGGAAATCTATATATATGGCATCAGACTGCACTCCAGTTGTTTTGGATTATTTTGTGATCATTAGTATTACTGAGACCAGTTTTAGGTTTATTATCAGACACATGTACACTTTTCTAATGATTTCAGTTCTTGAATTATAGAGAGAAAAAAGTTTTTTTTCCATACATTTTATTGGAAAGAAATCCACACAAGATAATCTGGTCATGATTTCTTTATACTCCTCCCAGATTCTTTTCACTTTCCATTCACCAACTCCTCCTACCTCTTTCTCAGAAGCAAACAGGCAAGTAAACAAACAAAGCCAAGTAAATCAGAATTAATAAAAAGAAAAACACAAGAAACCTGCACAAAAACAATCTATATAAACACAAAATTGAAAATCATGATATGCAAGCAAAAGACCAGTGAGACAAATATTGCATAAATAAACCAATATGAGACAAATAGATCTTTTTTTTTAATCACCAATTGAAGCTTCCAGGTCAGGAATGGGTTACTTCAAATTGAGTTGTTGGCCAAGAGGTCCTCTGGCAACCTCTGAACAAGTCAGATTATTGCTAAGGCTCTTGTTTGCTTGTCACAAACTGACAGCAAGGCTCCATTGCTGAAGACAACACCTAGACAACTTATCAAAAATGGAAAACTTGATCTGGTGCCTACCTAGAGCCTTCACCCCTATAGACTAGTGTCCAATGTACTGGAAGGTGCTCTGCATGCTACCAAAGGAGAAAGGTACTCACCAAATCAACTACAAACTCTTTGATCTACAATGATGACTTGCTACAAGATCCACTAGTGGAACAGCAGGGGGCATGTGGTAAAACCAAATGCTAAAAGGAGCATAACCATAAAATTACTTCTAAAACAGGTATTTGCTATTGATATTTGTCATATTAATAGAATAGTTTGCACAAATCCAAATGAATCTCAGGCTGCTATTGAAGAAAAATGTCTTGAGTATATCCTTTTGTTTATTTTCACACAATTTCTTTGATATTTGACACAGGCTTGATTAACAAAGATTTTGGATTTGTTTGTTTATTTATTTATTTTGGATTCAGACTTCTCTGTCATACTCTCTAAATTTTGGTAACAAAGTAAAATCCAATACTGAACCAGGCCGATGAACAAGCAGAAGTCACAAACATCAGCTACACTTAAGTGACTATGCCTGGAATCTACTCTAACAGATATTGCAGGCCAACAATGCTAAGCACATGGCCATATTTTTATTTAATTAAGAAAAGTTTGTTACAGGAGTCTAAAAAAGTCATTGAAGTATACAAGACATTTGGAAACAGTGATTATGATATGTATCATAGATTATTTAGCTTTATAAAAATTTCAAGTTTATATATATATACACATACTCTCATTATAATAAGAAAAATGTGTTTTTTAAATAAACAATAAAGTTATAATTACAAAAATAGACATTATCTAAAAACAAAATAGGAACACTTAAGTATGCCTAGTCTGTTAAGACTGAGAATATTTCATTATAATTAAAATAATACTCATACAAAGAAGAATAACAGCACAATAATATCAGGCTAAATTCTGAGAAAAATGATTAGTTGTTAATGATTTTTTTTGTCAACAATGAAGATTAAAATTAAACTACATTTTGTTCACAATCTAGATAAAGTAAAAATTGAGCTAAAGAAAATAAGAATTTGGTTCAAGCAAAAGTAATCCATTAATAGGATTAGTGTGAAGAGCAATAAGAACCCTTTCTAGCAATATAAAAATATACACATAGTATGAATAAGAAAGAGAAAATACATAGAAATATTGAATCAATTTAAAAATAGAATAATAGCTAAATCAAAAAACCTTGGTAGAACAGTTTGTGTTGAAAACATCATAAAATTATAAAATTCTTCCTAAACATAAGTGTATAAAAGCAAATAAACATATTGGATTTATATATTATCAAATACTCTTCATTGATTGAACTTCATTTTGGACCATTTTACTGGCTAGTTCCTCATACTATTCTTAAACTATAAAACCTTTCAAGATATTTGCACAAGAACATTCAATTTATAGCGTATTTCCCAATCAGAAAAGGCGAGGGAAAATGTAACCTTCTGTCTACAGCAAACTAAAAATGTAATGCATAAAACAGTCTCCAACTCTGACCAAATATGTCATATCTCTACTTAGAAGAGGGGTTGCTGAGAACTAAGAGATATTGACCTTCTTCATACAAGATGCAGATTTCTCCTAAAGTAATCTGGAGAAGAAGGAGAAGCTCTTAAAGGAGAAGCTGCTGACCCTCTATCTTCAGTTAGAGGAACAGGGCAGTTATGGAAGATGCAGCTGTCCCTGCAGAGATCTCACTAACAAACACAGAAAATCACAGAAATGCAACTGAAAGATGACACTGTGCCACTTTTATAGTCTCTAAGATTCCACCACATTAGATGTGGATGCACAGGGTGAGGTGTGAAGACCTGACGAAAGGAAAGGGACTCATCGCACACTGTCACAGAAAGCTCACAGAACAATAAACGTAGAAATGTAATGTTTTTATTAATTAGAATAGGACAGTGATTTTCTAAGTTTAGTATTAACTCATTTGATTTCTATAATAGTCTGTAACAGTTATTTCTACAAGTGAAAAAGACAGGTAGACAAATGATCATGCGCCCCGCGAGCGCAGGAGACTCCTCAGGAAGAAGGAGGAGAAGGAAGAGGAAATTGTAAGTTGAATGTAATGAAAATACATCACGTACATGTATGCAAATTTAAAAGAATAAATGTAAAAATATATTGCAAAACCAGACATTGAATTAAAAATACTAGCACAAGGTCAAGGAGTTCATAGTTGGCAGCGTTGGGATTGAAACCCAAGGAGTAAATTCAGAAGCTGAATTTTTTAACTACCACCTACTGGCTCCCCTTCCTTGAAACCAAGCAACTTTCCCCTGGAACACTGAAAGATTTAGAGAGAGGGTAAAGGAAAATACAGGCACGGGGGAGACCGAGACAGCCAGCGCATGCTCATTTCCTGCACAGAGCATTCTTGTATTTGTCTTTAATTTAGTCTTTTGGTCCCATTGGAGGGGGACTCTAAACTCTAGCGCTGTCCTAATAAGGACTCAGGGGACATGACTGTGGTTGTTTACCACATGATTTTCACAGGATACTGCTTCCTAATAGGTGGCTTAGAGTCCTGTGCCTTGGCTTGGGGGTCTCTCAGAGGAAACTTGTTCACATCGGTAGGACAGTTGGCAAGCTGACTCTTGCCTGAACCCAGTCTAGTTCATTTATGCCAGTGTGCCCCCTTTCTTAGGAGAACCCCAGATGAGAGGAAAGTTAAATCTGAGTGTGTTGGTCAGAGGAGGGAACACAACCAAAAGCACACAGAATATCAGAAACATGTTTGTGAGCACAGATTCACAAGAGAAAAAGAGGTATTGATGGGAGCTAACTGGAAGTCTAGGGTTAGCCCAGTGCTCGGCCAGTGGGTTCAGGAGCATGTGCGATCTGAGACCTTTTTAGTGAACCCAGGACATTACCTAAGCAGAGTTCTCAAGGAAGCACTGTTGGATGGGTTAAGAGAAAACAGGCATAAATTTCCACAGAGCTACACCCCGACTGTGTAGAAATTGTGAACATTTTAGTCTTCTAGAAATGAGGAAGGCGCAGGGAGGAGATTATATAAGGGGAGAATCTACCAAGTAAATTGGAAAGGCTAAGAACAGAAACAGAAGTCAAACAAAGAGGTACAGGATGATAGGGAAAAATTAAAAATAAGTAGAAAAATCTGTAAGATGTTGGCAGAGAGAGCAGATGGCTTGGAAAAAATATGCTAAAATCATCAGTCTAAAAGTAATACGTGTATAATGTCATGTATAAAAGGTAAGAGAGATCCAGTCTATCCATAATTGATTTTAAAAATGAGAATGTATTTGGGACTATACTATATCCTGCTGTTAGGTTTTTACTTTGATAAGTATAAGGAGTCCCTCCTTATCAATTTTGATTAGTTTTGGTTTGACATCTACTTTTTCAGTTATTAGATAGAAGATATCTATTTCCCATCTAACATGGCACCATGTGGATGGTAGGATAAAACCAGGCTCATCTGGAAGAGCCAGTCCTCTTCATCACTGATCCAGCTTCCTAACTCCTTTGCTTTCTTTTTATATTTTTAATTTTTTAAATCTTATTTGCTTGTTTTTTAGTTTGAGTTCATTTCTGTTCATGCTGAGAACATGTTCATGTATCTAAGATCTTCAGCATGTAGTTGTGTGTTGGTGGAGATGGCATATTGTTTCAAGTGTCTTTCTGTTTCTTGGTTGAATTTCGATTATCTCTTGGTATGAAGGTATCTTCAAATTTTCATTCCTCCCCTGTCCCTGCTCTTTGTGTTGTTCGTTTTATTTTATGCGAGGTCTCCTGGTAGCTTTTTACTTGTAATTATGTCTCCAGGTGGCTCTTAGTGAGGGAAGACGATGGTTTTAACAGTTGTAGTGATTTGATAGCTGTCCTGGTTACCTGCATGATTGACATGCAGCAGGAGACACTGTCCACGTCAGAATGGTCATTATGGTCCTAATCGAGTTCAGTGACAGTGGCACTAGGAACCTGTCTGGGAAAATGTACTTTTTGGATTTCCTTCCTTCCTTCCTTCCTTCCTTCCTTCCTTCCTTCCTTCCTTCCTTCCTCCTTCCTTCCTTCCTTCCTCCCTCCCTCCCTCCCTCCCTCCCTCCCTCCTTTCTTTTCTTTCTTTCTTTCTTTCTTTCTTTCTTTCTTTCTTTCTTTCTTTCTTTCTTTCTTTCTTTCTTTCCTTCTTCCTTTCTTCCTTTCTTTCTTTTTTTCTTTCTTTCCTTCTTTCTTTCTCACTTTCTTTCTTTTAAAGCTAAATGTTCTAATATCTAAGTAATGAAGCGAGAAGAGACCAAGAAAAGGCAATGCAGAAATGAAGAATGAGAAAGAAAACATACAAGTTAGCAATTTGGAACGTGGTAGAAAACTATTGCATCATAATATACAGAAAGAAGGGAAGACATGGGACAGTTTATCTTTAGACAACATGGTATGAATAAGGACAGCCTCCATGAGCCAGCTAAAACTAGGCTGAGGCTGGGCATTCCAATAGGTGATGAGTCAGCACAGAATGAGTGACATGTGATAACCCAGGAATTCCAAACTAAGTAATGATGGGATTTATGAAGTAATTATTCTGGGAAGAGTGTCACTTGTATGTGAATCTGTATAAATATGTCATTGGGTTCAGAGGCATTTGCCAGCTTGCTTATGTGTGTCTTCCTATGGTTTCGTGTACTTACTGGCATATGGTCCACACGTGCTGGTGTGCGCCAGGCGTCTGCTGGCAGATGCCTGTCTAATGACTGCTTGTTTAGTGATCTTCACGTGGAATAACAAAGGTATGTCTTATCTGCATATCTGTCTCTCAGACTCTTTTCAGTCTCCCATTCTTCCATCCATGACCTTCTTCCTTTCTTACTATCAGAAAATAAACCTCATGGTCTCTCCTAACATTTGTCCAGGGAGATTCAAGCTAAAATACAGCCACTAAATAAAGAACAGAAGTATAAATACTAAAAAAAAGTGTAAAGTATAAATAATAAAATAGAAATAAGCAATAAACCGAAGTACAAGACATTGTGACTTATATTGCTTTCTGCTTGATATGATGTGATGCCTCTTGCTCCTTCCAGTGTATGAGTCTTCTCAGGTGGTGGTGAGATCTGTAATTCAAACAAATTAAATCTGTGTGTCCTCTGGGGAGAGGATTTCTGTGGAGGCTTAATCTCTGCCAGAATTCCCAGGCTGAGTGATTACCACTTACAAAAACATTACAGTTTTGTCCCTGGTGTTTTGTGGATTACGTCTCCTTTACAGGACCTTCCATAATTGAGGTTCTGAGGGATGCGGAAACGAAAGGCCTGTTGGTGTGTGTTGTTTCTCTTTTCAAGTCTGTCAGGATGCTGTAGCAGGTTCTGTCACTGGCTTTCGGCGGTTCCGTGTAGCTTATTCAGACAGTGGAGGGCTGGCTACCCAGAACATTTAGCTTCATGTTCCAAACTATCATATTGTACTTCTGCTGCTACATCTGCAGTCTGCTGCTTCCAGGCTTCGTCATGCCTGTACCGGCATTGTACAATATCACTTTACATACTTCTGCTATCCCATGCAGTTCATCCAGATAATGACGTTTGCGCGTGCGTGCGTGCGTGCGTGCGTGTGTGTGTGTGTGTGTGTGTGTGTGTGTGTGTGTGTGCGCGCGCACACACGCGTGAGTATAGAAGTGTCATTGCAAATACCTCAGATTGAGACTGAGGCCACAATTCTGCTTTAAGCCTGCCCTGCCCCTGCAATACCTTCACACACACTTGGTTTTTTTGCAGCCTAGTCTATTTCTCTGTGGCTTCTAAATTGTCTAGCGCCTGTGAAAAGCTAATGCAGAGTCTAGTCTGTCACGAGTGGTTGAGGAAGCCATTCTGACTTCTTTCTAGAAAAAAATTCCACACAGGTTTATTTCTGTTTTCTTTAACATTTTCTCTTAACAGAGCCTATTTTCATAGCCTTATCTTTTTATCCCCATTTGTATCATAGATACAGCTTTTTACATGGAAATGTGATGAATTATTTTAAAATAATACAGATTAATAATGAGTGCACAATTCTGCCATCTGAAAGGTAACTAAAAGCTGGAAATGGAAGAGAAGCATTAGTCACTCTGTGGAAAGTTCTTTAACCTTGATACTAATCAAAGCTGTAAAATCAAAGACAACAGGCATGATCTGTCTTCAAATGAAGTAAAACACTAAAATTGGTAATGACATTTGGAACTAGTAAAGCTTTGTGAAGTGGTCATTCTTTACTTTCAGTAAAATTACTTATGTGCTGAAATCTCCCAAAGTTTTGGAACTCTGGAGATATTTTCCAAGGTAATCATTGAATAATAAATGTTCAGCAAGGACATAACTTAAAACTTTTGTTTTGGTCATTTAATTGCAAATAAAGAGTACCTAAGATATTTATGATCTCTAATAAAAATAATAAAACCGTGTGGAATGTGTCGTATAATACTACCCTTGTAAAAATTTGGATGTTTGTATCGAGGTGGCAGGATTTCATGTTTTCCAACTCCATGTCTCTAATTTCTTCTATGATTATGTGCTTTATGCACCATGAATTATGCTTATATGGGGCATAAATACATCATGTAGGCAGTGCTCCATCAGCATCATGTAGGCAGTGCTCCATCAGCATCCCTTATTCAGTTTGATCTCAGGTACCGATCAAAATGTTTAGGACAAGTTCCTGACTTCCAACGGCTATGCAACGGGAGTTACATTTGAGGGATGAAGATTGTCTTTATTCTTCCTTATATGAATTTTTCCATACTTTTTATGATTTTTGAGACAATTATTTTCATTTTCATTCAAAAAAAATCAAACAAACACAAAGGGCCAAAATTA
Source organism: Tokudaia tokunoshimensis (assembly GCA_036184795.1). Classification (NCBI taxonomy): domain Eukaryota; kingdom Metazoa; phylum Chordata; class Mammalia; order Rodentia; family Muridae; genus Tokudaia; species Tokudaia tokunoshimensis. The sequence goes on along the minus strand of BTHU01000001.1, from coordinate 154,519,197 downwards.
GAGAAAGAAAACAAAGAGACATTTGTCCTATGAACTAAGTTAGATTTGCTGTTGTTCTTGCTAGTTCATTAGCTTCCGGCTTTGTCTGTAACCCTAGGTGGCTCTTCAGTGAGGTCACATCATTTTGCTATGCATGCTTTCTATTCCTGGAGAAAATTCATAAATTAATAGCAAAACCTAAGAAGTAGAATCTAAACCAGGCCTATCTCACAGTGTCATGCTGCCAACTACTCCGAGCTTCAGACCGTCTCCCATAGCAGAGGCTAGGCTAACCTCGTTGTGGTTTCCGCTTCCACACCTTGATGTTCAAGTGATTAAATGATATGGACTGCTCACAAGAGAATAAGGTTTGAATGAGCTCTGCATTTTTTATCCACCACTTTGTTCTGAAGTTTTAATGTTGCCCATTTATCTTACTGTTTAAAGTGATCTGTGCTTATTTAAAGCTGCAAAACTAGAGAAAAATGAGGGAAGTGAAAATTATATTAAATTATAAAACAGAAGTATATCCATTATTAACAAGTGGAGAGCATCACTCTGTGGATGCTTATGAAGACAAAGTAGGAAGAACAAAAGCAGACAGTATAAGAAGCACCACATTATTAAGGTACTGGATTTAGAAGTCTATATTCAGTAATTTTTGTAATATCTTTTTATTCTTTAGTTTAAACCAAAGGAAAAAATGAAATAATAATAACTTTCACCCTCAGATTAATATTTACATCAGCAATACATTTCACAGGTTCTTAAAAGTTAAGAAGAAAAAATTAAGGAAAACTTTAAAAGATTAAATCCGTGTATATATATATTTTTTATTTTGTAAGTTTTTTATTATTTACATTCAAAATCATTTCCCCTTTCCTGTTTCCTCCCTCCCCAAAAGTCCCATAAGCCACCTTTCCTCCCTCTTTTCCCCATTCAACCCCCTCTCGCTTCTCTGTCTTGGCATTCCCCTACATCCAGTCTTTCCAGGACCAGGGGTCTCTCCTTCCATCTTCTTGGAAATCTATTGATATGTGAATTGTGTCTAGTGTATTCTGAGATTCTGGGTTAATATCCCCTTATCAGTGACTGCATACCATGTGTGGTCTTTTGTGATTGGGTTACCTCACTAAGGATATTTTCAAGTTCTGACCATTTGCCTAAGAATTTCGTGAATTCATTGTTTTTAATTGCAGAGTAATATTCCATTGTGTAAATATACCACATCTTCTGAATCCATTCCTCCGCTGAGGGACATCTGGGTTCTTTCCAGCTTCTGGCTATTAAAAATAAGGCTGCTATGAACATAGTGGAGCATGTGTCCTTATTGCATGCCGGGAAGCCTCTGGGTATATGCCCAGGCGTGGTATAGCAGGATCCTCTGGGAGTGTCATGCCCAGTTTTCTGAGGAACTGCCAGACAGCTTTCCAGAGTGGTTGTACCAGCTTGCAATCCCACCAGCAGTGGAGGAGTGTTCCTCTTTCTCCACATCCTCGCCAACACCTGCTGTCTCCTGTGTTTTTGATCTTAGCCATTCTGACTGGTGTGAGATGGAATCTCAGGGTTGTTTTGATTTGCATTTCCCTAATGACTAAGGATGATGAACATCTCTTTAGGTACTTCTCAGCCATTAGATATTCTTTAGGTGAGAACTCTCTGTTTAGCTCTGTACCCCATTTTTTAATAGGGTTACTTGCCTCTCTGGAGTTTAACTTCTTGAGTTCTTTGTATATATTGGATATTAGCCCTCTGTCGGATGTAGGGTTGGTAAAGATCATTTCCCAGTTAGTTGGTTGCCGCTTTGCCTTTTTGACAGTGTCTTTTGCCTTGCAAAAACTTTGTAATTTAATGAGGTTCCATTTGTCAATTCTTGATCTTAGAGCATAAGCTATTGTAGTTCTATTTAAGAAATTCTCCCCTGTGCCCATATGTTCAAGGTTCTTCCCTAGTTTCCTTTCTATTAGTTTCAGTGTGTCTGGTTTTATGTGGAGGTCCTTGATCCACTTGGAATTGAGCTTAGTGCAAGGAGATAAGAATGGGTCAATTTGCATTCTTCTACATGTTGACCTCCAGCTGAGCCAGCACCATTTGTTGAAAAGGTTAACTTTTTTCCACTGGATGGTTTTAGCTCCTTTGTCAAAGATCAAGTGACCATAGGAGTGTGGATTCATTTCTGGGTCTTCAATTCTGTTCCATTGATCTACATGCCTGTCATTGTACCAATACCATGCAGTTTTTTTAACACTATTGCTCTGTAGTACAGCTTGAGGTCCGGGATACTGATTCCCCCAGAGGTTCTTTTACTCTTGAGAATAGTTTTTAGCTATCCTGGGTTTTCTGTTATTCCAGATGAATTTTTGAATTGCTCTTTCTAACTCTATGAAGAATTGAGTTGGGATTTTGATGGGGATTGCATTGATTCTGTATATTGCTTTTGGCAAGATGGTCGGTCATTTTTACTATATTAATCCTGCCAATCCATGAGCATGGCAGATTTTTCCTTCTTCTGAGGTCTTCTTCAATTTCTTTCTTCAGAGACTTGAAGTTCTTGTCATACAGATCTTTCACTTGTTTGGTTAGAGTCACACCAAGATACTTTATATGGTTTGTGGCTATCGTGAAAGGTATCATTTCTCTTACTTCTTTCTCAGCCTGCTTATCCTTTGAGTATAGGAAGGCTACTGACTTGCTTGAGTTGATTTTATATCCGGCCACTTTGCTGAAGTCATTTATCAGCTGTAGGAGTTCTCTGGTGGAGTTCTTTGGGTCGCTTAAGTATACTATCATATCGTCTGCAAATAGTGATAGTTTGACTTCTTCCTTTCCAATTTGTATCCCTTTGACCTCTTTTTGTTGTCTAATTGCTCTAGCTAGAACTTCAAGTACTATATTGAAAAGATATGGAGAGAGAGGGCAGCCTTGTCTAGTCCCTGATTTTAGTGGGATTGCTTCAAGTTTCTCTCCATTTAGATTGATGCTGGCTACCGGTTTGCTGTAAATTGCTTTTACTATGTTTAGATATGGGCCTTGAATTCCTGATCTTTCCAAGACCTTTAGCATGAAAGGATGCTGAATTTTGTCAAATGCTTTCTCAGCATCTAATGAGATGACCATGTGGTTTTTTTCTTTGAGATTGTTTATATAGTGGATTACATTGATGGATTTCCTTATATTGAACCATCCCTGTATCCCTGGGATGAAGCCTACTTGATCGTGGTGAATGATCGTTTTGATGTGTTCTTGGATTCGGTTGGCAAGAATTTTATTGAGTATTTTTGCATCGATATTCATAAGAGAGATTGGCCTGAGATTCTCTTTCTTTGTCGGATCTTTGTGTGCTTTTGGTATTAGCGTAATTGTGGCTTCATAGAATGAGTTGGGTAGTGTTCCTTCTGTTTCTATTTTGTGGAACAGTTTGAAGAGTATTGGTGTTAGGTGTTCTTTGAAGGTCTGATAGAATTCTGCACTAAAACCATCTGGACCTGTGCTGTTTTTTGTTGGAAGACTCCCAATGACGATTTCTATTTCTTCAGGGGTTATAGGACAGTTTAGATGGTCTATTTGATCCTGATTTAATTTTGGTATTTGGTATCTATCAAGGAAATTGTCCATTTCCTCAAGATTTTCTAGTTGTGTTGAATACAGGTTTTTGTAGTAGGATCTGATGATTTTTTTGAATTTCCTCAGTTTCTGTTGTTTTCTCTCCCTTTTAGTTTCTGATTTTATTAATTTGGATACTGTCTCTGTGCCCTCTGGTTAGTCTGGCTAAGGGCTTATCTATCTTGTTGATTTTCTCAAAGAACCAACTCCTCATTTTGTTGATTCTTTGTATGGTTTTATTTGTTTCTACTTGATTGATTTCAGCCCTGAGTTTGATGATTTTCTGCCTTCTACTCCTCTTTGGTGTATTTGCTTCTTTTTGTTCCAGGGCTTTCAGATGTGCCATTAAGCTGTTAGTGAATGCTGTCTCCCGTTTCTTTTTGGCGACACTCAGGGCTATGAATTTTCCTCTTAGCACTGCTTTCATTGTGTCCCATAAATTAGGGTTTGTTGTGCCTTCATTTTCATTAAATTTCAAAAAGTGTTTGATTTCTTTCTTTATTTCCACCTTGACCAAGTTATCATTGAGTAGAGCATTGTTCAGCCTCCATGTGTATGTGGGTTTTCTGTTGTTTTTATTGCCATTGAAGACCACCCTTATTCCATAGTGATCTGATAGGAGGCATGGGATTAGTTCTATCTTCTTATATCTGTTGAGGTCTGATTTGTGACCAATAATATGGTCAGTTTTGGAGAAGGTACCATGAGGTGCTGAGAAGAAGGTGTATTCTTTAGCTCTAGGATGAAATGTTCTATATATATCTATTAGTTCCATTTGGTCCAAGGCTTCAATTAGATTCACTGTGTCCCTGTTTAGTTTCTGCTTTCCTGAACGATCCATTTCAGAGAGTGGGGTGTTGAAGTCACCCACTATTATTGTGTGAGGTGCGATGTGTGCTTTGAGCTTTAGTAAAGTTTCTTTTACGAATGAGGGTGCCCTTGCATTTGGAGCATAGATATTCAGAATTGAGAGTTCTTCTTGGTGGATTTTTCCTTTGATTAGTATGTAGTGTCCTTCTGTGTCTTTTTTGATGACTTTAGGTTGAAAGTCAATTTTATCTGATATTAGGATGGCTACTCCCCATGCATATTTTAATATTTAATTTTTGCTTCAAAATACATAGTCTGCTCTAAGAGTTCTGAGTTGAACTGAAGAAAACTGATGTATCATTAACCACATGATTGATTGATAAGTAGATTGATTGATATTGAGAATAAAAAGTGGTATGGCTGAGAGACAGACTTGTCAGCATGCAGCATCACTTTTGGATTCCAATACTTCTTGTCCTTTAATTCATAAGGGTCCTCAATTAGCAACTCTCAGGCTCCAGATCATGTGCAACAATTATCAAGACTGACCTTAAAATATCAGAGATGGCTTACAATAATTTTACAAAGCAAAAAACAAACAAACAAACAAACAAAAAAACAAAACTAAAACCCCAAACAATAAGAAACAAAGAAACCTATCCTCTTCTCTTATTCCATTTCACTCCCTCAAGGTTTGCTAGCAATCTAGACAAGTGATGGTATCTATCAGCACAGTTCTGTCACAATCTAGATAGATATAGATTTTCAAATAACTTATGTTTAGGCATAAAATCTGACAGTTTTATGGCTGCTGGAGAAATAATACGAGCCTACATTAATCGAGTTTTTTTCCATGTGAGAGAACTGAAAAACTGTTTGCTAGTTTTTCTTTTTTTCTTTATTAATTAATTTATTAACTTTATATCCCCATTGTAGAAGTCCCTCCCCCCTCTCCTCCCAGTCCCACCTTCACAAATCTCTTTCCCATTATCTACTGCCCTTCTCTGAGGTACCAACTTGCTTTGGCACATCAAGTTGAAGCAGGACTAAGTACATCCTCTCCCACTGAGTTCCAACAAGGCAGTCTATCTATGAGAAGGGAATCCAAAGGCAAGTAACAGAGTCAGAGACAGCCCCTGCTCCAACTGTTAGGAGACCCACATGAAGACCAAGCTACACATCTGCTACAAATGTATAAGGGGTCTAGGTCCAGCCCCTGAATGTTCTTTTGTTGATGGTTCAATCTCTGTGAGCTGCCATGGGCCCAGGTTAGTTGACTCTGTAGGTCTTCTTGTGATGTCCTTGACCTTTACAACTTCTTCAATCCTATCCCCCCTCTCTTCCACAGGACTCCCCACGCTCTACCCAATGTGTGGTTGTGAGTCTCTGCATTTGTTTCCATCAGCTGCTGAATGAAGTCTCTCAGGAGACAGTTATTCTAGGCTCTTATTCTCAACTATTCCACAAAATAGAAACAGAAGAAACATTGCCAAACTCATTCTATGGGGTCACAGTCACTCTGATACCTAAACCACATAAAGACTCAACAAAGAAAAATTTTAAACAATTTCCCTTATGAACATTGATGCAAAAATACTCAATAAAATACTCACAAGCTGAATCCAGGAACACATCAAAAATATCATTCATCATGATCAAGTAGGCTTCATCCAAGGGACACAGGGATAGTTCAATATATGAAAAACCATCAGTGTAATCCACCATATAAGGAAAAAAGACCCACATGATCATCTCATTAGATGCTGAGAAGGCCTTCAGCAAAATTCAACACCCCTTTATCTTAAAAGTCTTGGAGAATTCAGATACAAGGTGCATATCAAAACATAATAAAAGCAATATACAGCAAGCCAATATCAAACATCAAATTAAATGGAGAGAAATTTAAAGCAATTCTATTAAAATCAGGGACAAGACAAGGCTGTCCACTCTCTCTGTATCTATTCAACATAGTACCTGAAGCTCTAGCCAGAGCAATAAGACAACTAACAGAGATCAAAGGGATACAAATTGGAAAGAAAGAAGTCAAAGAATCACTATTTGCAAATAATGTGATAGTATACACAAGTGACCCCCAAAATTCTACCAGACAATTTCTACAGCTGATAAATATCTTCATCAGAGTAGCTGGACATAAAATTAACTAAAAAATTATTAGTCCCCCTTTATACAAATGTTAAACAGGCTGAGAAATAATTTAGGGAAGCAACTCCCTTTACAATAGCCACAATAATATAAAATACTTTGGTGTAACTCTAACCATGCAAGGGAAACACCTGAATGACAAGGACTTCAAGTCCCCAAAGAAAGAAATTGAAGTAGATATGAGAAAATGGAAAGTTCTCCCATGCTCATGAATCGGTGATAGTTTCTAATGTTAATACTTCTATATAGCCATAGCATTCAGTACTTGTAGTTATGTTAAGGTTTTCCTGATGCACCTCAAAGGGGTGGATGTGCTTGTCCTCTACGTTTCAGTAATGAAAACACTGGTATCCACTTGTTTGTAACTGTTCTTCACTAAAATGCTCCAAACTCTATCACTCTGATGTCGTAATAGCTCCAGGAGATGGGATGCTATTATCATTGATTGATACAAAGACCCGACATTATGCCTGATTTTGGACAGTTCTAGGGGATCACTATGGGTGTGGAGGTTTCTGGAAACCTGAGTGAGTTTCAAGTAGAGTAAAATGGAAGGTCAACCTTACCTTTAGCCTATGGTTCTCATCACCAATCTGTCACAGGTATATCTCTTGGATTCAGTCCTCATATTTCTTCTGCATAAAATGTAGGATGACCTTCATAAAGAGAGTCAGAAGGACAGCAAGCATGCTAGGTAACATTTTTGTGTCTGCGTGTGTGAAGCTATCCTTTACTTGATTTAAGAATTGTCTTTTATTTCTTCTATTTGATGCATTTCAAATGCCAACTTAAAAAAAAAAGTTTGTGCTGATGATAGATAGGAATTATAATTTATGACCTCTTTTCTGAATTTCTTCCCAAGCCAACCACAGATAAGGAATGTATCATGAATTCACAATTACATACCCATGTGTCTTGGTGGCAGCTGAATCACAAGAAGTAATGGCAAACAACTTTAAGTTCTGAACTCTATCAATAATGGGTCACAAGGCTTTACCTTTTGTGATTGGCTAATATCTTCTGAGCTTTCCTCCTCACTCCTTCATTTAGAAGTCTTTTCTCTAAAGGTCATTATGCTGTCATCTGGATGACATAGTGGTACCATGCTGGAGGCATGCCATGGAGCTCTGTTTCACATGACTAAATCCCAAGTAAGTTGGTTGTTCAGGTGGCTTTTTGGCTACAGATGAGTAAAGCCTTTAGTTTTATGTTTTCTGGGTTGTTAAACATCATGGCAACTCTGCACACTTTCCTAAAACATAATGAACATTTTAGTTTAACAAAGCATGCAGCATGTTTCTGAGCATACACAACAACACAAAGGAAAAATTGATAACGTTTTTATGACTATGTTTTATGTACCAGTTAGGGAGTGCATTTCCTTCTAAGCTAATGAGGCCCTGAATCTGTCCTGCATTGGGCTGCTGTCTTAGCTGCCCTCCTTTTTACCAGCTCACGCCATCTCCTCTCATCTTCCTGGACCTAGAGCATCTCCCTTTGGCAGGTTATATCTTTCCAATCTGTTGTGTCCTGCTTCCTTCACAATTTTCTGAGTTTTAAGGCTTCTTTCTTCCTTCGACCAAACCCATTTATTTTCATTTTCAGAAGTATCTCTTCTGCTAACAACTTTTTTTGTTGTTTCTTTGGTTTTTTTTGTTTGTTTTGTTTTGTTTTTTGAGGCAGGGTTTCTCTGTGTAGCCCTGGCTGTCCTGGAACTCACTCTGTAGACCAGGCTGGCCTTGAACTCAGAATTCCATCTGTCTCTGCCTTCCAAGTGCTGGGATTAAAGGTGTGTGCCATCACTGCCCTGCTTCTGCTAACATCTTAATTTTTTTTAAAAGAAATTTAAAGAAGCTCTCAATATTTGTTTTCCCTTTCTTTTCACCCTGTAAGGAATTTAAAATTTGTCCACTGGAATATGAATCATGTTCAAAGTACAGAGAATTATATCTTTAAGAAAGCATATTGGGCAACATAAATATGCCAAGTATTCACCAGGCTATGTTGCTACTCCTGTCTTGACTGTTTTTTGATCAGAGAGCTGCTTAAAATCATCCAGTCACACCTGTGATGTGGATGTCACTCTGCAAATTGTCAAAGCCACCACCTCAGCCTTTTTCCTGCTACACCTAGATACATCTCAAAAATTTTATTAGGTGTGGTTCCTGATTTTGTTTATTGTTGATATGATGAATTACATCTCTTCTCTACCACATTGATCTTTTGTTAAACAGGTCCAATCAGGATTCATGAATATGGATTAAAGGTCTGCCTTATGGTCTTTCTCTACAGTAGTTCATAATGGAGGTTTAGAAAACTCATAGGCTTCACCGAATATGTTTGGAACCGCTATTCTCTCTAACAGTACTTAGGGGGTTACAAAAGCCTTTAACAAACATGCAAATGAGGCTTTGTGTGTAGCTGTAGGAAGCTACACTTTAACCAAGCTGTTTTCTATCTCTAATTAAACCCTAATTAGAAGTCATAATTCCACTGAGCTATGAAAAGCTTACTGTGGTTGTTTAAAACCCATGGGTGTTCGGATAACAACAAAGCTGTTCCACCTGGGTGTGAAAAGACATCTATAGAAAGATTTCTTATGTGTTGTGGCAATCTCAAACCTTGTTTCATAAAACAGTCTTTCTATAGGCTATTAAGGCTGTCCCTCTTGCTGCATTGTAAATGCCTTCATGAACACTCAAGTAAAATTGAATCCTTGTTTGCGCGAGATCAAGAAAGAGCAATAGGTGGGAACTTTGAGAGGTGATTGAGTTAGTGGATTAATTGGTTACTGGGGAATGGCTTTGCTGAAAATGTTCTCTTTCTGGTTAGTTTCCTCTCTCTACCCATGTACTGTCCTATGCTATTAGTACACAACAGAGTCTCGCTACTAAGAAGGCTGTCCCTTACTGTTGGCACCCTGGACTTCTTGGCCTATTTGCAGTGATCATTTTAATACATAACCTTGATTTTTCTCACACCTTTGCCTCTTTCTATGGCTTAAATGACTGTAATTAGAAGTTATCACCGATTGCAAGTGAGTCAACCAATCAGCCCCAAAGCATTCATTTTTTTTTTACATACATCACTACTCTTACATGTACATGGGCTACAAACACCACACCACACATCCAGTGGTCTTGTTTCTCTATTGACTTTCTACATGTGCTGCATTCCAGTTGCACTGACTGTCTCTCCAAAACTGCAGTCACTAGCTCTGCATAGAGGTGGTGTTCTGTTTGAGTGTCACTTGCCATGCTATTTCCATGCCGCACTAAATGCTTATTCTTTCTTTCTTTCTTTCTTTCTTTCTTTCTTTCTTTCTTTCTTTCTTTCTTTCTTTCTTTCTTTCTTTCTTTCTTTCTTTCTTTATGTATTGACAGGGTTTCTTTTTTTTTTTATTTTATTTTTTTAATTTACATTCCAAATCACTTCCCCTTTCCTGTTTCCTCCCTCCCCGAAAGTCCCATAAGCCCCCTTCCCTCCCTCTTTTCTCCATTCAACCCCCTCTCGTTACTCTGTCCTGGCGTTCCCCTACATCCAGTCTTTCCAGGACCAGGGGTCTCTCCTTCCATCATTTTAGAAATCTATTGATATGCGGATTGTGTCTAGGGTATTCCGAGGTTCTGGGTCAATATCCCCTTATCAGTGACTGCATACCATGTGTGTTCTTTTGTGATTGGGTTACCTCACTAAGGATGATATTTTCAAGATCTGACCATTTGCCTAGGAATTTCGTGAATTCATTGTTTTTAATTGCAGAGTAGTATTCCATTGTGTAGATATACCACATCTTCTGAATCCATTCCTCCGTTGAGGGACATCTGGGTTCTTTCCAGCTTCTGGCTATTATAAATAAGGCTGCTATGAACATAGTGGAGCATGTGTCCTTATTGCATGCAGGTAAAGTCTCTGGGTATATGCCCAGGAGTGGTATAGCCGGATCCTCCGGGAGTGTCATGCCCAGTTTTCTGAGGAACCGCCAGACTGCTTTCCAGAGTGGTTGTACCAGCTTGCAATTCCACCAGCAGTGGAGGAGTGTTCCTCTTTCTCCACATCCTCTCTAACAACTGCTGTCTCCTGTGTTTTTGATCTTAGCCATCCTGACTGGTGTGAGATGGAATCTCAGGGTTGTTTTGATTTGCATTTCCCTAATGACTAAGGATGATGAACATCTCTTTAGGTGCTTCTCAGCCATTAGATATTCTTCAGGTGAGAACTCTTTGTGTAGCTCTGTACCCCATTTTTTAATAGGGTTACTTGCCTCTCTGGAGTTTAACTTCTTGAGTTCTTTGTATATATTGGATATTAGCCCTCTGTCGGATGTAAGGTTGGTAAAGATCATTTCCCAGTTAGTTGGTTGCCGCTTTGTCTTTTTGACAGTGTCTTTTGCCTTGCCCTTCACGATAGCCACAAACCATATTAAGTATCTTGGCGTGACTCTAACCAAACAAGTGAAAGATCTGTATGACAAGAACTTCAAGTCTCTGAAGAGAGAAATTGAAGAAGACCTCAGAAGATGGAAAAATCTGCCATGCTCATGGATTGGCAGGATTAATATAGTAAAAATGAGCATCTTACCAAAAGTAATACACAGATTCAATGCAATCCCCATCAAAATCCCAACTCAATTCTTCATAGAGTTAGAAAGAGCAATTCAAAAATTCATCTGGAATAACAGAAAACCCAGAATAGCTAAAACTATTCTCAAGAGTAAAAGAACCTCTGGGGGAATCAGTATCCCGGACCTCAAGCTGTACTACAGAGCAATAGTGTTAAAAACTGCATGGTATTGGTACAGTAACAGACATGTAGATCAATGGAACAGAATTGAAGACCCAGAAATGAATCCACACTCCTATGGTCACTTGATCTTTGACAAAGGAGCTAAAACCATCCAGTGGAAAAAAGTTAACCTTTTCAACAAATGGTGCTGGCTCAGCTGGAGGTCAACATGCAGAAGAATGCAAATTGACCCATCCTTATCTCCTTGCACTAAGCTCAATTCTAAGTGGATCAAAGATCTCCACATAAAACCAGACACACTGAAACTAATAGAAGGGAAACTAGGGAAGAACCTTGAACATATGGGCACAGGGGAGAATTTCCTGAACAGAACTCCAATAGCTTATGCTCTAAGATCAAGAATAGATAAATGCTTATTCTTATATTCTTCAGAGATTAAAAATAAAATAAAATAAATAAAAGGAAATGGAAGCAATCATATGTTTGTGGTCATCTATGAGAAAAAATTAAATAAAATGGAAATTCTCAGCCAGGCAGTGGTGGCACATGCTTTTAATCCCAGCACTTAGGCGGTAGAGGCAGGCAGATTTCTGATTTGAAGCCAGCCTGGTCTACAGAGTGAGTTCCAGGACAGCAAGGGCTGTACAGAGAAACTCTGTCTCAAAAGAAAAAAAAGCAAAAACAAACAAAAAAATTCTCTTATAGTTATCATATGAGTAGTTCGCAGTACTTTAAGTTTCTATAGACTTCCCCATATTATAAAGAGGTAGTCATAGAACTTGAGAAATGTAAGGGTTTTAGAAATGTGGTTTCACTCTAATGGGTCATTTGCAATTGGATTATCTTGCATATATTCTCCATCCAAATACATCCAGGAATGTGTCTTAGGGCATCCTTTTCTCTTTCACTTTTCAGAAGAGAACAGGCATAAGAAATGGAGAAAACCTTGGAAAGAACCTAGAAAATGCTATGGGTTTGGGTTGGAAGTTTGTCTGAGGGTCTTTAGGCTCCATGTTACATTGTTGTAAAAACTCAGAGCTCTTATGATTGAGTACATCAATCTTGTCTACAGGAAGAATAGATGGCACCAGAGAAAGCGTTGTAACAGCACCAGCCCCATGTGTTTTCTAGGACATAGGTGTGTTGGGTGTTTTATGAGATAAACAGTGTTTCTAGTTTGTCTTCAAATACAATTATGATCTTTTTTCTTTGTTTATTAGGTACTCTGGATACATTTGTCTGGCAGCAGTATTCTGTGAAATTATGTCCATACAGAGAGTAATGTGATCAGTTGTGACACATCTCTGATGTCTGATTGCAAGTGACACACTAATTTCTAGATGTCAGGGCCTGATTCTTTATTCTACGCTTTCTTTTCCTTAAAATGGAAGAGTAGCACAGCACATAAAAACTCCTTCTGTGCTTTGTGTCCCCTCTCCCCCACGTTGAACCCTCTGCCTAGAGATCACATAGAAACAGGGCTACATCACTGGAATCTGGGCAAATTTCTTCTCCTTGGATTTTCCTATGGACATTCAACCTCACCTAATCTGTGTATTTCTTGACCAGCACCAGAGAATAATCTCTGTGAATGACCCTAAGTCTCTAGGAAGCAGGACTTCTGTTCTTGGGACATTACCCTTGGTGCTAAATTTTCTTCTTGGTTGTATTTCAAGCAACCAAACATTATATAAATTTTAAGACACAAGAGTCTTAGAAAACCCCCACAAATATCAACAAACCTGCAATTCAACTCAAAAGACTGGCAACCCAAATTGCCCACCCACAACAATCCCTCATCAGGTTGCCTCTGATACACGGAGAAAACATTTGAATTTGATATTTCTTTCTCATACATTTATTTATAGGTTATGCATATGTATACATATCATAAAGTGGTGTGCCTTGCTGCTTTGAATGACTTTAAATTTCATATGAAGAGTTTCATATATATTCTTCAATTTCCATCTTTTTTCAATGTTCCTATAAAATTTACTGGCGACAGCTCACACAGGTCTTGTTCATCCATTTTCTTCCTGGGTACCAATTCCTTTTTACAAATACATTGTCATTTAACACTTGTTTTCTTCTATTGGGCATTAGGATTGTTAGAAGTTTATTTTGTTGTTACAAAAATATTGCTATGAATAATTTTATGTATATCCCATTTTACAGGTGAGTGAGATTCTCTAGGTTTTTTATGTAGGAGGGCTAATTCTGAGTCATACACTCTGTGTGTCTGCAACTTTAATTTAAACTAATCATAGTATTTCTCTCACTCACTAGCAGTCTCTATATTCTTTCAGTGTTCAAAAATTTTGTGATATGAGAGGTGAAATAGTATCATTTTTAAAATTTTCATTATATTTTCCTGTTTGCTATACTTCATTTGTATTTTCTATTGGCTGTGAAGTTGTGAAACTTTTCATATGAATTTGCCATTCACCCGATGTGAGTTATATGAGTGGGCTGGTCATATAATTTGCTTTGTTTTTCTATTTTCTTGCTGCACTATTATTGGCTGGTAACATGGCTTACATGTGTCGCACACATGTTGTATGACTTACTGTGTCTTCTTGTAATCTGTGGGTTATCTCTCTATGCTTTATGGCATCTTTGATGGAAGGAAGTTCTAATAGAGCCATATTGTTCTTTTGGGTGCTGGATAAGGAACACCCAAATAACAGAGTGACTTAAAGCAATAACACAGTTCTTTTTTTAAAATATTTTTATTGAATATATTCTTCATTTACATTTCAAACGTTATACCCTTTACCAGTTTCCCCGCTCCCAGAAAACCCACAACCCATCCTCCCAGTCCCTGCCTCCAAGAAGATGCCCCTCCACCCAACACACTCTCCCCCCCCACCCCCGAATTCCCCATGCTGGGACATCTATCAAGCCTTCATAGGACCAAGGACCTCTCCTCCCACTAATGCCTAATAAGGCATTCCTCTGCCACACTTTTGACTGGAACCATGTGTACCCCTTGGTTGATGGTTTAGTTCCTGGGAGCCCTGGGGCATCTGGTTGGCCGACATTGTTGTTCTTCCCATGGGGCTGCAAACCCCTTCAGCTCCTCCAGTCCTCCCTCCAACTCCTCCATTGGGGACCCCACATTCAGTCCAATGGTTGGCTGCTAGCATCTGCCTCTGTATCTGTAAGGCTGTGGCAGGGCCCCTCAGAAGACAACCATAACAGGCTCCTTTCAGCACACACTTCTTGTCATCCATAATAGTGTTCGGGTTTGGTGACTGTTTATAGGATGAATCCCCAGGTAGGACAGCCTCTGGGTGGCCTTTCCTTCAGTCTCTGCTCCACACTTTGTCTCCATAATTGCTCCTGTGAGTATTTTGTTCCCTTTCTCAGAAAAAACCAAAGCACCCCACTTTGGTTTTCCTTCTTCTTGAGCTTCCTGTAGTCTGTAAATCGTAACTTGTTTATTTTGAGCTTTTGAGCTAATATTCATTTATCAGTGAATGCATACCATGTGTGTTCTTTTGTGATTGGGTTACCTCACTCATGATGACACTCGCTAGTTCCATCCATTTGCCTACGAATTTCATGAATTCATTGTTTTTAATAGCTGAATAGTACTCTATTGTGTATATATACCACAATTTCTGTATCCATTCCTCTGCTGAAGGACAACTGGGTTCTTTCCAGCTTCTGGATATTATAAATAAGGCTGCTATGAACAAAGTGGAACATGTGTCCTTATTACATGTTGGAGCATCTTCTGGGTATATGCCTAGGAGTGAGATAGCTGGGTCCTCACATAGTACTGTGTCCAATTCTCTGAGGAAATGCCAAACTGATTTCCAGAGTGGTTTTACCAGCTTGCAATCCCACCAGCAATGGAGAAATGTTCCTCTTTCTCCACATCGTCTCCAGCATCTGCTGTCCCCTGAGTTTTTCATCTTAGCCATTCTGACTGGTGTGAGGTAGAATCTCAGGGTTGTTTTGATTTGCATTTCTGTGATAACTAAGGATGCTGAACATTTCTTTAGGTGTTTCACAGCCATTCAAGTTTCCTCAGTTAGGAATTATCTGTTTAGCTCTGTACCCAATTGTTAATAGGGCTATTTGACTCTCTGGAGTCTAACTTCTTGAGTTCTTTGTATACATTGGATATTAGCCCTCTCTTAGATGTAAGATTGGTAAAGATCTTTTCCCAATCTGTTGGTTGCCATTTTGTTCTATTGACAGTGTTCTTTGCCTTACAGAAGCTTTGCAGTTTTATGCACTGTTTGTCGGTTCTTGTTCTTAGAGCATAAGCCATTGGTGTTCTATTCAGGAAATTTCCCCTTGTACCCATGTGTTCAAGGTTCTTTCTTCCCCACTTTCTCCTCTATAAGCTTCAGTGTATCTGGTTTTATGTGAAAGCCCTTGATCCACTTGAACTTGAGCTTTGTACAAGGAGATAAGAATGGGTCAATTTGCATTCTTCTACATGTTGACTTCCAGTTGATCCAGTACCATTTGGTAAAAATGCTGTCTTTTTTTCCACTGGATGGTTTTAGCTCCTTTGTCAAACATCAAGTGACCATAGGCTTGTGGGTTCATTTCTGAGTCTTCAATTCTATTCCATTGATCTTCTTGCCTATCTCTGTACCAATACCATACAGTTTTTATCACTATTGCTCTGTAGTAAAGCTTGAGGTCAGGGATGGTGATTCCCCCAGGAGATCTTTTGTTGTGGAGAATAGTTTTCATTATCCTCGGTTTTTTGTTATTTCAGAAGAATTTGTGCTGGGAGCCAGCCCCAGCAGAGGTGTTCTTTCTTCTTGGTTCTTCTTGAGGCAGCCTGGGGGGGGAGGGGGAGAAGAGCTTTGGCAGGGGGTAAGTCTTATGAAATTCTGTAGGTAAGACTTTGTCTTATGGAAAATTTAGGGTTGCTGTATAATAAAAAGTTTACTTATCTAAGTCTAAGTTACTATACTACTGTAGCTGACCTGTCTTCTATAATCCTCTGAGGCCAGAAACTGTAGTTTCTGGCATTTAGCACCTCTTCCTCAAACTTCTAATGATTAGGTAAATTGCCTTTGTACTGTCTCCACAGGAAATGCTGGACTCTAACTTTCAGCCTGCTAGTCAGGGAGCAAAATGGGACACTTAGAGAAGTGGTTAATGAGTTTATTACTAAGTTGTAAAAAGTTTCCTATGAAAGCTATCTAAGCGGGAAAAGCAGAAAGATCCAAAGTGGAGAAAGGGAAAAATTCTTCTAAGTGGGGAAAGGTAAAAAGTGAGAGAGAGAGAGAGAGAGAGAGAGAGAGAGAGAGAGAGAGAGAGAGAGAAGAGAAGAGAAGAGAGAGAAGCACTGAGAAGAGATTGAGAAGATTCTCTTTTGTCTTCAGTACTTATACATCTTTCAGAATACATGATCACATGTTACAAAGTTCATCACAAGTTCACACAAAAATCAAACCATAAATTGAAATAGAAGTTCACAACAGAGAATGTTTACATGCATATCCATTAGGAGCAATTATCTAGCTAAACATCTACCATTTGTCTTCTCTACAGGTTCATAGAAAGTTTAACACCATAACTAAGTTATAAGTGAAGTTTTGTATAGATAAACACAGTCAATATTTTATCTTCTGCCTAGCACCTATAATAAATCATTATTTCCCTTTTTATGACCTTTGGTTAATTGTTTTACAACCTCTTGGAATGTGCTCTGAGTAGGAGAAAGTCTGGTTGCCATCTAAGAGCAATTAACTGCTGACACTTGGGAGACTGGCAGAGTTCTCATTGCAGTTTTGACTTTCAGAAAAGGACCTGATAGCAGTCCCGCTATACAAGAGCTTAATAATCATGGATATAATTTTAGGAATTCTTATAGGATCATCATTAAAACTTAAGTCATCTATTTGTCTATATAGCACCACTATAAGACAGTACATCTTTGTGGATCTGCAGAGATCTGCTCCAAAGGGGTGTGCCATTACTTATTGATTATTATATATGTATAATAATAACAGGAAAAGCATATTAATAGCAGGAATTTTTCCTAAAATTAGTCCCCCACAGCCTTGCTGGATGAGGGCTCACCTGTTGCAGATTATATAATAATCCGAAGCAGGCCATTTCAGGATGATCACCTGCTAGTATATTAGCTTGTCCCATTATGGCTCCCAACGAATTTGGAAAATTGCTCTTTCTAACTCTATGAAGAATTGATTTGGAATTTTGATGGGGATTGCATCAAGTCTGTAGATTGCTTTCAGTAAGATGGCCATTTTTACTATATTAATCCTGCCAATTCATGAGCATGGGAGATTTTTCCATCTTCTGAGACCTTCTTTGATTTCTTTCTTCAGAGGCTTGAAATTCTTGTCATACAGATCTTTCACTTGCTTGGCTAGAGTCACAGCAAAGTATGCAATATTATTTGTGACTGTTCTGAAGGGTTTCATTTCCCCAATTTCTTTCTCAGCTTGTTGATCCTTTGAATAGAGGATGGCTACTGATTTGTTTGAGTTAATTTTATATCCAGCCACTTTGCTGAAGTTTTTTTTTTTTTTATCAGTTTTAGGAGTTCTCAGGTGGAATTTTTGGGGTCACTTAAGTATACAATCATATCATCTGCAAATAGTGATATTTTGACTTCTTCCTTTTCAATTTGTATCCCTTTGACCTCCTTTTGTAGTCTAATTGCTCTGGCTAGGACTTCAAGTACTATATTGGATAGATAGGATATGAATGGGCAGCCTTGTCTGGTCCCCAATTTTAGTGGGATTGCTTCATGTTTTTCTCCATTTAGCTTGATCTTGGCTACTGGTTTGCTGTATATTGCTTTCACTATGTTTAGGTATGGGCCATGGATTCTACGAAATGTTCTAGAAGGTAGCAATTTTGGGAAAGCCATGTTGACTGTTTCCAGTTCAGACTTTCTCAGGGAATTGCAGCAGTGTAGTGAGGAATGTAAATAGCAAAGGCAGTTGGTCAACCTTTCACCACTTACACTCAGGATTTCTTCCCAAAATATTTCTAAAGGGACTTGTTTCAGTTTTATCATAACATGACTGTGAAGGCAGCTAGCCTGCTTGCCTGGCGCTCAAGTCTCTGATTTATTGCAGACAGTAAGACAGGAACTGTGCTGTCTTGGATGACCTAGCTTTGGGATTTCAGAGTGTCAACTTGAAAGTCTTACAAGCTGACCCATTTTAAAAGATTGGGCACATATATCTTATCTCTTAATGAAACGGATGTTGAGGTCATGCAGCAAGAAGAGTGTGTAGAGAACATTATGTCATATTTAGAAAATAAAATGTGCAAAATAGATTTATCACAATTTTATATGAATAAACCCTTGATTTCCAAATGTTCTGATCTAAACTCAAATGCAAGGATAGCTCCTCACACATTTCTATAAATTTTTATTTGCTTTACACATCTACATCTTTAGCCTGTCTGGATTTGATTTCTGTGTTTAGATAAAGAAGGAAACTAATTTAATTTTAGTGATTCCAACACATATTGTAATATATTAGTGATATGAAATGCAAAATGTTCTGAAATATTTTCCTGCCAACATTTTAATTTTGCAACTTCCTTTTCTGTTACACTGGCTTTTCTTTTTATTGATAGTGATAGCTTTTTTACAGAGCACCCCCTCATTGTCCGCTGTATTCTGTCTTGTAGATTCAATTTGAGAACCTGGTAAGAGATCTGGAAATTTTTTTTTTATTGGTTTCTACAGAATCATCGTGATGCTCGCTCAGTCCTCTTCTACATTAACAAAGTATTTTATAATGGATTTCTTAAATATTTCAAAAAGTAATGTATCTTTGCTCATCTTTCTTGTAGTCAACATACAACTACTTATGTGAATTGGTATCATGTCAAGTCTTGCCTAAGCTGAACTTATAATAAGTCTGACTATAAACATTTTCTAGGAGGTACTAGTAATATGAAGATTTATATTTTGCTTGTATTCCTTTTTTATTTACTTTAAGAATACTCATTTTATATTATCTTACAATTTAAAAAGAATTTTGACACTTTTATATTATATGTACATTATTGACATTCCTCTTTCTCCACTCCAAGTCCTCTGGTGTCCTTCTCACTCTGCTATTATTATCCAAGTGTGTATGTTTGTGCATGGGCGTGTGTGCTTTGCGTGTGTGTGTGTATGTGTGTGTGTTTTCTGTCTCGCTGGTGAGGATCTTCGGTACAATCTTCTCAGGGCAAGATCTCTGTTTTCACTCTTGTTGTTGAGGCTGCAGTATTTGGGGATTAAATTCTCTTTACTGGCAATAGTTGACTAAAAGACTCAAAAGCATTATCCTTCATAAAAGCACTGGGAATAGAAGCTTGGCGAAAGTATGAGAATTACAGCTCTTGAAACCTTGAAAACTGACTGAAAAGTTGTAGCAACCAGAGAATAGTTAGTGAGGGAAACTGGTGTCCCTTGTTCTGGTAAGATAGCTCTGTAGCATTTATTCTTTAAATTTGTTTTCATGCTTTCTTTTAAAATTCATCAATTTTAAACTTCTTGATAGTTTAACACAATAGATTGCTATCATATTTCTGGTTACGAGCTGCTATTTAGGTGCTGTGAATCAAACCCAAGTTCTCTGGAATAGCAGCCTGTTCTATCTGCTGAGCCATTTCTCTAGTCCCATTACCTTTTCTTATCCCTTTCTTTCTGATTCCCTTCTTCCCAACTAACCCACTTCTACTTTAATGTTTTTATTTTTTTCATTTATACTTTGTTTTAAAGTCTAAAAGTTAAATACAAATTTTATTGTAGCCACAGGTACATTAGTATGTGTGTATAAAAACTATATACATGCAAGAAAAGGGGGAGACAATTAGTTTTTACCTACATATTTTAGCTTTTTATGGTAACTAATGACCCATGATATAGTGTGATTAGTACATCTATTTTGACTTATCCTTCATTTATTTTTATTACATTGCTATTTTTAGATTTAAGATTCTTACTTTTTTGTTACCATTTTTATACTGCTAGGTAAATGACTGATTGAGATAAATACATGATAGATGATAGATAGATAGATAGATAGATAGATAGATAGATAGATAGATAGATGATAGAGCTATAGTTGGGTGCCCTTACGTTTGTTGGTTTGTTTGGTTTGGTTTTGATGCTAAAGATTGAAACCAGGCCACCATCTGCAACAGGGAACCAGGCAGCTCCAAAGCCTTCTGTGCTTAGCCTGCCAGGAGAGAGTGATCTCCCAGCAGCAATTTCACTTCTGAGTGCTCCGGGTTAGATCTCCACCTTCTCTCTGGATGGGTACAGCTAGGAGTGCACAGGGTATATGATCAGTGCAGCTGCTGGGACAGGAGTCTTCCCTTCTGGATGCCATTTGCAGCAGGGAACCAGACAGCTCCACAGCCTTCTGAGCACAGACCCTGCCTGAAGAGAGTTGCTCTCCCAGGAGTACAGACACAGGCTTACAGGACCATAGGAGGGGCAAGCTCCAACCAGAGAAAATAAGACCAACTAACACCAGAAATAACCAGATGGCGAAAGGCAAGCGCAAGAACCCTACCAACAGTAAACAAGGCTACTTGGCAACATCAGAGCTGAGTTCCCCCACCACAGCAAGTCCCAGATACCCCAACACACCAGAAAAGCAAGAGTTGGATTTAAAGGCTCATCTCATGATGCTGTTAGAGGACATCAAGAAGGACATAAATAACTCCCTGAAAGAAATACAGGACAGCATGGGTGAACAGGTAGAGGCCCTTAAAGAGGAATCACAAAAATCCCTTAAAGAATTATAGGAAAACACAAACAAACAAGTGAAGGAACTGAACAAACCCATCCAGGATCTAAAAGTGGAGGTAGAAACAATAAAGAAATCACAAAGTGAGACATCTCTGGAGATAGAAAATCCTGGAAAGAATTCAGGAGTCATAGATGCAAGCATCAACAACAGAATACAAGAGATAGAAGAAAGAATCTCAGGGGCTGAAGATACCATAGAAAACATTGACTCAACAGTTAAAGAAAATGCAAAATGCAAAAAGCTCCTGAGCCAAAACATCCAGGAAATCCAGGACACAATGAGAAGGCCGAACCTAAGGATTATAGATATAGAAGAGAACGAAGATTTCCAACTTAAAGGGCCAGTAAATACCTTCAACAAAGTTATAGAAGAAAACTTCCCTAACCTAAAGAAAGAGATGTCCATGAACATACAAGAAGCCTACAGAACTCCAAAGAGACTGGACCAGACCAGAAATTCCTCCCGGTACATAATAATCAAAACACCAAATGCACTAAACAAAGAAAGAATATCAAAAACAGTAAGGGAAAAAGGTCAAGTAACCTATAAAGGCAGGCCTATCAGAATTACACCAGACTTCTCACCTGAGACAATGAAAGCAAATGCTTTCTTTGAATGTACTGAAATGATTACGGTTTCTTCATGCCACCATGCTTCTCTCCATTAAGATGATAAATCATATTCCTGAACTGTACATCTCTTTTTTCTCTTTCCTTTTTTTTATTGGATATTTTCTTTTATTACATTTCAAATGTTTTCCCCTGTCCAGGTTTCCCTTTTGGAAACCCCCTATCCCATCCCACCTTCCCCTGCCTGGGTGTCCAGGATTCCTTCCTATGAGCACGTGATACTGAGAAGACATCATTTATAATTCTCCCTACCTTCTGGTTTCTGTACTTCTGCTATCCCTCTTCTACAGGGTCTCCTGGGCCTCAGAGTAGGTGTTATAGATGACCCATTAATGATGACCATGGAACAGTGGTTCCTTAATCTCATTACTTTTGTGGGTTTTGATTTGGTTTTTGCATATGATGAAAAAGAGACTTCTATGCTTAAGACTGAGAGCAGCATCAGACTATGGATACAAGCATGTATTTAGAAAGAAGTTTAATTACATGTCCCTTTATCACAACATTAGTGGTAGACTCTCTGATAGGACCTCCATAGACATAGGCTTTTAACCAGCTCTACAATGCCAGGCATGTGCTCCTTCTGCAGATCAGGCCTCAGTTTCAATCAAGAACTGGCTGCTTATGTCATGAACACTCATGCAACTATTGTACCTGGGGACAGACCTTATCTGGCTTGTCAGTATTGTAGCACACAAGGTCTTTAGCTTGGTCAGACCTTTTCTCCCCTAGCAGTCTGCATTGAACTTCATGGCACTATGAATACTAGTCAACAGAGAAGATGCTTCCAGCTAAGTTACAGCTAGATTTTTCTGTGTCCTATTTCCAAATATAATGTGATAGGGAAATGAGAGGATATACTAAGGGTAGAAGGGCCAAGATGGGAATGGGGTCAAGGGAAAATGAGGACTGTGGGGGAGGGCAGATTATCAGCCAAATCTAAGGGTATATGAAAAAGCTCAACAGAAAACTACTACTTTAAAGTGAGCTAAAAACTATTACTTAATTAAATTAAATTTCAAAAGATTTTGGATAATTACACAAACAAGTACTCTATTTACATAATTTCAGTCTTTCCTATCTCCCCTCCTATTCTGTTTGACCCCAATCACTGCCAAACTTCTTCTTTACACACACACACACACACACACACACACACACGTATACATGTGTGTGTATATATATGTGTGTATATATACATACATACATACATACATACATGCATACATACATACATAGACATAGATACACATATATATGTGTATGTAAATATAGCCTGTCGAATCGATTTGATGTTATTCATATTTGTATGTATTTGAAATAGGAACCTGAATGGAACTCCCCTGCATGGGGAGTTTTACTGCTCCCAGAAGTCAGCTGTCATTTCCTAATTTTAAACATTGGATTTTCTTCCGGGATATTTTCCTTTTCTTTTCTCTGAACAACTCTCTGTGGTGTTTATCTTGGAGCAATTTGGGTTAGGTTGAGTGATTTCAGTTTTGGGATTTAAAAAATGTGTATTTGAAAGATGCTTTATTCAACACAGAATTTTTGATTGGTAGGCATTTTGTTTTCATGCTATCTTATTATTTGAATTCCTGTAGTTTCTGTTGAGCATTCATATATTACCCTTCAGTCTTACTTATGAGGGTAATATGTCACTTAAACTCTCTTAAACTTTAAGATCCTACTTTATGTCTTTGGTTTTCAGCAACTTTACTAAGATACTTTCTGTGGCAGTTATTCAAGTTTACATTATTCAGGATTTTCAGAGACTCCCTTATCTATGTGTTGATAGATTTTATTATTTTATGAAAACATGTATATTATCACTTAAATACATTTTTTTCCATTTCACTCACCCTTGAGATAATGCACACATATTTAATTTGCATATATAGAATGCTTAGATTTTGGGGGGGGGGAAAGCATTTATTTGGCTTATACTTCTACATCAGTGTTCATCATCAAAGGAAGTCAAGGCAAGAACTCAAACAGGGCAGGAACCAGGATCTGCTGATGCAGAGGGCATGGAAGAGTACTTTCTGTCCATGGCTTGCTCAGCCTCCTTTCTTATAGAACCCAGGACCTCAGCCCTAATTAAGAAAATACTTGATCATGGTGAATGATTGTTTTGATGTGTTCTTGGATTAGGTTGGCAAGAACTTTATTGAGTATTTTTTCATTGATATTCATAAGGGAAATTAGTCTAAAGTTTTCTTTGTTGGATCTTTGTCTGGTTTTGGTATCAGTGAAATTGTGACTTCATAGAACGAGTTGGGTAGTGTTCCTTCTGTTTCTATTTTGTGGAATAGTTTGAAGAGTATTGGTGTAAGGTCTTCTTTGAAGGTCTGATAGAATTCTGCACTAAAACCATCTGGTCTTGTGCTTTTTTTGGTTGAGAGACTATCAATGACAACTTCTATTTCATTAGGGGTTATGGGACAGTTTAGATGGTCTATCTGATCCTGATTAAACTTTGGTAATTGGTATCTGTCTAGGAAATTGTCCATTTCCTCCAGATTTTCCAGTTGTGTTGAGTACAGGTTTTTGTAGTAGGATCTGATGATTTTTTTAAATTCCTCAGTTTCTGCTGTTATTTCTCCCTTTCATTTCTGATTTTGTTAATTTGGATACTGTCTCTGTGCTCTCTGGTTAGTCTGGCTAAGGGTTTATCTATCTTGTTGATTTTCCCAAAGAACTGACTCCTGCTTTTGTTGATTCTTTGTATAGTTCTTTTTGTTTCTACTTGAGTTTGATGATTTTCTGCCTTCTACTCCTCTTGGGTGTATTAGCTTCTTCCTGTTCCAGAGCTTTCAGGTGTGCTGTTAAGTTGCTAATGTATGCTCTCTCCAACTTCTTTTTGGAGGCACTCAGAACTACAAGTTTTCCTCTTAGCACTGCTTTCATTGTGTCCCATAAATTTGGGTATGTTGTGCCTTTATTTTCATTAAATTCTAAAAAGGCTTTGATTTCTTTCCTTATTTCTTCCTTGACCAAGATATCATTGAGTAGAGCATTGTTCAGCCTCCATGTGTATGTGGGCTTACTGTTGTTCTTGTTGCCCTTGAAGACCAGCCTTACTCCATCGTGATCTGATAGGAGGCATGGGAATAGTTCGATTTTCTTATATCTGTCGAGGTTTGTTTTGTGACCAATTATATGGTCAATTTTGGAGAAGGTACCATGAGGTGCTGAGAAGAAGGTAAATTCTTTTGATTTAGGAAGAAATGTTCTATAGATATCTGTTAAATCCATTTGATCCAAAACTTCTATTAGTTTCACTGTGTCTCTGTTTAGTTTGTGTTTCCCTGATCTGTCCATTGAGGAGAGCGGGGTGTTGAAGTCACCCACAGTCATTATGTGGGGTGCGATGTGTGCTTTAAGTTTTAGTAAAGTTTCTTTTACAAATGAGGGTGCCCTTGCATTTGGAGCATAGAATGTTCAGAATTGAGAGTTCTTCCTGGAAGATTTTTCCTTTAATGAATATAAAATGTCCTTCTGTGTTCTTTTTGATGACTTTTGGTTGAAAGTCTATTTTATTGGATATTAGAATGGCTATTCCAGCTTGTTTCCTGGGACCATTTGCTTGGAAAACTGTTTTCCCGCCTTTTACTCTGAGTTTTTCTTTGACACTGAGATGCGTTTCCTGTATGCAGCAAAATACTGGGTCGTGTTTACATATCCAGTCTGTTAGTCTATGCCTTTTTATTGGGGAACTGAGTTCATTGATGTTAAGAGATATTAAGGAAAAGTGATTTTTGCTTCCTGCTATTTTTTGATGTAATTTTTATGTTTGTGTGGTTATCTTCTTTTGGGTTTGTTGAAAGTAGATTACTTTCTTGTTTTTTCTAGTGTGTTTTCCCTTCTTTTGTTGTTGTTTTCCATTTATTATCCTTTGAAGGCCTGGATTTGTGGAAAGATACTGTGTAAATTTGTTTTAGTCACGAAATACCTTGGTTTCTCCATCTATGGTAATTGAGAGATTTGCTGGATATAGCAGTCTGGGTTGGCATTTGTGTTCCCTTAGGGTCTGTATGAATGGGTGAGAAGCACATAAAGAAGTGTTCAACATCCTTAGCCATCAGGGAAATGCAAATCAAAACAACCCTGAGATTTCAGCTCACACTAGTCAGATTGCAAGCTGGTACAACCACTCTGGAAATCAGTGTGGTAGTTCCTCAGAAAACTGTGCATGACACTCCCAGAGAACCCTGCTACACCACTCCTGGGCATATACCCAGAGGATTCTCCAACATGTAACAAGGACACATGCTCCATTATGTCATAGCAGCCCTATTTATAATAGCCAGAAGCTGGAAAGAACCCAGATGTCCCTTAAAGGAGTAAAGGATACAGAAATAGTGGTATATTTACACTATGGAATACTCTTCAGCTATTAAAAACAATGAATTTATGAGACTCTTAGGCAAGTGGGTGGAACTGGAGAATATCATCCTAAGTGAGGTGACCCAGTCACCAAAGAACACACATGGTATGCACTCACTAAGTGGATATTAGCCCAGAAGCTTGGCATACCCAAGAAACAATTCGCATATCGAATGATGCCCAAGAAGAAAGAAGAAGAGGCCCCTGGTGCTGGAAAGGCTCAATGCAACAGTGGAGGGGAATACCAGGACAGGGAAGTGGGAAGGGGTTGATTGAGGAACAGGGGGAGGGAAGAGGGCTTATGGGACTTTTGGGTAATGGGGTATTCAGGAAAGGGGAAATTATTTGAAATGTAAATAATGTATCTAATAAAAAAGAAGAAGAAGAAACAAAAAAAGAAAATGCTCCATAGGTTTGCCTACAGCCCAATCTTATGGAGATATTTTTGTAATTGTAGTTCCTTCCTCTCAGAGAACTTTAGCTTGGGTCAAATTTACATAACACTGTGCAGCTCAACTTACCCCTTGTCTATTTGATACATAAACACCTCACTGTTTAGCCACAACTTGTCCTTTGTTGTTCATTCCCAAATAAATACCTTGATATTTTAAATCATGTTATAAAACATTTTCAAATATTGAAAGTCTCACAAGTGTTACCTATTCAAACACTTTAAAACTTCGGTCTCTTTTAAAATCCAAAGTCTCTGAACCATGGGTTCTTACCAAGCAAAAAAATAGGTTTGATATTGTTTTATTCCAAGTGGGAAAAACCAGGGCAATTTGCAATCAGATCAAAGCAAAACGAAACTCCAATGTGCACATACCTCAATGTCCAGTGTCTGGGATCTACTCATAGTCTTATGGGCTCCTCCAAAATGTTTGAGTCATTTCTCTGACTCTTCTCTTGACAGCATACTAATCTTGTCTTCTAGACTCTGACTGCTTCTACTCCACTTCCACTGCTGTTCTTGGTGATCATCCCTTGATGCTGGCATCTCTAAAATGCTGGAGACTTTTGCTGCAGTTGGGCTCCACTTTCATCAATGGTCACTCCTGGACTCATTTCAGGGAATCTAGCCCTACCACACAGTGTCAAATATTAGCTTCTCTCTATGATCCCTTCATGCCTTCAAAACCAGCATACAACCTTGACCATCTCTGCACCACAGGTTCTATATACTAACCCTAAGAAAACATTTCACAGAAGATATTGCCTCAATGATGCTGGTTTCTTTTTAATCACTTCCAATTCTTCAGTCTGAGATGATTGGCATCCATTGTCCAAGCAAAAGCAAAAGGTTTTACTTTAGTCATCTGGTCTCTTGTTAATCACAGCTGATTCTTCAGGTCCAGCTAACCAGATAGCACAGATTTGTCACACAAATGGCCCAGTAGGGGCTTTGCTTTCCTTTGAAACATCACAAGCCGGGCTTCCATTGCCTGCACTGCTCTCAAGATTCTTATCTTCCAAGCTTCCACAGAACAGGCCACTGAGCTCCCAATACTCAATGGCTTTTCTAGGCTCCAAAGTTCTTATACGATCCTCCCCAAAACCACATGGACAGGTCCTTCACAGCAATATCCAACTCCTAGTACCATTTCTATCTTAGAGTCGCTATTTCTGTGATCAAAGACCAGGACTAAAGCAACTTGGGGAGGAAAGGGTTTATTTGGCTTATAGCTCCATATCACTGTTCATCATCAAAGGAAGTCAGGACAAAGTAGCAATTGGGAGGCATGAGATGATGCATTAATCCTGCCTGAAAATGCCCTTACAGACATACAGACATTTCATTAATTTCCTCATCAGTCTCAATTCAATCAAACTATCAACCAAAATTACCTGAACAGAAATCAAGATTTTCATTTATGATAATTTATAAAAATAAAATACTTAGTTTAGCCAAACTAAAAAAACCTACAAAACTTGGAAAACCTATGAAATGTCATTTTTATTTTATTTTATTTATTAGATATTTTCTTTAATTACATTTCAAATGTTATCCCCTTTCCTGGTTTCCCCTCTGAAAACCCTCCTATGCTTATGGGTTGGCAGGATTAATATAGTAAAAATGGCCATCTTGTCGAAATCAATATATAGATTCAATGCAATCACCATCAAAATTCCAACTCAATTCTTCATAGAGTTAGAAAGAACAACTCAAATTCATCTAGAATAACAAAAACCCAGGATAGTGAAAACTATTCTCAACAATAAAAGAACCACTGGTGGAATCCCTATCCCTGACCTCAAGCTGTACTACAGAACAATAGTGATAAAAACTGCATGGTATTGGCACAATGACAGGCAGGTAGATCAATGGAATAGAACTGAAGACCCAGAAATGAACTCACACACCTATGATCACTTGATCTTTGACAAAGGAGCTAAAACCATCCAGTGGAAAAATGATAACCTTTTCAACAAATGGTGCTAGTTCAACTTGAGGTCAACATACAGAAGAATGCAAATCGATCCATTCTTTTTTTTTTTGAAAGGTTCTAAATTTTATTACTGGACAGACACCCCAATTTAATACAGGTTAAAAATGTTGAACTCCATCTGGTAGTGGTAGGACTGATCGATGACCACAGTTCAGCATAAACCCTCAGTATAGTCATCCATTATGTGAATCCTTACAGACCCAGTTTCGTTCTCCTCCAGTGTCTTCTCTTGGAGTTGTACCTGATTTTGTTGCCAGTTTTCATCTGGATCCATTGAGGAATAGGACGGTTTTACTTTTGTTTCTTGGCCAGGAATCGCTTGATTCTGAAAGTCTTGTGAGAAGACATGGTGAGAAGTCGAACTGGCGGTAGTGCTCACGATGGCGGAGGAAAAGCGAAGCTTTCCTCCCTGTAGAAAGCTCAAGTTCAAGTGGATCAAGGACCGCCACATAAAACCAGACTCACTGAAACTAATAGAAAAGAAAGCAGGGAAGAGCCTTGAGCACATGGGCACAGGAGAAAATTTCCTGAACAGAACACCAATAGCTTATGCTCTAAGATTAAGAATCAACAAATGGGAGCTCATAAATTTACAAAGTTTCTGTAAAGCAAAGGACACTGTCAATAGGACAAAATGGCAACCAACAAATTGGGAAAATATATTTACCAGCCCTACATCTGATAGAGAGCTAATATCCAATATATACAAAGAACTCAAGAAGTTTGACTCCAGAGAACCAAATAACCCTATTAAAAATGGGGTACAGAGCTAAACAAAGAATTCTGAACTGAGGAATATCGAATGTCTGAGAAGCCCCTAAAGAAATGTTAAACATCCTTTGTCATCAGGGAAATGCAAATCAAAACAATCCTGAGATTCCACCTCACACCAGTCAGAATGGCTAAGATTAAAATTTCAGGTGACAGTAGATGCTGGTGAGGATGTGGAGAAAGACGAACACTACTGCTGGTGGGATTGCAAGCTGGTACAGCCACTCTGGAAATCAGTTTGACAGTTCCTCAGAAAATTAGACATAGTACTACCTGAGGACCCACTACACAGCTATACCACTGCTAGGCATATACCTAGAAGATGTTCCAACATGTAATAAGGACACATGCTCCACTTTCTTCATAGCAGCCTTATTTATAATAGCCAGAATCTGGAAAGAACCCAGATGTCCTTCAACAGAGGAATGGATACAGAAATGTGGTATATGTGCACAATGGAATACTATTCAGCTACTAAAAACCATGAATTCATGAAATTCTTAGGCAAATGGATGGAACTAGCAAGTTTCATCCTGAGTGAGGTAACCCAATCACAAAAGAACACACATGATATGTACTCTCTGATAAATGGATATTAGTCCTGCAGCCGGGAATACCCAAGATACGATTCATAGGTCAAATGAAGCTCAAGAGAAGGAAGACCAAAGTATGGATAGTTTGTTCCTTCTTAGAAGGGGGAACAAAATACCAATTGGAGGAGATACAGAGTCAAGTGTGGAGCAGAGACTGAAGGAAAGACCATCCAGAGACCGCCCCACCTAAGGATCCATCCCATATACAGTCACCAAACCCACACATTATTGTGGATACCAACAAGTGCTTGTTGACAGGTTTCTGATATAGCTGTCTCCTGAGAGGCTCTGCCAAAACCTGACAAATACATTGATGGATGCTCTCAACCAACCACTGACTAAGCAATGGAGAAGCTTGAGAAAGAGCCAAAGGAGCTGAAGGAGCTTGCAGCCCCATAGGAGGAACAACAATATGAACCACCAGTACCCCAAAGCTCCCAGGGACTAAACCACCAACCAAAGAGCACACATGAAAGGACCCATGGCTCCAGCTGCATATGTAGCAGAGGATGGCCTTGTTGGACATCAAAGGCAGGAGAGTCCCTTGGTCCTGAGAAGGCTGAGTGCCCTAGTATAGGGGAATGCCAGGACAGAGAAGCAGGAGTGGGTGGGTTGGTGAACAGAGGGGTGGGGGGAGATGGGATAAGGTAATGTTTAGATTTATCTGTGCATATTTGTATATCTTTCACTCTAATTCCTGTCTTTTATTTTGTTTTATATTTTTTCTTTTACTACTTCAGTTTGAATATTTTTAAATATGCATTTGTTGATTTTTACATTTTCTGAGTGTGATTGTGTATGCACGTGTGTGTGTGTGTGTGTGTGTGTGTGTGTGTGTGTGAGAGAGAGAGAGAGAGAGAGAGAGAGAGAGAGAGAGAGAGAGAGAGAGAGAGAGACTGGGCATATTCATATTCATATCAGGCATGTACCTTGTTTGAGATAGTGTCTTGTAAGACTAGCTAGTCATATATTTCTAAGGATACTTTTATCTTCACTTCTCATCTTGCTATAGAAGTGCTGGGATTACATATGTGTGCTACCACATCTGGCTTTTTGTGGGTTCTGGGTATTAAAACTGAACTTCTCATGCCTCTGTGGCAAGTACTCTATTCAATGAAGCATCTCTGTAGTGTTTAGTTTTAATA
The DNA here is from genome assembly GCA_036184795.1 of Tokudaia tokunoshimensis. NCBI lineage: Eukaryota > Metazoa > Chordata > Mammalia > Rodentia > Muridae > Tokudaia > Tokudaia tokunoshimensis. The sequence goes on along the minus strand of BTHU01000001.1, from coordinate 154,488,149 downwards.
TTCTCTCTTTGACTGTTTTTTATAGTTCACTAAAACAATCTCTGCTTTATATAATCTAATATAAATATATTGTGCTTTTTCAATACAGTAATTTAGATTCCATTCTATTTCATAAGTGTCAACAATATATTAAATTTTTCACATATCATTTTATTTCTCTCTTTGTCTACCTTTTAGAAATCTATTAAACTATTTAAAATTCTTATCTGCTTATGTCTACAGCACTAAGACTTGAAACTAGTGTCAAGAATCCTGTGCTGTGCCCTGAGATCCACCTCCAGCCTGCCGCTGACTTTTCAGGTGTAGAACTGCCTCAGGAGAAGCATCTAGGAGCTGGAAAAGGCTAGTAATAGATACTTATGCGGAGAATCCAGGAGTGCAGGCCTGGTCTTGTCATTGTTTCAGCTTCATACCATTTTCTACTTCATTCAAAAAGCCTTTTATTGCTACCCTCTAGTCCCTTCCTCCTCTTTTCATTGGCCCCTGACCATGGCAAACTCCCCTTCAAAGTCTTTTTCATTTATTTGTCTGTGACAGGGTTTCTCTGAGCAATAGTCCTGGCTGTCCTGGAACTAGCTTTGTAAACAAGGCTGCCCTCAAACTCAGAGATCCACCTGCCTCTGCCTCCTGAGTGCAGGTATTAAAGGCCTTTGCTCCAGATCTCATTCTCTATGTTTCCCATTACCTTTATGATCCTAGACTCCTGTAGAAATTTTAATTGAATCCTCCATGTTGGAAAGGTTTCAGAAGTGTTTCTCTCCTATTTTCTTGCCACTATGAAAACTAAATGCTTAGGACTTTTATTTGAATGTCAGTAGTTGCTTTTGAGCATCACAAATTTTGCATTTACCAATCTGATATTTGTAGGTATTGCTAGCAGAATTCAGATAAATTGTTTAGAACTCAGTTTCCATTAAAAAAAATCTACTTATGTAAATTACAATAGTGTCTACATTGTAGGATTGTAAATATCCAATAAATACTATAATGATCCTAAAGATGATGATTATGGTGATTATGATAACATGCTTCTTAAATCTAGCTGAATAAATCAGTTGTTTCTGCTTCCATATCAAATGCATAATATATAAGTACATTGCTCTGTTAAGGAATGATATATGACACCCTGGTACAGGGATTATACTTTTGGATAGAGAGCTTTGCAATTTGTCTGGCTTCTTTGGGAAAACAAAAATTTAATTGAAGCTGTTGCTTTACATATGCTCACTTTGCATCTCTGCCTTCAAAAGAATCTGTTTCTATTTCTTCCTTTCTATATGTTTTATTTGTGATTTGAGCTTTAAAGCCACAAGAATATAATATTGATTTAGGAATGATGGAAAGCACATTTTAGTATTAAAATCTGGTGGAAATCAATTTGTGATCTTCACCTTCAGAACAAACTCCACATTAAGAGGGTATTAAATCAGAATCACAACATGGACTAGGACTAAATAGACTTTCCAAAATAGTGGAAACCTGAAGGCTCAGACAATAATCAGTGGTGTTCAGAAAATGACTCTTAATTTCTATGTTCAGAGAAGGTTATAACTTGATGACATTGAGTTTGAAGAACAAGGAAGCTTGTAGAATTCCCTGAAACAAAATTGCATAGTCATTTAGTGTTAGTCATTCCTGAAGATGAAGTAAACCCAGAGGATAAGGATGCTTGATTACAAGAATTGAATTCCTTATCCTTAGCAAGACCCTAGTGGTATGACAACACAGGTAGTCATTGAATATCCAGAAAGGCTATCACTGCACAAGGTTAGAAAGCCCATGTATACTCCTGTCTAATGTGGCCATTTAGTTTGATCTTTTCTTGTTAGTGTCCAGACAAATAAGAGATTTAATGTAATCATGTAGTAATCTCAGGAGAAAGACCATAGAATACTATGTTATAGTCTATAAACAACAAAATCTAGCTACTATAAACAAGATATGTAATTTCAGGTGTCTTTTACAAATAAATTAGTAAGATCAGAGAAATGTGAACAGATGAAAAGAAATCTTTTCTGATGTGATCGGTATACTTTTCCTGTTATTTATATTTGGTGGGTGATTTGGGGCTAATATTTGTTTCACACATGGTATTGCTTCAGTTTCAAATAAAATAATTGTGAATTAAAAGATTAATTAATTAATTAACTAATCCATTTATTTATTTTAATGGGCACTGTTTTGGTTTCCGTAGCTGAAATCTGTAAACAGACTGGGCATGACTGTTCATCTTTCTTGGATTCTACCTAAACTACTCCCTTCCTCTTTACCTCTTGGTTATTTGTTTCTTGTGTTCTTTTCTATTTTCTTTCTTTAGTATCCAGATTTTATTTTTCCCAGAAAGAAAGTACCAGAAACTCTAGATTTTGGTCTTGACTCCAGACCAAAACCACGCTCTTTCCAATCATTTACATGCCATGCCATAGCGTATCCAACTGTGCCACAATGCTCTAATCACTGTGAGCAGGTGTACAGAGGGCTCTTAGTCAGACCATGATTACAGAGCACCACTTTGTGGAGGCAGGATGAAGCCAATCCCACCCAATGTCAGGGAAGTTGCTCCTTTCAGCTGGTTGGAAATATTTTGCAAGCAGCAGGTGGGAAATCATACCAGACCAAAAATATACAACATGTCATTCTCCATGTTGCATACTCTATACATTAGAGCCTTTGCCAAAAGTGTAGAGTTTGTAACAGCTTAGCTCAGATTCTAAATGCAGTTGTCATAGAACTGTCTTTATTATTTCTAATAATGTTTGCTCTATAAATACAACTTGACTGCACAGAAGGGCATATCCCCTCTAATGTGCTTGCCGGAGCATCGGTTGGTAATTACTTTGAATGATGTCTTGCTCACTTCAGTTAACGGGTGTTCCTTTTGGCTGGATGTTTTCTATTTAGAGGAATCTCCACTCATTGGTTTAAGGCATATACAACTTGAGGACTAGTGGAATCTTTGCCAATAGCTGACCTGTGGCAAGTTACAATCTTTTCAGATTGTCCAAGTTGGGCTTTTTGCATAATCTGATTCAAATTTTATGCCCTTGTCACGTCTTCATTTAGATACTTTTTAATTAGTATTAGTCATAGTAATTACTGGCAATTCACTTTTTCAATTGATTTCTGTTGCTTATCAAGTGCCTCATTAAGTACTACTACAGTTTAGTTTCCTAATTCTAGACTTTGGATAAACAGCCTGTGTTCACAAGCAGTACACGATGAGGATGCAGTTGGTTCATCTGGTTGGTTGTTCATCTCTGGACTACAATTCAGCTGGTGATACCCAGTAACAAGCTGGATATTTTAATTTTTACAATATTTAAAACCAGATTTTATATAGGGATAAATGGGGATTATAGGGATAAATTTTATATATCAAATATTGTAAGACAGAAGAATAAATGGGGAAAGTTGAAGGTAGAAAACCCCTTTCCTCAGACCATTTTCTTTTAAGTTTTAAAGATTTAGATATTTTATGTATATGTATATTTTGTTTGCATGTATGTCTGTGGGCTACCTGGTGCCAGAGAAGGCCAGAAGAGGCAGGGGATTCCTTGGGACTGGAGTGACATATGGTTGTGAGTTGCTATGTGCTAGGAATCAGCCCCAAGTCCTGTGAAAGATCATCCTGTGCTTTTAACTGCTGTGATATCTTTCCAGAACCCTCACAAAAATACTAAAAATAAAAATCACTTTTCTAACTGGGTCAGTGTAACAGTTGTATTCAATGACTAGCTAGCTATGCCTTGTCCCTATTATATTAACAGTCAATGGAAATAAAAAGAAAGCCTGACTTACAAGGCCACTTCTTCAAAGGAATATATACTTTTTAAATGAAGTAGCGACTAGCTTCTTTAATAATATATACAATGGTTTATTTTAATACCAAACAAAATTTGGCACTAATACACAGAGGTCTCTGTTTTAATGCAGATTATCGGTCAATATTTATGTGAGCTGCTGGAAACCTCTTCATCTTTGCTATTGTGCAGTTTAGGCTGAGATGAATGGTCCAGGGTGCCTTAGGTACCCATCAGTGCCATGCCTTTGTGATGCTCCTGCAGCCTCTGGGCTCAACTGCTCATCAGCACATGGTGTGAGACATAGTGCTCCAACTATAAAGATCAGAGTCATGGTAAGTCCTTTGAGATGAAAACATTGGCAAAGGTACTCTCCCATTTATCTCCTTTTGTACTCTACTGAGAAGGTTACAATAGCAGTTGCAACACTAATAACATTGGTATTTTAATTTTTCTTAAATAAGCTTTTGGGTTATAAGGATTTTATATCACTCATGGGAATTGATATAATTTCGTGGTGCACAGAACCTTAAAGGAAGCATACATCTCCCATGTTGTCACTAGACAATACTCACTGACATCTTTTAAAGAGTATTTATTTATCTATTTATTTATTTATTTATTTATTTATTTATTTATTTATTTATTTGTGTGTGTGTGTGTGTGTGTGTGTTTGTGTGTGTGTATTCAAACATATTCAGGTAACTCCAGAGGCACCCAAGTGTGAGGTGCCTTTAGAAGATGGAGAAAGAAACTTGGAGCTTGTACAAAGTGGTTGCAAGCTGCCTGATGTGGGTGCGTGAAGTTGAATTTGGGTCCTCTGGAAGAGTCGTTAATTTAACCTTTGGGTCTTCACTGCAGCTGGCTTTTTAACATTTCTACGAGATGCTCTCTCTTCTTTCCCTTCCAGTCCATTTTGCTTTTCATTTTTTTCTTTCAATTATTTGTATATAATTTGGCACTTGTGAGGATACTGAATCCAGTATGTAAAGTAGGCTCACCATATCTTTATAGTTCCTTGTCTATGAAGGCATGGTCATTATTGGAAACCAGGATTGGCTGTGCATATGCATATATGCATATGGTTGTGCATATTTGGGAGCTAATATTCTGCTCACCACATTGGGCAAACTCTTCTCCTTCCCCCCTTTTAACGCTATTTAAACATATTAAGTTCTATGATTTGAAAATTGTTTGAAGAAATATAATAATTGGACAGTATATTTGGAAAGACTCTGAAGGAACAGATGAGTAAGTAAGAAAGTCATTCTTAGAGTGTAACTTTAGCATAAAGAAAAATTCCCCCATCTGTTGAGCATTTACAGGCTTACATATGGTTCCAACTTTTGGTGTACAAACTCTCAGTATTGAACACTAAACATCAATGCAGGGAGGTCTTTACTGTCGTCCTGGTGTGTATTTTACTTTCACAATATCAATCTTGACTTTGAACAGGTGTAGGATGAAAATAACAAAGTAAATTTAATTGCAAAAAAAATGCAATTGTAGATCTGAATGTTTTAACATTTTATCTAAACAAACAAATATGCACTTAAGACCAAAGCCAGCTTTCCTGTTCTGGGTCCTGCCAAGTTTCTTAGTCTCTAGCATAGAGCCAAATTCAAGGTTTTTTTTCCCCCTCCAAACTCTCATACCACTGCTATAGAACCAGGAAATTTAGGTCATATGAACCTTTTATAGAAGGACCTGCAATCTCCGTTAAAATCTTACACTTACTATTGCTTAGTGAGTTTTGATTTTGCATATAAATTCTTTAGAATAATCACTGGAGTTACCAACTTACTTTGATCTCAGAAATGAAACCTGTTTATATTTAGCGTTCTGTGGTTTCCACCCTTTCAAGGACAAGAATGTATATTTGATGTGAATGTTGAACTTTATTACTTGTGTAGAAGGAAAACCCACAGGCATCTGCTAGCTGAATTAGGTATACAAAGAAAATAGATCTTTAAAGTGGTGGAGCTCAAAGTTCTTGTCTCCTTTGGCTTGTCGCCCTCCAATCCCTTGGAAAAAGGTGAATTACCCTGGGATATCAATGTCATGAATTCTAGTTAAAGTTAACCTTCAGTGGAATATCTGATGAACTGATTTCTGTTACTCCAGCATAGGCAAACAGGTGCTTTGCAAAGAAGGTGACAGAAAACAGTGGACTGCTGTTATAACGTGACTTTTCAAGGATCCCTACTCAACTAAATACAACATTATATTAAAACGTGAATGTGGTACACACAATTGTGTAGCATGAAAGATCTTGAGTAGAAAAAGGGGACTTAAATAAACAAGATTGGAGATGAGTTTTGATATTGCAGTAAGATGGTTCTTTTGAAAAAGATTTATTTCTGTTTTTCAATCAACATTCAAAGTGTTAGGTATTAGTATGACACTTTCCAACAGAATGTTTTGGTTGATTCATTAGAGAGAATGAAGTAGGAATTCAAATTCTAGGAGGAGTGGAGAAAGAGGCAGGGAGGAAGTGTGTGGGACACGAAGAGAGATCAAGGAAGTTTTAGGAGAAGAGAGCTGAAACAAGAAAGAATGAAAAAATCCAAGTCATGTAGGGTTATTGTCTAGGAGGAAGTCAGACTAACCTGGAGGTTTAGAATTAAGTAATAATTGCTCAGTATTTGGCTCAAGGCAATTTTAATATATCTTAGTCTCACTGTGTAGTCATTGGGGACTAGCAAAGGTAATGATATACAGCTGCTGGATTAATTAATTATTTATATTTATATTAAAATATTTTCTTCAATATACCATAGTGGAGAAGATGGCAGCAGGCAGGCAGTCATGGTGTTGGAGTAGTAGATGAGAGCTTGTGTCTCATCTAGAGCGAGAGACAAAGATGCTAACTGGGAATGGAATGGGCTATTGTTACCTCAAAACCCATTCTCAGTGACATACATGCTCCTCCTCCAATGCCACATCTCCCAGTCCTTTCCAAACTGTTCCACCAACTTCAGACCAGATATTTAAAAATATGAGCCTACAGGAACCATATTCTTTAAACCACCATACTTGGTCTCCCTTTAAAAAGATATTTTAATTTTTTTTTACTTATTCACTTTACATCCCACTCACTGTCCCCCCACTGATCACCCTCTCCTACAATCATTCCCCTACCTCCTCCTCTTCTCCTCTGAGTAGGTGCAGCTCCTCTGGGTATCCCCTGGCACTTCATTTCTCTGCAAGGCTAGTCACTTATTTTCCCACTGAGGCCAGATAAGAAGCTAGAAGAACATATCTCACATACAAACAACAGCTTTGGGGGTAATCCTGCTCCAGTTATTCAGGACCCACATAAAGACCAAGTTGCACATCTGCTACGTCTGTGCGGGGAGGTCTAAGTCAAGCCTGTACTTGTTCTTTGGTTGGGGGGTCAGACTCTGAGAGCCTCAAAGGTCCATTTTAGTTGACTCTGTTGTTATTCCTGTGGATATTCTATCCCCCTTGAGACCAGCAATCTTCCCTCATATTCTTCCATAAGACTCCTCAAGGTTGGCAGTTTCTCAGATAACTGGGAATAGTTCTATCTCATGACCCTGGGCATATACCCAAAGAATGCTTCAACATCTCACAAAGATACTTGCTCAAGTATGTTCATAGCAGCTTCTTTGCAGAAACTGGAAACAACTAGATGTCCCTCAACTGAAGAATGAATAAGAAAATGTTGTACATCTACACAAGGGAATTCAGATATTAAAAACAAAAACATTCTGAATTTTGCAGGCAAATGGATGGAACTTGAGAATATCCTCCTGAGTGAGGTAACCCAGTCCCAAAAGGACATGTATGATATGTACTCACTAAGTGGATATTAGCCATAAAATACAGGTACCACTTTACACTCCGCAGACCCAAAGAAGCTACACAAGAAGGAAGGCACAAGTGAGGATGCTAGAATCTCAATTTGAAGAGGGAATAAAATAGTCATAAGAAGCAGATGGAGGGAGGGAATTGGGAGGGAGAGAGGATGGAGAGAGGAATGGGTGGGGGGCTCAGGACCAGGTGTGGGGAAGGACAGGAGAGATGACTAGATGGTCATGAGAATAAATGGAAACCTGCAACTGATGGGGTGAGGAGGTGGGAGGCTTCTCCAGGAGGAGATAGAGACCTGGGATAAGGGAGGTGCTTAAGAATCAATGTGGGTGACCTTGACTGTTTCTTGGTCTCCTTTGTATCTTTTTAGGGTTTACTCTCATGTGCTTCTGTTCAAGTACATACATGTGTGCATTACATGCTATGATCTGCATATAAGAGAGAGCATATCTTGTGACTCGTCTGTACTACTTCTAAGAAAACTTCCAAAGGATCTGCATCCCATCACAAGATATGTTTATTGCCTTACTGTACCCCATGGTTAGAGAATAGAACCTGTCTAGAAGCATATCAAGTTGTTTTTAATTCAGCTTACTCTCAAATCACCTGAGACAGTTTTAAAATTGCAAATTCATGTGACCTTCCACATGCCTAATCAGTGTCTCCAGGAATGTAACAAGAGGATTGAAATACTCATCAGTGTGTAAGAATGAGTGGACAAAGTCAGTCTTCTCTGCTACATGCCTGGTGATAGATTTTTTAGTTCTGTATTTTGCGTCTTCTGTGACAGAAACTCAGTAGCTCCAGATAAAGATTGTTCCATAGTTGGGACAGGCTGTTAACTTTTGGTACATCATCTCAGTCTTTCCTATGTATCTGTATCACACAGGCTAAAGAATGGTACAACTCCATTTCCAAGACTTCATCACAACTAAGAACCCAGGTGTGAGAAAAATTCTACCAACATGATGTCTTAAATTCAGTTTTGCAAGACTACATAAGAAGGCAGCCTGGTACAATTGTTAGCTAGGTGGGACTTGATATTTCAGTGACAAATATTCCACTCTTTACTTCTCAGTGTCAGAGTTAATATTCATGGACACCATAATGGCTTATTAACTCAATTCTAGACTTGGAATTACTGATTTGGATATTTACAGTCCAAATGGGTGGTATTCATAGACTGTTGCACAGTGAATGGATGACTATGGTGCTGGACTAATTTCGTATTGGTGGACTTTGAACTATGTGTTCCTCATTGAGGTCTGTTCAGCACCATTCTGGAGACACCTAAGAAACCAGCCTAGAGCCTTTTCTTTCAGTCTTCTAACAACACTGTGACTGCAATATGTAATTCCTCTTCTAACTCTCCTTTGATAAATCTATTTTATTTAACAAAGAAACTATGATCCCAGGAAGGAAGCAACTTATGCACAAGCACACAGTTACCTACAGCCATGTTACTTGGAACTGACCTGATTTCATCAGAAACACACAACTCACTGCTCACTGCCAGTGGTGTGGCAGATGTGAAACCCTGGTATAGCAATTCACAACTGAGATTTCTTTTCTCATATATATATGTGTGTGTGTGTGTGTGTGTGTGTGTGTGTGTGTGTGTGTGTGTGTGTGTAGGTGTTCATGTATGTATAAGCATATGTATATAATTATTTTATTTATCTACATTTCACATGTTGCCCCTTCCCAGTCTCCCCTCCACAAACTCCTCACCTCATCCTCCCTCCCCTTCACCTATAAGAGTGTACTCACCTACCCACACACCCACTCCCACCTCACCCTTTTAGCACCCTTTCTCTGGAGCATCAAGTCTCCACAGGACCAAGCATATTGCCTCTCACTGAGGCCAGACAAAGCAGTCATCTGCTACATATGGAGATGGGGCCATGGACCAGTCCATGTATGCTCTTTGGTTGGCGGTTTAGTCCCAGTGTAGGGGAATGCTAGGAAAGGGAGTCAGGAGTGGATGGGTTGGTGAGCAGGGGGAGGGGGGATGGGATAGAGGGTTTTGGGAGAGGAAACCAGGAAAGGGGATGAAATGTAAATAAAGAAAACATCTAATAAAATTTCAAAAAAAGTAATTTTAGCATAGAAAACAATGGGTTTCATTATGGCATTTCCACACATATTATTACTTTTATATTTTCATGCATATTAAGATGTTCTTTTATCATAATCATATTGTAACACTCCTACTCTTGTTTTCTGACCTTAATCTCAGTTATTTTTTTTTGTTTGTGTATGTATGTGCATATAACTCACATGAAATACATAGCACATATATTTAATTTACTTTTTATATAGGAGAGAAATTGTGTAATTTTACTAAACATGATGATCTCCAAGCTATAAAACAACCCTAGATGCCTATCTACAGATGCAGGCCAAGGAAAATAATTAAGACAATGGAATTTTAGTTGCCCATAAAGAGAGTGAATTTATCTCATTTATAGGAAAATTACTAGAAATGGAGATCATCATGTTTAGTAAAATTAGTCCATTTATAAAGGTAAATGCCATGTTCTTTCTGATGTGCTGACCTATATGGAAATCTAAATATACATGAATATGTGTTTTTGTGTGACATGGAAGTAACAGGAAACTCTAAGATGGAGGAGTGGACCTAAAAGGAGAGCAAGGAAGCAAGAGAGAGTAATGGCAAAGAAAAAGAAAATACTACACAATTTCCCCCTTGGTCTACTTTAGTTGTCTTATTGCTGTAGCTAAGATTTCAAGTACCATATTCAGTAGGCATGCAGAGAATAAACTCCTTGTATTATTCATGATTTTAGAGAAATTGCTTTGAGTTTTCTCCACTTACTTTGATGTTGCATATAGGCTTGATGTAAACAGCCATTATTATGTTTGCGTATGTCCCTTATATCTCTAATCTCTCCAGGACTTTTACCATGAGGGGGTGTTAGATTTTATGAATAGTCTTTTCTCCATCTAATGAGATGATCATGTGTATTAAGTCTTTCAGTCTATTTATATGGTGATTTACATTTATCGATTTATGTGTGCTTGCATCTCTGCATCTACTTGATCATCTGGAAGATTTTGGTGATGTGTTTTTGGATTCAGTTTGCAAGCCTTTTATTGAGAATCTTTGCATATATACTTATAAGGGAAGTTGGTTTGTAATTCTCTTTGCTGGATTTTTAATGTGGTTTAGGTATCAGAGTAACTGTGGCTTATTCCTTCTGTTTCCATTTTGTGCAATAATTTGATAAGTATTGGAGTTAACTCCAATACATTTTAAATGTCTTGTAGAATTCTGCACTAAAACTATTTATCAATTTCTTTGGTTGGGGGATTTTTAATGATTGATTGTATTTCACTATGGGATATAGGTCTGTTTAAATTACTTTTCTGATCTTGATTTAAATTTGGCAAATAATATCTATTAAGAAAATTATCCATTTCTTTTAGATTTCTCAATTAGTTGTTTTTTAAAAGTATGTTCTCATGATTCTCTGGATTTCCTCAGTGTCTGTTGTTATGTTCCCTTTTGTAATTTTGTTAATTTGTGTATTCTCTCTCTACAGTTCATTTAATTTGTCTAAGGGATTGTCAATATTATTGATTTTCTCAAAGAACAAACTTTCTGTTTAATTGATTCTTTGTATTGTTTTTTGTTTGTTTGCTTATTTCTATTTTATTGACTCTAGCCCTGAGTTTGATTATTTCTTGCCATATAGTCATTTGGGGGTGCTACTTCTTTTTGTTCCACAGATTTCTCATTTGTTCATGTATTGATTTAATTCTTTGATATTTAACTTATAATTAATATTTTTAGAGTTTAGTTATTAATCTTTTGTCAGATGTACAGCTGGAATTTTTTCCCTCCCATTCTCTAAGCTGTCTCTTTACTTTTCAGATATTTACTTTGCTCTGCTAAAGCTTTTTAATTTTATTCAATCTCTGGATCTTCTCAGTTTAGACTCTGTAGTGTAGATGAGGGAGGGTCTGGGAGTCTTGAACTTGAACTACAGTATTTCCTGTGTGGTTTACCTGTATTGACTTTGAATTGCATCGGTGAGTGATGTCTCCTTAGTGCTTTGGCAAGGAGTATGCAACTACTGAGTCCAGGTCATCCTGTCTTCAACTTTCAACACTTAGTATTCATTAAAACATCAGATGGAAGGATATTGCTATGGATGCCAAATATTCCAGTGCAGAATCAGAGTTCTGTCTCTAGAGCAGTAAACCTCATGGAAGATATTTACCTCCAGAGGTTATTCTACCCACAGCCCCTAGGTTCATCCTACCAAATTCCAAAGTTACTTCAGGTGATGAGGTCAGATCTTAGCTCCAGAGGAAGGGCTAAATTCTTTGGGTGTCAGTGCTTGAGCTAAAGTTCTTCTCCTAAGCACTTTTAAATTTGTCAATATTTAGTTTTCAAACCATCCACAGCTGCCACCCATAGCTGCCTCTTAGACTAGACTGCAGAATGTTGCTGTCAGGATCCCTGCCTAATGGTCTTTCCTGTTTGCAAGCTCTTGGTGTTAGGTATCTACTTAGATATGGGCAAGCTTCAAGGAGATTAGGACTGGACATCTTCCTTATAATCAATAGCATATCAAATAGCACCCAAGCAATATCTCTGTCCCTGGGAGGATGTATGATATGTTCAACTTCCAAGTAGGCCACTAGTTGAATACTATCTAAACCTGGTTCCTAAGCCCTATGAAATTATTATTTAGAAGAAAATTTCCTAATACAGAACACACAGTACACCACTGCCCCTTCTGCACATTGATAGAAATGGAACCATCATTTACTTGGACAAAACAAAACAAAACAACCCTAAACAAATCCCACAGAAAAACTCTTCCACAGGATTTAGAAATATACAAAGCCTGCTGAAAACGTAAATTTAATAGATTTAGTGGTCTCGCTGCCTTTTGTACACTTTCTCTTGTGAGTACATTCAGTCTTGCAATGTTCTCTTTGACAATGGTCAACTTTTACCCCTTGAGAATGCCTTGCTTTAGTCTGTAATTAGCTCTGTTCTTTACACTACACTCTGTATATCTTGTCTAAGATCTCTGATGGATAGTGGAAAGCCAGAGTGAGGTCTTTATGATGTCAGGGTGGCTAAGTTTTAACCAGTAGGGTCCATTTTAAGATGGCACCTGGACACAGGGCTCTGAGCCATGGAGAGATACAACATAGCATTTCTCCACTGCTGACCTGTCCCACAAGCTTCTGTCTTGCCAAACCCTGCAGCTGGTTTGGGACCTGATGGCTGCATCCTTTACTCTGCAGATGCAACTGTCAGTCACTTTCACCAGGGCCCAAATGACTCCCCTCTTCCCACCAGGGAGCCATCTGGATGGAGTTCTCCTACCTGCTTTATTACCAGCCCTTGATCTGTCAAAGTTTTTCCAAGGCACGATTGACAAGTAAAAGCTTTCTTTACACATTGCTCCAGTTGATCACATTAAAAAACATCTTCACATCCCTGTAGTTAAATATGGGACACTTTATTAAAAAAGGGTTGGTAGACCTGTAGATAAGAAGAAATACACACCCTAAGATAGAAGAACATGAATTAATATGAAAAAGAAAACATACAAAATACCACCAGGAATTGGTTTCACTAATATTATTTATAGGTAATTTGCTTAATCCATTTTTATCAAGTTTCTCTTTTATGCGAAATAAACTATCCAGAAATCAGGTTGATAGCCACTGTCTAGTGTGTCTTTTGATGGCTAGGCAAGAATATTTCTATACAAATATAGGATGGCCCATATTGATAAGAACATACCTTCTGAAATACTCACAGAGCTTTTTTGTTTATCTAGTATAGACTCTAGCTTGAGATTACCAACAAAATATCAGTAGATGATTTACTAAATATTTTCTACTTGTGAAAGTCAGATAACTGTTTGACCTCTGCCTGTTGTGGTTTTTAAATCTTCCATGATTATTAAAGTTTCCATTATGAAATTGTCAATCACTTTCACCAGGGCCAAATGACTTCCCTCTCTTCTCACCAGGAAGTCACCTGTCTGGAGCAATCCTACTTACTTTTTTACCACCCTTGACCTGTCAAAGTTTTTCCAAGACACACTTGACAATTAAAAGCTGTAGGAATCAATAATCTAATTTGCAAGCTTTCTCATTACCCTAATTTGTAGTTAAGTAATTAATAAAACACACATTTATTGAGGATTCTGTGCTCCAGTGGGCTCTGTGGTGTCAACAGTGGACAGACTATAATGCTCGTGTGCAAAGGCTTGACCCTCTTACTGAATAGTAATTAACTACAATAAATCATGATGTTACAAGGTAGCACAGGGTATTGTAGGTTCCTGTGGTGAGTGATAGAAGTCCTCCTAAAAGTGGTGACAGTGTTATTGCATAGGCCAACCCCTAGGAGGTGTGACTGGGAGTTTTGTCATATTCTTCTCAATTATTTTAGACTTCAAAGTCCTCATTACAGCCCAATTCTGTCCTTTTGCTCAGACTGTGGTGCCTCAAAGAAGCAAAGTAATTACTAAGTTTTACTTCCTCTCACCATTTAATTCTACCGTGTCTTAGTAGTCTATGAAGTGTTCATCACTTTTCTCTGATGCAGTTGAACTCTTCTCATCCTTCCTCTTTTGCTGCTTTAAGCAATTGGTTTTGATTCCTCCTCCTGGAAATAATTTCTCCTCCCACTCCTCCTCCTCTTCTTTTTGTGAAATACTTCATTTATTGCCTTTTTCTTGTCTCTGTACTTTTTAATTTCTTATACACAAACTAGAAAAAAATAAAAAGCATTGCTTATTACAAAATATTAGTGTGGAAAGCAATAGAAAATACATATTAAGAAAAGAATTGAAAACACCTGTTTTTTCATTGCATACCTTGGTGTATATGTGTGGAGATATATATATATATATATATATATATATATATATATATATATATATATATATATATATATAATGTACATTCACACACAGGGAATCGAGTGGATTCTTTTTTATATGTTTGGTGCTAACATTCAAACCTAGGACTTTCATATGTTAAAGAAATTGTCTAATATTGAGCTAACCACCAATCCAAGTGTATTCCCTTGTCAACTGTGGTTTATACTGACCTGATTCTATGGTCATCTGTAAGCTTAATTTGAATGATTATATTAATCTTTCATCTTTGGACATCAAAATAGACTTTTCCAGTAACAGAATTATTGGAAAATGTATTTCAGTAGCTCATTCATTAAAAGTGGTTTTCCCAAGCTGTTGTTGATTGATAAGCACTAGAGGGGGGCAATTCAGTTTTCTTCAAGGATTAAGGGCATGACAGGCTAACCCATGCTCCAGGAGATGGTCCTAAACATAGGCATATACAGACACAGTGGACTCTGTGGGTTTTAAAGATCAAAGCCCATGAAGTTATGAGGAAAAAGCTATAGGTGGGGGGAGGTAGTGGAGGAGGAACTGTAGAAGAAGTAATAGGATTGGGTCAAATCCAACTCTATATGCTATTATTATATGTATGCATGGCATTCTCAAACAGTAAAAAAGAAGGACAATTTTCTCCTTCAGTGAGTGTATATAGGGAGGCTGGAGGTTGAAGTGGGGTGTTTTCATTGATAACTACTTTCTACCTTCTTTTCTGAGGCAATCTCTCACTGATCACAGAATTTACTGATTTGGCAAGACTTGCTGGCTCACAAACTCCAGAGTTCTTTGTGTCTCTGTTCTCCAATGTTGTGACTCCAGGAATGTGTCTCAATGGTTAACCAATATTTCTTTTTAATCTGAGTGGTGTTGATCTAAACTCTGGACCTTAGACATGCTCTATAAGGATTTCAGAGGACTGAGTGTGGTAACCTTTAACAATGGTTAGTTTAGAAAGTCTATGATAATCAATTAATATGTGTAATCAAGAATGCAAAGCAATTTTATCCCAAAAGAGTACCTTACAGAGCATAGAGATCCTGTCTCCTTTCTGCTTTCCCTGTTGTGAACAGAGCATGGTGGGGGAAGGCCTAGATGAAAGGAAGTTTGTTGTCATGGTCACCACTGATGAATTTCTATTTCTGAGGACCTCACAAAAGGATGTTGGCAAACTGAAATGACTCTTTAAACTAACCTTTTGGACTATGCTCAAATGGAAGGCCATACACATTAGAGCATTTGGGCAGCACGACTTGGCCTTGATGAGGGAGGACAAACAGAGAACACAAAGTTTGATGTGTAGGAAGGAGGGTGGGTTCTGGAAGAGGTAGGGAGGAGGGTGAATATGATCACAGTTCATTTCCTGAGAACTAATCAAAATTTAAAAATGATCTTTTGTAAGTGACCTTGAGATTAAAGATGTCTAGCTCTGTCTAGGGTTTATCAGTGAATTGCCCTTAATTTTTTATATGTTACTCACAGTTTCTCTCTCTTCCTCCCTACCTTCATGCTGTGTCAAGCTTTTTGAAGCTAAACTGTGCTTTTGTTTGTTTGTTTTGCTGTTGTTGTTGCTTTCAAAATTGAAATTGGGGTAGTGGGACTTACACGGATGCTATTAAAAGTACACAGGACAGTGTTTAGTGTGAAGGGGTGGGCAGCCTCCTTGTGGAGATGCCCTGCATGTTTACTTTGTTAGGGTAGAATGAGCCTGTATGTCATAGTCACCTGGTCTCAAATATGTCATATAGTATAATGCCAAAAACAACCCTCTGCCCTCTCCCTCTTCCTTTAATAATGTGGGACATGTGGACAGTAATAGTTCCCTCACAATACTGTTGGAAGAATGAAAGCAAATGACATCGAAATGGCTGTCTCTAAAGTGTTCTTTCTGTTTTGACAAAATGACTCAGGAGACAGCAACATAGAATGATTCTGGTAGATGTGCTTTAGCTTCAGAATTTTTCTTCTCTTTATTCATTTATTTTTTCTGGAAAAATTTCTTGTCGTTTAAGTTTTAAGATCAACCTGAACAACTCTGGGTTTTCCCCTTTACACTGGCATGTCCATTGTGTATCTTGCAAAGTTTTCTCTGGCACCATGGATTTGCCAGCCATCATAACTGCTGGGAAAATCAGTGTTACTGTGACAACGATTTTGAGATTTTTTTCCAAGACCCAAATTGCTATGAAAGATGCAATGAATGATGCAAAGCTGCTGCAGGGTGCTGTAGGTGCTGCAGGTGCTGCAAGTGCATTACGTTCATGCTCCCCATCCCAATTGAAATATTGATTCCTACTGGAGGATGGGTGTGGTGTTTAGGTCTAGATAAAATTACAGAGAGACAATAATCAAGCAATGGAAACTGAATATCCTGAAAGAGTTAATCCGAGTGAAAGAATTCCATAGATGTGAGGTAGAACGATTTGTTACTACTGGTTTTAGAGAGGGTGTAGGGACAAGCACGGGCAGCTCTTGTACTTGCGTGGGTGTTTTCTACATAGAGTAACAGTCCGGCTTGCGGGGCCAGCATGACTGCTAATCTCAGCCTAACCATCTGCTCAGCATTCAGCCTCACTGAGGATATTTTAACTGTCTGCACTGTATTTCTCTAGCTTATAAAATAGCGTTGCTGATAAAATCTAGCTTCTGGAGGGCTCATGAATAGACAGGATTCAATGTATGTGACATGGTTAGCACATAGCATAGTCTCAAAGTGTCATCATTATGAAGATGTAAGCCTAGGTCAGTGCCAGAGACTTGGCTTCTAACTCCACCTTCAACAGACCAGCATTTGGATGCTTATGTAATATGTTGTTCCTTCTGAATCACATTTCCTTGATAGAGAAATACAAGGATTAAGATAGCATCGAAAATACCTTCCAGTTTCATGTGCAATTCTATAAAGCATGACATGGTCATGTTTTTTTTTTAAACAAATAATTATCTAGAAAAGTTTAAACTTTATGTTATCAATCTTAGTCCTGTTAGAGATACTTTTTACCCTCGGCCTTTTTTATTTCTTCTTGTCCTTGTGCATACGTGTGTGTGTGTGTGTGTGTGTGTGTGTGTGTGTGTGCGCGTGTGTGTATGTGTATGTGTGAAGTTTTCCTATCACTCATTTTTCCAATTTACTTTTTGAGTCAGGGTCTCTGCTGCACCAGCTGCTTGCTCTTTCAGTGAGGTTGGCTGGACAGCAAGGCCCTGCCATCTGCCGATCTCCCAAGTCAAGGATTCCAAACTCATACCAGCTGACCTGCCATTTACATGAGAGCTAGAGATGGGATTTAGATCCTCAGGTTTCTTCGACTAGCTTTTATTGACTGAGCTATCTCCACAAAAGGATTTGGAATGTAAATAAAAAAAAAACTTAGAAAATAAAAAGTAAAAAAAGAAAGAATATGGTTCTTTGAACCTTGAACATGTGAATGGTATAAAAAGTAAAGAATGAACAAACACAAGACATTATGCTAACTCTGAGCAACAGACTCACTGCATATTTAAGTGTTTAAATTGAAAAAAAAAGTAGAGCCTTTGACTAAGAAAAATTTAGTGATTGTGTTTAGTATATGATGTTAAGAAATTAGACTGTGATCCTGTGATCTGTTCTGAGAGAAGGGGGCCTAAAGATACAGTTATAAGGGAAAGTGTCTGTGTGTGTGTGTGTGTACATATGTCTGTGTGTTCATCTACAAATTTTCTTTTTAGGATCATTTTTTTTCCTTTTTATCTGAAAATTTTAATCTTAATAATATCATTATTGTGTCTGTGCATGACCTGCTATATTAATTCCAAATCAGAAAAGCTTGATGTTTGTTATAGGTTTTGTGGATCAATATGTAGAAAATTAATATGTTTATATACCCCTTTTCCTCTGCATAGAGAAACTTCCAGAATGTATTCTTGCCTTACATAATCTGATCTTTACCTACATGTTTGCACTTCAGCAGCATGTATACTAAAATTGGGACAATTCAGGGAAGAGTAGCATGTTCCTATGCAAGGATGACATGCATGTGAGTAGGTTTTTCTTTCCAGCATCCTATCAACAGTAAAAGAAGTACATCCATAAAAATAAAACACACGAGTTTGAGACTTCTGGTCCCTAGATCAGTACTGTGTATGTTATTTTGAGACACAACATTTCTGACTATTTGCTACAGCAGCAAAAGGAAACTAATACAGCATCGTAGCACTTTGCTTACCTGTTTAGAAAGGGACATTTTAGACGTTCTATAATATAAGTATCATGAAGAAAATAACGTTATGATCAGTACTTAGATTTTGTGGGCTATTTAGTGTGTCTCAGAAGATTTGTTCTTACAATTACCCCCTCATCATCTTCTCTAGGGCAGTTCTATCAAGCTATTTATTTGTTTGGACAAAAGGGTATGTTTCTCTTCCCCCAGAAATAAGACAAATTCTGCCATTTTATGTACTTTTATATTCATAAAATGTTCCAGTTTCCCCATATTACTGAAGTAAAAATTTAAATCCCTTAGAAATTATGTATTTACTAGTCCCAGGAGATGAGTTCTTATATATTTAAGACTTCTATTTTTGTTTCTTTTCATTATTACTTGTACAGTCTCTGTGAATATAGACCTATGAGGATGAGGCCGCAGCCTCCGCGTGTGCTGGTGTTCTCTGTAAAGGATTAAAGAGTAATGTAGGGTTTGTAGGACGCACAGCTTCTGATACAGCTGTTCAGCTCACTATAATCCTGAGAATTGGAAACAACCACAGGTGATACTTAAACAGTGATCTTGTTAAACTTTATTAACAAATTAATCAGTGGGCCATCTTTGGCCATGGACTGTAATTTGCTGACTTCTATATTAGGTAAGAGGCAATCTGATATATTTTCTTTCACATTTTTCTCAAATTAATATTGTACATTTTATCATGGACTCTTTTGTTACAAAATCAGAGGCACCTATGCTACTAAAGTGCATATTTGGCTCAGTTTTTTATTTTATAAAGACTTTGATAGTGAACTTATATGTATTTTCTTGATTCTAGGATCATGTTCATCTGATGTTCTTAGCGGTGTAATAATTCCTTTGGATCTAGTCTGTGTTTAATTCATTTTTTTGCCACAAATATTGCTAAAAGTGAAGTATATTACATTTAGAATCTGAATTGAAAATTGCATTGTGCACAGTTATTGTATCTTACTTTTGTAGGTGGGAACTTTGAGTTTCTCTACTATCCTGGTCCTGTTCTTTTATATACAAGGGTTCAGAAGATCATAATTTAACAGTCATGTTCAAGGAACCTACCATTTAATAAACACTTACTCACTATATTTCTCTCTTCTCTTCTCTTCTCTTCTCTTCTCTTCTCTCTCTCTCTCTCTCTCTCTCTCTCTCTCTCTCTCTCTCTCTATCTCTAAAGAAGAAGAAGAAGAAGAAGAAGAAGAAGAAGAAGAAGAAGAAGAAGAAGACCATAGTGTTAAGAAGGAATAGCAGACCAGGAAGTACAGGAATTGCTTTCTAATGGACCCTGCCTTTTGGCTGTTCTCCTAAGATGCATGAGTGCCTATGAATATGAATAAAGAAGTGTCCTCTATCAGATGTGGGGTTAGTGAAGATTTTTTTCCCAATCTGTAGGTTGCCGATTTGTCCTATTGACTATGACCTTTGTCTTTCAGAAGTTTTTCAGTTTTATGAGGTCTCGTTTATCAATTCTTGATCTTAGAATCTGAATCATTGGAGTACTGTTTAGGAAATCCTCCCTGCCTGGGCCCATGAGCTTGAGGCTCTTCCCCACCTTCTCTTCTATTAGATTCAGTGTATCTGGTTTTATGTTGAGGTCCTTGATCCATTTGGATTTGTGCTTAGTGCAAGGTGACAAATACAGATCTATTTTCATTTTTCTACATACTGATTGCCAGTTACAACAGCACCATTTATTCAAGATGATTTTTTTTTCCATTGTGTATGTTTGGCTGCTTTATCAAAGATCAAGTTTCCATAAGTGTGTGGTTTTATTCTGAGTCTTCAATACTACTCCATTGATCAACCTGTCTCTGTACCAGTACCATACAGTTTTTATCACTATTGCTCTGTAGCACAGCTGGAGGTCAGGGATGGTGATTCCCCAGAAGTTCCTTTATTGTGAAGAATTATTTTTGCTATCCTGAGTTTTTTGTTTTTCCATATGAAATTGAGAATTGCTCTTACCATGTCTATGAAGAATTGTGCTGTGGGAAATATTAAAAAAGAACACCAGCATATCCTGCACTAGTGCCGGCAAGGAAATGGCAATCCATAGACCTCACACTGGGCCAAAGGGCTCCTGCTAGCCCGAGACCTCTCTGCATGTTAGGCCCACACTCCCGTGATCTGTCAGCCTGCCCACTTGCCAGGCCCCACTCAGTCAACTCTCCGGTGGGGGTTCATCTCATTCCACACAATGCCCACACATCCCATGATCTGCCAACTCACCCCCAATTACTCTGTAGAAGCATGACTTTTAATGCTTGATTAGTTAGTCAGTTAGATTTATGTTTACTTAAAGTCAAAATTATAAGATGCCAATATAGTAATTTAGAGCCATTTGATAATGATAAAGCCTTAACCCAATTATTCTATCGTTTTGACAACACCACCTCGGACTCCATTTCAGTTCTCTTCCCTTCTCCTCCTGTGACCTCTGTCCCCCCCCCCCAACTCCTAGCTCCGCCTCCCTTTCCTGTCCAATCATAGGCCTTCCACTGCCCTAATATGATTGGACATGGAAAATCCTACAACAGATTGAGTTGGAATTTTGATGGGGATTGTGTTGAATCTGTAAATTGATTTTGGTAGGATGACTATTTTTACTGTGTTATTTCTGTCAATCCGTGAGCATGCTAGATCTCTCAATTTTCTGAGGTCTTCTTCAATTTCTTTCTTGAGAGACCTGAAGTTCTTGTCATACAGATCTTTCACTTGTTTTGTTAGAGTTACCATAAGACATTTTATATTATTGTGACTATTGTAAAGGGTGTTGTTTTTCTCAGCACACTTTTCATTTGTATAAAGGAAGGCTACCGACTTTTGTATCCAGCCACTTTGCTGAAGTTGTTTATCAGCTGTAGAAGTTCTTTGGTACAATTTTTGGGGTTGCTTATGTATGCTATCATATCATCTACAAATAGTAATACCTTAACTTCTTTTTTGAGGGTGAATATCCAAAATATATAAAGAACTCGAGACGCTAACATCCAAAAAAACCAAACAACCCAATCAAAAAAATGGGGTATAGAGCTAAACAGAATTCACAACACAGGAATCTCAAGTGCTGAGAAGCAGGGAAATGCAAATCAAAATGACCCTGAAATTCCACTATATACCAATTAGAATGGCTAAGATAAAAATCTCAGGTGACAGCACAAGTTGGAGAGGATGTGGAGAAACACTCCTCCTCTGCTAATGGTATTGCCAACTGGTACTCTGGAAATCAAGAAAATCTCAGAAAATTGGAAATAGATCTACCTGAAGACCAAGTTAGACCACTCTAACCACAGGAGAACCTGCTCTACTATGTTTATAGCCACTGTGTTTGTGATAGCCAGAAACTGGAAACAACCCAGATGTCCCTCCACTGAAGAACTGATACAGTAAGTGTGGTTCATTTACACAATGGAATACTATTGAGTTATTAAGAACAAGGACATCATGAGTTTTACAGGCAAATGGATGGAACGAGAAAATATCATCCTGAGTCAGGTAACATGGACCCAAAAGGACATACACGGTATGAACTCACTAGTAAGTGGTTATTAGCCAAAAAAGTACAGAATACCTAGGATACAATCCACAGAACTCAAGAAGGTTAAGAAGCTGAAGGGCCCAATTAAGAATGCTTCAATTCCACTTGGGAGGGAGAAGAAAGCAATCTACTGAGGCAGAGGGAGGGAGGGACCTGGTTAGAAGAGAGGACAGGAAGGGGAAAAGGGGAACATGATCAGGTAGCGGGGCGGGGCGGGGGGCAACAAGAGAGAAGTCCTGAAGACCAGAAGAATGAATGGAATGTGCAATGTCTGAGGGTGTAGAGACCCTCTAGAATGTACCAGAGATCTGGTAGGTGAGGGACTTTCAGGACTCAAAGAGAGAGACCCAACAGTGGGGAGAGGGAACTTGTGAAGTCCACCTCCAGTAGAAAGACAGGGCATCAAGTAGAGGCAAGGTGTTGCCATCCCACAATCAAAAACTCTGACCCAGCATTGTTCCTGTCTAAAAGAATTGCAGGAACAAAAATGGAGATGAGACTGAGGGAAAGGAGGTCCAGTGATTGTCCCAAATTGGTATCCATCTCAAGGGGAGACCCAGGATCTGACAATGTAGGGGCCTAGCATGGCTGTCCTCTGAGAGGCCCAACAAGCAGCTAACTGAGACAGAAGCAGATACTTACACTCAATCATTAGACTGAAGTTGGGGACATCTGTGATTGAATTAGGGAAAGGCTAGAAGAAGCTGAGGAGGAGGGCAACCCTATGGGAAGACCAGCAGTCAACTAACCCAAGATCTCTCACCAACAAGGCAGCATACAGGAGCTGGCTGAGGCCCCTGACGAATATATAGCAGATGACTGCCTGGTCTGGCCTCAGTAAGAGAAGATGTGCCCATCCTCAAGAGACTTGAGGCCCCAGGGAGTGGGGAGGCCTGAGAGGGGGTGGGGTGGGGACATCCTCTTGGAGACAGGGAAGAAGGAATGGGATGTGGAACTGTGGGGAGGGGAAGACTGGGAGGGGGGTTAATGACTGGAATGCAAATAATAAAAGTAGTAGTAATAATAATAAAAGAATAAGGAAGTGTCATCCATCAGTAGTGCAGTGTAGTGCTTCTAGCTGTGGTACAGAAAGGATAACCTTTGCTTTTGCAGTGGACATTTAGTTCGATGATATTGTGTCCCTATTACCATCTGTATCCAGGAACCATGTTTTTCAGATGAACAGAAAATTTTACCTTGGTGCACTGAAGTGTCATGTTGTGATTAAAGCTGTAGAAATGCTTTCCTTTCTCCTAATGATCATGACTGTTAGTGCCAGGTGATCTCAGACACCAAAAGATGACCTCACTGACTTCATCAGACTGAGTCAAAGTAAAGCAGGAATTCCACATGACCCATCATATAAAGCTCTCACATAAATCTGAAATAAACATCATTAACCCACTAAATCCGGAGTATTTATTTCTAGCATTGGCCTAATTAATGAGTAAGTCTCCATAATCTCCAAGTACAAAAAATGGCCATGTAATTTTACCATACTTCATTTTCTCTTGAGAATATATCAAAATATAGATCTGGAGAAAAATGAGTATGTTGCACAAAAAAAATTATTGAATTGTTTGTTCTAAAAAAAAAGAGAAGAAAATTCTGCACATGGTTTCTGGTCATGACAAAGCTATATGCAAAGGATTAATATCAAAGCTATTGAGGTAGACATACTCACTGTATATACATATCAAGATTCCATATTTTCTTCTACATTTATAATATCGCAAGGCCTTTTTATTTGTTTCCTCACTGGTCTCATTGTATACATGTAAACATGGAGATGTCTTTTCAAGCCCAGCCTGGTCCTCATCAGGTTTGGAAGCTCAAGACTCCACAGACTTGGACCTCACTTCAGTTACAGAGGATCCAGGAATAAATTCTTGAAAAAAAATGTGGTTTATCAAATTTCTAAAGGGATAGTTCAAAACTGAAAGAGTACAGTGAAGGAAGTTGTGTATAGATGTGTTTGGAGGGAACATGTGAGATAGTTAAGAGAAGGTGGGAACAGAGGTACATAGGTAAATGATGGAGCCAACAAGAAAAGCCAAAGCTGTTCACCTGTCTGAACTTAAGTCTACCAAAGTATTGGTCATGCATAGGCTGAGGTCAAATTTACACTGCAATAGAGTAGAAATAGAGTTTAGTTTTAGCAGACAGTAAGAGCTCAATCCAATTCTCCCTTTCCTCAGACTGGTTATTCTTTAGTCCCAAGATCTTCTAATTTATTTCTTTTGCTAGAAGCTGTCAATTAACTTACACGAAAATATAATCCTTGTGTGATTGTGAGCTAAGAGACACAGGAATGTGGGACATGCGACAATCATATAAAACCTGTAATTGTGGTCCCTGGAGGTGGACTGGGTAAAACTCAAAGCCTGGATTCCCCTTTGCATGAAACACATATAGGAGTGTGCTTCCTGAGGGGAGAACCATCATGGCTATGTTAGTTTTCATGCTATTGCCAGTGGCCAGTAGTGAGTGGGCATCAAGAATGCAAAATATAATGGTATTCATAGTTTGGACTTCTGTTCAAGGTCTTTTCATAGAAAGACTACCGTCCATGTTCAATATTAAATGTAGCATGTAGGGAAGGCTGACAATATTGACACAAGTTTATCCCGTTTTCTTAAGAAGAATGTTCTCCCCAAAAGATCAGATGTCTGGGGATTGGGTGTGTGAAAACAATCTTGATTAAATAACTGCAAGTGACAGTTTGGTCATAAAGAAGTCGGGGCTCCCTACTCAATCACTTTCATCATTTAGCCAATTCAAGATGCACCCCAGTGGCTATCGTCTGGGTAGTATTCTACATTACTTTCCTAGCCCAAACTTATTAGAAAAAGATGAGATCAAGTGGGATTGTCCCTCTATCACCCAGCAAGCTGGATAGCTGCTCTCTCTTTTTAAATAATTGGGAAATGCTGGATGTAAATTCATTTGAAATTAGCATAATTTGCTATGTTTTTTTTTTATTTTAATATGCAGGAAATAGTATACCAGGCTCCATTATGAGTTACAGAATGATTTCATTAGCATAATTGAAACAGATGCTATTTCTTATGACAATAGGTAAATGTGCAAAAAGATATTAAGCTACTATCTTCAGACTTTTTTATGTTGCAATGTGTTTTCAGGCAAACAACTTTAACAATGATGTCCAGGAGCATACAGTCAAAAGGATAATAAAAGAAATTAAAAATTTTCAGCCAAGTTAGGCCTCCCTTGGGAAGCACCAGGTTGAAAATTAGTCATTATTTTGTTGGCAAATTAACGAGATATAACTGGAATAAATTGTCTCCTTTAATATCTCAGCACAATGGCTATAGTTCTATGAATAACTAGACTTTGTTTCAATGCTGTAAAATATGTCCAAAATTCTAAGGAATCTAAAATGGATTTGATTTCAAAATTGGGAGTGTATGTATGTGTATAAGGAAATATCTTGGTGACACTGCCCAAGTCTGCACATGGTATTAATATATGTTCTGTAAGTACTTTATATATGTACACTTGAAAGCAGTTTAAATAATACTTTTAATCTACTGGGATTGTCACTGAAACATACCATGTGAGAGCACTATATATTATTCATGGCTTAGTAGTTATCTTGGTTAGGGTTACTATTTTGTGATGAAACAGCATGACCAAAGCAACTTAGAAAGGGAAGGATTTACTTCATTCACAGATCCATATAACAGTTCATCATCAAAAGTAGTGAGGGCAGGAACTCAAAAAAGCAGGAACCTGAAGACAGGAGCTGATGGAGAGACCACGGAGGGGTGCTACTTACTGGCTTGCCCTCTAACTTACTCAGTATGATTTGTTATAGAACTCAGGACCCTCAGACCAGGGATGGCACCACGCACAATGGACTGAGTCCTTCCATATACACTAAGAAAATCACAAGGACACCTGGAGAGCGTGGCTTGCAGAGTAAATTAAGCAAGGATCATAGGGGCTCACAGAGACGGAAGCAGCAATCAAGGAGCCTGCATGGGTTGGTGTTAGGTCCTCTGCATATATGCTATGGTTTTGGCTTGGTATTTTTCTAGGACTCTTGACAGTCGGAGGAGGGAATGTCTCTGACTCTTTTGCCTGCTCTTTGGATCCCTTTCTTCCTACCAGGTTGCCTCACTAGCCTTGATGTGAGGTTTTTTTGCCTGCTCTTATTGTATCTTGTTGTACCATGTTCAGTGGATGTCCTTGGGAGGCCTGCTCTTTTTCGGTGGCTGGGAGGAGCGAATCTGGGGGAGAAGGGGGTACTGGAAGGTGTAAAGAGAGGGAAAGCTGCAGTGCATGAGAGGAGAATAAATAAAAAAGGAGAATTACTTACAGTAAGTTCTTATAGAAACATTTTTTTTCAGTTGAGGTTCCTTCCTTTCTGATGACTCTAGCTTATGTCAAGTTCACATAAATCTAGCCAGGACAGTAGAAACACACGCGAAGTTTCAGATCTTAAGAGTATTTCAGATTTTTGTGTTAGGAATGCTCAGCCTATTCTATGAAAAGGCATGTATTTCTCTCACTTAGATGATAAGGGCTTCTGTCATAGATAATATTTAAATATTCAAATTTATCTTTAGGCATTTATGAATCTGAATTTGATTACTCTCATACACACACATACACACACTCACACACACACATATGTATGTATATATATAAAATTTCTTTATATCTCATTCACTTCCTGAAAAATAATTTTGAAAAGTGAAAATTAGTTAGCTCAAAAAATACCTCACTGCTTTACTTATCTTTACTTAGTTTTATATATGTGTGTATGTATATATATTAAAACAATGATGAAATAGTTATTGCTTCACATTTTGTAGATAGATAAAGGAAGAAGTAGAGAAGTTTTATGTTAATAGGAATGGGCTGCACAGGCTCATATATTTGAATGCTTAGTTACCTGAGAATGACATTATTTGAAAAGGATTAGATGCTATGGCCTTGTTGGAGAAGAGTGTTACTGGGTGTGGATTTTGAGGTTTTGAAACTCCATGCTAGGCCTAGAGTCTCTTTTTCTATGTGTCTGTGTCGGTCTGTCTATCTGTCTGTCTTTCTCTGTGTCTCTGTCTCTCTGTGTGTATCTTTGTCTCTTTCCTCTTTCTTTTTCTCCCTGACCCCATGCCTATGGATCAGATTTTTTTTTTCATGTACTTTGTGATTTGTTTTGATATTTTGTCTTGTTTTTCTCTTTTTTTTTCTACTTTTTAAAATTTTGTTGGTCTGTTCTGATTTTTCATTTTGGGAGATTTTGTTGTTGTTTTCCCAGTTATTTTAATTTTTGAGAGATAAAAAGAAGATGAATCTGGATGGATAAGTAGGTGAAAGGGCATCAGTGACGAGTTGGGGGAGGGAAAGAATATGATCAAAATGTTCCATATGAAATTTTTAAATAAAAATTGAAAAGTATCTCAAAAAAGAAAAAGAAAATGTTTAAAAGAAGTTGAAAAGCAAAACAATGTATTGATATAGTGCTTAATTATATACATATTTGATTATTTTATTTCAGTGAGCCAAGAACAAACAAGCCTATAGAAAAGAGCAAATTAACAACAAAACGTTCACAAATAAATGTAGGCAAATTTTCTACGAACTCATCAATGAAGTGTTCAGCATCATTAGCTCCTGGGCTTGAACCAAGGGGCCAGTTCAAATCCCACTTACATCGTCACGCTGAAGAGCAAGAGCGTGGTGTCCACTGATTTTAGAGACAAAGTGTCTTGAAGGAACCAGATTTTGAGTTGGTCTTTAAGATGGGATTCTGACAAATAACAAAAGACAGTCATTTCTGCAGGGACTGAAACATAGGGGTGAGGCAGAGGCACACCTTGAAGGTTAGCAATGGTCAACTTGGCATTGCTATTTATTAGCCTTATGACCCCAATTATTCTTTAAAACTTTTCGAGTTCTTTATCAACAGAACCAAAAACAATACCTAGTTTCAGCATTGTTTTGGTATATATCATGTATATTTATACATATTATATATGATATATATACATATATATTATGTATACATAATATCATGTATATATATATTATATACATATATATTATGATATATATAATATGTATATGTATATACATTACATATTATACACACATACACACACATATATATATATAATATGCAACAGATATGACTGACATATTTTGTACAGAAAAGTAATTAAAGTTTTAACCAAACTGTAAATATAAATAAGTGAAGATAAGTAAAGCATTGGAGTATTCTTTGAGTTCACTAACTTGGCCTTTTCAAAATTGTTTTTCAGGAAATGAATGATACACACACACACACACACACACACACACACACACGAGAGAAAGACAATGAAATGATTCCTTTATTAATGTACTTGAAAGCTGAGAAGTGGGGAAAAAAGGATACTTGGGGGTGAGAGTGGTGAGTAGATCTGTTTAGAAAAGTTCTTTGGAACAACTCTGCGTTGCCTGGAAATCAGCAGTTCAGGTCACAGGTAAGCAGTGGCAGCTCAATCCACTCACAAACACTTGACGGATAGCCCAGCAATCCACTTCGGTAGAGTCGGGATAGCAGTCAGGAATCAGCAGTGGTACCACTACCTCGTAGAGACAGTCAGGCCTTAGCCTCTGCACAAGTCAGCAGGAGAAACCAGGCGGGATGCAAAGATCAGTAAAGTCACAAGATCAACAAGCATTACACAGCTGGCTCTATGAGCAAGTCAAACTTAGCCCTTGTCACTGTCTGTAGAGTCCTATTTCTACTCTCGAAACATCACATGTCCTCCATGGGTCTTGCCTCAGTAAGTATCTTGACTCAGCAGATGCATCTGTCTCAGCTGACATCATTCTGCCAATCAGTCTGAGTCTGAGGAAGCTGCAAGTAACTACACTAGAAGATTTTTGGTGTGTTTCTCTCTATGGAGTCCCAACAATTGGAGCTAAACTATGCAGTGTAAGTTGAACCAATGCATGAGTTGTTAGTAGAGAATCCTTCCTCACGTGTCCTTTTATGTGCTTGCTTTCACAGAACATCCTGTCTCCTGTGCCTAATTCAGCTAAACTTTCCTTCACATGTCTGCCTTAGTTTTTTTAATGAAGTGTTTATATATATATATCTTTTTATTTTCTATATTCTTTATTTACATTCTAAATGATTTCTCCTTTCCCATTTCCCCCCTCCCCAAAAGTCCCATAAGCCCTCTTCCCTCCCCCTGTTCTCCAGTAAACCCCCTCCCACTTCTCTGTCCTGGTATTCCCCTAGCTGCTGCATCCAGTCTTCCCAGGACCATGGGCCTCTCCTTCCTTCTTCTTGGGAATCAATTGATATGTGAATTGTGTCTTGGGTATTCTGAGCTTCTGGGCTAATATCCACTTATCAGTGAGTGTACACCATATGTGTTCTTTTGTGATTGGGCTACCTCACTTAGGACGATATTTTCCAGTTCCAACCATTTGCCTAAGAATTTCATGAACTCATTTTTTTTATTGGATATATTCTTTTATTTATTTATTTATTTATTTTTATATTTTTATTTACATTCAAAATCATTTCCCCTTTCCCGTTTCCTCCCTCCCCAAAAGTCCCATAAGCCACCTTCCCTCCCTCTTTTCTCCATTCAACCCCCTCTCGTTTCTCTGTCCTGGCGTTCCCCTACATCCAGTCTTTCCAGGACCAGTGGTCTCTCCTTCCATCTTCTTGGAAATCTATTGATATGCGAATTGTGTCTAGGGTATTCCAAGATTCTGAGTTAATATCCCCTTATCAGTGACTGCATACCATGTGTGGTCTTTTGTGATTGGGTTACCTCACTAAGGATGATATTTTCAAGTTCTGACCATTTGCCTAGGAATTTCGTGAATTCATTGTTTTTAATTGCAGAGTAGTATTCCATTGTGTAAATATACCACATCTTCTGAATCCATTCCTCCGTTGAGGGACATCTGGGTTCTTTCCAGCTTCTGGCTATTATAAATAAGGCTGCTATGAACATAGTGGAGCATGTGTCCTTATTACATGCAGGTAAAACCTCTGGGTATATGCCCAGGAGTGGTATAGCCGGATCCTCTGGCAGTGTCATGCCCAGTTTTCTGAGGAACCGCCAGACAGCTTTCCAGAGTGGTTGTACCAGCTTGCAATCCCACCAGCAGTGGAGGAGTGTTCCTCTTTCTCCACATCCTCGCCAACAACTGCTGTCTCCTGTGTTTTTGATCTTAGCCATTCTGACTAGTGTGAGATGGAATCTCAGGGTTGTTTTGATTTGCATTTCCCTAATGACTAAGGATGATGAACATCTCTTTAGGTGCTTCTCAGTCATTAGATATTCTTCAGGTGAGAACTCTTTGTTTAGCTCTGTACCCCATTTTTTAATAGGGTTACTTGCCTCTCTGGAGTTTAACTTCTTGAGTTCTTTGTATATATTGGATATTAGCCCTCAGTCGGATGTAGGGTTCTTGGTGTGACTCTAACCAAACAAGTGAAAGATCTGTATGACAAGAACTTCAAGTCTCTGAAGAAAGAAATTGAAGAAGACCTCAGAATATGGAAAAATCTGCCATGCTCATGGATTGGCAGGATTAATATAGTAAAAATGACCATCTTGCCAAAAGAAATATACAGATTCAATGCAATCCCCATCAAAATCCCAACTCAATTCTTCATAGAGTTAGAAAGAGCAATTCAAAAATTCATCTGGAATAACAGAAAACCCAGGATAGCTAAAACTGTTCTCAAGAGTAAAAGAACCTCTGGGGAAATCAGTATCCCGGACCTCAAGCTGTACTACAGAGCAATAGTGTTAAAAACTGCATGGTATTGGTACAGTGACAGGCATGTAGATCAATGGAACAGAATGGAAGACCCAGAAATGAATCCACACTCCTATGGTCACTTGATCTTTGACAAAGGAGCTAAAACCATACAGTGGAAAAAAGATAGCCTTTTCAACAAATGGTGCTGGCCCAACTGGAGGTCAACATGCAGAAGAATGCAAATTGACCCATTCTAATCTCCTTGCACTAAGCTCAATTCCAAGTGGATCAAAGACCTCCCCATAAAACCAGACACACTGAAACTATTAGAAAGGAAACTAGGGAAGAACCTTGAACATATGGGCACAGGGGAGAATTTCCTGAATAGAACTCCAATAGTTTATGCTCTAAGATCAAGAATTGACAAATGGGACCTCATTAAATTACAAAGTTTTTGCAAGGCAAAAGACACTGTCAAAAAGACAAAGCGGCAACCAACTAATTGGGAAATGATCTTTACCAACCCTACATCCGAATTCATTGTTTTTAATTGCTGAGTGGTATTGCATTGTGTAAATATACCACATTTTCTGTATCCATTCCTCTGTTGAGGGACATTTGGGTTCTTTCCAGCTTCTGGCTATTATAAATAGAACTGCTATGAACATAGTGGAGCACATGTTCTTATTACATGCTGGGGAATCCTCTGGGTATATGCCCAGGAGTGGTAGTGCTGGGTCCTCAGGTAGTATCATACCCAGTTTTCTGAGGAACTGCCAGACTGATTTCCAGAGTGGTTGTACCAGCTTGCAATCCCACCAGCAGTGGAGGAGTGTTCCTCTTTCTCCACATCCTCGCCAACAACTGCTGTCTCCTGAGTTTTTGACCTTTGCCATTCTGACTGGTATGAGGTGAAATCTCAGGGTTGTTTTGATTTGCATTTCCCTGACGACTAAGAATGTTGAACATTTCTTTAGGTGCTTCTCAGCCATTCGATATTCTTCAGGTGAAAATTCTTTGTTTAGCTCTGTGCCCCATTTTTAATAGGGTTATTTGGCTCTCTGGAATCTTACTTTTTGAGTTCTTTGTATATATTGGATATTAGCCATCTGTCGGATGTAGGGTTAGCAAAGACCTTTTCCCAATTTGTTGGCTGCCATTTTGTCCTATTGACAGTGTCCTTTGCCTTACAGAAACTTTGTAATTTTATGAGATCCAATTTGTCAATTCTTAAACTTAGAGCATAAGCTGTTGTTGTTCTATTCAGGAAATTTTCCCCTGTTCCCATGTGTTCAAGGCTCTTCCCCACTTTCTTTTCCATTAGTTTCAGTGTGTCTCGTTTTATGTGGTGGTCCTTGATCCACTTGGAGTTGAGCATAGTACAAGGAGATAAGAATGAATCGATTTTGCATTCTTCTGCATGCTGACCTCCAGTTGAACCAGCACCATTTGTTGAAAAGGCTATCTTTTTTCCACTGGATGGTTTTAGCTCCTTTTTTAAAAATCAAGTGACCATAGGTGTGTGGTTTCATTTCTGGGTCTTCAATTCTATTCCATTGATCTACGTGTCTGTCACTGTACCAATACCCTGCAGTTTTTAACAGAATTGCTCTATAGTACTGCTTGAGGTCCAGGATACTGATTTCCCCAGAAGTTCTTTTACTGTTGAGAATAGTTTTAGCTATCCTGGATATTTTGTTTAACAAAATCAGAAATGAAAAGGGAGATATAACAACAGAAACTGAGGAAATTCAAAGTTTCATCAGATCCTACTACAAAAGCCTATATTCAACACAACTGAAAAATCTGGAGGAAATGGACAATTTCCTAGACAGATACCAAATCCCAAAATTAAATCAGGATCAAATAGACCATCTAAACAGTTCCATATCCCCTAAAGAAATAGAAGTGGTCATTGAAAGTCTTCCAACCAAAAAAACCAGAGGACCAGATGGTTTTAGTGCAGAATTCTATCAGACCTTCAAAGAAGACCTAATACCAGTACTCTTCAAAGTATTCCACAAAATAGAAACAGAAGGAACACTGCCTTGGTCTTTCACCTGTGTCCACTTCAAGAAAATACTTCTTCACGTGTTTGTCCCAGCAAAACTCCATTCCACACACCTAATTTTCCAAAGAACCATTAATTCCACTTCAGAGAGACAGAGAGACAGAGACAGAGAGAGACAGACAGAGCGAGAGAGAGAGAGATAAAGAGAGAGAGACAGACAGAGAGAGAGATAAAGAGAGAGAGACAGACAGAGCGAGAGAGAGAGAGATAAAGAGAGAGAGAGAGACAGAGAGACAGAGAGAGAGTCAAAGAGACAGAGAAACAGAAACAGAGACACAGAGACACACAGAGAGACAGAGAGAGACAGAGAGAGACAGAAGCACACAGAGAGAAATACACAGAGAGGAACACACAGAGAGAAACAGAGTCAGAGACACAGAGACAGAGGCAGACAGGAGACAGACTTTGGATATGGCGTGGGCTTTGCTTCAAAGCCCATCCTAGGACACACTTCCTCCGACAATGCCACACCTTCTAATCTTTTCCAGTATTGCCACTCTCTTGTGACCAAACATTCATATCTGTGAGCAGATGAAGACAATTCTTATTTAAACCACCATAAGTACTAAGCTTAATACCACAATAGTACTACAATTAGTAGCAACTCAAAATGATTATTCATATAAACCTTGAATTCATAATATAGGATGTTACCAAGGTTGGATATTCATCAATCTAGGAGAGTGACATGAGTAAATAAGTCTGTTTTTCATAGTTTATGAAATGAATAGTGTTATCATATATATCTGTAACACAATATGAGGGGCTTCTCTTGGCCCTTTTATCTACCAAATAAATGACACAGAGACCTGGTATATTATGACAAACTTCTGACACTAAGCTGGGCAGGTTCTGAGCTATTCTAAGCCAGCTATGCTGGCCTGGCATACTTCCCTTCCATCTTAGTCTCACCCTGGCGTCTTTTACTGTGTACTCAGGGGGACCCTCTGAAGACCTACTCATGATGAATCTCTTCATGCCAACCCCTCAGCTTACCTGAGACCCTCTCTTTCTCTCAGGACAGGGAAGTCCTGCCTTCTACTCTCCTGCCCAGATAGTAGACTGATCAGATCTTTATTGATCATGAAGATGATAGAGAGCATTGTTTCACAAAATACTTTGTGAGGAAGTGCTTCATAATAATGGTAATAATAATATCCAGACTGCAACCATATCTCTGAGTACAGAAATCAGCCTTGAAATGAACAGTGCACAAAAACACTCCCCAATATAGATCAGTTGCTTCTCACTTTGAACTAGACTTTCTACCACATCAATTATGCAGAAAGTATAGCCTATGTAGCACAGGCCAGCTGTTTCATTTCCTCTTGACTATAGCAAGGAGCCACTGTCCATATTGCACCTAAGCAGTATATCAGTGTTACTTGTTTATGTGGCTAGCTATCTGCAATTTAAAACAAAAATTGTATTAAATACAAAAAAATCTATTTTTAATCTTTTGTTCCCGAAGAGGGCATCTAGAAGCACATTATGGTAAAAAAATGAGACCTTGCTGTATGCATTGAGGACTTTACTTCTCTGCTGATGCCTTAATTTTACTCAAGAAGGAAATTATTGAAAATTCTATAGCACAGGCAGAATAAACTCTCAAAAATCTCTAATAACATACACAGTCAACTCTGGGGAATTGCCAGCATTTTTTGTAGCATAATGTTGCATTTAAATATGCTTTTTAATTTTCCAATTATGCATACCCATGGGAAATTCTTATAGCCAACAGTGCCTCTAGAGAGATGGTGGTAAGGTTTCCCTATACTGAAGTAAATGGAAGAGTTTCAGCAAATTTGAAGTTATTTGCTTTGCTTTAGGAGTTTGGGTGTATATTCACTTCCAAAAACCTGTGTGAGAAACTCGAGTACCCAACATGAGAGTCTGATAAATTTATACATGTAAATAGAATCTTTACAAAACTTCAAAAGTCAAAAGCAAACCCCATTGCTATCTAAATAGCCTTTGAAATGAGTACAGAAAATAGGAATGTGATGACTTAAATTTATGTAGAAGAATAACATATCTGGAAATGATATTTCATTCTGTTGCAGTTCTTTGATTAATGCCTTGAGGCCTTGAATATTAAAAGTACACATATAAACACATGATTTCAATGTAACCTGTTGTCTACTATCACAGAGTCTGTGAAGGCTGTTTGGGGAGTTCTTTTGAGAAGGAGCACACATGTCAGAATGTTTAATAGTGGATGTGGGGCAGATTCTAACTTCAGTGAATCTTTTTCTAAAGCACATAGAATCACAACTTGTTTTCTTTTACTTGACCTTGCTTTGTGTTCAATGGGCTGATTCTATAGAACTCTTTAAAGCCAACTGTTTGAACTGAGTGCTTGTCATTTGCAACCAAATAGAAGGGATATTATTTTTTTTCCAGTAGCAGAAAATAAATATTGAGTCTCTAGATCCTTATTGAGCTGGCTTGAATTATGTGATCACAATTGTGTCAGTCACCATGGACAGGGAATCTTCTGGAAGTGAAGCAGTGGGTGGGACAAAAGTGGCTTTAGGTAGTTTAATATTGTAGCATGTTTTTAAGAAAAAAAAACCCGAAAAGCTGTGCTGAGGTTATAGCTCAGTTGGTAGACTGCTTGCACAGTATTATGAGCCCTTGGGCTCCATTGTTAGCACTCCATACATGAGCATGACGAGGCTAGCCTTAAGACATGTAGAAAGAAGGAGGACCATAACTTTAAGATCACCCTTTGTTGCATATCCAGTGTAAGGCTAGCTCAGGCATCCATATCCTGACCCATCCATGCAAGGTAGAGTTAGTACATACTTGTTGAGAGGAACCCATGGATGTCACTAAAGTGTCTTCCATCTTGAGTAAACAAAATACAATAGCTGTTCCTTTCATTTTGAGTTAACTTTACTGAAGGAGTCTGGATACCATAGAATTCTTCTAAGACCCTCAGGAACCTGGGAAGCTGACCTCTGTATATCTTCTGAATCCCTTGGCTGGTACTGGTCAAACTGATGGAAGTCTTTGTCTCTACCGCAAGACAACCTCGCTACCACAGGAACAAGTGGCTAACTCTGTTCTTTCACCTACTCAGCTCATTTGTTTTTCCTGCACAAGGAAGAAGCAGCAAACAAGAGCCATTGGACAATTTTCATGAGGATGTAATCTCTGTACACAGAGTATATATTCTAGTGAGAAGGAGAGACGATAAATGGAAAGTAATCATCTACTGTTGGGTTCTAAGCAGCCTTTGACCTTGTTTGGGGTGGGGGGGGTGATACATGAAGGCTAAGTAGGTGGTGCAGTGGCAAAATTACACCATAGCCCCATACAGGTAGATTTTGGACAATGAGAGTCTTGTGAATCTCACTAAATACCTTAGCAAAGAGACAGCTAGTGAAATTATCAGCCTCTATTGTCTCTTTTATCCTGTGAAATCCAAAGTTATTCCAAATTAAAATGTGCCCATTTGAAGATGCTTATCTTGGACATCTCCCTTTAAGTTTCTCTTAAAATAAACAAGCAATTAAATTAATAAATTCAAATAAAAGCAAAACATAAAAGGAAAAGCAGAACAAAGCAGGATGCAGAATTTCTACAAGGTAATAGAAAATAAAAATAATTTTCTGGATATTGAGATTTTTCAAAGTGAGTGTCAAAATGATTAAAATCAATTTTAAAAAATGTTACAAAACTGATCAGGTTAACCAAAATTTATGCTACCAAATTATTTTCCTTTATTTATCTTTTACTCCATTTTGATTCTTCGACTTTAGTGTTTTCTAAAATTTAGATTCCCCTGGAGAACTTTGTTTTATCCTGGCAACTGACATACATTAAAAATGCTCAATTAATGCTCTTAAGGATTCAAATAAAAAGAATTTGGGTTTAAGCCCTTTGAGCCATAAATACTGATGATCTCTAAAGTCCCTAAATCCTTACAGTTATGCTTAGCAGGCAGGTCTCCTTCCTGCTAATGACATTTCAGTATGGAGGTATAAAAGGTTAAGTGGTGAGTGTGGGGGAGTCTAGGACAATGGAGGTCGAGACTGCTGCTGTTCTTTTTATTTTAAGTTGGCATTTGCTTTAAGTCTATATTTCTTTGCATAACAAATAACACATCTCTGGCTTTATTAAGAGATTTTAGGGGTTCATTCAGTCAGAAGTCTTTGCTTCCCGTAATTAGTGTAACAGAATTTGGTCCCTTGTTACTTAATTATTCTTGAAATCATGTAAAAGAATTCCATTTAAAAAATCTTGTATGTAATCATAATGGTACTATGTATTATAAGAGAAAAGGCACTGAAAGTCCTGCTTGTATTAAAAGAAATATGTCTTCTGTTATACAAAAGGTTCTTTTTTTTCCTTGGTGCCATGATCCAGTTGGGTATTAAGACAGAAATGACTCTGCATAGGGGTGTATTGTGTGTATGTGTGTGTGTGTAACCCTATTAGTATTTTTTTCCTTTGAGACAGGAGAGGAGGCAAGTCCCAAAGAGATGGCAGATCATACATTCTACTTTGACAAGAACAAGAATGACTTCAAGTAAAGTCATGGAACCATGATGTAGGCAATGCTTCTGGGAATAGCATTCAGAACATAGAGAACTGACCCACCAGATTGCACTACCACTGAGGCTACCTCTCTATTGTATTATATGGAAAGAACCCACTGAAAGTTTCAGCTCAGCAAGGATGATGACTTCTTCATAGATGCATAGACGGAGAGAGTCTCTTCAGTTAACCTTCCGGATTCTAAAATACTTCAGCATGCTGTGAAACCAAGTAAAGCTGAGGCAAAATTATATATTACTTGAAAGGGGGACAGGAAGAAATGACTGAAATTTCAGTGTCTTATGACTTTGCTCATTGTATATTTTTTGTTGTTGTTGAAGTATTTTTTATTATTTTTTCTTAGATATATTTTTATTTACACTTCAAATGATTTTCCCTTTCCTAGTTCCCCCCTCCCCAAAAGTCCCATAAGCCCTCTCCCCTCCCCCTGTTCCCCAATCAACCCCCTTCTTTTTGGGAATCAATTGATATGTGAATTGTGTCTTGGGTATTCTGAGCTTCTGGGCTAATATCCACTTATCAGTGAGTGCATACCATGTGTGTTCTTTCGTGACTGGGTTATCTCACTTAGGATGATATTTTCCAGTTCCAACCATTTGCCTAAGAATTTCATGAATTCATTGTTTTTAATAGCTGATTAGTATTCCATTGTGTAAATATACCACATTTTCTGTATCCATTCCTCTGTTGAGGGACATCTGGGTTCTTTCCAGCTTCTGGCTATCATAAATAGAACTGCTATGAACATAGTGGAGCATGTGTCCTTATTACATGCTAGAGAATCCTCTGGGTATATGCCCAGGAATGGTATAACAGGGTCCTCTAGAAGTGCCACGCCCAGTTTTCTGAGGAACTGCCAGACTGATTTCCAGAGTGGTTATACCAGCTTGCAATCCCACCAGCAGGGGAGGAGTGTTCCTCTTTCTCCACATCCTTGCCAGCATCTGCTGTCACCCAAGTTTTTGATTTTAGCCATTCTGACTGGTGTGAGGTGAAATCTCAGGGTTGTTTTGATTTGCATTTCCCTGATGACAGAGGATGTTGAACATTTCTTTAGGTACTTCTCAGCCATCGATATTCCTCAGGTGAAAATTCTTTGTTTCACTCTGTACCCCATTTTTAATAGGGTTATTTGGCTCTCTGGAATCTAACTTCTTGAGTTCTTTGTATATATTGGATATTAGCCATCTGTCGGATGTAGGGTTGGCAAAGATCTTTTCCCAATTTGTTGGTTGCCATTTTGTCCTATTGACAGTGTCCTTTGCTTTACAGAAAGTTTGTTATTTTATGAGCTCCAATTTGTCAATTCTTGAACTTAGAGCATAAGCTATTGGTGTTCTGTTTAGGAAATTTTTCCCTGTGTCTATGTGCTCAAGGCTCTTCCCCACTTTCTTTTCTATTAGTTTCAGTGTGTCTGGTTTTATGTGGAGGTCCTTGATCCACTTGGAGTTGAGCATAGTACAAGGAGATAAGAATGGATTGATTTGCATTCTTCTGCATGCTGACCTCCAGTTGAACCAGCACCATTTATTGAAAAGGCTATCTTTTTTCCACTGGATGGTTTTAGCTCCCTTTTAAAAAATCAAGTGACCATAGGTGTGTGGGTTCATTTCTGCATCTTCAATTCTATTCCATTGATCTACCTGGCTGTCACTGTACCAATACCATGCAGTGTTTTTTTTGTTTTGTTTTTTTGTTTGTTTTGTTTTGTTTTTTTAACACAGTTGCTCTGTAGTACTGCTTGCTGTTCGGGATACTGATTTCCCCCCAAAGTGCTTTTACTGTTGAGAATATATTTTGCTATCCTGGGTTTTTTGTTATTCCAGATGAATTTGAGAATTGCTCTTTCTAACTCTATGAAGAATTGAGTTGGGATTTTGATGGGGATTGCACTGAATCTGTATAATATTGCTTTTGACAAGATGGCCATTTTTACTGTATTAATCCTGCCAATCCACGAGCATTGAAGATTTTTCCATCTTCTGAGTTCTTTGGTTTCTTTCTTCAGAGTCTTGCCTCTCTCTCCATATTTATTCAATATAGTACTCGAAGTTCTAGCTAGAACAATTAGACAACAAAAGGAGGTCAAAGGGATACAAATTGGAAAGGAAGAACTCAAATTACCACTATTTACAGATGATATGATAGTCTACTTAAGCGACTCAAAAAACTTCACCAGAGAACTCCTACAGCTGATAAACAACTTCAGCAAAGTGGCCGGATATAAAATTAACTCAAGCACATCAGTAACCTTCCTATACTCAAACGATAAACAGGCTGAGAAAGAAATTAGGGAAATGACACCCTTCACAATATCCACAGCAATATAAAGTACCTTGGTGTGACTCTAACCAAACAAGTGAAAGGTCTGTATGACAAGAACTCCTTTTTGTCTATTATGAGAATGTCAAGAGACTTGACCTTGAAGATCTCCTGCAAGTTAATCATAGCTGCTTTGAATAAGCCGATGATGCCTATTGTCCTCAGAGGGCAGCAATTGATAAGAAATGCTCCCTTGTCTTGTTGCTTTAATCTAGTCTCTGTCTATACCTAAGCTGAGTTCCCCAAACTGCTACTCATGTCACCTAGGGTTTGGCTTTGTTGAAGAAATCCTGCACAAATTCTCTTCAGAGAAAAGTACTTAGGGTTGTTTTTCTTACCTTTACTAAATTATGAACAGACAAGTTTGTCATTTATTTATGTATTAATTAAATTTGTTTTGCGTCAGTTTTACACATGTATATAATGGTTACTAACAAGTCACTCCTCTCCACTCCTCTGTCACTGTGTCAACACTCCTTCTTCCCACAATTCTCACTCTTTCTCTCACTTTCATGCCTTTTCATCTTGTTTTGTGACTGACTGATATGCTGGGATTGTCTGTGTGGACATGAATTTGAAGTTATGTGCTGTAGTCTAGTGGGCTCAACAGTTGGTGTATGACTAAAGTCAGTGGTCCTCTAAAATGAAGTTGTTTTAGTTTAGTGGCCAAGCAGCTTGGAGATTCCATGACAAATATTTGCTAAAACTAACACTGCAGTACCTTGAAATCTGATATGTTGACTACAGAGTCAGAAGTGCCCGAGAATGACTTAGATGAATAATATTTGCTGATATTAAGCAAGGATCAGAGAGGGTGAGCTAAGGAAAGAATGAGTTATGGACTCAGAGTTTAGAAGAACAAAAGTCTGGGAAGGGTGACCTCCCAGGGCATATTTCCTGACAGCCAACTGAAAATGCCAGTTGTTTCTGTGTCTCAGACTACAGGAAACAAAGCTGGAAGCTCAGCCTCCTTAAAACTATTCTGAAATCAGACAATAAAAGCAAGATCAAAAACATTGCATGGAGGCCTTCCAGATGTCCTTGCCGGGCTCAGGAACCATTGGATGACATATAGAAATGCTGAATACTAGCTAATGCTTCTTTTGTTTTTAAGCTAGAGAACAGAGCAATGATTTTTCTTCTGAGAAACAGTTTCAACTACCAATCATTTCTAAATCAGCTACATTACTTTAGAATTTATATGTGATAGAGAAGATCTATTATGATTCAATTCAGAGAAATGGGTAGAAGGTGTGACTCCTAATGTATTTGGAACTTCAGAGGACTGCCTGATACTTGTACAACTTCAACATTTTCATATGTTCTTGATGCAGCAATCTAAATTTTGAGAAATGATATACCTAATTTCTTCGGAGTCTCTATCTGTACAATACTAATGTGAAATGTTGATAAAAGATTAAATGAGACATGGTGTATGTGAGAATTCTCTGTCATTGAATTTAAAACCAAGAAACTAAAATAAAGTTTTCCTTTGTTTTAATGCATCCTGGTATAAGAGTTTAAACACACTTCCCAACGCATGTATGTATAAATAAGTCAGAGTTCACGCCAACCTCTTGGTAGGGCTTCTACTAAAAGAACCTGTTTGGATTTAGGACAAGAAAAGTATTGTCATTGGTAATTGTTAGATTAATTTTTAAGTTAAATTAGGTAAATTTAGTTTCCTTGTGATACATTTCTATGCAAATACAAATATAAAGCCAATAATATATTTTTCTTTTCACTCCATCATAGAGACTACATTTCAGAGTAAAAGACCCCCTGTTGCATAGGCAGCGCCCTGCAATTTAGAATGGTAATAGCTTCATGATTATTACTGAGGAAATGCCCCAAACATCTCACTAAATGTACTCAGTTTCTGTTCCCTTATGAATGGCACATGATTCTCAGAGCAAAGGTGTAATCACCAAGCCGAATAAAACACGTTGATGGCACATGCCTTATGAGTCTATTAGAGCTCATTGGCTTGTACTTTATGTAATTATAATAATGGTAACCTTGCATACAAATACCTGGAGATGTGCAAAGATTTCACAGTGCTTTATCCTCTTTAATATACACATTCCCTCTGGAGGGAAGTATCCTCACATCTAAATGAGAAAACTAAATCTCAGGAGAGTGTAAGTATGTCGATTACGGTCTCCTATCTAATAAGTGGAGAGCTGGGTATAATTTCGGATCTTCATGGCTGCTGACTCTGGGCGTTTCATTAGGTTATAGGGCTTGTATTTACATACCAGTGTTCCTCCATTAAGTTTTAATTTGATGCTAATAGGCAGTGAGTTTTAACCATTATTTTTTTACTCCATGAATATAACTTAGAATAAACCTGGAAGAGGGATAGACTGCATTCATTCATATTTTTTTCCATGACATGAAAATATGGTTGGTTCATTTAACTATATTTAAGAACACTACTCCAAAATATTGTCTTCTTTAATTAAAAAAATTTATTATATATGTTTGGGTATGGGCATGTGCACCTGAGCACAGATGCCTGTGGAGAGCAGAAGGGGTTCATGGATATCCTGGAGACATGGGTTGTGGGCTGTCCAAAGTGGAGGCTGAGAACTTGAGTACTCTGTGACAACAGAATGTTCTCCTAACCACTAAGCTATAACTGTAGCCCATCTTGTTGGTGTTGGTGTTGTTGTTGTTGTGTGCACACAATTTGGGTTTGGGGCATAAGTGCTACCATGGATGTGTAGAGGTCAGAAGATAACCTTCAAGTGTTGGTTCTCTCCTTTAACCTTTATGTGGGTTCCAAGGATATAATCCCAGTTGCCAGTCTTGTGAAGTAAGTGCCTTTATATGCTGAGCCATATCACTAGCCCAAATATTTTAGCTGTTCTTCATAATAATGATCATGAAGAATGAACACTGCTGCAAATC
This sequence comes from Tokudaia tokunoshimensis, assembly GCA_036184795.1. NCBI lineage: Eukaryota > Metazoa > Chordata > Mammalia > Rodentia > Muridae > Tokudaia > Tokudaia tokunoshimensis. The sequence continues at coordinate 154,445,217 of BTHU01000001.1, read as the reverse complement.
TGCAGTATATAATTGTTTATGGAATTATATAGAAGAAAAATTAATTCCTGCTTCAAACAGGATAGTATTTTATATACTACTGAAATTCACTTGTGATGTGGTTCTTTATTACTGTGTGACATTCCCTAGGCAATAAAAGGCATTCTTGACCTCTTTCTTAAAACTCAAGCAGAAGAGAGGATGCTTCTAAGAGCCCTTCTGGGAAAGCATATGAAATTATTTTCATCTATGGAGCCTAGATGGTGATCTTGCTGCCTAAAATCCCAAGGCCCATTTAAATTGTTATGAGCTATCAGACAGTTCCCTATTATGAGGTAGCAATGTGGTACATAATAACGATCTTATAACTAAGTATTTATTTATCAAGATCCACTGGGTTTGTTTAATGAAAATTATATGTCAAGAGTCTACAAATTTATCTGTACTCTATCCTCATAAAATGGTTCTTGCCTGAAGTTCCATTCTCTCGTCCGTCCTCCAAATAGATGTTTTATGATCACAGCTGTGATGTACATTATGTCTTGCTCTCCTGACAGTCAGAAGAAGACATTTCCTGTGATACAGTGAGTGATGTTCTAAGTGATGCGCCTCTCCCAGTTTGGAAGAACTCACAACCAAAGCCAAAGCCGGATCTATTTTCCACTGTTTTCTGTTCTCTGTCAACTGCAGTTGTTTGAACAAGTTATATGTGCTTGCTTAGGTCTTTGTGACTTATATGAACTTTAACTCATTCTTCAATTACCTGCCATTGAAGTACTCTGCATTTAGGAATCCTAATGAAGTTGGCACCTAAGGTTTCAGAAGGAGCAGGATAGTAAGTGAGTAGTGTGACCTTGAAAGCAAGCATGCTCTCATTCCTAATTTCTGCTTTGTTCCTAGCTTGTTCTGGAGCACTGGGAATTACCTTCTCCTTCCCAGCATCTTGGATTCTGCTTATGTAGAGTGAAAGTACAGTGTTTCAATATTCCTTATCTCATTCAATATCTCAAAGCTCAAGGGTAGTAGGGCTACAATCTAAAGATGAAAATAGGAAGGGATAGCAACTTTTCCTTTCGTAAAAATATGAAAATTGTCTTAATGATGAAAGAAAGCAATTGTACATTGAGTTGTGAAGACTGAAGGTGGGGTTAATTTTCTTTTTTCTTTTTTTTTTAGATTTAAATTATTTTATCTGTTTACATTCCTGTTGTTGCCCCCCTCAGTTCCTCCTCCAACAGTTTCTCATCCCATTCCTCCTCCCCCCTTGCCTCCAAGAGGGTGTTTTCCCACCACCAAACTACCCCTTCCCTGGGGCCTAAAGGCTCTGGAGAATTAAGCACATCTTCTCTCACTGAAGCCATACCAGGTAGACCTCTGCTACATATGTGCCAGGGACTTCAGACCAGCCTGGATATGCTCCTGGTCAGTGGCCTAGTCTTTGTGAGCTCCCAGGGTTCAGGTTAGTTGAGACTGCTGGTCTTCCTATGGGGTCACTCTCCCTTTCAGCTTCTTCAATCCTTCCCCTAATTCAAGCATAGGGGTCCCTGACTTCAGTCCCGTGGTTGGGTGTAAGTATCTACTTCTATTTCAGTCAGCTGCTGGTAGGGCCTCTCAGAGGACAGCCTTGCCAGCTCCCATTTGTAAGTGCATGATAGCATCAGTAATAGTGTCAGGCCTTGGTGATGCTCATGAGATGAATCCTAACTTGGACCTCTTTTCCTTCAGTCTCTTCTCTATTTCTGTCCCTGTAATTCTTTTGTACAGTAACAATTCTGGGTCAGGAATTTTGACTGTGGGTTAGTAATCCTGTCCCTCTACTTGAGGCCCTGTCTGTCTACTGGAGGTGGACTCTTCGAGTTCCCTTTCCCCATTGTTGGGCATTTTTGACCAAGGTCACCCCCAATGAGAACTGAGAGTATCTTACCTTCTGGGTTTCTGGTACTCTCTAGAGGGTCCCCCCTACCTCCAACTCCCCGATGTTGCTTGTCTCCATTTATTCTTTAGGCCTTCTGGTCTTCTCTCCTGTCCCCTCTCCCCATATTTGATCTTGTTCCCCTTTTCCCCTCCTCCTCCCTTCTTCCACCCAGGTCCCTCCCTCCCTCCACCTTCAGTGATTATTTCCTTCCCCCACCCTGGGAAAGAGCGTTAAACTTGTTGGCACAGGGCAGAATTTTCTGAACAGAACACCAATGGCTCAGGCTCTAAGATCAACAATTGATAAGTGGGATATTATAAAACTGAAAAGCTTCTGTAAGACAAAAGAGACTGTCAATAGGACAAATTGGTAACCTACATATTGGGAAAAATATTCACAAACCCTACATTCAATATATCCAAAATATATAAAGAACCCAAGAAATCACCCTCCAAAAATCCAAATAACCCCAACTAAAAAATGAGATACAGAGGTAAACCAAATTCACAACAGAAGAATCTTGAATGGCTGAGAAGCACTTTAAGAAATGTTCAAAGTCCTTACTCATCAGAGAAATGCAAATCAAATTGACCCTGAGATTTGACCTCACACCAATCAAAAATGACTAAGATAAAAAATTTAAGTGACAGTACATGTTGGCAAAGACAAGGAAAAAAAAGGAACACTGCTCCATGCTGGTGGGATTTCAAATTGGTACAACCACTTTGGAAATCAATCTGGCATTTCCTCAGAAAATTGGAAATAGTTCTACATGAAGACCTGGCTATACCCAAAAGATGTCCCACCATACCACAAGGACACATTCTCCAACATGTTCATAGCAGGCCTATTTGTAATAGCCAGAATCTGGAAACAACCCAGATGTCCCTCAACTGAAGAATGGATACAGAAAATGTGGTTCATCTACACAATAGAATACTATTCAGCTATTAAAAATGGGAACATCATAAATTTTGCAGGCAAATGGATGGAACTAGAAAATATCCTGAGTGAGGTAACTCAGAACCAAAAGAACATGAATGTTATGCATTCATTGATAAGTGGCTATTATCCAAAAAGTACAGAATACTGAGGATACAACCTACAGACCATAAGAATTGTAACAAGCAGAAATGCCCAAGTGAAGAGGTTTCCACCCCACTTAGAAAGGGGAAGAAAATAATCATGGGTTAATTTCCTAGATGTAAAAATGTGGAGGAGAAAGAAGAGTGATTGTTTCATTACTGTAGCTCCTAGCACAGAACTACAGTCAGTGTGTGATAAGCACTTAGTTAACAGAGACATGAATAGACATTGTGTTCTGACTGGCAGCAGCATGTCACTTCAGAAAGCAGGTTGCCTCTACAAAGGCTGCAATGAAATTTCCACCGAGTAGAGTGACAAGAAGAGATTTACTTAAGTGAGGGAATGATTTCACGGATTCAGTAATATATGTGAACTCAAAAATACAAAATAAACTCAGGAGGCCTCATCTTCCAATGTGGTAGGGGACATGCTCATATTTCAAGCATAATTGAAATTGATTAAGAAAAAAATATCTTCCAAAGTAAGTGTTCAATTGTGATGGAACCAGACTCTTCTGATACAATATATACTCATCAACATGCAAAAGAGGGAAGAGGGCATAAAACATGGAAGGCCAGGTTCACTGTAGTGCTGTGTGCACATGATGAATGAAATGAAGCACAGCGCACAGATGAACAATCTGCATGACCTCACAAGAGAAGCAAAGGTTAAATTTTGGTGGGAAAACATTTCACATAACTTGGTTACAATAATCTTTGTAGTTATTTGATTTTATTATTAGCTATTGCTGATTTTCTACATTGTCTAATTTATGAATTAAATTCTATACATGGGGATTTCTAGGAAAACAACAGTATATGTAGGGTCCCAGTACTGTCTGTAGCTCCAGGCATTGATTGGGTATCTTGGAGCATATAGTCAATGAATAAGGGCAGATAATTCTACTTCAAATGTGTGTGCATTAAACTTAAAACATGTTTATAATGTATTCAGTTTGGGATTGTAGGAGGATATCATGAAAACAAATGCTTTAATCTTTTTTATGACCTTGAAAAGTAGGTTTTATTATTATGGTCACATGATGGATGAATAGTTATTATTCTGTTTGTGTGTTTGATTCCATTCTTATTATATATAGAAGCAGAGGAAATATTTGAATCTAAGCAGCCTGTGTGCAGAACCAAAAATCCCATGTGCATGGTCATGTTCAACATTATATTGACTTTTTCATGAGAAAACATGTAAAATAATTGTGATTATAGGAAAAACAAGTGAACATGGATAGAAGTTTCCTAGGGACTGTCACTATCAATAATTGTCACATAATGTCATCATTTCTGTGATATTTTAAATTGAATGATAGATTTCATATGTTAGCAGTTGACAAAGCAGTATATAGTCCATAAGTTCTGGATAAAATTTCATTCATTCAATAATTTACTTTTTTACTATTCAATTTACCTTTATTGAGCTCATAGTATATACGAGGCATTGAAATATGAATAAGGTTAATTATTTTTCCTTCAATGAACTAACACTTTCATGAGGAAAAAGTATGTGTGGCACATACATTTGCATGTGCTAAGTTGTTTAGTGAGAATGATCCATAGTTTCTTATCAGTACCTAATACATCCTTCCTCTGATATACTGGAATTCATTCTTTGTTTTCTTTAGTATGAGCTATACTTCTTTACCAGAAGTTCATTTATGGTCATACACTTGAGTCTCACTCATGTCTATGGCCTTTAGGAAAGAGTGGAGCATCATAAAAAACTATACCAGTTATTTGATTCTGATTTAAACCATGCATTTTCCTTAGCATTATATACTAAGTATTTTATCATTTTCTACTTCTTTAGAGTATAGTCAGCTGAACTTCATTAACTAATGATCTCATGGGATATTGTACCAATACAAAAAGACTGGTGCTGGTAAGAAGATATAGCTTGTTGTATAATAAGAATTTAAACAGTCAAATAATGTGGATAATTCTTCAGATTTATTTATTTATTTATTTATTCATTCATTCATTCATTCATTCATTTTTTAAAATTTATTTCTTTATTTTTTTATACTCCATATTTTATTCCCCCCATCCCTATCCACCCTCCCACTGTTCCACATCCCATGTCCCCACCCCCCACCCCACCTGTCCTCTAAATTCCCTGGGGCCTCCAGTCTCTTGAGGGTTGGGTGTATCATCTCTGAATGAACACAGAACCAGCAGTCTTCTACTGTATATGTGTTGGGGCCTCATATCAGCTGATGTATGCTGCTTGTTTGGTGGTCCAGTGTTTGAGAGATCTCAGATTAATTGAGACTGCTAGTGATCCTACAGAATTGCCCTTCACCTCAACTTCTTTCAGCCTTTCCTAATTCAACAACAGGGTCAGTTGCTTCTTTTCATTGGTTGGGTGCAAATATCTTCATTTGACTCTTTCAGCTGCTTGTTGGGTGTTCTGGAGTGTGGTCATGCTAGGTCCCTTTTTGGGAGCACTCCATAGCCTCAGTAATAGTGTCAGACCTTGGACCCTCCCCTTGAGCTGGATTTCACTTTGAGCCTATTGCTGGACCTTCTTTTCCTCAGGCTCCTCTCCATTTCCATCCCTGTAATTCTTTCAGACAGGAACAATCATGGGTGAGAGTTGTGACTGTGGGATAGCCCCGCTCTCCCTCATTTGATGCCCTGTCTTCCTGCTGGAGGTAGACCCTATAAGTTCCCTCTCCCTATGGTCAGGCATTTCATCTAAGGTCCCTCCCTTTGAGTCCTGAGAGTCTCTCACCTCCTAGGTCTCTGGTCCATTCTGGAGGGTCCCCTCAACCTCCTATTTCCAGAGGTTGCCTGTTTCCATTCTTTCTGCTGGCCCTCAGGGCTTCAGTCCTTTTCCCTCTTCCAATATCAGATGAGGTTCCCCTCTCCCCTCCACTCCCGAACCCCTGTCCACTTTCCCTCCCTTCTTCCCCACTTGTGATTGCTTTGTTCTCCCTCCCAAGTGGGACAGAGGCATCCTTACTTGGTCACTTCAGCTTATTGACCTTTTTGAGTTCTGTGGATGTATCTTAGGTTCTCTCTCTCTCTCTCTCTCTCTCTCTCTCTCTCTCTCTCTCTGTGTGTGTGTGTGTGTGTGTGTGTGTGTGTGTGTGTGTGCGTGCGTATATTAACATCCACTTATTAGTGAGTACATGCCATGCATGTCCTTTTGGGTCTGAATTACCTCACTCAGGATGATATTTTCTAGTTCCATCCACTTGCCTGCAAACTCAGGAATTCCTCAGTCATAATAGCTGAGTAGTATTCCATTGTGTAAATGTACCACATTTTCTGTATCCATTCTTCTGTCATGGGACATCTGGGTTGTTTCCAGTTTGTGGCTATCACAAATAAGGCTACTATGAACATAATGGAACATGTACCCCTGTGGCATGTTGGGGCATCTTTTGGGTATATTCCTAAGAGTGGTATAGCTGGGTCTTCAGGTAGATCTACTTCCAATTTTCTGAGGAACATCTAGATTGATTTCCAGAGCGGTTGTACCAATTTGCAATCCTACCAGCAATGGAGGAGTGTTCCTCTTTCTTCACATCCTTTCCAAAATGTGTTGTCACTTGTGGTTTTGATCTTAGCCATTCTGATTGGAGATCAAGTGAATCTCAAGGTCATTTTGATTCGCATTTCTCTGAGGATTATCAACTTTGAACATTTCTTTAGGTGCTTCTCAGCCATTCAAGGTTCCTCAGTTGTGAAATCTCATTTTAGTTTTATATCCCATTTTTGATTGGGTTGTTTGGTTTATTGGTGATTAGTTTCTTGAGTTCTTTATGAACTTTGGATATTAGCCATCTATCGGATGTGTGGTTAGTGAAGATTTTTCCCAATCTGTAGGTTGCCAATCTGTCTTATTGATTATGCCCTTTGCCTTACAGGAGCTTTTCAGTTTCATGAGGTCCCATTTATCAATTCTTGATCTTAGAGCATGAGCCGTTGGAGTTCTGTTTAGGAAATTTCTCTCTGTGTCAATGAGTTCAAGGCTCTTTCCCACTTTCTCTTCTATTAGATTCAGTTTATCTGATTTTATTTTGATGTTCTTGATCCATTTGGACTTGTGCTTTGTGCAAGGTGACAAATATGGGTTTATTTTCATTTTTCTACATACACACAGCCAGTTAGACTGGCACCATTTATTGGAGATTCTTTTTTCAATTGTATATTTTTGCCTTCTTTGTCAAAGATTAATTGTCCATAAGTGTGTGGTTTTATTTCTGGGCCTTCTATTCTATTTCATTGATCAACATGTCTGTCTCTGTACCAAAACCATCCATTTTTTACCACTATTGATCTGTAGTAAAGCTTGAGGTCAGGGGTGGTGATTCCCCCTGAAATTCTTTTACTGTTAAGAATTGTTTTGTTATTCTGGGTTTTTTGCCTTTCCAGATGAATTTGAGAATTGCTCTTTCCATGTATTTGAAGAACTGTGTTGGGATTTTGATGGGGATTGCATTGAATCTATAGATTGCCTTTGGTAGGATGGCCAATTTTACTATGTTAATTCTGCCAATCCATGAGTGTGGGAGATCTGTCCATTTTCTGAGATCTTTGATTTCTTTCTTGAGAGACTTAAAGTTATTGTCATACAGGTCTTTCACTTGTTTAGTTAGAGTTACCCCAAGATATTTTATATTATTTGTGGCTATTGTGAAGGGAGTTGTTTCCCTAATTCATTTCTCAGCCTGTTTATCATCTGTATAAAGGAAGGCTACTGATTTATTTGAGTTAATTTTATATCCGGCTACTTTGCTGAAGGACATTGTTTATCAGCTGGAGAAGTTCTCTATTAGAATTTTTGGGTTCACTTATATATATTATCATATCATCTTCAAATAGTGATACCTTTATTTCTTCTTTGTCAATTTTTTTCCCCATGATCTCTTTTTGTTGTCTTATTTTTCTCCCTAGCACTTCAAGTACTATATTAAATAGATATGGGGAGAGTGGGCATCCTTGTCTGTGATTTCAGTGGAATTGTTTCAAGTATGTCTCCATTTAATTTGATATTGGTTGTTGGTTTGCAGTAAATTGCTTTTATTATGTTTAGGTATGGGTCTTGAATTCCTGATCTCTCCAACACTTTTAACATGAAGGGGCATTGTATTTTGTCAAATGCTTTTTTTGCAACTAAGTAGATGATCATGTGATCTTTTTTCTTTGAGTTTGTTTATATAGTGGATTACGTTAATGGATATTTATATATTAAAATAATCTTGCATCCCTGGGATGAAGCCTACTTGATCATGGTGAATGATGGTTTTGATGTGTTCTAGGATTTTGTTTGCAAGAATTTTATTGAGTAATTTTGCATTGATATTCATAAGTGAGATTGGTCTGAAGTTCTCTCTTTTTTTTTTTTTTGGATCATTCTGTGGTTTAGGTATCAGTGTAATTGTGGCTTCATAGAATGAGTTAGATAGTGTTTCTTCTCTTTCTGTTTTATGTAATAGTTTGAGAAAAATTGGTATCAGGTCTTCTTTGAAGGTCTGGTAGAATTCTGTACTAAATCCATCTGGCCCTGGGCTTTTTTTGGTTGGGAGGTTTTTAATGACTTCTATTTCCTTGTGTGATATGGGCCATTTAGATAGTTTACCTGCTCTTAATTTAAATCTGTCTAGAACACCATCCATTTCATCTAAATTTTCCAGTTTTGTTGAGTATAGGCTTTTATAGTAGGATCCGATGATTTTTTTGAATTTCCACCATTTCTGATGTTATGTCTCCCTTTTCATTACTGATTTTGTTAATTTGGACACTGACTCTTGGCCCTTTAGCTAGTTTGGCTAGGGGTTTATCTATCATGTTAATTCCCTCAAAGAATCAGCTTCTGATTTTGTTGATTCATTGTATTGTTTTCTTAGTTTCTATTTGGTTGATTTCTTGCCTTCTACTCCTCTTGGGTGAGTTTGCTTCTTTTTGTTCTAGAGCTCTCAGGTGTACTGTTAAATTGTGTAAGATCTCTCCAGTTTCTTTACCAGGGCACTTAGTGCTATGAACTTTCCTCTTAGCATTGCTTTCATTGTGTCTCATAAGTTTGGGTATATTGTGTCAACATTTTCATTAAATTCCAGGAAGTCTTTAATTTCTTTCTTTATTTCTTCCCTGACCAAGTTATCTTTGAGTAAAGAGTTGTTTAGTTTCCATGTGTATGTGGGCTTTCTGTAGTTTTTGCTGTTCTTGAAGACCAGCCTTAGGCCATGGCGATCTGATAGGATGCATGGTATTATTTCAATCTTCTTGTATCAGTTGAGGGTTGTTTAGTGACTAATTATATGGTTGATTTTGGAGAAGGTACCATGAGATGCTGAACAGAAGGTGTCTTCTTTTATTTTAGGGTGAAATGTTCTGTAACTGTCTGATAAATCCATTTGATTCATAGTCTCTTTTGCTTCACTGTGTCTCTGTCTAGTTTCTGTTTCAATGACCTGTCCATTGGTGAGAGTGGGGTGTTAAAGTCTCCTACTATTACTGGGTGGGGTTCAATGTGTGTTTTGGGCTTTAGTTAAGTTTCTTTTATGAATGTCAGTGCTCTTGCATTTGGGGCATAAGTGTTCAGAACTGAAACTTTCTCTTGATGGATTTTCCCCTTGATGAATATGAAGTGCCCTTCTTCATCACACTTGAAAACTTTTGGTTGAATGTCTATTGTATTGGATATTCATATGGCAACTCCTGTTTGTTTCCTGGGACAATTTACTTGGAAGATCTTTTTGTATCTGTTTACTCTGAAGTAGTGTCTGTCTTTGTTATTGAGGTGTGTTTCATGTTTGCAGCAAAAAGCTGGATCTTGTTTGCATATTCAATCTATTAGCTTATGTCTTTTTATAGATGAGTTAAGTCCATTAATATTCAGTGATATTAAAGAGAGATGACTGTTGGTTCCTGATATGTTTGTTTTTGTAGGTGGCTTTATGTGTTGTGGTTCTCTCCTTTTGGCTTTGTTGTGAGTTGCTTAATATCTTGTCCTTTGGTTTGTTCACAGGTACCTTCCTTATGTTGGAGTTTTCCTTCTAGGATCCTCTGTAGGGCTGGATTGATAGATAGATACTGCTTGAATTTGGTTTTGTCCTGGAATATTTTGGTTTCTCCATCTATGTTGATTGTTTTGTTGGGTATAGTAGTCTGGGCTGGCATTTGTGTTCTCTTAGAGTCTGACCAGGCTCTTCTGGCTTTCATAGTCTCTGTTGAGAAGTCTGGTGTAATTCTAATAGGTCTACCTTTGTATGTTACTTAGCCCTTTCCCTTGCAGCTTTTAAGATTCTTAATTTGTTTTGTATGTCTAGTGTTTTGATTATTATGTGAGGAGAGGATTTTCTTTTCTGGTTCCATTTTTTGGTGTTCTATAGGCTTCTTGTACCTTTATGGCCATCTTTTTCTTTAAGTTGGGGAAGTTTTCTTTGATTTTGTGAAGACATTTTCAGGTCCTTTGAGCTGGAAATCTTCGTTCTCCTCTATTCCAATTATTCTTAGATTTGTTCTTTTCATTGTGTCCTGAAATTCTTGGATGCTTTGGGTTAAAAGTCTTTTGTGTTCTGAATTTTCTTTGACAGTTGTGTCAATTTCTTCTAAGTATCTTCTACACCCGGGATTCTCTTTTCTATCTCTTTTATTCTGTTGGTGATACTTACATCTATAATTCCTGACCTTTTTCCTAGGTTTTCCATTTCCAGGTTTGCCTCCATTTGTGTTTTCTTTATTGTTTCTACTTCCACTTTTATAGTCTTGGATTGCTTTATTCAATTTGTTCATCTGTTTACGTGTGTTTTCTTGTATTTCTTTCAGTGCGTTATTGATATCCTCCTTAAAGGACTCTATTATTTTCATGAGATAGGATTTTAGGTCAGCCTCCTGATTTTCAGGTGTATTGTTGTATTCAGGGCTTGCTGTGGTGGAAGAACTGGGTTCTGATAATGCCCACATATATTGACTTCTGTTGTTTATGGTCTTGTGCTTGCCTTTTGCCATCTGGATATCCCTGGTGTTTGTTGGTGTGAAGTCTGCCTCATTTGTCCCTGGGTTTCTTCAGGTATCCTGGTAGGCCTGCAGTCTGGCTATAGCAGACCACCTGTGGAGCCATCCAACTGTGGGCTCTTCACAGGGGCAGAGAAGCTGCTTATCTGTTGCCCTGGCTATAGTAGATCTCTGGTGAGGCCATCAAACTGTTGGCTCTTCAGTGAAGCAGCCCAGATGTTATCCAACTGCTCTGAGGTCAGCTGATCCTCAGCTACTCTGAGTGCAGTGGATTCTCAACTTCTCTGAGTACAGTAGGTTCTCTAGGATGGATCAGGATATAGGGTCCTCACTGGAGCGGACCAGCCAAGTGTCTGTCCCAGCAGAAAGGACTGGGCAGCAGGGACAGAAGGGGAGTTATATTTAGGAGGGCAGGGGTTTTGTTGGGTCCTGAGTCCACTGGGCCTCCCAGCAGCAGCTCTGGAACTCTGGAGTGGGGAGGAAGTTCTTACCAGTTTCTCTGAGTGCAGCGGATTCTCTAGGATAGATCAAGAGATGGTGTCTTCACTGGAAGCAGACCAGCCAAGAGTCTGCCCCAGCAGACAATTCTTCAGATTTATTAAAGAATAAACCATTCCATGTAAATTGCTACCAAGTTTCTCAAAATTCTGTGTCATGAAATTTCAGTCTTGAGTGTTTAGCAGTATTGATCTAGGGAGATTTTTAAACATTTGGATTCTTGCATACCACCACAGAAATTAAAAATCAGAATCTTTATCATAGCGTATCTTACAAAGGATAATTAAAATTTTCCATGTGTTTAGGAAATATGTCTCAGCTTCATGATCAGTAGACCAGGTCATACCATTTTTCTAGTATACACAACGAAACAAAAATAACATATTTCTAAAAAATGATTACATTACCAAATCACTGATTCTTTATCCTCTCCATATTGATTCATATTTTAAAAACGATATTTTTCTATTATCTTTACACACACACACACACACACACACACACACACACACACACACACGCCACTATACCACTGTCATTTAGAATTTCTACTTCTGGGTTATATGTAGAATGATGAAAATGTCTTTATTACTGCCAGTAAGAGAAACCACCATGAAGTAAATATCAAAATAATAAAAATATATGGATATAAACAAGTGTCAAATTATCCAGATGTGAGAGATAGAATATGTGTCCATTCTGAGGCAAGAATGCTATCAGGGATAACAGTTGGAAAGGAAGAAATCAAAGTATCTTTATTTGTAGATTCTATGATAGTATAAATAAGTGACCCTAAAAATTCCTCAGGAGAGCTCCTACACTTGATAAACACTTTCAGTTAAGTTGCAGGATATAGTATTGTGGATGCCAAGAAATTCTTGCTGACAGGAGCCTGATATAGCTGTCTCCTGAGAGACTCTGCCAGAGCCTGACAAGTACAGAGGAGGATGCTTGCAGTCAACTATTGGACTGAACATGGGGTCCCCAATGTAGGAGTTAGAGAAGGACTGAAGAAGCTGAAGGGGTCTGCAACCCCATAGAAAAAAGAGCAATATCAACCAAGCAGACCGCCCCCCAGAGATCCCAGGGACTAAAACACCAACAAAAGAGTATACATGGAAGGACCCATGGCTCCAGCTGCATATGTAACAGAGGATGGCCTTGTTGGAAATCAAAGGGAGTAGAGGCCCTTGCTTCTAAGAAGTTTCGATGCCACAGTGTAGGGGAATGCCAGGGAGGGGAGGCAGGAGTGGGAGTGTGGTTGGGGGAACACACTCATAGAAGCAAGGGGAGGTGGGAGGGGATAGTAGGCTTCTGGGGGGACTAGGAAAGGGGATAATGTTTGAAATGTAAATAAATAAAATATCCAATAAAAAATTAACTCACAAAACTCAGTAGCATTCCTATATACAATGTCAAACAGAAAAAAAAATTAGAGATATACCACATTCAACAATCATATTAATAAATAAAATATATTGTGGTAACAAGTGAAAGACTTTGATGATTAAAAACTTAAAGACATTAAAGAAAGAAACTGTAGAAGATATCAGGTGACAGAAAGAACTAGAAGCTGCTTCCTTGGTTGCATTAACCTAAAAATAACTATTTTCAACCTTGATAGCAATTGCAATAATTAAGAGAGATATTATATTAAAAGCTGGGACTAGGAAGGGGTTTGGCATAGATAAAGAGACTCTGTAGACCATATATGAATTGTGCTGGGTTTCCAGTTAATAGTGCCTGGGGTTATATCCCTGCTCTACTTACTGGCTAGAAAACAGTCTCAGTACTTCTATCCTTGGTATCGATATATTCAAGCTTTTGTCCTCATAGCTGATTTTCTGTAATGGAATCCAGAAGCAGCACCTCTGTATCATCTCTGTGATTTTGTCAATAATATAAATTTAATATTTACCTTCTCATTTTTTCAGTCTGAATATATATGAGCAGAAAACAACTTACTTCCCCATTAGACACACAGTACCTCCTGCTTTTGATTGCAAGGTACTAAAGATCAGTTATGAAGGAGCAACACATAGACTCTCAGATGGTTTTGAATGAAAGAAGAAAGTAGATAGATGCTTTCAGAAATTAACTGTGCAATGATCCAGCTAAATATCCTGCTTTGGAAATCTCTTTTCTTCATGGGAGTCTCAGAGGCCTCGTCTGTCATTACAAAGGTGCATCGTTCTGAGATTGTGTTATTGAGGTCTAAAGATATTAAAGTCTTAGCAATGTGTCCCACAGAGTTGAATTAGCAGTAAAATGACCCACAGTGATGGTGAAACTTTTTCTGTCTCATTCCATCTAAAACAAGAAAAAGCTACATGAAAGTGCAGTGTATATGCCTTTTACAAAAGGGAACATCTTCATTTCTCTTTGAACATTAAAAACATTTCTACAAAAACTGTGAACATCAGGGCTGATTGAGAGGAGTCTATCAGTATCAGTACAACATCTAATCTGATACTCATTTCACCCTTGCAGGTTACAATGAAGGCCTAAGCAGACCCTTTTCTATTTAAAATTTGTACAATCTGAAATCAAGACAGATCCTTGGAGGGTGTCACAAGAGTAGAACACAAACGTCTGTATTTTAAATGTTGATTCACCAATATTAGAATTCTTCTCTGGTTCCAACACAGTCTTGATTGGATGTGATGCACAGGCTCCACAAACACTCATCTAAGCAGATTTTCTTAACAAATAGACTTCTAGAGTTAAACACTTGTAGGTCTTTATGACTTGCCAATGATAGATAGAATAGGACATCTATTATTCTCTGTGTCTTGGTTGGGCTGACATTATTTCTTTAGTTTGAGTGGTGATTGACTATTGAAGAAGTCTGTTACTTCAACACAAAACACTAAAATAGATTCAACTTTGAAAGTTTGATTTATTAACAATTTTGGTTGTCTCTGCCATGTGTACCCTAGCAGAGGGAGAAAGGAAAGCTAATAGAGAGGAATTCTTTTTTCTTTTAATTTTAATTTGTTTACATTTCAAGTATTAGCCCCTTACCCAGTTTCCTCCTTGCCCAGAAACCTTCTCTCCTATCTTCTCTCTCCCATTTCTATGAGGGTGTTCCTCCACCCATCCACCCACTCCCACCTCCCTGCTCTCCATTCTACTACACTGGGGCATCTATCAAACCTTTATAGGTTCAAGGACCTCTCCTCCCATTGATGTCTGACAAGGCTGTCCTCTGCTACATATGCAGCCAGAGCCATGTGTACTCCTTGGTTGGTAGCTTAGTCCCTGGGAGCTCTGGGGGGTCTGGTTAGTTGATATTGCTGTTCTTCCTATGGGGTAGCAAACCCCTTCAGCTCCTTAAGTCCTTTCTCTAACTCCTCCATTGGGTATCCCACACTCAATTCTTAATGAACTCATTTCAGAATTCAGATGTTTGCCAGTTACTGTGTCAGATGATAGATCAATAGACCATGGAAGATTAAAAATACTGTAAGAATATGACCAAACATCAGAACACAAAAGGCATCTACTAGTGATGGTATCTTGTCAAGTGATCTCAACTAAAGGAAGCTGAATACGTGTTTTATACCCCATGGGAGACAACCTTTTAAAGCACTTCTCTAATGAGGTGTTCTTCGCAAGTTCACAACAGCTTCTGTCACTGTGGCTGCATTAAAACAGGCTGGAACTTGAGTTGAGATAATTAATTCTCTAAAATCTTGATCTGTTAAAGCTAAATGGTCACTGACATAAAAAGACGATTAACTTAATTTGGTGTCCTGTTTCTATTATCACAGTAGAAGACTTTTGTCAATGTAGGGTTTTATAATTTTGTCATTATGAACCCTTAGAGTTACAGAATATGGACATACTAAATATTTTTATTTGTTTTTAACTATTAGATATTAGACAGATTAGAGCTGGCTATCATATTAAGCACATACTACATTAATATAATTTGATCATGTAAGTCATGATGTATCAAATTTTCATCTAATTGATTTAGCCTTTATTCATATATGTATGTTTATTATAAATTCTTTTTACATTTTTATTGGTTATTGTATTTATTCACATTTCAAATGTTATCCCCCTTCCCAATTCTCCCTCCACAAGCCCCCATTCCCTCCTTCCTCCTCCCTGTCTCAATGAGAGTGCTCCCTCATCTGCCCACCCACTCCTGCCTCAGAGGCCTATTGTTTCCCTATCCTAGGTCATCAAGCCTCCACAGGACCAAGAGAGCTCCCCTCCCAGTGATGTCAGACAGTGATCCTCTGCTACTTATTCAGCTGGAGCCATGGGTACCCCCTGTGTACTGTTTGGTTGTTAGTTTAATCCTTGGGAGCTTTGGGGAGTCTGGTAGGTTGATATTGTTGTTCTTTCTATGAGGTTCCAAACCCCTTCAGATCCTACAGTCCTTGCCCTAACTTCCCCATTGGGTTCCTCACACTCAGTCCAATGTTTGGTTGTGTATAACTGCATCTATATAGGTCCAACTCTGGCAGAGCCTCTCATAGGACCGTTATACTGGGGTTCCTGTCAGCCAGCACTTCTTGGCATCAGCAATAGTGTCTGGGTTTGGTGTCAGCAGATGGGATGAATCCCTAGGTGGGGCAGCCACTGGGTGGCCTTTTCTTCAGTTTCTGCTCCACTCTTTGTCCTTGAATTTCCTTTTGACAGAAAAAATTCTGGATTAATATTTTTGAGGTGGATGGGTGGCCCCATCCCTCAACTGGGGGCCATGCCTACCCACTGGATATGGTCTATACTGGTTCTATCTCCCCTTTGTTGGGCATTTTGGCTAAAGTCCTCCCTGCTGAGTTCTGGAAACCTTTTGGGACTTTCTAGTGGTTATCCCCAGTTTCCCCTTCCCCACTTCTAAACACCTACTTTCAAATTCCTGACCCTCTGTACAAAAGAACCCTGAGATTCCAAATCACACCAGTCAGAATAGATAATATCAAAAACTCAGGTGACAGCAGATGCTGGCAAGGATGGGGAGAAAGGGGAATACTACTCCATTGCTGGTAGGATTGCAAGCTGGTACAACCACTCTGGAAATTAGTCTAGTGGTTCCTCAGAAAATTGGAAATAGTTCTATCTGAGGACACAGTTATACCACTCCTGGGCATATACCCAAAAGATGCTCCAACATATAATAAGGACACATGCTACACTATGTTCATAGCATCCATATTTATGATAGCAAGAAGCTGGAAAGAACCCAGATGCCCCTCCACAGAGAAATGGATACAGAAAATGTGGTACAATTACAGAATGGAATACTTATCAGCTATTAAAACAATGATTTAATGCATTTCTTAGGCAAATGGATAGAACTTGAAAATATCATCCTGAGTGAGGTAACCCAGTCACAAAAGAACACACATGGTTTATTATCACTGATAAGTGAATATTAGCCAAAAAGAAGCTCAGAATACCCATAATACAACTAACAGACATATGAAACCCAAGAAGAAAGAAGATCACACCAAAGTGTGGATGCTACAGTCCTGCTCAGTAGGGGAAAGAGAATAATCTCTGAAAAGTAGAGGGAGAGAGGGATCTGGGAGGGGAAAAGGAGAGTGAGGGAAAAAGGGGGGCCACTTCAGACACGGGAGGAGATGGGAGGAGAAGTTTTATCTATTCTTAAATATAGCCTTACAGTGTGTGATAGTATTTTGTTCAGGAATGGGACATAAAAATAACATAAATCTCAGAATATTAAAAAAAAGCTTCAAATTTCCCCTTGTTGTTTTAGGTGTTGTAAAACAACTGTACAATGTTGTCCAAGCTTGCACTGGTAAAGGGGCATCTACTGTGCTGCCTACATACCATATAAAGTTATGTGGACTACATTAATAGTAATGGTAAATGGCTTTCTTAGGTTTCTGTTGTATATTTCTATATTTTAGACTGCATTCCTAGTTTTTTTAAGAGGTTAGAATAATACTTTTTTTTTTTGCCAGGATGTGCATCATTCATCCCATTTTCACTGTCTCTTAATTGTATCAAGAGGCCTATTGAAGACTGTGAGTGAAACTCAGAAATATAGACAACCAACCAAAGAGTATACATGGCTCTAAATATATATGTAGCAGAGGATGGCCTTGTCTGACATCAATGGGAGGGGAGGCCCTTGGTCCTGTGGAGGTTTGATGCCCAGCATGGGGGGGATGCTGGAGCATTGGGGCGGGAGTGGGTGGATGGATGGGGAAACATTCTCATAGGGGAGGGGGGATAGGGTAGATGGGAGGAGGGGCTGTGGAGGGGTAAGCGGGAAGGAGAATATCATTTGAGATGTAAATCATATGTATAATTAATAAAAAATTTTAAAAAAGAAATATAGACTTTGCTCAACTTGCATAAAGACTTGGATTTCATTTCCAGTACTGAAAAAAAATAAGAGACGAGAAAAATTAAAACGCCCCATTAAATGATTCTTTTGTATGAATATCTCACAGGTAATGTTCATACAAGTATATTCTTTTGAATGATATATTTCTGAAGTCATATACCTATTTGTGAAATGATGAGTGGCTGTGTATCCATACTATCATAAAACATATGGTTCAATTTGTGTTTGTTTACATTTGCAGATAGTGGTGTGCAATAAATCTTTCTACATTCATTCACTTCTTGTAAGGATTTTAAGGTCCATTACCATTGTTGTATATGCATTCTAATTTGCTGATTCTTATAACTATAGTGTTTTATGATATATAACTATCTCTCCAGTCTTCCATGATGCATCTTTTTTATTACGGGTCTTGTATCTTAGAATTGAACATGGCTACACCCTCATTTCCCTCTTCACAAATAGTGTGTAGACACAGCTTAGAGTCATGAGAGAGGAAGGAGCCTCAGTTGAGGAATGCCTCCTCAATGAGATCCAGCATTTTCCCAATTAGTGATCAGTGGGGGAGTTCCCAGACCATGGTGGATGGTGCCATCCCAGACCTGATGGTGCAGGGCTCTATAAGAAAGCAGACTGAAGCACAATGTGGGCTTTTACCACTTGAAGAACTTGTGTCTTCTGAGGATGAAGAAATGTCTACAGACAAAAATAAAAAGGGGAACATCAAGATTGTTTACCAGTTAGAAGGAAGAAAGGCTCTCATTGAATTTAAATTATTTTAGAAAACATTACCAGATGAGATCACTTCTGTTGATGAAGATACACCTGTGTATAAATCCAGAAAAAAAAAAAAGAAGGGATGCTTTAAAATTAGTGTCTTGGGCTGGAAGTATGGCCCATCTAGTAAACCTGAGCTCATTTCCCAGAAGTTATGTAAAAAAATTCTGGGAGTGCTGGTGTGTGCTTGTTATTTCAGCACTGGGAAGACAGAAACACAAGGATCCATGCAGCTTACTAGCCAGGTGCTCTAGCCCAAGTAGAGAGCTCTAGGCTAATGAAAGTCCTGCCCCAATGGAAGTGGGTGATATTCTTGAGAATGACACAGAAGGTCCTTCTCCTGTCTCCATATACAATAGCACCTATGCATACATATGCATTTTCACATGTGAACACACATGCATATATTCAGAAGAAATGATTGCCTTTCATTGATCTTTGCTTTGCATTCAGTATGGGCCTTAAGTAGTTTTATTTTCTAAATGCAACATGACGAATAAGAATAATATCTCATTAGTTAAATGGCTCCATAGGAGACTTTACCAGAGGAAGAAGTCACTTTTCTGAACTTGAAGACATGTATATGAATGAAAAGCAGGAGAACCATATCAAGGGTCAGTTGCCAAAACGAAAGAAGAAAATATCTGATTGTATTTAAGAAACGTGATAGTAAAAAACAAAGCAAAACAAAAAAACAAAAACAAAAAATGAAAAAACAGAAAACAACCCCCAAAAAACCCACCACCACCACCACCACCATCACCACCAACAACAAAAACATTACCTGAAGATGTTTCCTCTTCTGAGCTGAAGATGCATGTGTGTATAAACCCAGAGATAGGATGCTTTGAAATGCATGTCTTTTCATTGATCATTGCTTCGTAGTCAATATGATCATTAAGCTGATTAACTTTCTAAATAAGACATGACAAATAAGGAATCCATCTCTGTTGCTGGAGATACCACATGCTTTGCTTGCTGGGTCTACAGAAATAGGGACAGAACGGAGTTGTAAGTGTTCTTCTTGCTGGCTAGCTGTCACTGAGCTGGATATTATTCAGGCTGTTGGGGAAGCCCTGGCATCAACAGTAGAGGACACTGTGGATGTTGCATGTTGTATTATTGATTTGCTAGGCAATATGCACTCGTTGGTGTATGGGTGACATGACTGTTGTAGGTGTAACCAATTCTTTTCTGCTTGGATTTGAGAATACCCTCTAGGAGTCTCATACTTTGGGGAGTATGCCCCCCCAAAAAAAAACGCATGGTATAGGAGGTGATAGGTCAAGTGGGAAAGTGCTGTTATTTTGCTAAATGGAATTTATATGGCTGTCAAGTTGATATCTAACTAATTATGTTTATGCCTGTAGATTGGTGATGGTTTCTGCTTTGGTCAGAAAATCTTTTTTGCCGTGAGTAGTCATTACTACAGAGACTCATAAATGTTCAAAATATTAATAACAACTGACTTAAAGGTCCAGCCCTAAAAGGGCTCATGTCATCTCCTCCAAACTCATGGAACACTGTTGAAGAGGAGTTGGGTTGTTTGTGAGTTTCATTTAAGTTTGTGGTTAGTTATAACAACTCATACTGCATGTGAAGAAAAAATAAAAAACTTCAAAGCCAAAGCAGAATTTAAGTTCTACATGAACGGTCAGAGTGATTTGGCAAGCTGTCTTCTGGGCACTGTGTGCCTATGGCTCTCTTGTAACTTCAGACTACCCATGCCAAAACCTGAACAAGACTGTGCCCACTATTATTCTGTCATGGAAAGGGGCACTTATGAAGCCCTTTCCCTCTCTGAGGGGTTATAGACAGTAAATGTTGGCTATGGAGGGCAAGGCATTTTCTTTAGTGGTCTGGCAACTGCCCCAGTCTCTCTGCCCCTGTAAGTAGCCCAATTCATAATCATTAGTTCACACACACACACACACACACACACACACACACACACACACACACGGAAGTAGAAGAGGGAGGTCAGGAGTGAGAAGGTACAAGTGAGAATAATGGGATAAATATGATAAAAATACAGTATGTGCAAATGTATGAAATGTCAAAATGAATCCTATAATAATTTAAATATGCTAATAAACATTAAAATGCACATTAATAGGTTACAATTAAATTAAATTTAAAAAAAAAGAAAGTAGGCTAAGAAAACAATGTGAAGCAATCCAGGAAGCAGCACCCTTCCATGGCCTCTGAATATCTCCTGCTTCTAGGATCCTGCCCTATTTGAGTTTCTGTCCTGACTTCCTTAAATGATGAACAGTGCTATGGAAGTATAAGCCTAACAAAACCTTCTCCAACTTGTGTTTTCGACATGGTGCTTCATCACATCAATAGAAACTGTAACTAAAACAGTGTGATGATGTGTGTGTGTGTCTGGAGCACATCCTTTTTATTCTGTATAAATTGTTTATTGATTTTAAAGTTTTCTTAAAGAGTTTTAGTTGTGGTAAATATACATAAGACTTGCCACTTAGGTACATCCTTCTTAATACCAGAATGCTTCTGAGACAAAGCTACCTTGGAGTGAGATCATGAAGCCAAATAAAGCCACAGAGATTAGAATGTTCCACACAGGTACCAGCTCAACTTCTCTATGTTCAATAGGTTGTGTGGCCATTGCCCTTAGCAATGGAGCCCCACTATTTGTCTGGGAGTACAACCCTTTTTCTTAGATATAGCCTTATTTTTGGGGGTGTTTTCATGTGACTCTCACTCTTCAGCCAGCAACTCAATTGAATGCAACCCAGTCTCACCAATTGCCTAATGACAAGAGATACCTAATTAAAATTGAAACAACCCTGAGATTCCATCTCACACCAGTCAGGATGGCTAAGATCAAAAACACAGGAGACAGCAGTTGTTGGCGAGGATGTGGAGAAAGAGGAACACTCCTCCACTGCTGGTGGAATTGCAAGCTGGTACAACCACTCTGGAAAGCAGTCTGGCGGTTCCTCAGAAAACTGGGCATGACACTCCCGGAGGATCCGGCTATACCACTCCTGGGCATATACCCAGAGGCTTTACCTGCATGCAATAAGGACACATGCTCCACTATGTTCATAGCAGCCTTATTTATAATAGCCAGAAACTGGAAAGAACCCAGATGTCCCTCAACGGAGGAATGGATTCAGAAGATGTGGTATATTTACACAATGGAATACTACTCTGCAATTAAAAACAATGAATTCACGAAATTCCTAGGCAAATGGTCAGATCTTGAAAATATCATCCTTAGTGAGGTAACCCAATCACAAAAGAACACACATGGTATGTAGTCACTGATAAGGGGATATTGACCCAGAATCTCGGAATACCCTAGACACAATCCGCATATCAATAGATTTCTAAGAAGATGGAAGGAGAGACCCCTGGTCCTGGAAAGACTGGATGTAGGGGAACGCCAGGACAGAGTAACGAGAGGGGGTTGAATGGAGAAAAGAGGGAGGGAAGGGGGCTTATGAGACTTTCGGGGAGGGAGGAAACGGGAAAGGGGAAATGATTTGGAATGTAAATTAAAAAATAAAATAAAATAAAATAAATAATTAAAAAAAATTGAGACTCCTATTACTAGGAGTTCTCAATAGAATCACTTTAATAGATTCCATGAAGTATCTACTGCACTAGGTTTCCACAACATCTCCTAAATGTTCCCCACCTAATTACTGCTGTCTTTTCCTATACTTTCTCCCTCCACCCAATCTCCCACTCCCCACACAATAACCCTACTCCTGTCCTCACCCACCCGACCCACTTTTAAAATTTAAATCTATTCTATTTTCCCCTCCAAGAGAGATTCATCCACCCCCTCACCCTAGACTCCTCTTTATGTAACCTCTCTGAGTTGTAGCTTGGATTGTAGCTTGATTATCTGCTTTCATAGTTTTTTAATGGGGATAAAAGCTCAGATAGCACAATCATTCTCTTTTGTTTCTCTCCTCATGAAAATATGGACAAATTGTTAAATACCAACTTATCCAGGACATGAATTAACCAACGATTTCCCAAGGCAGGTAACTTTCTTTGTTTCTTATTTAAGCCTTGTGTTTTGTAAAATAAATTTATGTGTTTGGGGGTTGCTTATGTATTTAAGTAAAAGATACAAATATAGCTGCATCAGTCAGAGTTCAGTCAAAAAAACAGAATCACTGTATGTGAGGTATAAATAATGAGTTTGGTAAAAGAATTTGAATGTTTCTAAAGGAGTGGAAATCTGACACAAGAGCAAAGCCAGAACTTGTGGGAAACCTAAGAAACTCCTTACATGTGTGGAGATGAAATATGGGAATTTATGAAGAGATAGCAAGATAGAGGGTCCCATCAGCTGCATGTGTGACCAGAGGCTGTTCTGAGTGTCATAACCTGCTGAGAAAAATGTCTAGTTGATTTCTTTCCTTCTACCTCTTCATCCTCATGTGAATCACTCTTGCTGAAAGGAGACTTGAAGGAGGCTATCCTCCAGCATTCAACAAGAAAAATGATTGGTGCTATGTTAAAAAAAAATCCTGCAAAAATGAGCACAATATATCTCTGCTGAGCAGTCATCCATAAAGAGCACTTATTTCATTCTTTTACAAATATATCTAGCCTGGCATGTGTGCTTTCTTAATTAATTATTACTATTACATTCACAGATATTTATAGAATGCAGTGTGGTAATTCAATACATGTAAACATTGCCAACACTTATTCTTGCCAGCACATAGCATTCTTTGACTTATTACATTCAATTTACAAAATGTACATTCAGAAAAATAAGACATCACCAGCAACAGCATTAACTGAAGAAAAGTGCATGGAAATAAGTCCAACAGTGAATGTACAATGTCTTTCACAGAAAGTATCTTAAATACATTAAAAGAAATAAAATAAAATTTTAATAAATTAAGCAATATGCCATGGGGGTTAGTATACAATAGTTATTTTGTTTCCAATTTAATCTGTGAATTTAACACAAAAGCCATAGAAAGTATAGCCAGAAGGATTAAACAAACTCATTTTAAAGCTTATCTAGAAGAAAAAGCAAAAAATAGGCTATCAACTTTGTAAGAGTACAAGAAGGAAGACAAGTCCCATCAGACATTACATTTACTACTAAACCACAGTACATTTAAAAGGTATAAAACGTATTCAGAAACTGAAAATGTAATCATTATAACACAATGGCATAAATATTAATAGATCCCTGCAATACAAAAGCTGCCATAAGAGAAAGATATTTCTAAAAAACCAATAGAAAGATATGGATTGTATGGTTTATTTTTAAAAAGATTGGCTTACCCTATGAAGAAAGAAGGAGCTCTGCCTTTATCTTTTAATTTCATCCAACTATGTACTAAGTAAAGACCCCGATGTAAAGACAGAAAAATAATCACACCAAAGAAAATGTAAGAGAACTTTTACCAAGTTTTTAGGTATATATTTTTAAAGAATTGTCCACAATTCTATAATGTCAAAAACAAAGGGTGGTCATAGAAATCTATTACTTTGTATACTAATTATAAAACATAACTGAATGAAAGGAGCTTAAATCAGGGCACTCTCCATGAGAGAGACAGCTGCTTCCAGAAGTCATGGGTTATTAAATGATGATCACAATGTCAAACATGCATTATTTCTCTGAGTCTATTGGTCAGGAAGCTGCCAGACACCACCAAAACAACAAACAATTCCCACTGCTCTTGGCAGTATCTCATAACTAATGAGTAATACCTCATTAGTAAGGGCACCACATACTTTAGTTGAAGCACATAAAAATATCAATTTTGAACTGACTGGAAAATTTCTTTCTAGCTGGCTAGGTTTCATGGTTCCAGAAGGTCCTACATGGATGCTTCATAATACAAAACTGACTTGCCAAGCAAGATATGATTCCTGGGGCAATCATGGCATGATTGTTATGGAGTCAACCAACTACTCTCCAATTAAACATGATGCCTGCTTCACTGGAGAACATTCATTCTTGGTAATATACACCTGGTCAAAGCTCATGAGTAGAGAGATTATAGGCCCCAAGGGGAATGCTTAATAAATAGTTGTACAATCAAACATTTTCTACTTATATCCATAGATAGGTGCTGCTTCTGCCTTCATCAGAGAAGCTTCTTTTGTGCAGTGAACTGCATTTAATACAAAGATATAACTGGTCAGAGTGCTCAGAATAAAATGAATACTCAGCTCTAAATGATATCATCAACAACCCCAGCCCCAAGGGTCAAAGAAGATCATGGAGTGGTAAGAAGAATGTAGAAACCATAGAGAGTGTAGGAATACTGTGAAATGCTGTCTTCTGGGCATTACCTGACCGTTACACTCAAGAACTCACAGAAGCAATGGTTATCTATACAAGTTTAATGATCAACATTTAAAAATTCCAACATGGATGAAGGAAAAGTTCATGACAATTCACTCCTAACTAAGAAACTAATTGGCAGTTGACTGCTACATGAAGATGGAGAGTCATTTTGCTTTGAAGGGGAGACCATTGATAGGTTACCCATGACCTCACATACATTCATATATGGGCAGTGCTAATTAGACTTAGTGTATATAAGATGCAAAGCAAAAGAGAACACATAAAGTTGGGAGGGATGTATTAGGTGCAGGGTTCAAGAGAAGTTGAAAGGGAGAGATCGAGGATGTAGATATGGAAAAAATATTGTACACATGTATGGAATTTTCAAAAAATATAATATATAGGTTATATAATATATATTATATAAAAGGTTATATTTATATAATATATATTATATAAAACTCATATAATTTAATCATTTATATATTTTAAATTTATATGCATGTAGTATATTCATGAGTGTATGTTTGTGTGAGCTCACATATGCATGCATGTGCATGTGTGTGTGTGTGTGTGTGTGTGTGTGTGTGTGTGTGTATGTGTATGTGTGTGTGCATCTTGAGGCTATTGTTCGGTGTCTGGTTTTCCCTTGGATCAGTCTCTACCTTATTTTTGGAGACAGTGTTTCTCACTGATCCCAGAACTCACCTACTGGTTAGACTGTTTGGTCAGCCAGATCTAGAGTCTGTCTATTTCTTTCTCCCAGTGAGGGGGCTACAGGTGTGCATCGCAAATCTTAACTCTTACTTGGTTGCTGGGGATATGAATACAGGTCCTTAATCCTGTATGGTAGGAATTTATTCCCTAAGCCATGTCTTCAGTGCTAACTAATGAAACATAATATTAGATAGTTATTAGAACTTATTATTATTTTGTTCACAATGAATAAAACACACACACACACACACAAACACACACACACACACACACACACACACATATATGTATTTGTTATGGATGTTTTCTTTCTTTGAACATTCTCAATCTACATCACAAGTATGGAGCCCAGGGATATGTTATAGATGCAGAGATAGCAGACCTCAAATGAACCATCATATATAAAATGTAAGAATAATAGCTAACTATATGTAAAAAGAATTATTTGGCAATATTTTTCAAAAGCTTATATTAATGGAAATTTGTTCTGTGTCCATGATAGGAAGACATGGTGCCATTAGTTATTAATGTTTTATGTGTAACTTTTGTACAATTAAAAATAAAACACTTTTAAGATATTTTTATAAGCCTATTTTTAAAATATTTGAAAGAAGAATGCTAAGGGTAGCTAAGACAATATGTAGAAAAGGAAATTGTTGAAGAGGGTTGTCTTTCTGGGAAAAGGGGGACAATTTTATCATATAGTTAGCAAGGATTAAGCAAGTAAGGCCGAGAAAGAAAAGAAAGGTCCATTGATGATTTAAAGTGGTCCAAAATGAATGCAGAGATGCATGGGAGTTTGATACATGGCTTAGATATTGGCAAATCAACTGGAATAAGATTGGCCTTTTAATAAAATACTTCAAGAAAGAAAACTAATCTTTAGAGATATAATTACATTTAAATATAAATCATGTAAAAATCAAGTTCTGGGCGGCAAATAACTTGATATGAAAGCAACATTTGATGATTTTTAAATAAAAATATAAGATTGTATTTTTCTGTCTTGAGTGTAGAGAGGAAACCATGAAAGAAAAGTGATGACCTAAAATTAGAGAAAATCTATGTGGACTTTAACATCCAAATCAACAATGCCAAAAGGCACCCTCAGATTGGGAAACAATTTTGGAGATAGGGGGTTGGGGAGGAGGTATGGGATGTGTCAGAGGGTGGACTGGGAGGGAGATAAAATCTGGAGTATAAGAAAAAGATTAAATAAATTAAAACAAAAAGGAAAAGAAAATTGATTTTATCATAATGTTAATTTTTAGCTCTCATAAAATTGCTGTTTGCTTACTTTGTTCTTTCAATATTCTTATGTAATCAAGGAAGACTTTAGTAGTAAATGTATTGTGAGAAGCTGTGTAATCAATGAATAAAGGTTCTGAGGAAATGATAAAAAAAGAAAGGACTAAGGAATAACTGGAATATTTCAGTAAAAAATCTTAAAGGAATTGGCAAAGATTATTTATTGTGAGTTTACAGAAGGAGGAAAATTGTACAGTCTTCACATAGAACTGTGTGAAGGTCCTCAGCTCTGTAAAAACTAGAAACAGAGAATCCACCCCATTGAGACCATAGCAGTCAGAAGAAATGCCTCATTTCAGGCAGATAAAATAAAAGTAGCAAGCCCTCTTCCATTCAATAAATCTAATAAAGATGAAGTTTCATGCCCTCTTATATACAGGAGTTCTGCTTCCAGATGTAAACTCTGAGTGAAATTCTGGCACATAGGCCCAGGAAGCCTGTGGAAAAGTAGACAAGGCAAATGCTTTTTTTGGAAAAGACCTAAGTACCATCAGGAAAAATGGATACATTTACTAGCTTATTTGTACACAGCAGAGTGCTGCTAATCAACTGGAGGCATGTCTGCAAATATGAATATGGACCACAAATATAAGGTAAGGTGAAGACAGCAACTGGTAAAGACTGTAACTGTATCTATTGTGACATTATTTATACAATATCTATCAATATTCCAAATCAACACACAGTGTTTAGGGATATATAATGATACAGTATGGGGTAGAGACATTCATGGAATATATCATTCCAGAAAGTAGCTAAGTAGCTGCTTGCAGAAAGAGAGAGAGAGAGAGAGAGAGAGAGAGAGAGAGAGAGAGAGAGAGAGAGAGAGAGAGAGAGAGAGAGAGAGAGAGAGAAATGTGAGTACAGATACGGAAGTATATATCTGAACATCCTTCAAGTTAGTTTAGGTAGTGAATAGTGGGAACTTGAGTTAAATAATTTTTACTTTCAAAATGCTTCAGGACTGCAAATGGAGAGTCTTCCTTGAGGGGAAAGTTTGGGATGTTCTGTTTTCTATACAAGGGAGTGAGCTGCTTGAGGATAAATCACTTTTCATTTCTCCAGTAGACTGTGAATCCTCTATTGAAAAAAATCAAGCTGTATTTATCACTATACCCCTGTGCTCACTAATTCACAATATAAGGTAAATGTAGACAGGTGAGTGAATGGAGATGGACTCATAGGTTAGAATAGATACATGTAAAATTCCAGATATCCATGGGGCAGTTCCAATTATTTTGGCAACAAAGTAGCACCACCATTTTGATGTTTCTCTCATCTCTATTGACATTAATCATGTTTTCTCCTGCAGGAACATATGATCTGTTACTCCTGAACTACTGCTCCTGTGGGGAAGACTGTTCCAATCCTTACAGCATCATTGTTCAGTGAATGTAACTGTTCTAACCAATTTGATTGAAGGGTATCTTGGCCAAATAATCTTGGCAAACATACACTTTCAAAAGTGAAATGATTGACTTAACCCAAAGTCTACCCTTATGTTTACTGGTGATGAACTAGATGTTCCTTTCCTGAAATGGGAACAAAACATGATTTCTCCCATTTCCGTTTTTAATTCAGACTGGAAATATAATTGTCATGTGCAGTGTGACAGTGAAAGGAAAGAAGGCATATGCATTTGGAAGGAAGAAGTAAAACTGTCTGGACTGCATTGAGCATGATGGCCTATATAGAAAGTCCACAAATCAACTCAAAGTTCCTGGAAAACTGAAGCAGGAGCATCAAGGTCAAAACTGATAAATCCAGCTGGCAAAAATGAGCTGTTGGCTTATATACCTAGGGCTACACAGTTGCATTTCACAACTTAAAATACTGCTTACAATTGCCACAAGAACAAAAAGTCTCATCTGTAAATTTAACAAATTATGTACAAAATCCATATGCAGAACATGTTGGATCTAATGAAAGAAATTTAAAAAGTACTGTGTGCTAGATGATAAAGCTGAAAAGACAGAAACATGGACTGCCATTTGTGGTGCTGTCTTCTTCCACAGACAGTTCATCTTAGTGAGGCGCCCCTGGTTCCCACTAATCAATTAGACTTCATCTTTCATCTGTGAAAGCTGCTGCAGAATTTCTGCTCAAATTATTTCATCCATTCCTCTCTGTACTACCCACCAATAGATTTCATCAAATACCTGTAATGTTTCTAAAAGCTCAAGGTTGGGTAAGAGGAATAATGATTCCAGTCCTTTTAAGGTCTTGTCTAGGAGAGTTCAGAGCTGTCCAAAAGATTCATTGTTTTGTCCACCCAACACTGGCAGATAGAGTCTCTGCCTATGAGACTGTGGGTGGGTGAGCATTTAGCTTCTGTTAGTACAAGTTGGCATAGCTGTACGACCTAATTATATTGACTACTTCCTGCCTTTCATAGATTCCTACTTCCTTGACTCTTCTTAGAGTCTTACTCTTCCCTAATTTTCCATTTAAAATGCCCAGTCTCCTTGGCATTACTGTTTTAATTCCTGTCTGGCTTCATCATTGGCATATGTATAGAGGATAAGAATTAGCAAATGTGCAAACATATGCTTTTAAACCTTGAGTATTCATTTAATAAAGACTTCTTTGCATATGTGATTAACTTAAAAGAAGAGTACATGAAGTTGGGAAGGAGTATATTGAGGGATATCTAGTGGGGAGTTAATAGGGAAGATTAAGGATGTAATATAATCAAAGTCTATGGTACAGATGTTGGAAATTCTCAAAGAATAAAGGTTTTTGCTTTGTTTTTGTTTGTTTGTTTGGTTTTGTTTTAGCAAAGTGAAAAGCATAAAACTCAACACAAACTAATGAACCAACCCACCAGCCCACAAAAGGCCCAAAAGTTCTGTAGATGTGGGTATTTATGGAGTGCAGTGGCATCATCT
This sequence comes from Tokudaia tokunoshimensis, assembly GCA_036184795.1. NCBI lineage: Eukaryota > Metazoa > Chordata > Mammalia > Rodentia > Muridae > Tokudaia > Tokudaia tokunoshimensis. Next base: position 154,415,429 of record BTHU01000001.1, on the reverse strand, counting down.
AAACAGGACAGTACATTACTTCTAACCCGACTGGACAGATTTCTTGAAAATTGATTGGGGCAATCAGATGTGGAGTAGGAGATAAGCAATCTGACTAAGACTGAAAGTGATCAGACATTAGAGGACTCCTCTAAGCTGACAGGGGTCTTATTAAGACTGGGTCATAAAGTCCACATAAGGACAGACAATGAAGTCATAGGTCAAAAGTTACCTGAAAAGAATGCTCAGAGGTGCCTTAGTACTTTGGCCAAAGAAAATCTTTGTTCAAACTAGCCCAACATGTCTGTAACAGGGGAAACTTAGTTTGTACTAAATGGGAATTCTACTTTTTTCTGTGTCTTTGCTGCTATTCTTTAAAAGTTCTTAATTTTTTTCTTTTAGAAAAGTCAAGGTACGTTTTATACCTCAGGTTCCTCAGGGATAAGACATACTCTACAGTCCTTCTAAGGACATAGGTTTTGGAGAAGTGTGACACTACTATTTCTGGTTAGTGTCTGATTGACCCAACAAAGTTAACTTTGGAACATCTGTGTCCCAAATAAACCCAACCCATGCTGAGATCACAGACATAACAGGCTTCTGAATTTTCTATACTTACATCAAGAATTTTGCTCAGCCATTTTCCCTTTCCTGGTATTCCCTTCCTTCCACATTAAAAAAAATATGAAATGTTAAATAGTCCCAAATAAATAAAGCTAAGACAAATCCAGGGACTATAGTAATGTCTTCCACATCCCTCTGTCACTCTACCTCCTAAAGGAAGTACCTTGTAAGTGTTCAGTAATGTTCTCGGATCTCTGCAGGTGAGAATCCCAAGGGAAAGATGACTGAGAAGATGTTATAGGGTAAGGCCACTGACCACATTAGAAAAGTGATGAGCTTTTAAATTCTTATCCTTCACCCCAGCACAGTAGTCAGTGGAAATAAAGCTCAGCCCCTTCCTTCCAAGCAGCTAGATTTTCATGAGTGATAGACCATTAAGCTACCTCCCTCTGAAGGTTCCACTGGGACTGCAGAATGTAATGGAGGAGATAGTATCCTGGCTGAATTAATCACAGAGCTCACACAAATCTTCATTGATGTTTTCACCCTCTGCCACAATTTGTTTCATAATGGCACTACTTCTGCCATTGAAATATGTTTAAAAGTTGCAGGACAAAGGGCAAGAGAGGAAAATCTTGTGAACAAATCCTGCCTAGATTTAGACTAAGTAAGCATAGGAGATATTTATTGATTACTTTCTTTGTCCCAAGTGCCCCAAGGGTTTTGGACTTATCATTTTGTTCATAACAGATGAATTGTTCTCATGAACATCACTTGGAAGAGAGGGAAAAGATTACTAATTGGGTTGTGAAACACACATACACACACACACACACACACACACACACACACACGCATGCTTAAAAACAAAATCTAAACCAATTTGATGTACTCTATTCTAGTTGACATTTGGAAGCATTTCAATTATTAAATGAACCAACTCTCTAACAGACTATTATATTAGGTGCTGAAATAGACCTTAGCATTGTACTTAGAATAGTGTATATTCGTCAGGAACTGTGACTTGCACTGGAGATCTAAAAGAAAACACATCCTCATTTTCAGCAGATAGGGTTGTGCTAATAACAGTGTCTAACCAGGCAGGATTGAAAGATGTAGCAGGTGATTATCTAATCTAGATGGCACCATAGTGGAGTGCTTCCTTCACGTTGTCCATAAAATTAATCAGCATGCAGAAAAGGTCCAACTCTGAGAAGATAAATGACTTAAAGGAATTTGATTACTGCTAGGGAGTAATTGGGTTCATGTAATTAATGACTGAAGAATAGGAAGAAAACAGGACATTATTCAAAGTTGAAGCTTGCATTTAGGTAAGGAGGGTACTGAATGGTAAAACTTCAGGGACTTAAAGACATTTTTCCATCACAGGCATATGCAGGAATGCTTGGTTTCTTACTTAATAATTAATTGTTCATAAGAGTAAGTCACTTGAAAGCTGCTCATAGAACTACAAACAGCTGTAGCCATTTTTGAACTTTTGTTCTCTTCCCATTTTCTATTAGACACTTCCAACTAGACTTATTTCATCATCTTTATTTTTGAGATTAAAATATAAGTACACCATTTCTCTCTTCCCTTTCCTCCCTCTAAGCCTTCCCACGTACCGTTTCTTGCTCTTTTTCAAATCTTGGCCTCTTTGCTCATTAATTGTTGTTGCATGGATATATGTATATGCTGACCATTTGGTATTGCATAATCAATTGGTGTGCTCTTTTCTGGGTACTGTTTCTCCCAGTCTCAGCATTTCGTAAAGTAACCGGAGTGTTTGCTACAGATGCTCATTCATGCTTGTCATAAAAGTAACATGCATACAAAATTAGCAGGTTAAATTTAGGAATATGTGTGTGTTTTTGTGTACATATATATATATATATATGTATATACATATATATGTATATATGTATATTTATATATATATGTATATACATATATGATGTAATTATAGTATAATCTCAGAAATACAAGTAAAATATATATTTAACAAAATGCTGCTTGCTGGCTTTGGCTGTTCTTACTTTCTCTAACTTACCAACTGTTCCCTTATAATCTCTTCCTCTGATTCTTGCTCATTTCACTGACTTGTGCAAATTCAAAATAGAGATAGAGGATTGCCTAGATGGTGGTTCTTCCTCGAAACTGTAAAAGTCACTGTTTTAATTGTCATCTCAATCGCTTACTGTTGAATAAACTCACCCCTTCCAGTTCTTTCTGAACTCTGACTGGGTGGTTTAACTCAACTATTCTGGCTCAAACTCCTCTCCAAGATGACTGATTCAAACTGACTTCTCACAGCTTCTGACTGAATTGCTCTTCATAGCCTCAAACTATCTCTTTTATTCTTCTCTAATTTTCTGGCTTCTTATTCTCTGGCTCATTCTGTATTTACCTGTTTCAAGCTTGTTCTTTCTTCAACTTGTCTCTTTAAAATTCTCCTGGTAGAACTGCCTTCTCTTCCTGAACTGAACTCAGTTTACCTCTACTCACTTAACTGCCTTCCAATTAGATGTCACTTTCAAACAAGCTAGCTCCTTCTACCAACCAACCCTATCTACATTGTTTGGGATATAGGGGAACTGAGTGATAATGATGCATATGGAGTTCTCAGCACAGCATTGCCTGCACTCATTAATTAACCATGCTTGAAGGTCATTCACATGTCAGCAGGCAGCCATGTTTCAACAGCCTGGGATACTGTACGGAGACTTGTTCTGTTCAATAATGACTAATTTTAGGGTGAAATACCTTGAACCCATATCCCCATAGGACTTGGTGAGTGGTTTTCTTTTCTTAAGTAGGACAGTATATTTGGCAGCTCCTAAAAAAGACAGAATTGTAAGCACATCTGTATCAGCCTTTGGGCTACAGTAAGGATAAAAAGCTATACAAAGTTGTCCTGACAAGCTATCTATAGCAAGCAGGTGGCTCTGGCAACTCATTGTGCTTGAGAGAACAAAAAATTCAAACTTGAGGTCTGGCTTTTGTTGGTGGGGGGGTGGTGGACAGACAATTGTCATAGCCAAACTTTCAAAAATTGATGGCTAATATTTTGCAGAACTTTCTTGATTAAAGTGTGTGCTCCAGTGCAAAAATGTATAGCCTGAGACATTCATACAAAGGAGGCAGAGGATATATTTATTGTTGTTGTTGTTGCTTCACTGATAGATATTTTTGTTTCAATGAACCTACATGTTCTGCTACTCTGAGTGTTCCTCCATGGAGTCATTTTCATTTATTTAATTATTTGCTCAGGCTGTATTTCCAGGAGGGTTCTGACACTTTTCTCTGCCTACTGATCTCAAAAACCTACATAAATAACATTTGGCAACTCAGACCATACTAATTATCTAACTCTCTCTGACCTTAAATATTCAGTAAATGAAACAAGATCCCATTAAGTCAGCTGACCTAAAGAACTTTCTGGTCTCCTCTTTGGGAACAAATTAATGGAAGCACACTCAGTCAGTGTTACAGGACTATTTAATCATTGGCAATGAAACTTGGATGAGGATACCAGAGGCTCCCATGCGTGCTGAAGATGTGGATGCTCTGGCAGGTATTTCAGATGGCTGTGGCTTTACTTTTCTCAAACATCATTTACCTCCTTCCACTATGCCTATCAGAGTTAATTATGCCCTTCTTTCAGAGCTCAGAGTCAATACCCTTTTACTTGCTTCTATTTTGCCATATTTTATACACTTTGTATAGTTTTCTCATCCTTATATAAGTTTTCTCATTCTTACCACTTTCCTATCCTAGATGTCCATGAAAGGAGAAACAATGTCTATGTCATTTTTACACAAACTTCCAACGGCTTCTCTAATGCGGTATGGCTGTAAAATTTGTTGTTGGTAAACAATTGCTAAAAACATTGCTATTTAGAGATACCTAGAACTGTGTGTGTTTCTTGAGTCTTTTTTTTTTTTGGCTTTTTTTTCCTTCTGTTTGTTTGGTTTTGTTTTATCTTATTTTATTTCATTATTATATTTTATATGACTGGTGTATTCTAACAAGATATAGAAAGAAAGGGTGTGGACTTGAGTAAGTAAAGAAAAGTAGATAATTTGAGAAGAGTTAAAACTGTAATCAGAGTATAATGTAAGAAAAATACTCTATTTTCAATAAAGAGTGAATTGAAAAGTGTTCCAAACCACAAAAATTGACACAGAAAAAAATCACTGAGAAAGGGAAGGACTCACTTATGGAGTGTGTAAGAGTGCAAGAGGGTTGCCCACTGGAGAAAATAGACATTGAACAATCAAAAAAGGCTGTTTTTGTTTTTTTTTTTTAAAACTCACACCTCGAGCTTCCATGGTTAGATCCTTGACAGTCTTCACATACAAATATCGTGTGCTTTTAGGGCAGCACCAAAAGTGTTTAACCTACCCTGCCTTTGAATCCTGTTTGAAGTAGATTGACAGTAAACACACACCCTGTCTTGGTTGAATCTTATATCAAATACAGTAAAAAGCAAGTGGCAGAGCAATGGGTGCCAAGTAATTTCTTCAAGTGTTTTAGACAACAAACATTCTAGAAAGATAATTCACACTTTTCAGAATTCATTTTCTTCATCATTGTTTTGTGGACTTTTCTACTCTTTCCTCACTAGGGTCCCTTCTCTATCATCAAATATACTCAGGGCTATAATTCTCTCTTCTTTTTGGTGAAATCTTAAAACCATTTTTTGGTAAGAGATCTTCCAAATTAGATGCTTACCATCTAATTTGACAAAAATTTCTCACAGAAACTTATGGTACATTAATTTTTCCTTTAACCTTTCTCAGGATTTAAAATGCTAGGGTTACTAGATTGCTATAAAGGTGTTCTATGCTTGATTTTACCCAAACAAAGAAGACAGAAAGCAACAGCTATATAGTTAGTCACATTTTCAAGCTTTTAATTAACATATATTAATTATACATGATAGTATGTTTGATCATATCATTTTCATAGATAAGTATATATTTTGATTACATTTATTCCCATTATCCTCTATTGTCCTCCTCCCACTCCCACTAACCCACTGACCTTCCTCTTATTAATTCCTCTTCTACTTTCACATTATCCTCTTTCTTTTAAAATTCTCTTTATTCTACTGAATCAATGATGTAATTAGTGTTACTTACAAAGCACCAATGAGATATTATTTAATGAAGAATAGACAATTTACCAGTAGACACATCAGAAGAGAAATCCCCCTCATGTCCATTAACTGCCTATAAGTTCTCAGAGATGGGTGGTATCTCATGTGGGCTCTCCTTAACCATGATGGGATTTTGATAGAGTCAGTCTTGTATAGTTTCTTACGGTTCGGGCGTGCAATGGCTATGACCTGCCTAGAAAAGAGTTCCACAACACTTCACCCCTTCTCTCAGCAATTTCATTTGTTTTATTTCTTCTTCCATAATGTTCAGAAGCTTGGGGTATCGAATAGACAACTCATTTAGAAGGGAACAGTAAATATTTACTTATTTTCAGCATTTTGACAAATTAAAATCCTCTATAGTAACCACTGCAAAAATAAAATTTTCCGACCTAAACTAACAACAGCACTAATTTGCAGGCATAAACATAAATCACAAAAAGGTGATCCTAGAAGCACATCATGTCAGTTTAGTAAAACGCCATAGGTAGCTTCTCTACTATTATCCCATAACCTCTTTAGCCATGAGCCTTTGAGTAGCTTTACAGTAGACTTGTAGTTTGAAATAAGTGACTTTGGGAGAATGCTAGAGCTCAGAATGAAGAGAAGGAGATTTTATAATACTTGGCTACCTGACACAATTAGTAGAGACTCTGACTACCCTAGAGTCTTCACAGTAGCGTTTTAATTAGAAAAAAAAATCACTTTTCTACCGGCTATGTTAACTCTTTACAATTATAGAAAGAAATAGGTACCTGGGATCGTATGTATTAATAATGAAGATTTTTTTAAAGCATGCATTTAAATGCTATTATCAGGGCAGAGGAATGCATCATTGGGTAATGTAAATGGCTGGATATCCCTGTTTGCTCCATCACCTTCACTTGTCAGCATCCTCTATCTTAATGTGTGTTCTCCAAAGAAGCTGCCCTACACAAACTGTAAGGGCAGTTTTTCTCTATGGCTTTTTGTTCGTTACTAAGACCTGGATATTCTGTGGAACTATGGATAAGGGCAGGACATTAATTCTTCTAGTGTCTTCTTCCAGATCGCTTAGACCTGGTAGTGACCCTTTACTAAGCATTATAGCTTTCTCTCCTTTGGATTGTTGTAATATCTGCTTCTCTAGCTCCTTAAATGTTCTCGCCATTTCTTTCCCTGGGGATTTCTGTTAACCTTGCTCAACCTCTTGAAATAGTCTCTTCATTAAATTGCCCTCTATTTCTTTCTTGACTATGCAGTCTGGTTTTGGTCTGGGTGTTCAATGGCACAGCAGTTCATCAGAATTATAGATTTTTTTCCAGAGGTTGATGATAACTTTCATGGGCTATAGCTACTCTGCACATTCTTTAGAATGGACATGCCACTACCAACATTTGTCTTGAAGTGACTTAGTTATCCCAGATTTTCCCTGGTCATTGTTCAAACCAGTCATCCATTAGCAAGATCTCACCACATAAGGCCTTTGCTCGGTTTGTACTTGGTTATAAATGCCACTGAAAGCATGAACACTGGAGTTATCTGTTAACAGTCAGTTTCAAGGTGTTCATCAATCTAATCTCTACTTTCTGCTTTTATTAAAATGGAAGACAAAATGTATGTGCCTAGACAAGCAGACCTTGTAGATCAGTGAGTGGTTTTCAACCTGTGGGTTTGAACCCTTTGGGGTCACATAACTGATATCCTGCAATCAGGTATTTACATTATTATTCATAACTGTAGAAAAATTACAGTTATGGAGTACTCATAAAATAATTTTATGGTTGGTGGTCACCACAACATGAGAAACTGTATTAAAGGGCCACAGTATTAGGAAGGTTGAGACCCACTACTCTTGATGAAGACAGTTGTCTCTGACAATCTTTGTATTCCTGATTTGAAAAACCTTGGTATAGTGAACAAATGCTTCTGCTCTAAAAACTTGGCAATGGCCTGGTCTTGACTTGGATACATCTAACAACATGTCATTAGGCAATTTATTAAATATTTCTAAATTTCTGCTCTCCATCAAAGTATAACACAGTAGTTAGTATCCACTTCCTTGATTGATTAAATAAAATGCTTCATTAAAAATATTAACAAAATCTGTCACCTAGAAAGTACAGATATGTATTTAAAGAAGAAAAACATTTCATATATATATATATATATATATATATATATATATAGAGAGAGAGAGAGAGAGAGATAGATAGATAGATAGATAGATAGATAGATAGATAGATTGTGTGTCTGTGTGTGTCTGTGTGTGTCTGTGTGTGTCTGTGCGTGTCTGTGTGTGTCTGTGTGTATCTATGTAAACCAGAAGAGGGCATCAAATTCCTTGGATATGAAATATAAGCGTCTGCATATCACAGATTCTGGCCCTTTCCCTATGGGTGGCTCCTAGCCAATCACTGTTCTAGGTGATGAAACTAAGGAAGCCTCAGTTATGGGAAAAAAGATGTGTCTGCTCTGGATGACCCTTATTTCAGTACTTCACTGGGGTGTTGGTGAACTTTTCCTAGGTGCATTGTAATTTAGGATTTTCTATCCTTTCCTCTTTAATTGAAACCAGGTTTGCATCACAGTTTGAAACTTTTCCTAGCCGCTTAAGATTACTTCCATCTTTATTCACAAGCATCTCCCATAATACAAATCTTTTGTCTTAGTCTTCTCTTGTTGCCTGCTTCTAGGAGAAACCTCTTTAATGTTCATTCCACAGGCATGGAAAGCAAAAGTTATCTCTTTTGTCTACACTATTAAGGGTGTGTCTTTTTATCTCTCACTTTCTGTCTAATTGAACAAAATCATTGACAATTAATATGGTAGACATTCTCGAAGCAGCATTTAAGATTCAGTAAAACTCTAAGGTATATATGGAACTTTCCTTTATAAGCTTAAAGTGTCTTCAAGAGTTTATTATGACTTTGTTCTTAGTCTATAATTTGAATTATTTTAAAATCAGCCAAGTGTATCAGAAAAAAAAACCTATGCAGTCCTTTCAGTTGAATTGTTAAAGTTTCTTCACAAATAGCTCTTAAATCACTTTTATAAAGGTTTTAAAAGTTTATTGTAAGGTGCCATTTGTTAAATTATGTAATCACTACCTAAATAAATGTTATATATTTGAAGTTACATTTTTAAAAGGATATTTTAAGTACAACTTATTCTGATTCTGCTTGAAAAGGGATGGAGTGATAGTAACAAACAAGATTTCACCCCTGAACATTGCATTGTTGAATTCTCACATTAGAGACAAATACTTTTCAGTCCTGCTAAGTATCCAGGTCCAGAAATGAAGGCAAACTTTTAAGTTGCATAATCACAAAGTCTCAGCATCCCAGAGATGAGGTACATGTGCTGACTAGCTAGAAACTCAAGCTCCACATACACTGTTTCCTTCACTAGCCAGTTGTCTACAAATGCACTCTGGTGGCCCCAGGCTCCGGCTTCATTTTCTCACGGGTCATATATCTTATGTGAGAGAACCACTGAGAAAATTCCAAGTCATGCTCAAACTGATAACGTTAGGTGGGAAATAGCAGAAATAGTAATAAATTCCAAGCAAGCCAGAGGAAGGGTGTCTCAAAGTCGTATTTTTGGCAGTAAAGTCATGGCACTGAAGATTGTTCTTTTATTGAAAGATAATATATTTCTGCTCCTTTTTCCTGCCCTTATATCCACTTTTAGACAAATAAAATGGTGATGATATTTTCACACACTTATGCAAGATCTTTATGTTGGATGGGAATATTTTCCAAGTAATTCTTTTTTTTTTTTTTAAAGATTTATTTTATTTTTTATGTATAAGTACACTGTAGCTGTCTTCAGACGCTTCCAGAAGAGGGCGTCAGATCTCGTTACGGATGGTTGTGAGCCACCATGTGGTTGCTGGGATTTGAACTCAGGACCTTCGGAAGAGCAGTCAGTGCTCTTAACCACTGAGCCATCTCTCCAGCCCCAAGTAATTCTTGATATCACATAAAAAGTGTAGGATGATACCTTGATTTTGGATACAATAGCTATCTCCTCATCCCTCAAATTGCTTCTTACAAGGTATCTCACATCTTATATGCAGACTTTTGCAAGCCTTCTTTTGGTATAAAACACTGAGTAATGGATATAACCATACAAGGTGGATATACATTTCTCATCATGTTCAAAAGTCTGGTATTCCATGAATGACATTTATTTATTTATTTATTTATTTATTTATTTATTTATTTATTTATTTATTTTGTTCTCTTTTTTTAATTAGATATATTCTTTATTTACATTTCAAATGATTTCTGCTTTCCTGGATCCCCCCTCCCCAAAAGTCCCATAAGCCCTCTTCCCTCCCCCTGTTCCCCAATCAACGCATTCCTGCTTCCCTGTCCTGGTATTCCCCTACACTGCTGCATTGAGCCTTTCCAGGACTAGGGGCCTCTCCTTCCTTCTTCTTGGGCATCATTTGATAGTGAATCGTTTCTTGGGTATTCCAAGCTTCTGGGCTAATATCTGCTTATCAGTGAGTGCATACCATGTGTGTTCCTTTGTGAATGGGTCACCTCACTCAGGACGACATTCTCCAGTTCCACCCACTTACTTGTTTTGCAGAGATCCTGGTTGGGTTTACAACAACCAAATAAGGTAGCTCAACACCTTTGTAATTCCAATATTTCCATCCTCGTTTTTTCTGCACTCATGGTGTGGAAGTTGAATTTTAGATTTATCAGTTGTGTTTTGGACCCACAGTTACTTATTCTCTGCATTTTGATTAACAGTCCAGTTTTGTAATAGTCCTTATTCATTGTAAAAAGAAGCTTATTTGATGAAGAGTGAGAGCTATAACAATCTGTGAATATAAGCATAATTATTTAGCGTATTGTTACAGATTGCATTAGAGTAGGAAAATGGCAATATTGGGTCATTCACTAAAGTTTATGACATCTTAAGTCTCAGGTAGTTGACTAGGTTGATGGTATCGGACATGGATTCCTTCCTATTGAATGAAACATAATTTAAATCAGACAGGTGTTGGTTACCTCAATTGAACCCTTGGATATACCTTACTCTGCTAATCATTGTTGTGTTCATAGGCTTTATAGCTGGGTAGGACCATTGATTGCTTTTTTTTTCTTCACTAAGTAGCTTGCATATCACCTTCAGACACTATGAGCCCTAGTACTTAGCAGGAGGCTTCCAGATCAGTTCTAATTCGATTCCTCTAAGTTCTGTTTCTGAAGTGTGTGGTGCCTTATGCAGTAGGATCTCAATTTCAAGTTCTGGAAGACAACTACAATTAATGATAGTTTTGTCTTGCTTTTCGAGACTCTTACTTGTATGAATTGCATATCAGTAAAGCAATCATCCAATTAATAAATAGGCTAATAAATTGAAGAGAGAGTTTTCAAAAAACAGCCAAAAAACATTTGTTAAAGCTCTTAATGTTCCTAGCCATGATGGAGGATGCAAATTAAAACTGCGGCAAGATTCTCTCTCTCTCTCTCTCTCTCTCTCTCTCTCTCTCTCTCTCTCTCTCTCTCTCTCTCTCTCTCTCTCTTTCTCTCTCTCTCTGTTTAGAATGCCTATAATCAAGAACACAAATGGAACTGGAGAAATGATTTAGAAATGACTTAGAGGTTGAAGATGGACTGCTCTTACAGAAGACACAAGTTTGGTTCCTAGAACCTAGATGGCAACCAACTGCAACTCCAGTTCTAAAGGACATGTCTTTCTTCCAACACACACACACACACACACACACACACACACACACACACACACACACCCTTAAAATTTTTTAAAAAATGACAGTCAATGCTGGTAAGAATGTGGAAAGTGAAGAATCCTTTTAGGATCATCAATTATTCAAAACTAAATGGTTAGTACTGAAAACACAAATACAAGTAACATTATATAGACTGAAGTGGAAAATGATGTGATTATATTATAATCTCAAAAAATAAAAATACTAAATTAATGCAAAGAAAGAATAAAAGAAAAAAAGGAATCTTTCTTTTTAAATCCTGGTGGTATGGGAGCAAACTGGAACATGCTCTATGAATCAAGCATGCACTATGAATGGTGAGGGTAAACTGGAGAATGCACTATAAAAGTCTGTGGAAGTATCCCAGAAAATTAAAGCTTAAGCTTTCATGTGATTCTGTTGCACTGTAACTATCTTGGCTGGAGCAAATATATTCTAGAGTAAATCAGGGCAGGTGAGCCCCTTCCTGAGGGCATCAGAGTGTTTAAATGATAGTTTTGATGGAATTGGTATTTTTCTAGGATTCTCACGCTTGGAGAAAGGAATAAATGGAACTCCAGTGCCAGTTCCAAGAGAAATGTGTCACTGAGGAGGAGATTTTACAGAGGATATTACATCTGGGTCTATGATGTGTCCCTGATGGGAAGGACCACATTATGATAAAGACTGCTTAGTTACAACTACCTAATGAACTTTACGCAAACCTTAACCCTTTATCTATGTCCATAAAGTAAACTCGGGGGTCAATGAATACCGCTTTTGCTTCCTTATCACCCACTATGATCAAACTAAATGAATATCATTTCTCTATTCTTCCCTATTAATTGTCACTTTAACTGGCATACAGATTACAGGTGTGAACCAAATTTGTTAGGACTGTTAAAGTCCAAGCTTTGACCTAAATCCCCAGTAACAATGCTAGTCCTGGGTACTATACTTGAAGGAAGTCAACATATTATCCAGATAATTATGCATTCACATTTATCACTGGATATCCACCAGCAGATGAAGAGATTGAAAGGGTGATACATATACATAGTGAAACATTTCAAGCTGAAAAAAAAAAGCATGACATTGCGGGGATATTAATTGAAATCTGAGATCATCATGTTAAGTGAAATAAGCCAGATCTGGTGTGTGTGTGTGTGTGTGTGTGTGTGTGTGTGTGTGTGTGTGAAAGAGAGAGAGAGAGAGAGAGAGAGAGAGAGAGAGAGAGAGAGAGAGAGAGAGACAGAGAGACAGAGAGACAGAGAGAGGGAGAATGTGCATGCACATGTGCATGTGCATATAAAGGATAATGGGGACCATAGGAGAACAGGGAAAGAGAAAGTTTAAGAGGGTAATGGACACATGATGTAGAAGCAAAAGGAAAGACTGTCTAAAGGGAGCAGAGGGGAGGAGAAATAGACAAGAATTGGAGACCAGGAAGAAGGATAAGTAAGAACAAAGTGAAGGGCTGAAGAGATGGCTCAGTGGTTAAGAGCACCGACTGCCCTTCCAAAGGTCCTGAGTTCAAATCCCAGCAACCACATGGTGACTCATGACCACCTATAATGAGATTTGATGCCCTCTTCTTGTGTGTCTAAAGACAACTACAGTGTACTTATATATAATAATAAAATAAATCTTAAAAAAAGAACAAAGTGAAATGATATATATGCATAAAAATGCTGTAAAGAAATCTTTCGCTTTCTATGGTGACCTAAACAATTAATAAAAATCAAATTACACTAGGAAAATTTAAACTACAAAAACTTATTTTAAAAGTGATGATTAAAAAACACCTTCTTGTTTTTAAGGGATATAATAAAAACACATCACAAACTTGCTATGTGTTGTGCAGTGCAGGGTGAGTAGGTCATCCCTCATTTCCCTGAATTCAGTTCTTTAACTAATTAATTTGAATGATTTTCCGGAATGCCTTTATGCTTTCCCTTAAATCCAATTTAGAGTCTGTTTTCATTCCAAAGAGTCATCTTTTCCTATGTTTTTCTGAGCCATGTTTGTCAGAGCTGTTCTCAGGCTCATCACTTCTGCACTCTGTCATTTAATGTTCCTATAACGTTACATAATGTCTAGAGCTATACAATCTCTATATGTATCCATGTATGTATGTGTATGTGTATATGTATATATGCATATATGAATATGTATATATATGAATATATGTATATATAGATACATATACATATATTTACACACATATATATATGTGTGTATATATATGTATATATGTATAGTATGTATATGTATATGTATAGTATATATAGTATATATACATATATACTATATATATGTATAAGCATATATATAAATACATATATATGTATGTATACATGTACATATACATATATTGGAGCAGGTTAATAAATCATCTTGATTGACTCTTGACATTGCTTCCACATTTAAATCCTTGGAAGCATATAGAGTTTAAACTACATTTTTGTCTGTTGATCTGGCAACAGTTTTAATGCTTCTCCTCTCCCATGGCTTGGGGTCTGAAAAGGAAACATTATTCCCAGTGTTACATTGGCATTTGGAAGATTGGAAACCACCGTTTTTTCTGACATAAAGACATGGGCACATGAGTATTAGAGATGAGAAATGAGCATTCATGAATGACCTTATCAATCTGTGGTAGCTTCCTTGATTCCTGTTCCTCCTGATTGTTTGAATACTGTATTAATTACTTTTCTTGTCTGTATGATTTAATCCCTGAAAAAAAATCTAATTAAGGAAAGAAGTGTTTATATTTGGTCACAGTTCAAGATAATACTCCATTATGGAATGGAACTCATATGGAGTGAACTTTAGGGAACTGGTTACATTCTACCACAGTTGGGAAGAAAGGAGGGAGTGAGACTACTGTTTAAACACTTTCTACCTTTTATTGAAGTATGGACCAGAGACCATTGAATAGTCTCATTTTCATTTAGTATACACATTCTAATTGTAACTAATCTAATCACAGAGATATTCAGAGTTTTGTCTCCTAGAAGACTCTAGATCCTGTCAAACCGACAATCAGTATTAGCCATCACTTGTCAATGATTTCCTTGAGACTGGGTTTCAGCCACTCTAAGAATATCTTAATTATCCAATCTCTATATTTTCCTAGCAAAAGTTGATATGCAAATGTTCTGCAGCTTTCCCATGGTTCTATTCTTAATAAGGATTTGGACTTATTTTGCATTAGTGACCTATAATTTATTTTCTCTGACTCTCCTCCCTGGATGCTTTATCTTCATATATAAGAGGATGTGACTTCACACACGCTCACACACACACACACACACACACACACACACACACACGCACACACACATGTGCGTGTGCACAAATGTGATACCACACATTCTTTTGATTTTCCTTATACTGATTTAGAGAAGTCTAGTGTAAATTAAATATATGACTAATCAAGAGAAAGAAACAAAGGTATTTGAAGGTTTGAATAAATTTTTATTTTTATTTTTTTTAATAACCATGGGTTAGACAAGGAAAGATGGAGAAAAAACAGGTATTGGGTAAATGCCTTGGTCAGTAAGTGCTTACTGTACAAACATAAAGGCCTGAGTGATATCCCTAGCACATAAATAAAAGCTGGACGAATTGGCCCTCCCCTGTGAACCCAGCACTGTGGAGGATGATGCAACAGAGTCCTGTGGACTTGCTTGCTTGCAAGTCTACTTGAATCGGTGAGTTCCAAGTTCAGTGAGCAATCTTCTCTCCAAATAATGGAAAAGGCAAATGAGGAAGACATCAATGTCAACCCGTGTTTAGCTTCTTCATGTGTGCAAACATGTACATGCATGAAGCGACACCCACCACCGCACTGCCCACAGCCAGACAGAAAAATATAAAAATGAAAAACAAGATTGTACAACTTGGGTGGTATCACTCATTTATGTGATTACAGACATCCACTTCTCTATTTGTCTATGAGCTTTTTGAAATACTCATTTATAATCGTTTTTCAATAATAACTAGTCAAAGGGAACTGATTTATGGCAGGTGTTTATTTAGACTGGGGAAGAATGTGTAACAAATCATACTACAGTTACTGTCACTAAAAACTTTCCATCATTTTATCAAAGCTAATAATTATATTTATAGGCTTGTCATTTGTACATTATAATGTACAATGACAGTGAAATGATGACATTTCACTCAACATCAACATTAGTTTCTTATAAACAACAAGTCTTGCAATAATATTTTCTGTCTATTCATCAACATGTATTTAAATTTTCTTAGAAAGCAGAAAAGCAAAAGTTGGCTTGACAACAAAGCAATTGATTTAATTACAAAATTAATGCCTAAGGTATGCTTTAAAATTTGTATTGTAAAGGAAGAAATCTAGAGATTGGAGTTCTGTTACTATGGAAACAATCTATACAATGACATTAAAAAGAACATTAATTTACTTGCTTCTTTTGTACTCTGTGTTTGTAAATGGTCAAATGTTATATATTTAATAAAAACAGCAGATATAAAATGTTTATTCTAGTATTTATTATCATCTTGAAACTATATTCAATAAGAAATCACACAGCTGATTGGATTTACAGCCCAAGTAAATTAACTAATAAACTGTATGTACATTGCATTTGTTAAATTGTTGAACAAAATGAAGACCTCAATTTTCTACATTAACAGTCTAGCTTTTATTTAATCCCTTCCCAGGGACCTCCACTCATGTGACAGACAATGGAAAAATTAATAGGGATTTTTAAAAATTTGTACTTTTAAATGTATTCAAACATTGACAAAACAACAAATAATCACTTAGTTGAAATACTGAAACTCAGAGTGCTGGTTAGTTTCTGACAACTCAATACAGGCTACAGTCATTTGTGAAGAGAACCTCTATTGAAAAAATGCCTCTTCCACATTGGCCTATGACTAGACCTACAGTTTCTTGATTGATGTTTGGTGGGAAAGGTCCAGCCCACTGTGGGTGGTGCTACCCCTGGCTGGGTGGTCCTAGAGCGTGTGAGAAATCAAGCTGATTTCTTACTATGAGGAGTAAGCCAGTAAGCAACATTCCTCCATGACCTCTGCATCAATTCCTGCCTTGAGTTCCTGTCTGGATTTTCCTGAATGATCTGAGAGTTGTAAACTGAAATAAACCCTTCCCATCCTCATTGTTTTTGGTATTGTGGTATTTTAATCACCATAATAGAGACCTTAACTAAGAGCACAGCCATTAGAAACTCTAAGGAATACACAAAGGCAGATCATATCAATGTTCTCCTGTTAAGTAAATTTACTAAAATTTTGATCTAGACCACTTCCAAAAACCAACTATACAACTAATAGATCACTGCTTATGTTAGCCAGGGTTCCTCAAATACTTAGATATATACACTGAGAGAGTCTTGGAAAGAGACTTCTGTACAATTTGAATTAATAAAGCTTGTCTTGCAATAGAGTAGCTCATGGGGGTAGTTTTTGTAAAAGTGTGGCCACACATATGTCCCCGCATAGGGTATTAGGCCTGATTTGTACTGCCTGATGATTTCAGAAATCCTTAAACTATAAATTTAGTTTACTGGAGCGACCAGTGAATGATGGTTCCAGTTTGAAGCACACTGCCAAACATCTCTGGAGTAACATATCTTCTCATAGTGACTTCTAGTGCGAGTCAAAGAAAACTAAGCATGCCCCAAGTAAGGCACGAGTGAACAGCAGCAGAAATAACAGAAGCTTGCAAATTCATAGATGCTTGATATGAAATTGATGTGCCATTCAGCCCCAAACACATTTCTTTACCAAAAGTTCCTTAAGGGAAATGGAAGCAATAAAAGTGACTTAGTGGGATTTCAAACAACCAGCAAAGACTGCCATCAGTTAAAATTATGTTAACTGAAGTAGAATCACAAAGAGTATGCTTAACAACATTAGACATAACCTAAGAAAAATCAGCTATATGATGGATGAGCAAAAATCATAGGAAGATGGGCAGAGAGAGACAAAAAGATGCCTTTTGGGGAAGAGGTTAAGGAATATAAGTGGCAAAATAAAATCTTCTAATTTTTATTGACGTTTAGGGGGACATAATGAGGAAATGATTATATTTATATTTTTGCATTTAAATTTGTATTACATTTATGTACTATGTTTATTTTTCATTAATAGGCCATTATAAAGAATGCTCACTGTGTAATCTGTACTTATAGATCTAGGAAGGTGGTATTACTATTTCTTCCTCCAATTTATAGTGTAACACATTGAGATTATAGTCACTTTGAAAATCTAAATGAATGCTAAAACTATGCAAAATACACTAATTTTTATTGACAAACAAATGGGCATAACTTAATAAACTATAATTCTATACTTAATGTTTCTAACACTGAATTATAATTATTAGCATCAGCACGCACACACACATGCACAGGAGTGATTTCTTATGATTACTTTGCTGAGTTAAAATAAACTGGTATCTAATTCATCCTAATTTTCAGGAAATAGCTATGTTTAAATGACCTGATTTTTTTTTCATTTATCCCTTTTAACTTTCCAGAGATGAGGGATGTAGACAACCAAATTATTTCCAGACTCTTTTCCCTTTAACCTCATGATCATCTACAGATTTTTTTTTCTATTTGCTAGTTTTTAACCTCAGAAGATTAGTAAGTGAATTTTGACATATGTAAATGTCCATAATACTTCATTACAACCAATACATCTCCCTCAGTTTCCTCTTATCCTTATATGTTTCTCTCCACCTCCACGTTCAGGTTACCTGGTATTTAATTATTGTCAATATTGGTTGCCTCACAGTTGTAGGAACTTATTACATTAGAGCCATGCATCAAGTAATCTTTTCTGTCATTTCCTTCTGCTAATTATTTGAGGTCTACACCATCACTCTTACACATCATTTACTCCCCCTTCATGGAGCAACACTGAGGATTAATATTACCATACCACAGTTTGCTTATTCATTTCACCTGTAGACAGACATTTGGACTCTGTCCTATGTTTCAAATCAACAACTTGTTCACAAACATATATTTGTATGGACAACGTGCTTCATTTATTTTGAGTAAATGCCAAGAAATAAAGTACCCATTGTCACATGGCAGATTTATACTTGATTCTAAAGTAATTGCCAAGCTTTTTTCCATTTCATTATATTTGATATTCCTTCCAGTTATGTATGCAATTTCTAGTAAATCTGCTCCTTTGGGGGCAATATATGCATGTTTAATCTTTAAATTTTATTCATATGTATAAACATGTGATTTTTTCAATTTGAATTCCTATGATAATGATTGCTCTACATGTACATATAGAACATGCATGTAGAAAACATGTGCGTATTTTCATTGGTGAAATGTCTATTCAATTAACTCACTTCAATTTCTATATAGGTCAAGGTAGACTCCAACTCATGGTCCTCCCTTCTCAGCACTCTGGTCAGGAAAATTAGGCATGTATAAAAAGCCTCGACTTTATCTTTTCAATTTCTATTGGATTATATTCATAAAATTTTGATATATAATATTTTGTTTCATATTTATCAAAATTTGATACATGTATATATTCCTGATGCATAGGAAAATATTCCTTAATTTTCCAAATCATGTAATATACAACAATGGTCTTCAAATATTTTTAGAAGAGATTTTCAAGAAGATAGTTGCTGGAACACTCCTGAAATCGTTAAAACAGTAATCAACATGTTCAAATGCAATAAATAAAAGTTACAGTATAATGAAACTACGGAAGGAAAGAATCAGTGAGAAATCTTAAAATTATCCAGAGAACAAAGACAATTAGCATCAAGAGAGTAGGAATCCTATACAAACAACAGCAGAAGGCAGAGGGCAGAGCTAGGAGTAGCAGGACATAATTAATACCTGGTGCCTGGTTATCATTCCTCCTTGAATTCCATTTTTTCTACTTAATGTGAGTATGTTATTTCCTTTGCTGGTGCAGGAATGACACACTTTTGTTTTATTTTATTTTATTTGTTTTAAAAACAGGGGGTCTTCATATTTTAAATTTTGAAATATATTTGTTTCAAGTTCTAGAATTTTATCAATTTATGCCCATTCATTTTATTTGTGATGTCTTGTGACTTTGGAATTTTAAAATATGTATTTTAATTTATTCTGTGGCAATTTTACATATGTATGCAAAACACTATGATTATATCCAATTCTTATTTTTTCCCTTTAACTCCCCCTGGAGCTCCCCAGTTTATCCTCATAATTTCATTTTCTCTTTTAAAAATTCTATTAATGTCCAAGTAGAACTGTCCTGTATGTGCATCAGTGTGGAGCCATCCATTGGATCATGGCCACAACCTCAAAGAAGAATGATTATCCTCTTTTAGGCCACCATTAATTATCAATAGCTCCTCAGCTAGGAGTGGAGTCTCATCAGCTGATCTCCAGTCTATCCTGGGATGCTGGGTAGCTTGATCTTGTCCTGTGTGGGTAACTATGGTGGCTGTTAGTTCATGAATGCAACAGTCAAGTCATGCCATAAAAACAGCATTTTCTTCTCCTCCCTATCTGCCATTTTCTGACTTCTATGGTCTTTTTAAATCTTGATATTTAATCAGTTTTTGAAAATCCTTTGTGATTGTTTCTTCACGTGCTGTTTCAGACCCACTCCCTCTGGGAACCTGATTAAACAAATGCTAGTCCCCACTCATCCACAAGTCTTTTAAACGTGCTCCCACACATTCAACTGCATGCCCGCCCAAGCTTCGTTCTCTCTCAATCTCTCGTTTTATATTTAAATTTATTTTCATTAGAAAGAGATTCTTCTTTCATCCAATATCCCGAGCACAGTTTATCCTTCCCCCATTCCTCTCACTCGTCTTCAGGTTCATCATTTTCTCATAAACTGTCTAATCTGCTCTTAGTGCCCACAGAGTTTATTTACTGTGTGTGGTGGTGAATAGCGATGCCACCACTTGCCCCATAGGCTCACATGTGTGAATGCTTGGCCCACAGAGGGTGGCTCGATTAGGAGGTGTGGCCTAGTTGGAGTAGGTGTGGCCTTGTTGGAGTAGGCGTGGCCTTGTTGGAGGAATTGTGCCACTGTAGAGGCTGACTTTGAAGTCTCTTATATGCTCAGGCTCAGTCCATTGTGAACTCGCGGCAATTTCTCCAGCACCATGTCTGCCTGTATGCTTCCATGCTTCTCATCGTGGCAATAATGGACTAAACCTCTAAAATGGTAAGCCAGTCCCAGTTATACGTTTTCATTTATAACAGTTACCTTGGCCATGGTATCGTTTTACAGCAATAAAACCCTAACCAAGACACTTTGTTCAAAACTTTCGCACCCCAGTTGCTTCTTTTCCAGTCCTATTAGGTACCATTGTATGATTTTATATATGCATATTTTCATTTGTCTTCACGGCAACTGTCAGACATAGCTGATGTACAATGGGTTCCTCTAATTGTGATATGGAAACTTTATGGATCTGCTTTGATTTGCTTCTCTTTTCTGATAATGGTTTTAGGTAAGCAAGGTTTCTATGCACACTTCAGTTTTATTTTGCTCCTTGCCTTTGAAAAATATTTATTTTTAATTTTACTTTGAAGCTTTGCATAAAGATTCTCTCCTTCAGAATGTACAAATCTGCTTGACGACTGGGCAAGTTCCTTGCAGTTTTCTTTGAACTGCGATGTGCTAGACAGGGCATGCATTTGACTCTGGACACAAGTTTGGTCTTCTGCATATGTTTTCTACTGTGAGGAGACATTGATCACCCTACCATGAGAAATCTCTCTCTTTTGACATGTTTTCACAAAGTTGTTAAATCATGAATTTAATTTTGTCATGTTTAGCAAATGCCCCAGAAATAGTTATTCCAGTGTGTACTTATACTTGGGGCTTAAATGTTTTTCTGACATGCACTGACAACAAACTATCTTTTCCTGCTGTCTATACTTTTGAAGAATTATTTTTAAACACATATTTTTGTAGTATTTTTAATTTTTTTATAGAGACCAGTTTTTTCATTTGTCTTACATTTTTCAAATGTGCCTTCTTTTATTTTTTAAAAAATATGTATATGTGTTTATGCCAGTGTGTGTTCGTGTGTGTGTTCGTGTGTGTGTTCGTGTGTGTGTGTGTGTGTGTCCACAGAGGCTCACTGCTGTGATCCAAATTCCGGTCCTTATAGCTGAACAGCAAGTGTTAGGAACTGCTCAACCATCTATCAGACCTGATGATCTCTTTGTATATTTGTTGCTTTTAGGAGTTCTAATGCATATTCACTATTCATAAGACTAGGTCACGAGACAACTTCAACTGTACTACATACTTTCACTATATAAACACGTCATTACCCTTTCTGTCATTCTTTCTTCCTTTTGGGGGAATAGTACTCTACTGTTCCTTATGGCATTTTCTTTCTTTTCACCTTTTGGCAGACACCAGATGATCTTTGTTTCCTGCTACAGTAGATAGTGCTTAAGAAACTTAGATAGACAGGAAGCTTTCCAGCTTGCTTCACAACACTTCTTACTCTGATTTTTTCTGATAGTGATAACATAGAAATTTTGCCGTTTTCAGCTGGACAGCTCTATTTAAATTCATCTATTTTCTTCAGATTAGACTCATACCCATAATCAAGTACATCAGAAGTCTATTTTTAATACTAAAGATGTGGGTCTTTGCTCATTCTTTAGGTTTCTATTTAACAGATTTGTCTGGAATTTAACCATTGGAAGCTTTAACAAGAAGTCTATGTGGGTTAACATAGGAATTGACACATTTTAGCTGGCTTCTAAATCTATCAAAAACATTTCTTGTTTGAAACACATCAATTTTAATCACAAATGTTACCCCTAATAAGAATCAATTTACAATATGGTTTGTAGTAAGGAAAAAACAATTTCTCTCACTAAGGGAGAAAATTGTCATATATGAGGATCTTCTGATACTCAGATATCGTTTTTTACTTGAACAACAACTCAGTTGCTTTTAAGTGAAAAAAAAAAACCAATCTGGATTTCTTTCTATACAGGTCAACACACTTTCATGTGAATTTTAATTTTGAATGTGGTTTCTGCTTGCTGTTTATCATAGAGAACCAGTTGAAAATTAGGTCAGTTTGTAGCTCTAGGTGTCTACACTGTACCACCACTCTTCAGTACTTTCTGGGTTACAGTGTTTCCAGACAGATAAGAAAGAGAGATGTTTAGGTTAGGGAGGGAAAGATCAGTAGAGTTTGCAAAATTTCACTAGCTGTATCTTATAAATTAGAATCCTAGAAATAGAGCTCTCAGAACTTTCTGTGTGTGTGTGTTAACTCATTTCAGTTTCTTTTATGACGTCATTTAGGTTCTTCATGTATTATTAAACACTCATAATGAATCAGGAAGTAGACTTCTATATCCTAATTTCACTTATAAGTAGATTGACTCTTCTTTTTTCATTAATTTATTTATTTATTTTACATCCTGATCATAGATCCCCATGCCTCCATCTCCAGCCAATCTGACCTTCCTACACTCCTCCCCTGATCTCCCTCTTTTCTTTCTCTCCATGGGTACCAACCTGCCCTGGCATGTCAAGTCTTAGCAGGACTAAGGGCATCTTCTCCCACTGAGGCCAGACAAGGCAGCCCAACTAGGTGAAAAGAATCTAAAGGCAGGCAACAGAGTCAGAGTTAGCACTGCTCCAATTGTTAGGGGACCCAAAGGAAGATCAAGCTGCACATCTAACTACCTGTGTACAGGTATGGAGCAGGCAAGGCCCAGCCCATGCATGCTCTGTGGTTGGTGGTTCAGTCTGTGGGAGCCCCCATGGATTCAGGTTAGGTGACTCTGTAGTTCCTCTTGTGGTATCCTTGACTGCCCCCCCTCCCCGGGCTCCCTCAATCTCTCCTCCTACTCCCCCACAAGACTCCCTGGTTTGAGCTAATGTTTGCATAAGTGACTTGCACAAGGAAACAAAGCTGAAAGAGGAAGGGATGAGGCTCAAATCTAATCTCTGTTTCTAAATTCTTTGACCTGTTGGTATATCAGGAAGGGCTACAGTAAGGGAAGGACTTATAGAACAGAGATTAAATGACTTTATAATTTCATCAATATTATATGTTAATCATAGTGGAAAGAATACTATACGTTATAAAAACATACATATTCTCATCCATATGCTAACATACTTAGTAATTACAAATAAGCTAAGTCTCCATAAGTCATGACTTTAGTTAAACCCTGCTTTAAAAACACAGATATATTCAAGTCATGGCAATACTTAAGGTTCGTTAGTGCCTGTTGGCCACTGAGTGCATTTCAAGCTTCTAACTTGAGTCAGTTTTTATACAGCTTGCCTAAGTTTCAGCATCTTTTTCACTAAGGTAAATTACTGTGGGCATTGTAAGAGTCTTGTTTCTTCTTAACACTCCCAAGTTGGTCTGTACCTCTGTTTTCCTTGCTAGGAACATCCTCCACTGTGCCTCCAATCACCACCCCCTTTTCCCTAGCCCCCAACATCTGTTCTTAATTTAAAGCTGTTCAAATGTCATCTTAGCTGGGTAACCTTCTACATCCATGTGAATACAATTTCCCAAACCTTAATTCTCTGATGGTATCATGTTTTTACTTCAATTAACCTTCAGCTCACTGACTGAAATTATTTCTTTACATGTTTGTATTCCCTTCTGCATGATAGTTCTTGAAACTGAGTGGCTTTTTTATCCCTTCATATCCAGTGCCAGCATGCCTCAAAATGCCCAAGTTCATTATCTAAAAATACCAGACTTGTACACACGAGCCAGTCCTGATCTGTGGTTACAGATTTTAAGAGACTGAATGACTTCTATCTATGCTACTCCCATGTGCTTCACCCTTCATGCCACCCTTGGAGATAGAGGGAAGAGAGAGGCCCTGCCTAATTATCAACATTCGTGTAGAAAGTCTTCGGAGATGTTGTTTTCATAAAAGTGAATTGTGGAGTCTGCTACTGGGGTAAGTGATGTAAAGCACTTTTTAAAAGATGCTTCATATCTACTAAGCAGATGGAATAGATTCCACTGTAGTCAAGGAAAGGACCCTATGTCTATATCCCTTCTACAGACACAGTCAGATTCTGAGTAAGGCAACAAGATGTTGCTAGGAAGCAACAAGTGCCAGCATGTAAGGCTGGAAAATGTAGAAGGCTGGTCAGTGGGGATCCAGTACTGCCTCTGGGGAAGAAGCTGGGTGTCTTTTCTAAAAGGTCCCATGAGCAAGCAAATGTAAACAGCAAAGAAGACCATTGCCTTTTTAACTTAATTGATGATGGTGATAATGATGGAGATGACCACGGTGATGCCAATAATCGATCGTAGTCATGGTGGTGTGTGTAGTGGTGCACATGTGCCAGCAAGCATTTGTGGAGACCAAAGGACAACTTAGTGGAGTTGGTTCTCTCCCATCTACATGGTTTCTAGAGCTAGAAGTCAGCTTATCGGGCATATTGTCCTCTGGAGAGCATTCTTATATTTCAACATAATTTCTACTTACCGTCCTATTTTCTGTGTTGTAATTTGGAGTGTTTAAAAAGCTTTCTCATTTTTTTATTAAATATTTTCTTTATTTACACTTCAAATGTTATCCCTTTTCTTTGTTTCCCCTCTGAAAAACCCCTTTATCCCATCCCCCCTTCCCCTGCTCACTAACCCACACCTGCTTCCCTGACCTGGCATTTGCCTACTCTAGGGCAACGAGCCTTCACAGGTCCAAGGTCCTCTGCTTCACATGTGGCTGGAGCCATGGGTCTCTCCATGTGTACTCTTTGGTTGGTGATTTAGTCCCTGGGAGCTGTGGGGGTACTGGTTGGTTCATATTGGTGTTCCTCCTCTGGGGATTGCAAACCCCTTTAGCTCTTTGGGTCTTCTCTAGCTCCTCCATTGGGGACCCTGTGCTCAGTTCAATGGTTGGCTGAGAGCAAAGAGACTTGTTTCTAGGGACATTCAATAACCACTGACAGAGAGATAAAATGATATCATTGGTGAGAAAGCCTTGAGCTCAAGGTTTGACACTATAGCTTATTCAAAACAAATGGCCACTGATTCTGAATCCCTGTAAATTAGTCAAGTGATTCCTGTCTTTTCAAAGCAGCCCAGATAGTGCGTAAGCATGACTTATTGGGGCAATCTGCAAGGATCAAAGAGAAGACATGAGACCACAGATTTCAAGGAGTAAATGCTGTACTTGGCTCAGCACAGCTTAACATGGCAATGTTGGCATCATACCATGACAAGGATAGTGCTAAGTTCTGCATTCTCCTCTGTTTAAAGAAAGACCTCAAAAAGAAGTTCATGGAGAAGGGGAAAATACATTATTTTCCTGTCTTCCAATCACACTCTTTTTTTCTTATTTAGAAACCACAATTATGAACATACATTCTGAGTGAGAAAATTGGGGGCCACCGATAGAAATGGTCAATGAATAACACAGTCAAATCACAGCAGCTCAGAAGATTGAAGAGAATGAATCGCCCAGGCTAATTCTCAAATGACCCTCATGCTTGGTGAAGTATGAAGACTGCATATTGGTAAATGCAAGTTTCATACTGGAACTGAGGGGAGAGTCCTGCAGAGGGGGCCTTGTTCATGACAAGAAAACAGAGCGGCATTCGTGGGCATGGGTTTTCTAAAGATTCCACTTATGTTTCTCAAGAGACAGGGAAAGGAGTGTGGGGAGGGCTCCATGACCACCAATAAAAGAGTAACCATATTATATAAGTACAAGCTCTTCACTTGTCTCTCTCTCCTGCTGTGGAACTATGGAGAAAAGCAATGACAGCATAGAGAATAGAAAGGAAGGAGGGAGCCAAGTTCAGAGCCTGCCCAAGCTTTCCTTCTCTGTTGCATATTTCTAAACTTAAAACTAGACCAAGATGCAAGGAGACAGTAAAAATGGATTTATTTCTTCAAGCGAATAAGACTTTGCTTAGTCTGGACTAAGGCATTCTGTATCAAGAGACTGTTCACTTATATTTGAGAGTAATGAGTGCTAGTGGGTGCTTTGGAGATTTCCTTTGGGAAAGGGGGACAGACAACTGATAATTGATAATAGCATAAGTCAGAAAATGTTAAGTTTTATTCTCATCTCATTGAGTTCAGAGCATTTGATAAAGTAGTTACTCTGTATTTCTGCTTATTTCTTTTTTCTTACTCTCTCTAGCTTACTGTAAAAGTGTATGACACATACACACACATATCTACACATGCTTACACACATGCACACACACACACACACACACACACACACACTTCTGGACAAGCACATTTAGAGTTCTTTTTTTTTAGCTTCTTTCTTCTTGACAAACAACCTGAAATCTACATATTTTCTGTTTACTTCTGCACTTAAATATAAAGGTACATTTTTCTTCTTATGTTATGTCTGAACTTTATCTTATGATCTACTGCAATGCAAACTCCTCCCTCATAGACTGTCTTTTGTTCCTTTCTATTTAGTAGCTACTAAAGACTGTATGTATGCATAGATATGGACACTGGATTCTTAGAAAAACCTCTTCAAAGGCTTTAATCTAAATCTTCATGAAACTGTGCTAAATGCTCTGTGCTACTAATATCCTAGTGTTTCTGTTAACCTGGGACTCTACAAGCAACAATAAATTCAGTTCTTACTATGCCACACAGACCATATGTACTCAAGGTGTATTTTAATTCTTTCTCTCACAAAATATACACCAAACCCCAGAGGTTGTTAGAAACCTTCTAGGAAAACATTCAGAAGAAGAAGGAAATTGACACTGTCTTTGTTACATTATTGGAAATTATGCTGAATGCCCTAGATCCTACATCCAAGTCCTTGCAGTCTACTTAGCTAGCTCTCATCTGCCTCTAAGTTAGAGAATAGTTTCCCAGCTGCTGGGAACAGAGCTACTATCTTTTAAAAATGCAGTCTTTATTTCCTGTAATAGTCAACTTCCTTTCTAGCCAATTTCTTCCAATTAGCCCTGAGCAGATCTCCCAGTTAACACAGACTTCTATCTATCATTCTTACTGTGTTCTTGAACTTTAGCCTTTAGAATATTTATGCCAGTATAATTGGTTATAACATGCATGTAGTTATTTGAACAGGAAGTTGTTCCCTTTATTAAAACAGAAGGAGATATTTGTTTAAAATAAAGACTGTAAATAGACAGGCATGAACCAGAGGCATCTTTTGTTTCACCCACACAGTAATTACATATGGTTTTCAAAATCAGCAATGCCTGAGCATATTGTTCATTTGCTAATTAACCTTCCTTCCACTCTTTCCAATATGTGGTCTATTTTATTCATTTATATTACCTTCCCATCTTCCTAGGCAAACTGTAAACTCTAAAGTCTTCATTAGCAAATATGTCTGTGATTTGGGATAGACATAATATCTCCCAAAGTTGTCCAAATTCTAATCCCGTAACTTGTTAACATGTCACCTCGTCTGGTATAAAGGTCTCAACAGATGTGATTATGCAAAGGATTTTAAGATTGAGCCTTGTCTTGTATTATCCAGACAGCTCAACATAATCACTGGGTCCTTAGAAGAAGAAGGATGTGAGAGGGTCTAAGTCAGAAAAGAAAGTGTAACAACAAAGCCGAGGTTGCAGTGATTTGCTGTGAGGACGGAGGACAGAGGCAAGCATGACAGACAGCCTGCAGAAAGTGAGAAGGATCCAGAAGCAGATTCTCCCTTAAATCCTTCAGGCTCAATGCACACTGGACAGCCAGCACTGGAATATTAGCATTTAAGATTCACCTCTGAGTACTGAGTCTACTACTATAACATAACAAAGTTTCATTCAAGCCAATAATTTGTGTGATTATATAATATCATTATATATTGCATTGCCTGATAGCATTAGGCAATATAATCATTATCTAAAAGATTTTTTTAACAAGGGTAAATTAACCCTTTATAACCCAGAATCTTTTCTAACCAGTCTTGGTGGCCATATTAATGTAGGTTTAGTCACCAGATACTGATTCATAACAGTGAGATTCGAAATATGGGAATTTGTGTCTCTTTCATTAGCAATGTATTACAATGTTTTATCCTTTTATTACATATGTAATATGTGATGTATAAATATGTATATTATATATCATATATGTATATATATATTATAGCTCACAAACTAAAGCTCAGTAAAGTAATAGTTTCCACGTGCTTCAGATTTTATACATCAAGCATTCTTCCACATTCTGCCAGCCAGAACCTCACTGTGTTAGTTAGAGCTTCTAATGCTGTAAATAGACACCATGGCTACAGCAGCTCTTATAAAGGAAAACATTTAATTTCTTACAGTTCAGAGGTTTAGTCCATTATCATCATGGAGAGAAGCCTGGGTCATGCAGGCAAACGTGATGCTGCAGGATGAGCTCAGAGTTCTATATGCGGGTCAGCAGGGAGCAGGAAGAGAGACACTTGGCTTGGCTTGAGCATCTGAAACCTCAAAGCCCACCCACAGTGACATATTTTCTGCAGCCAGGCCATACCTACTTCAACAACACCACTAATAATGCCAGTCCCAATTGATGTATGGGAACTATTTTTTTAAGCAAACCACAACATTCACCAAGGTAAACTGCTTTTTTCCTTTTCTTTAGGCTTTTGCAATCACCACCTGGCTATGGTCCTCTATTCCTGCCCTATCATACCTATGGCTATCGTGAGCACTTTGTTCTATTTTTCTCTGTTCTTTTTCTTGTTTACTTTTTCTTGCTTACCATCCCTTCCCTCACTGTCTACAATAAGGCTGCCCTGTTGCCTGACAAGTTTCTCACTCACTGCTGCTTACAGTAAATACACAGATCTTGGTAGTAGTGACTGAGATGTGGTCTCAGGAGCACACAGGGAACAGTTGTGAAAACTTCTCTTTGTCTTTGGAGCGTTATAATCACAATAAGCAAAACTGACCCATCTTACTTTCCAGGTATTGCAGTGAAGAATTCTTTGCATTAGCTATGTTTAATTCATTTGAACCCGTGAAAAAGAACTTGATTTGACATAGGGCAGTGAAGCTATGAGACAACAGAGACATATATGATGTAGGTTTTCTTCCACATTTGCAGATCAGCAACAGCAGACCTAGATTTCTAGTGAGGAAACTAACAGATGCCATCTCTGGAGAATCTCCAAGTCAACCAGATGTAAAGGCTGAAAAGGAGGCATGAGATAGGAATGTAGGATGAAGCACCTGTTGGTGTGACTCCTCTTGTTATTGGCTGCTATGGAGTTTAATTTGAGACAGTCAATAGGGAGATAAAAATTGGGTCATTGCCTACAGCCAGGTATTTAAAGCATGCAGGAAACCACCTGCATGAATTCAGATGAACATTTATCATTTTGTTTCACTATAAGAAATTATATCAAATTATCTTGTATTCATACAAAGTAAGGATTCAGACAAATGCACCTTTCCTCTTTGTTGTATTGTCCTACGTACCTAGTCTAAACAAACACTGGAATGTTAGAGAAGTATCTGAATCCAATATCTCAAGCAAGTTAGATTCCTAAGCTTTACTTCAAAGAATTGATTGCTTTTAGGTAACTAATATAAAAGATATAAATTTTCTACTCTTCCAGATAACTTTTATGCTGTTTAAGTTTCTCTCATCTATGACATACAGAATGATTTTTCAAATCTCTCTCTCTCTCTCTCTCTCTCTCTCTCTCTTTCTCTCTCTCTCTCTCTCTCTCTCTCTCTCTCTCTCTCTCTCTCTCTCTCTCTGTCTCTCTCTCTCTCTCTCCCCATGTGTGTGCATGTTTGTTTGTCTATGTGTGTGTTTATCAGCTTATGTGTCAAAAGAGCCTTTCCTGATGCCATAAAGTTGGCAATCTTGACATAGATTATCATAAATTATATGAATGTATGCATGGTAATTTTGAGAGTCTTAGAAGTGAAAGAGGTTAAAAATATTGGATATTGTAAAATAGTGAAGGGAACAACTAAAAGAGTAAAGAGGGAATTTGCAGATGTGGAACAAAATATTTGAAAGCCATATTGTTGCTCTGGTTTGGTTATGAAGTGCTACTCACAAAGGACTATGAGTTGGAAGCGTGGATCGCAGCTGGTGGTCCAGCTTTATTTCAAATAGTTGATAAGAATTTATCTTATATTCCTGTTATGAATTAGTAAGAAGATATGATACATATACAATAAAATACTACACACTCTTACAAAGGAAGAGATGTTATTTCTAACATGAACTGAAGTATAGAATACGCTGTCATAAAAGCACTATGTCAGAAGCATTGACGGTCATGTTTGTGTCTTTCCACAATATCAATTGATTTAATAACAATAAACTAACAATCTATGTCAGCTTTATTGACTTCAGATTGCCAACTAGTCCTGATTTCCCCTAATAGTATGCCAAACATAAATTTTTTAATTCTGATCTTGACTACAAATATCAATTTTCAGAACACACATTATATATTGCAAAGTAAATATATAGGTCATCGAATGCCTGTAAAAAAAGTTCAAGAAGCCACAGAAGACTTCAAAGAATTACAAAGCAAGAGACACAAAGCAAATGTCTGTGGGAGGAGGCACTGGTGGAGCTCAGCTTCAGGAGCAGAGGTGTGGTGAGACTCTGATCAAACTGAACTCCCATGGAGCTGTGGGACTAGCAGTAACAAGGAAGTGCAGGGCAACACTTGATAACCAGCGAAAATGGATGGATGGAATTCAAATAGGCCACTCTGGCCCTAGGGATTAACCTAAGCTGGAACCCTTGGGGCTATTGGAAATTCTCTGCCCACCAGGCCCTTAAGGTACAGTGAGTGTTCAGGTCCCAGATAAGTGGTGGCTGTTGCCATTGCAGTGTTGGGCGTCCTCCCCTTCCTGAGGTCCAGGTGAAGATGTGGCATCCTTTCTCTTCTGGGATACTTGATACATTCTCTTGCCTGTTTTATAAAATTATATCAGGAAGGTAGTACTAAAAAAATTATCTTAATCTTTTTAAACAAACTATTTTATCTCCATTGGATGAAGATTTACTTGAAACTCCAACAATAAAGAAACAAAGGAAAATGATTTAAAAAGATTGCTTCCTTACTTGACAAGGCAGAAAGCTGGATTTTGCTCTCTCAAGTTGAGCCCCTTAGGCATCCCTTTAGACAAGGCCATAAGGATTCACCATAAGAAGCTTGAGTCTACATGCTTCCAATGTCTCTGTAATAATGAGCAGAGTATAGATATGGTGATTTGAACATTAGAAATTGAAAAGATAAAAATAGTTGCAACTTAGATAGTAAGGACCCGATAAGACAAATGGTATAGGGCCCGTTTTATTTATTTTATTTGTACTTCCAAAGTTCACTTTCAGAAGCCTTGGTATGCTTGATACCTATTCTCAATCTGTACTTTAGTGTCTCTCGGAGCTGAACTGGTATATGTCAGTGCCAAATCACCAGTGTAAAGACTATAAAAGGAGACTCCAAAACAGAATCTGCACATGACCAACTATGGGCCAGTTCTTTCTGTCATATGAGAATTTAGATTTGCTTAATGTTATTTTCTTCACTCGATTTATATTTTTCTTGTTAATATGTATAAAATCCAGACAATTGATCTACCTAATAAATGACCAAAAATAACTCAGTGATACTAATGAGAATTCATTTGGTCACTTGGCAGAGAAAACCCATCGAAACTGAAAGTTATTTGGGAAACAATTACAGCCAGACTGTCTGTCCAGTATCTATCCTTCCCATTTAGCCCCAACACGTTTCTAAAGGAAATGTCACAAAACTACCCTTGGGGAGGCTAACAGAAAAGCAGGACTTAAACCCCTAGTTTCCAAGGCAACTTTGGTTTCTGGAATAATGAGTAGTAGTTTTAGAAATCTGTTAAGTAAAAATAATACTTTGTTTTTCAAATACTTCTCACACATACTTTCATTTTATTATTCACGTGTGAGTCTGAGGGATGAACAATAAGAGGTCAGGATTTAATGCAAGGAATAGTTCTAGCATAGGGATGTGAGTGGATGAGGGTAAACATTTCCTAAGATTTTGAAAATATTGTTTAGGTAAGTACTTGAAAGAAGTTAAACCTGGACATGAGGTAATAAACTAAATCAAAAAAGTGACTTGTAAGCTTTGCAAAGAAGTTCACGCCATAACCTACAGCAAAGTAGGGACCATTAAATGATTCTGAAAATGGCAGTGATAAGATATGAAGGGTGAATACCCAAATCAAAAATCATTATCTAATGTAGAAGGCAGGATGACAGAAGAGAAGCAATGACAGCCGTGTTACATGAGTCATTTAGCTGAGACGTGTTGATGTGGCAAAGGAATTGGAAATGGAGAAGGAAGAGCTATTCTAAACAGATTGGGTAATAGAGCTTAAATAAATCAGTGGGAAAGTCATGAGAAAAGGATTCCAAGATAAGTTCTTGTTTGAAAAACTGGATGCCCAATCGAAGAAACCAAAAATCTAGATGGAGAAGGGCTTTCATTGAGGATGGAGAATTCTGGTTTAGATAGATTATTTTCCCATTTATTTAATATTGATTTATTCAATTTACATACTCATTGCTGTCCACCCCACTCCTCCAGGTGTCTCCTTCTCATATTCCCTTCCCCCTCTGTTCATCCCCTTCTCCCCTAAGAGGGTAGAGGCCCCCTGGGTATCTCCCAACCCTAGCACATCAAGTCTGTAACTGGCTAGGCATATCCTCTCCCACTGGGGCCAGACAGGGGAATGGGATACACAAATAGGTAACAGCTTTTGGGGCAGCCCTTGACCCAGTGTTGGGAGACTCATGAACACAGAGCTGCTCATCTGCTACATATGTGCATGGGGGGGGGGGGAGGTCCAGCCTGTGTATGCTCTTTGGTTGGTGATTCCTTCTCTGAGGGTCCAAATTAGTCATCTTCTTATGGAATTCCTATCCCTCTGGGGCCCTTGATCCTTCCACCAACTCTTCTATGACTCTGTAAGCTCCATCCAGCATTTGTTGTGGGCCTCAGTGTCTATTTCTGTTAGCTGCTAGGTGAAACCTCTCAGAGGACAGTTACGCTAGGCTCCTGCCTGCAACTATAACAGTTGCAGGCAGTTAATAGTGTCAGGGATTAGTGCTAACCCTTGGTGTGTGTCTCAAGTGATCAGTTGGCTATTCCCTCAGTCTCTGCTCCTTCTTTGTCCCTGTATTTCTTAAAGACATGACAAATTTTGGGTAGAAAGTTTTGTGATTGGGTTGGTGTCCTTATTCCTCCACTGGGGGTTCTGCCTGGCTATAGGAGGTGTCCACTTCAGGGTCCATATGCCCATTGCTCAGAGTCTCAGGTAAAGGAACTTTTAGACTCCTGGGACCCTCCCCTATCCCAGGTCTCTGGCAGGTCCTAAAGATGGCCCCATTCCCACCCCTGCCAGCTACCTATTTCCATTCATTCTCCTGATCTTCTGGCCTTTCTTGTCTCTCCCTACAGTTAATCCTTACACCCCATTCCCTTCTTCATCCCCTCTTTCACCTAGGTCCTTCCCTCCATCTGCCTCCTATGACTATTTTATTCCCCTTTCTAAGTGAGATTCAAACATCTTTGTTTGGGCCTCCCTTCTTGTTCAGCTTCTTGGGGTCTGTGGAGTATAGAATGGGTATCCTGTACTTTTTGGGTACTATCAACTTATAAGTGAGTACACATGTGCATGTCCTTTTGGGTCTGGGTCACCTCACTCAACATGATATTTGCTAGTTCTATTTGCCTGCAAAATTCATGATGTCCTTTTAATAAAATTGTTGAGTAGTATTCCATTGTGTAAATGACCACATTTTCTGTATCCATTATTTGGTTGAGAGACATCTAGGTTGTTTTCAGTTTCTGGAAATTATGAATAAAGCTGCCATGAACATAGTAGAGCATGTGCCCTTTTGGTATAGCAGAGCCTCCTTTGTGTATATGTCTAGGCACAGTATAGCTGGGCCTTCAGGTAGAACTATTCTCAATTTTGTGAGAAACCATCACTTTGATTTCCAGAGTGGTTGTACAAGTTTTTACCCCCACCGATAATGGAGGGGTGTTCCCTGTGCTCCGCAGCATCTCCAGCATGTACTGTCACTTGAGCTTTGAATCTTATCCATCCTAAAGGGTGTAAGATAGAATATTGGGGTCATTTGAATTTGCATTTCTCATGTGACTGAGGATGCTGAGCATTTCTGTGAGTGCTTCCTGCTTATTTGAGAATTCCTTTGTTGAGAATTCTCTGTTTAGCTCTGTTCCATCTTTTTTTAAAATTGGTTTATTTGATTTGTGGTGTCTAACTTCTTGCATTCTTTATATATTTTAGATATTAGCCCTATGTTGAATGTAAAGTTGGTGAAGTTCTTTTCCCAATCTGTAGGCTCCCATTTTGTCTTATTGATGGTGTCTTTTGCCTTTCAGAAGCTTTTCAGTTTCATGAGATCAAAATTCATAAATTGCTGATTATAGTCCTTGAACCATTGGTTGTTATAGACAGGCAAAATTTTAGGCAGTTGCAAGATATTACACACACACACACACACACACACACACACACACACACACACACAGCTCACTAAGGCACTAAGATGCTTGGCTGGCACTTATCATCAAGCCATCAAACACAAGAGAGTTTGAATTCATCAAGGCAGAGTAGTTGAAGTGATGGTGCATGGATAAAGTGATTTTCTTTCTTGCAGATCTTGAAATTTAAATTTTTAAATGATTTTTTTCTATGGATTTGGGGTATAGGAAAAGGTATTTTTCCAGAGTAATGATGAGATAGACTGTTGTTTTGCAATGCGTTAAAATGTTTAAAGAAAGCAACTTTATCAATAAACTTAGTTGATGAGCCTTTTGTGGCATCATAAGTAATTGCTTTTTTGTAATTTCCTTTTTATTTTCCTTTTACCGAAAATAGATTCATTTCCTATACAATATATCCTGATTATAGTTTTCCCTCACTCTAATCCTCCCACTTCCCCCCATGTCCCCTTGCCTCTAGATCCACTCCCTTTTTGTTCTCACTATAAAAGAAAAGGCTTCTAAGAGATAACAACAAAATATTGCAAAATAAAATATTACACTATGAAGCCAAAACCATCATATTGAAGTTGAATGCAACAATCCAACAAAAACAAGAATCCCAAGAGAGGTCACGAGTCAGAGACCCACTCCTCCTCATAGTCAGGGGAGCTGATAAAAATACTAAGGTAATAGTTATAATATATACACAAAGAACCTAGGGTAACCTATAGACCCTATGTTGCTGATTCAGTCTCTTGTGAGTTTATGTGAACCTTGCTTAGTTGATTCAAAGGGCCTTGTTCTCCTGTGTCCTTCATTCCCTCTGACTCTTAAAATCTTTCTGTCCCCTTTCCCTTGGAAGATCCTGAGCTATAAGGGGAGGGATTTGATGGAAATATTCCATTTAGACTCTCTCTGTATAATCTATGGCTGGTCTCTGCATCAGTTTCCATCTATTGTCAGAGGAAGCTTCTCTAATGATGACTATGAGTGTAGCAGAATATCATTGGGAGTCATCTTATTAATACATGTTTTAGACTAGTAATATTTGGTTTTACCCTAAGTATCTGTTTTGTTCTCTAGTTCTTGCTTACCCAAGTGGTGTTGGGCATGGTGTGAAAACCTAGTGCAGTGAAAACATTCTGGAATCTATGAAGACGCTCCTAATGAGAACTAGAACTGATGACACAGTGTCTCAACTGGTCATCTCTTGTAAGCAGGCAAAGCTTGCAGTGATGGCACTGGGTTGAATTTGGCCAAGGGAGTATCATGAAAATCCCCAAACAACCCAGGCAAACAGACATAGAGTTTCTCTCAGAAAACTGACAATGGGAGCCCATTGCCGAGAACAGCATCCACATAACTCATTGAACATCTAGAAGCTATTTTTCATAAGAAGCCAAATCTCAATAATGTAAAAGAAGTGTCTGAGGATTAGTCAGTGATTTCTGAAGGGAGACCAAGTGGAATTGGGCATTGTATCTAATAGAAGCTTGGTCAGGATAATATTAGTGTTTTTATTTAGAAGAACAAATTGTTTAAGAGCTGTAAGTAATTCTACACAAGAGGTCTCTGAAATGCTACTGAAAACTGTCTAGAATCTGTTTAATTAAACAAGGAAACAATATAATTGGGAATTTTCACTTCAATGAATCTACCCAATTCATTTCCCTGTATCAGAAAAAAAATCTCATTATAACTCATTCTGAGAGTCAAACTATTTATTCTTTTGATTATTTCACCATGTATTTTCAACAAAAAGCCATCAGGAAAGGATGTGGTTAGGTTTCAAAATGTATTATTTTGAGTGAAAAACTAGGTCATATGCCTATGACATAAGTCAGCAAACTACCTAGGCAAATGGTCAGAACTTGAAAATATCATCTTTAGTGAGGTAACCCAATCACAAAAGAACACACATGGTATGCAGTCACTGATAAGGGGATATTAACCCAGAATCTTGGAATACCCTAGACACAATTTGCATATCAATAGATTTCCAAGAAGATGGAAGGAGAGACCCCTGGTCCTGGAAAGACTGGATGTAGGGGAATGCCAAGACAGAGAAGCTAGAGGGGGTTGAATGGGGAAAAGAGGGAGGGAAGGGGACTTATGGGACTTTCGGGGAGGGAGGAAACGGGAAAGGGGAAATGATTTTGAATGTAAATAAAAGAAAAACTTAGAAAATAAAAAAAAAGTCAGCAAACTACCTTGTTCATCAGGGATTTATTTAGAATGACACAAGGTTGAATTAGCTGTAATGTGCCTAGATAGTTTTGTGTAAATCCAGTGCTAGCCTCTGAATATGAACATTCATCTTTGGATCCCTCTGTAGCTTCATTACCATTCTTCCAGTGATCTAGGTTGGTAACTTTTTTTTTTTAAAAAGACAATTTCTTTTCTTGTTACATATATATTGTGTACCAAAACTTGGTACATGTTCTATTTATAATAAGAATTTAGGTAAGGATCAGAGAACTGAGGAAGGGTGATCAAAATATATTTTTCCAGTAACAAAGGGAATAATAAATAAATAAAATAAAAATAAAATCACATAAAATGAAAAATAAAATAAATTGCATGTGCTTTCTAGGAATAATTACTGTGGAAAGATAAATACTTTGCCTTTAACTATGGCTTATTTTTCTTGCAAAACAGTTGAATGCCGTGAACCCTTTGCATCTTTGCTTATGTATGTTACCCTATCTTTTCCTATTATGGCTCTCTTGTTAGTGTGTTTTAAGAGAGCTTGGATATTTAACAGATGAGAGGACCTGGAAGAGCAACACTGAGCTTTGAGTAGATGCTAAGCCTGCACAGAGGACTGAGAGAGGGTTGCTCAAGGTGACAGGAAATCCAAGCAGATATGTCAATCCCCACAAGTCTACAGTGAAGAGAGACAGAAGCAGAGAAACACTCGCTCACCTGGAACACTTTCTGCTTGCCTCCATCACCAGGTCTCCCATCCCTTTGTCTCAGCTGAGCACCTTACCTGTCCGTAGGCTTCTTAAATGCTGAGCCCAGAGCTCTCTGCTTCAGCTGATCTAGCCAGCCAGATTTCCCAGGGACTACTTGTCTTTGCTTGCTGTGTGCTGGCATTCCAGGGCACTGCGCCCATTTAGTTTTCACATGGCTTCTGAGGATGGGCACTCTGGTTCTCACACTTGTGCCACAAGGTGGGTGAACCCCTTTTCTGTCAGCCACTCCCAAAGCCAGGCCCACAGAGAGGGAGAGAATCTGTTGCATTCAAAGATAAACTACCACATAGGGTTTCTAATGGTAAGTGTTCATCCCTGAACACATGTGTACATGAGCCAAGCTGATGAACTCTCAGGTTATACATATAAATATACATGTGTATGTATGTATATGCAAATAAAAATTTTAAACAAGTGATCATTATTATGGGAGGGGTGAGGATATGAATATTATGATATATGATAATATATCATATGTATGTACATATGTATGTATGTATGTACATATGTATATGATATATGAATATAATATGAGGTGGAAGGAAGAGAGAAAATATAGATGCAGTGCTTATATATGAAATTGTAAAAACAAAGAAACAAGCACCATAAATAATCGATCAAACAAACAAGAATCATTGGCAGGCATTCTTTCTCATTAGGATGATCCTTATTTGGCACTTTCCCTTCCCTTCCTTCTCCCCCTCCCCTTCCCTTCCCTTTTCTTCTTTTCTCTACCTTTCTCTTCCTTTTTCCCCCACTCAGGCACTTTGACTATTTCTGTACCTGTTTCAAAGCAAGCCCTGGTTTTCCTCACAGTAGGGCACTTGCATCTTGTCTGGAGTCTGCTCCTCTTGCTCTTGGTACCTAAGTGTAGGCTCAGAGTGATGTACTGGAAGGGACCCTAGGGTGAGAACCAAGAACTCAAGCTTTTTTTCCGCTCCACCGATATGCAGTTGTATGTGAGTCAGGGCTCTGAGCCCGCTGGCTTCTTCGTCTGTAGAAATCCATAAACATGTTTTCATGATCTATTAAAAGGTTTTTCTATTTTTTTCATTCGTGTCTCAGCATCTGTTGAATCTTTGCTACTATATCCTGCCTACGAAGAACATTTTAAAATCACTTCAGCTAATATATTCAAGAAGTAGATGTTGCAGTTTGACATTATAAGCTTATAAAGCTGGAAACTGTCTTTGGATTAGAACTGTTTTGCCAAGTACACACATTTTCCTCAACAGTCATTATGTTCTGAATCGTCTCAATGACGCAGTACTTATTAATTTACATTTTAATTCTATTATCTTTAGGAAAAATGATTCCAAAAGTTTAACTACAATAAATGTTACTAAATGTACATCAAAATGCAATTATCAGTTATGTATTTTATTCCTTCCTTTATCTTCATGCATTATAACAGTCACTAAGGTAACTGATGCAATCTATGGTTGATGAGGGCTCATTTGTTTTCCCAAATTTGCATGTTCATTACCATTAATGTTTTTTAGTTCCCCTTCCCAAATAACACCTTGGGTTCAGTGGGACCACATCTTTAAAGTAGTCACTCTGTCCTGCTACTTTCTTTATTGATGTGACCAAGCAATTTACAGAAAGAAACTTAAGGGAAGGAGGGAGAATTCTGTCTCACAGTTTAAGGGGATACTACATCCAGTCAGGAACCAGAGACAGAGATGAATGGATGAATGCTAATATTCAATTTGATGTTTGTTTGTTTGTTTGTTTTGTTTTGTTTTATTCAGTTCCAGATCCTTTACTATAGAATAGTGCTGACTACATTTAGGGCGAATCTTCCCACAGCAACTAACCCGGTTTAGAGATTTCCTTACAGACATGCCCAGAGATGTATTTCTATGGTGACTCTAAATCCTATAAGATTGATAATCATGATTAAGTATTACACATGGCATGTAAATAAAATCTATATCTAAACAAAATGTCAACATGGTGTTCTAAATCCCAGGCAAAATTTTCAGTTGAGGTGTGCACATAAATTATGAAATATGAAAGAAAACCTGATATATCATCATGGTTATTTCAGTAAGTTTTTCTTTTCAACATCAACTCTTTTCTCTCTGATGAGGAAGTTGTATTCGTGGTTGTTGGTCAGAGACCCGTGTGCACAATCCACCTGCTAAGGGCAAGTCTTAATGGTTTGCAGTGATAAAATCTGTTTCAGACTTCACAGCCTGAGAAAAGATGCTCCACATGAATTATCTAGCCAATCGATACATGATTTAAACATTTCAGGCTTCAGAAGAGGGTTTGCTGTTTATCTTCTTTTACACTTCAGGGAGGGCACAGTCAGTGATGAAGCTGGAAGACAGCTCCTAAATCCAATATGTCTTCTGTCACATCATCTGTGAGAGACAATGATCTAAATAAAAGAATAAGGCTTCGTGTAGCAGGTAGCTTGATACAGAGGCCAGTAAACATCTGCCTGCAGACCAGATTTGACCTGTATGTGTTTTGTAAGTAGTTGGAGGCACAGCTATTTTGATGGATATGCCTATTACTGCTGTTTTACAATGTTCAGTGGTAAAAAAACAAAACAAAACAAAACAGAGAAACTCCCCCCAAAACAAAAAATGGAACAAAACAAACAAGCCAACAACAACAAAAACTCACTGAACAGTCCACAAAGCTTAAAATATTCCTCTCTATCTACTCAGAAAAAAAAAATCTTCAAACTGTTTAACAGATCGACATATCTTTGCACTCGCTATTTATTTTATTTTTAATTTCAGAACAAACTTAGTGATCGGTGTGGAAACATGGTTCTTGCTATGTTGCCCCTATAGTCAAGTACTCCTGTGGGGAGGAGAAGAGAAAATACACTGAAAGATTTCAGGATAGCGATCACATGGTTCATTCTGTTCTGTTGTTTACAGCCATTGTCAATAATTTTTTTTGTTTTTATTTGTGAGTGTGTGTATTCATGTGTGTGTGTGTGCCTGTGCAGGTGTGCGTGCCATGTAGACACACACAGGTGCCCACAGAGATCAGAAGAATGCATTGGATCATCTGAAGCTTGAGTGGAAAGCAAATGTGAGCCTCCCAGCACAGGTATGTCCTCTGGAGAAGCAGTATACAGTTTCTGGACTGCTGAATCACCTCCCTTGCCCCATTTGTAGCTTTTTATTGTCCCAAAGAAGCAGGTAAACTCTCAAGATATGAATACATAAACTTGGATTAAATTATCTTATTAGCACTCTAATTTAAAAACAGTTTCCCAGTAAAATTAGCACAGAGGATTTATGTATCCTCTGACCTTTTTCTTTCTTTTTTCATCTAAGGTCCCTCAGTTTGAGTCTTGAGTCTCTCACCTCCTAGGTCTCTGGTGCATTCTCTAGGGTCCCCCAACTCCTACCTTCTAAGGTTGCCTGTTTCCATTCTTTTTGCTGACTCTCAGGGCTTCAGTCCTCCCCCCTACCACTTGATCATGTTCCCCTTTTCCCCTCACCCTTACCTCTCTCACCCATGAGCCTCCTTCCCTCTGTACCCTGTGATTGCTTTCTTCTCCATTCTAAGTGGAATTGAAGCATCCTCACTTGGGCCCTTTGTCTTGTTAACTTTCTTGAGTTCTGTGAATTGTATCCTGGATATTCAGTACTTTTTTGTCTAATATCCACGTATTAGTGAGTACATGCTATACATGCCCCCTTTTGGGTGTGAATTACCTCACTCAGGATGATATTTTCTAATACCATCCATTTGCCTGTGAAACTCATGATGTCTTCCTTCTTCATAGCTGAGTAGTATTTCATTGTGTAAATGAACCACATTTTCTGTGTCTATTCTTCCATTGTGGGACATCTGGGTTGTTTCTAGATTCTGGCTATCACAAATAAGGCCACTATGAACATAATGAAGCACATGCTCCTGGAGCGTGGTGGGGCATCTTTTGGGTATATGCCCAGGAGTGGTATAGTTGGGTCTTCAGAGAGATCTATTTCCAATTTTCTGAGGAACTTACAAATTGATTTCCAGAATGGTTGTACCAGATTGCAATCCACCAAAAATGGAGGAGTGTTCCTCTTTTTTCCACATCCTTGCCAATATGTACTATCACCTGAGTTTTTTGTCTTAGCCATTCTGATTGCTGTAAGGTGGAATCTCAGGTCATTTTAATTTGAATTTCTCTGAGCATGAGTTGTGATCTTTCATTTTTTTATTAGTCATCAGGCAAGAGCTATACCCTAGCAGCATGGTTTTATCAGGAAGACATTGTATTTTAAGCACAGCCAGGATGATTCTGTGTCCTTCCTCTACCATTCCTTGTGCCTGGTCCTAATCCTTGGGTCTAAGGTTGCTAGCCACTATGCTCCAGTTGTTGTCTAGCCCATGAGGGAGAGGGTAGGAGTATAGTAAAACACAAGAGTAATCTCTTCAAAATGACTTTCTGAAGGTCTCGCATGAAGAGAGGCACAATGCTTTCTAATTCCACATCACAAGCAGACTAATCAAGCTAACTTCATTGCAAAGTGTACACAATACATGTCCTACTGTAGCTGAGTACATTACTGCTGTAAAATAACAATAAGGTTCAACAATTGAGCTGAGAATGGGCTGAGAAAGAGCTAGCAACCTTCTACCACTCTCGTTTGAATACAATTTTTCATTTCTTAACTCCAATTGAAAAAATTTTCCTCTTCTAAAGAACCTTCCTCCCCTACAAACTACTCTTTAAAATATGGCGACAGAAATAAAACTGTATCACTTTCCCCTCTTCTGGCTGAACCCCTCTCAGACACTGTCCTACCAATCCATCCCATGTTGATAGCCTTAAATTGATAACCTCTTTTTCTTTTATTATTGTTACATGTTGTTATATATACATAAATAGATAAAAGTAACCTGATGAATCAGGTTTTGTTGTTTATGTATACCTATAAATTATAGCATTTCAGAACAGCATGCTTAGGTTTTCAGTTCTTACTTAAGCTTTGTGGGATCAAGAGAAAGCGTGAATTTTTCAGAGCCATCCTGTTATACCACTTGTAGACTTCAAACTTCAATGGAGTCCAGTCTATACCCACAGAAGGGTATAGGGAAGTCGTTGAGACAGAATAACATAAAATTAAAATAACAGGGATGAGACTCCTGTTTCCTGAAAGCTGGAGTAGTTATACATTTGTGTTCTTTCAACTTTAAGTATGACTAAAGACTGTGTGGCCTTCAATACTTAAGTAATACCATTTTCCTGGGTGTTACACAACTCTATTGTCATTTTAACAGATAGTCTCCCCTCTTGTTCGCTTTCTCTCTATTTTTCCCTCAGAAAGAGAGAGAGAGAGAGAGAGAGAGAGAGAGAGAGAGAGAGAGAGAGAGAGAGACAGAGAGAGAGAGAGAGACAGAGAAACAGAGAGACAGAGAGAGAAAGAGAGAGAAAGAGAGTCGGAAGAAGACCAGAGCAGTGTGTCAGATTATTCAGAGCTGGAGTTACAGGCATTGGTGGAACTCCCACCTTCTGACATGGTTAGTGAGACCCATGGATCTTCATGATCAGGCAGGAAACATGCTGAACCATTAAGTTAGCTCTCCATACCTTAACAGATAGGACTTTCTGATATTAACCACATTTGCTTCAA
The DNA here is from genome assembly GCA_036184795.1 of Tokudaia tokunoshimensis. Lineage (NCBI taxonomy): Eukaryota > Metazoa > Chordata > Mammalia > Rodentia > Muridae > Tokudaia > Tokudaia tokunoshimensis. The sequence goes on along the minus strand of BTHU01000001.1, from coordinate 154,371,930 downwards.
GTTCTTCACTCGGTGGTACTACATAGGTCTCATGTTTAAGATAAATTAATTTGGTAACTTAAATAATTTTCTATTTTGGCCATACTTGTAAGTAAAGTAGCTTTGTGATATGAGCCAGGGCTGCCAATTCAGTATTAAATTTGTATTCTTTGTATGTGTTCTAAAATTTCAAATGTTTTACCAAAAGCACTATAACATTGTTGTTTTTCAAATGCTGTCCTTTCTTTGTAATCCAAATATTCTAACTAATACTTTAACAGCATAGTCATAAACCAGCTTTTAACTGGATATTTTTTATCTTATGGGAAATGGCATCACTTTGTCTATTAAATAGTTCTGTGCTTTCTCAGGAACATTAAACACTGAAAAATAATGGACGTATAATGCCTATGGCAACTCTTTTTGAATTAAACTTTCATGGTTGATAACCCAGACTCTGGAAATGTGGCATAATCTGAAGACCTTTAGAAGGGTGACCCCTCTTGTATGGATTGGAATGTCTCAGAGATAAAAGATTTGATACGACTGTATAAGTACCACATGCTAACTGATTGTATAACCCTTCTACTCTATGTCTTTGCATGTGAATCAATGAATTTTATTGGGGCTGATGTCAAAGCATTGTTAACAGCCTTTTTATAAGAGCATGGGTAAGTTACCAATGGCTACACTCCATGTTAGTGTCTTATGTCTTATGCATGTTTCACAGAAGGTTCAGAGAACTCCTGTGTTAGTTTTATATTTTTAGGAATATTACTGGGTTCCAGGCAGAAACCATCCTTTACCACAAATGCACTAACTCACTTTTGGCATTCACAGCTTGTTGCTGTATATAAGAATAATGGGGAACCTTTCCTTTCATATATCACCTTTACCCAAATTCACTAGAATTTGCTGTTAGTATGGTGGATGTTAGTCTTGACAAGTGAATGCTGACAGGTATCCATCATTACTCTCCTATATAGAATAATTCATCTACCTTAAATGTCACCTGTGCTCTGCCCATCTCTCCCCAAACCATGGTAGCTAATGCCTTTTGTACTTTTTATATATTTATTTTTTCTAGAATGTTTTAGTTGGAATCATAGTAGTTAGCCCTTTAAGACATGCTTTCCTTACAAAATATAACAAGCTTATGTTTCCTCCTTGCTTTTGTATCCCATTTCTTTTTATTGTTGAGTAATAGACCATTGTTTGGGTATATCACTTATTTGTCTATTTACTTTATAATAATGTCTTGATTGATTCCAGTTTTTTTTTCAGTTATGAATACAGACATCTTAATACAGATATATGTAGGGTTTGTGTGAATATGTGGTTGGTAAACTTTTGAGAAAATATAACTGATAGGTATTGTGCTAACAGCATATGTAGTGGTCCAAGAAAATGCTAAACTATCTTTTGAAATAAATCTACAAATTTGTATTCCAAACAGCACCTATGAAGTTAATCTTGTTTATCAACTTGACTGGATCTAGACTCAAAAAAGGATAATAGGCACTCCCAAATAATAATAATAATAATAATAATAATAAAGAGAAAGGAAAGAACATTTGACGAGCTGCCATTTCTCATTTATTATGCTGATTCATTTATTGAACATCCTGTTTCCTTTCTTGGAAAGACATTCATGTGATAGATTTGGTTAGAGTTTTGGTGCTGGTTGGGTAAGTAGATAGCAAAGAATTTAGAATAAACATCAATGATTTCCTTAGAAAAGTGGAACACCCAGAAAAGAGTTGGTGGGCTTCTTCTCAAATGGATATCAAATCCTAAACTATTTATGGCCAGTTTTCTATTGAAGAAGGATAAAAACTGAGAAACAAGAGAAAATTCAAGGGAGCTAACAGTATGCTGAGTCAATTTTCTGTTGCTATAAAAAGATATTTAATGCTTTGCGGTATATGAAACAAAGACTTTTTATTTAGCTCATAGTTCTTGAGGTACTAGAAGATGGTACCATCATGGGTGTCTAGTGAGGGATCATGCTGAATAAAATGAAATGGAGAAAAGGATAATGGTTGGGGAGTGGTTACCTAGCAACAGGGAGAGAATGACACTAGGGAGGAAACAGACTCACCCTTTTATATTAACCTACTGCCTCTGGAGCCAGTGTAGATATTCGAATGAAGTATTAGTTCTTCTTTATGGTCCTACCAAAGGAACCACCACCCTGAAGCTCCACAATGAGACCAAGGCTCTACTTGAGTTTTATGGATGGACCATATTCAAATAAGAGCAGAGAATAAATTGTTATATTTCATTGGTGCTGCTTTATTATTAAACCTAATTTACATGCCCAGGACTAAACATTCTATGACCTTTTCCAAGTGCAATGATATGAATCTGTTGGTGTATGGATGTATAAATATGTGTATCAAGGAAAACTAAAGTACTGCTGAATCTATGGGCAGTGTAGAAATTAATACCAAAGAAAGCTTATTTAAGTGTATTTTCAATGGGTTTCTTAAAATTTGGAGATTCTGAAATGCCTGCTTGTTATCTAAATTTAGGGAAAGGGTCATAATTAAAGGCTTATTTAAATGTGAAATGATATAATAACTGAGTAGACACAGATAAAGTATATTAAAATCTATTACATTATAATTAGATGCATAAAATATGCAAAAATTTACTAATCAATCTTGCAAACAATGACTCCTAATATCTGATTAAAACTGGAAAAGAAACAAGCCAGAAGACAAAGATTTAATATTTATGTAGAAATTGTCAATGATTGCTTACATTCTAGTTCTTTCAAACTAATTTATTTAACAATGCTTCCAAAATTGTGCGGTGTATGATATGAAGCATGTCCAGGCTAAATAGGGTCCTTTGTACTGATTGAAACAATAAAGAAATACTTATTTTTAGAAGTTAAAGATGCAGAGAATTGAGCAGTTGCTAATATTAGAACTATTTGCAGTATGTCTCAGCCATCCAAGTGCAGTTGGACTTTTGAAGAGGGCTGTGTTCATGAAACAAGCAATTCTACTGTTAAACATCTTAACAATGCAAAGCACACATTCTTCCTAATGTTCCAAGCTCTGTAAGTGTGAGCACTGTGGATTTGAAGTGTGATTATTGTAGACAACTGCAGCAGGCATGAGCTGAGGTGGCTGACTTTCTCATTCCCTACTGTATTCCTATGCAACCTTTAACTATTTTATGTTTCCTCTTGGATGAACTTGACACAAAAATCTATATCCAGCTCATTTTTTTTCAGACATCTGGGAAATAATGTGAAAAATACCTTGGAAACCATCCAATGTTAAACATACTGAAAATATATGTTATTCTAAGAGATGTCTATAAACTGATTCTAGAAACTCTTTTTGCATTTATAATGTATCTTACTATTATCAAGATTAAGTTTTAAGGACCCAGACATCATTTAATACAAAAGCAATTCTAGGATTCTGCTTTGGTTCAAACATAAGCTTATAAAATATGTAATTTTATGAATTTTGCCTGTTTTGCTTAAAATGTGTTTTTGCTAACATCTGTACTTCTGAAAACACTTATTTTAGGTTCTAGTTGAAGCATTAACAATGGATTTACCGCCATGTCTGCTTTCTGGGATGCTTGATATTGTTAAATAAATTAAGCGAGTCATCTTCTTTTGGCCTTCAGAGCCTACTTGAAATATTGAGTCCAGTTATGTGGGAAAATACAGGCTAGGATGCAAGTTCTTCAAACAATTTCAAACTTCCCTAGTCTGTCTGGTAATTATTAACCCTCAATAGAAGTAAGCTAGGGACTGTGATCTCCCTTGTTTTTAATTTCTGCAAACTTCGAGTAGAAAGCCAGAGTTTAGGAAGAGTTTTAATTTAAAATAGAGTTCACAGTCATTCAACTAAAATCTTTATTACTCAGAGATATATTAGTTATCTCTAGGGTCAACAGGCCAGAGGTGGCATCTGATGAATGTATATTTCAGTGCCGATGCTTCTTTGACTCGTATCTTATTCCTGCGAAGTTGTTATCCAAGGCAGGGAGAAATGGGCAGTGTGAGCCCTACACGAACAGAATCAGACAGTCTATCTCACAATGATCTTCTCTTGAAGGGCATTAATTATGGTTATACATTGATGGGTGAAGTATTTTACACTTATTCGATCTTTTTAAATTATACAAAAGCTATTGGTATTTTAATACATAATTTATTAAAGAGCAGATACAAAAGTTAGAAGGCTATGACCAATGACCAATCAAGGGAGAGGTTGATATTGTTGTTTAAATTCTATTCAAATTTTTTATTTTAGCATTCCTTTTTCTTATTTGTAACTATATTGTGTGTGTGTGTGCATAACACTTTCATAAATAAAAAATTTTACTTTTCATTCATAATTTTTTGTTACTCTTTCTAAACTGTCCTCACATTTCAGTGTTGCTTCAAGTGTGTTGTGAAGTGTAGAGGAGATACAGCCACAATGTCTGGTTCTCTTTTTATCTCCCACTGCCTCAAGCTTTTAGATTCATTAAAGAGCACAAGGTTCTAGAAAGTATCTAAAATCACAGGGCAATAGTAGAGAGTGTCCCCAAACCAAGAGGTAACTGTTCTATCTGGAGAATAATAATAATAAAGTTGACAAGCAGCCACTTATAAGTAATTATACTTTTTTTATAAATAATCATATGGATGGAATAACCATATGGATAGAAGTTCATTATGGAAATATCCCAAATATACACACGTTGGAGAACTACTGAATTGTTTTCAACAAGTGATCTGGGGTCCCCTCAGCATTAGATGATATGGGTTCTGGGAGACTGGGTCTATGGAAAAGGACAGTCTTGGGACATCATGTACTAGCTCATTCAGGCTTATTTCTGTCTCTACTATAAACTGACCTTGGGCAAGCAGAACTTCTTGAAGTATGTAATATCCTCCTTATGTAATATACAATCAGTCATAGCAGCAAAGAAAACAGCAAGTCAAATTCCTGAGGATTTCCGGAGTCATCTGTCAGATGTTGATTGAATGTCTGCTGTGTAGCATGCACTGTTGTAGATATGGAAGGTACAGGAAACAACATCTCTGCCTTCAGACAATATAGACGTGTGATCAGGGAATGCATTATGAAACCCATGTGCACATGTTCACTATGATCTCAACTTTATCTTCAACAACTGATGTTGAAACTTAACTGTCATTTATAGGAGTACTAAAAGACAGACTGTATAAGGGAACTAGGCCATGATTGCTACATACCTGTTGAAAATGTATACCAGTACAGAGTACAACTTCCTCTTGTTCTCCCACTCTCTTGCCCTCTAACCCCTCTGCTGCAACAGGAGACTATCACTAGATCCTGGTACCTTGCTACTGGACATTTTGTTTCCAGAACTTTGAGCCAATAAATTTCTTTCTTATAAATCACCCAGTCTCAGTTACTCCGTTAAATTAGAACAAATTGGAGCAAGATTGTAGTCTATATTTTAAGTGCTTTTATATAAAATATTTAATATTATGTGGCAGCAATGTTATCAGTGATCTAAGTTATGAAAAATGAACTTTAAAGTGGCAAGAAAAAGAACTATTTTTTATAAATAATAAAAAAGTATTTTCCTGGAATGTAACTGATTTAGTACTATGAGAGCTCATGATAAATAACTGATTCTTTTCTTTATGATTAATGCAGATCAAATTTATGCTCAGGGAACCATCAAAGCAAAGATAGCCACAAAGTGAATAAAAATATCATGTGTTATTTGATAATAAATGTCTCAAATGAGGGGATATAATCAGGAAGGATAAAATGATAATTTCATTGACTTCATCTCATTTAATCTTATAATTTAGAGTACTTATACTTTGGACAAAAATCACCCAATGATTTTGTCCAGCTGAGCTTATGAGAGCTACCTTGATTTAATTGCAAGCCAGGTATTAAAGAATTGGTTCTTCGAGATGTGGATCAGTATTGTATTGTAGGTTTCTGACTATGAGGAGAGCAACTGTGGGCAGAGGGCAGGGATCTGAAAGAGCCTGGAATTTACTGGCAGGAGTTTGGTATTAGAGTCCCCTACTCAGGTGAGGTTTTCCCTTGTTTCTTCTCCTTGTATGTTCATGCAGATATTTGAGAACTGGTCTAACACCTACAGCTTCCTTGGAACCCTTATCCTGTTAAGATGCAGTCATTCTCTCTGGACATTTTTCTTTTAGAACAAGAATCCAAATGACTGTAACTATTTCAGAAGATCCACTATTTTTGGAAGTTTTGTAAATACATTGTTGGAAAGGTTGAAATCTACAAGCTTGATGACTTTACATGTATTGGAAAATCAATTTAAAAAGGAATAGTTGTGCCAGCCACTGGAACTACAGATGAGTTGAAATTCATTCAATTTCTCTTGCTATTCAAAATGGGTCTCTAGTGTTTTTGCACTTTAGCCAAAAGCTTAACTTAGGATAAAGCCCTCTGAGTGGCAAGGTAAAATGCATATGCATTTTATTCCTATTGCTTATCTTAAGGCAGACTTTCCATGTGGAAGAAGAAGCTCAGAAAAACAAAACTTTGAGAAGGTGTGGGTCACATGAAGCACCTTACTCAGTGAACATTCTCTAAGCGGAACATACAGAGAAATGTCTATTACCTCTTATTTTCCCAAAATATACTTACCTCTTATTAATCTGAAATAGCTTCTTATTTTTAGTATCTAAAGAGATTTGATGGCTTATATTAGTTTGAATGTTCTTTTCTGCAGATGTATGGAATTACAAGAGATCTAGAGAATGTGCTATTTTAAAGATTTCTGCCCATTGTTCCCAATTTTCTTTCTTTTCTTTTTAAAAAAAATTTTTCTTTCTTTTTTAATTGGTTATTTTATTTATTAACATCTCAAATGTTATCCCCCTTCCCAGTTTCCCCTTCACAAACTCCCTATCTTTCCTACCCTCTGCTTCTATGAGGGTGCTCCCCCACCCACTCCCCACTCCTGCTTCACTGCCCTAGCATTCCCCTACACTGGGGCATCAAGCCTTCACAGAATGAAGGGCATCCTCTCTCATTGATGGAATTCATCCCATATGCAGCCACCAAACCCAGACACTATTGCTGATGCCAAGTGCTTGCTGACAAGATCCTGTTATAGTTGTCTCCTGAGAGGCTCTGCCAGAGCCTGGCCAATACAGATTGGATGCTTGCAGCCAACCATGGAACTGAACACAGGGACTCCAATGGAAGAGTTAGAGGAAGAAGGAGTTGGAGCGGTTTGCAACCCCATAGGAAGAACAATAATATCAACCAACCAGACCCCCCCCGCCCCCTGAGAACCCAAGGACTAAACCACTAACCAAAGAGTACACATGAAAAGACCCATGGCTTCAGCTGCTTATGTAGCAGAGAATGGCCTTATCTGTGCCGTTTTCAAGGTGGTGTTTGAACTGGTGGGTTTTCTTGTTCACTTTTTTTTTTTAATACAAAGAGAAGATGAGCAACTTCAAGCCATGTGTCATTGGAGGAGTAGAACTAGGGTGGGAGGGACGGAGGAGAGGCGAAAGCTGTGGTGAGCAAGTCCGCTCAGCACCTCATACACATTACATGTCTTGTTCTATTTAATAATTATAACATCCTTAGAAACGTCGACGTTTTAATTCCTGTTTTATGGACAAGAAGGCTAAGGCTTAGACAATGCAAGAACCTCTCTAAAAGGTCATGTAACAAAAGCACAGCTATGGGAGCACTTCCAGCTCTAGCCTTCTTGAAGCCTGTGTGCTCCATGCTGTGTTCCTGTATTTCCCTTTACCAGAGGCTCAGGAAAATAAAAATGCTCACTCTCCCTGCTGTGCCCTCACAGAATAACCTTATAATGATTCTGATGAATGGAAAGTATGCCTGAATCAGGCTCAAAAGAGCTTGGTCCTGGGCCTGGGCTGCACCTTCATCACTATCTCACCATGAGATGCTGGCAAGGTAACCTGCCCTGATGGATCCTTGAGAGAAATGAAACACGAACTTTACCTTATACATCAAGTAGTGAAGCTTGTTATTTACACTTATCTACTCAAGTTTGTCTCAGGAGCAGGGGGAAAGTGAACTACTCACTTCTACATAAGGATAGAAGTTTTGTTTAAACTTAACTACTCATAATGATATTTGAAGATGCTTAAGTCATTTATTTAAAATAAAAACACTGAATGTCACTAATGAACATACTGAGTGAACTAATAGCATTAACAGCTGAGCATAGCTCATTGCTATATTAGCTTTCTGGTCACCTAAATAAAGTTAAAGAAGAATTATTGGGAGTAGCCTATGTTTTAATTACTCCCTTAGAATTTTTTCATTAAGGAAAACAAATTATCGCTGAAAGTACAAATGAAAATGCTGAGAACAAAGCACATAAATTATTACAAAATAATCTACCAGTGTACTGTTACTGGTTTATATATTTTATAACTTCTCTGTCTGTCTCTCTGTTTGTCTCTTTCTCTGTCTCTGTCTCTCTCTGTCTCTCTCTGTCCCTGTCTCTGTGTGTGTGTGTGTGTGTGTGTATGTGTGTACATTCTGCATGTCTCTTGAAAACTCACTTGTTTTCAGGGTGGGATATATAATAGAAGACAAGAGTCTTCACATAGAGTATTATTTTGTACTAATTTTTCTTCATGTTATGCTGAGATTCCCATGTCATTATTAATTTCTTAGATATTCTTTAATAGCTACATAGCAGTCCCCTAATTTTGAACTTCACATTACTTCCAATTTTCTTTACCACTAAATAGTATTTCAGAGAAATGCTATTGATGGCTGTGCATTCTTGAGGTTCTCATTTCTCTGGGGTGTGTTTCCCAGAGTGCTTCAAGGGATATAAGTTTGCTGAAGGCTCCTAATGCCCTCAATTTAGTTCACTCAGTTCACTGCTCCACCACCAATTTTTTGGTTTTCTTTTCTTTTCTTTTTTTCTCTGTGGGTATAGTTGTGAGATCCAAAAGATCAAAAGACATAATTCATAATTGCGTGTATATAAATTAATACAAAGAAGCAAAGTGATATAATCATTATGCAAGTACAAATGAAACATTTAATAAGTTTGCTTGAGGAGTAATTTAGACCTCTTAATTAACCATCTAAGTTTCAAACTATGTTAAATTATTATAAAATAGAGATATTATACATATATGTAATTGATAGGTAGACAGAAGATGATAGGGAAGTACAATATATAATTCACAATTTTTAATGGATAGTGATAAAAATTTTACAGTCATTATTATAAACATGCATATGAGTTGCTAAAATGTTATGGTTTTGTGAGGATATGGAAAGAGAAGGACATGCCTCCATTGCTGGTGGTACTGCCCACTGGTACAACCACTCTGGAAATCAGTCTGGGGATTCCTCAGAAAATTGGAAATAGATCTACATGATGACCCAGCAATACCACTCTTGGGCATTTACCCAAACGATGCTCCACCATGCCACAGGGGCACATGTTCCACTAAGTTCATATTGGCCTTATTTGTGATAGCCAGAATCTGGAAACAACCCAGATGTCCTACAATGGAAGAATGGATACAGAAAATGTAGTTCATTTACACAATGGAATACTACTCAGCTATGAAGAATGAGGACATCCTGAGTTTTGCAGGCAAATGGATAGAACTAGAAAATATCATCCTAAGTGAGGTAACTCAGACCCAAAAGGACATGCATGGCATGTACTCACTAATAAGTGGATATTAGCTAAAAAGGAACAGAATACCAAGGATACAATCCACAGAACTCAAGAAGGTTAATAAGCGGAAGGTCCAAGTGAGGATGCTTCAATCACACTTGGGAGGGAGAAGAAACCACAGGGCAGAGGGAGTGAGAAAACTCAGTGGGAGAGGGGAGAGAAGGAGCAGGGGAAAGGGGTGTATGATTAGATATTGGGGAGAGGAATAGGAGTGAAGTGCTGAGGGCCAGCAGAAATGGAAACAGGTAACCTCAGGAGACAGGAGTTGCAGGGACCCTCTAGAATGTACCAGAGCCCTGGGAGGTGAGAGACTCCCAGGATTCAAACTGAGGGACCTTAGATGAAATGCCCAACAGTGGGGAGAGGGAGCTTGTAGAATATACCTCCAGTAGAAAGACAGGACATCAAGTGGAGAGATGGGGTTGCCATCCCACAGTCAAAAACTCTGACACAGAATTATTCCTGTGTGAAAAACTGCAGGGACAAAAATGGAGAAAAGATAGAGGGAAAGGAGGTCCAGCAACAAGCCCAAATTGGGATCCAGCTCAAGGGGAAGCTCCAAGGCCTGACACTATTACTGATGCTATGGTGTGCTTACAGACAGGAGCCCGGCATGGCTGTCCTCTGAGAGGTCTAACAAGCAGTTGACTGAGACAGACACAGATACTTACACCCGACCAATGGACTGAAGTTGGGGACCCTTGTGCTTGAATTAGGGAAAGGCTAGAAGAAGTTCCAGAGGAGGGTGACCCCATAGGAAGACCAGCAGTCTCCACTAACCTAGCCCAGAGATCTCTCAGACACTAAGGTACCAACCATACAGCATATAGTAGCTGGTATGAGGCCCCTAACACGAATATAGCAGAGAACTGCCAGGTCTGGCCTCAGTGAGAGAAGATGCACCTAACCCTAGAGAGGCTTGAGCCCCCAGGGAGTGGAGAAGGCCTGGCAGGGTGTGTGTGTACAGGGGTGGGGTGTGGGAACAATCATCAGCAGTTTTTCAAACCATCACTTTCACTTTCTTACCCATCCTATTTGTTTCTTTTAGGTTATATGTTTTGGGGTTTAAATTGACACAAAATTATTTTTCAGTAATTAGTGAAAATCACACAGGATAGGAGTAAACATTTAAAACCTGATCAATATTCAATGAAATTTTGCTGATAGGTGGTGGTTAGTCACCAGTATAACCTTTCTAATTTAAATTTCTTCCACTTAACCGTAATAAATAAGAAACAAGACTTGTATCAGAAAATGGTGATTTTCTATATTAAATACTATGCAAACCATTTACACTCTTTGAAAACATAGCTAACCTGGAGAATGACAGTCTGATATTTTATCTGGTTTATAATTCTAAAACTTCCAGTGGTAAAAGGCATTTATAATGATGTATTTAGTCTTTGGCTCATTCCTGAAAGAAAATGAATGGTCTTTGCAGTAATCATGGTTTAAATACAGCATTTGGCACTCCATATATAGTTAGCCTAAAAACAAATTACTTAAGCTCTTTATGTTTCTGTTACTTTATCCAAAAATTGGAGATCATATTACAGTACCTATCTCATAAAAATATACAATTAATCCGTGTATGAACTCAACTAAATAAAATATTTGGCTATGGTAATTCTTAATGAACTTGATTTCATTCATTTATTAATTTGCTCATGATATGTTTCTTGATATGCCTTTGCATAATTAATTAATTTCCAAGTCTTTATTAGCCAATCAGCAAGTACACTGTGTTTTGGGATCCAAGTACAGTTCAGAGGCTTTGTCAGGGGTGACATTTAAGCCCAAAAGCAGCTTCCAGGCTTGAAACACCTCAGTTAGAAAGGACAGTTAGCCAGAAGTGGAACTGCAGAAGCCAAACAGCGATGTTGGTATAGGAGCGTTCCCAGAACATGGACTTAGATGGACTAGGTCCTGATTCTTGTTTTGGTCTGTGCTGCTGCCTCCATTCTGGATTCTAATACACGAGCTGTACTAACGTCTGAGGGTCGGTTACAATACCATGACCTTCATCACTGTTTGTTTTGTGTTTTTGGGACTCACTAGGCGTACCATCCAAAAATCCATCCACTTCTACCACTAAGTCTACGATGGCAGGTATGAGCCGCCAGGTGAAATAGCCGTAGTCATCTTATGAGAAACCGCATCATTTCAGTTCATTTAGTGTTGCCGTAAATCTCCAACCGAAATATGCCCCGGCAAAGACAACACAACTCAATTAATATGAACACAAGCTGTGCGCCTAGATTGGGCAAAGCTACCACTACACTACCATCTTCCCCGTCTATGAGACTCCTTATAACTTGCGATTTCTCCAGCTCACATGCTTCTGCTCTGCTTGCCTTCCTCCTCCTCCATGTCTTCCTCTCTCTCCCTCCTCTCTTCCTTCTCTCTCCCCACTTACAGCTCCGCCTTCCCTTCTCCTGCCCAATCACTTGCTCTAGCCTTTATTTTACACTAGGTGGGAAGCAGGTTTACAGGAAAATCACCTGCGTGCTGACTCGTTCCTTGTTTGCAGCCCCTCCCAGGAGAACAGAATTAGCATCAAATCACAAATAGCTCCAGAACTATCTGTAACAATTTAGCCTCTCCAATCAGCAATTTTTTCACATGAAATATTTTTAAGGTGTTCCACGAAGACAGTCATTTACCCTAGATGCCAATATTATGGTTTAGGAAGAGCCCTGCAGAGAGGTCCCATTTGTCAATTCTTGATCTTAGAGCATAAGCTATTGGAGTTCTATTCAGGAAATTCTCCCCTGTGCCCATATGTTCAAGGTTCTTCCCTAGTTTCCTTTCTATTAGTTTCAGTGTGTCTGGTTTTATGTGAAGGTCCTTGATCCACTTGGAATTGAGCTTAGTGCAAGGAGATAAGAATGGGTCAAAGAGTGATTTCAGCACAGGAGAAAATGATAGGGGAGTTATGTGTTTAATTAGACTTCTACACTCTGCTTTAGGAAATCTCCAGAGAATCAGGACTTGCATTCAACGTCACTCTGTACATTGAAAGAGAAAGTTAAGGAAGGAAGCCCACCCAAAAGAGGAGACACACAGCGGCATCAAGTTAACCTGTAATGGGAAGCATGGAGTCTCAGAGGGGATAATAGGGTGATGGAAATCCAAGACTACCCTGTCTCCTGGAATAACTGCAGTGTCAGGGCAGGATGTATTGTGAGTTATTGAAGAAACTTTATTGTTGGTGCTCAGAGAGTGAAAAATCAAAGGAAATGCAACAGGAAGTGTCACATCTGTTGGTGACAAATTGTGATTAAAAATAGCCCATCTCTTTTTGGAAAACCAAAACCTATTCTACTCCCCATAGATAATTGCTATCATCACCCCCTTCAGTGTTTTCCTGTGTCTCAGACTGGAGAATGCCCACCCCCATCACCACCACCATAACACTCTGGAAGTCTCTACTGAATGCCTTTTGTTGTACTCAACATTGTGCCAGAAACTGACACAGTATTCACCACAGACGAAACTTATCACTAGGACAATTTCCACCTCTGTTCAAAACCCAAACTCAATTACTATCCAGGCAGTGTTCCCTTGCAGCAAACCTGCAGTCACTCTATTCAGCAGTATCAGAGGTAACTCAATTTCCAGTACTACATAAAGGCAAAGTCTGTGAACACCTTCATCATTAAGATACTTGTTGCTTGAAGCAGACTGTTAAAACCAGGACTCAGATTTTCAGTATTTGGAGGAAACCTTGCACTAAGTCTTTTTATATAGTCTTTTATATTTCACTGGAAAATAACCAGAATATTAATTGTATTCATTTTAACCTTTCTACATTATTCCAGAACACCACACAATATCCCCAAAATAAATACAATTATGAGTTGTCAATTAAAATTATACTAATGTTTTCTAAAGATTCAGTTTTCCGTATATTTTTTTGTCCAAAGAAGAGAAGCATTTTCATCCCCTAATTTTAATTCGAACTCTTAAAGTTTTCTCTCCTTCCCAGCTCTTTCCCTTTACAATTTATAGGTTTGCTGTTGATGGAATTTCCCCTACCATCCATATGCTAACATCCTAGTCCATAATGTAATGCATTTAGAAATGATGCCTTTGGGAAATGACAAGCTTAAATGATGAACAAGGGTAATCATGATGGAAATAATGTCCAAGAATAGACATAGGAAAACTAGATCACTCTCTGACAAACCATGGGTAGAGGCGATCACACAAGTCAGGGAAAGGTTATTAGAAAGTGGTTGTGTTAGTATTTTGATTTTATAACATTCAGAATTATAAAGAAATACTTTTTTCTTATTTAACACATCCAGTACATGATATTTTGTTATAGTAGTCAAATAGATAAAAGATAAGATTCAAATCTGGTACCATTTATTTGTTGGATGATTGACTTTCTTTGTATAATTGGGTGGGTGTGCCAGCATGAGTTTATGAGCACTATAAGGGTGCAGGTGCCCATGCACTCCAGAAGCAGGTGTCGGACAATGTGGAATTGAAATTATACGAGGTTATGAACTTCTTTATGAGTAACAGGAGCTGAACCAGGTCCTACTTAGATTCATAAATGCTTTTGACATCCAAGCAGTTTTTCCAGCATCTTCACGTATGAAATTATTTGCTTCACATGGAACCAAAAACTGGGTTAGACTTATTAAAATATTTTAAGCAAATATTTTTAGAAGTTGAGCAAATGTAAATTATAGATTTGCTACAAAGAGAAAAACAGCCAGAGCATGCTACATCAAGCCAGCCCTGCATTCCTTTGGATATTCAGTGCCCTGACGTACATTCTCTAAAGGTATCATGAATATCCATTGGCATATTGACATGAGTGCGTTTCCTATTTGTGCGTGAATACACTTTAAGAACTGGCAAACAGTAATAAATTCCATAACCATAGAATGACAGAGTCTTCACGTTTATGCACCATATAAATTGTTGACTGCCCTCTGGGAAGCCTAATATATTGAGAGAAATGTGCAGTTTTCTTTGTCCTAAAACCAATCTTGCAAACAGTCTCTTCCAGCTTTCACTAGAGTTACAGTGTGCTAATCTAGCTTGTGTCTAGAATCTGGCAAGATTTAATTTAGAGAAAATGAAGAGGTCTGCTCAGTAACTTTGGAAAATTCCACCAGACTCCTCCCCTTCTGAAAGAGAAAGGTCATAAAGAACATAGGCAACCCCCCTACCCCAACCCCAAGGAAAGGGCTGATAATATTCCTCAGACCACAGGGAGATCCCTAAGGGTGGGGGGGGGGCTTGAGACCATTGGCCACCTACCTCATTCCCTATCGACCAATCAGTTTAAAAGTTACACTGTTCTTCCAATCACATTGTGCCTAACAGCATCAGCCCTGAGGACTGTATAAAGGCCCGCCAGATGGACTGTGCGTGGTCATGCTCTCTCCATGTGCAGGGTGACCCCAACATATTGAAACAATAAATTCCTCTTGCTTTTTGCATAGATTCCTGACTCCCCATTGTTCACTCAAGAGGTCCCTAGTAAGCTAAGGCTTGCCAGAGTCCCCTTGTCCTGGAAAGACTGGATGTAGGGGAATGCCAGGACAGAGAAGCAAGAGGGGGTTGAATGGGGAAAAGATGGAGGGAAGGGGGCTTATGGGACTTTCGGGGAGGGAGGAAATGGGAAAGGAAAAATGATTTGGAATGTAAATAAAAAAACTTAGGGAAAAAAAAGGATTCTGTTATGGAAAGGAAGACTACCTAAAATTCAGTGTGTCTCCTTCTTTCTCTAGTCCAGGTAAGGTTTGCATAGTTCCCTTCACCTTCTCTGAAAGCCAACCTTCATCCTGCTTCACATCACTGCCATGCTGTGGTCTTCCTCCTTTTCCAAAGTCCATTTTCTTATAAACAAGCTTAACCCATTTCCTCTGCAAGCATAATCAATGACCTAAGCCAGAGATCAGCTACTACAGGCTGACCTTGGGTGTCCCCATGTAAGGAAAGTTTTATTATAACATAGTAATCCTCATTTGTTCATGGGTGCTTTACTTCTATAGTGCTAAAACAGAACGGTTTCCACAGAGACACTAGGCCCACTCAAAGCCTTATACACTTCTTATCTGCTCCTTTACTAAAAAAAATCTTTCTTGGTTGGAAGGCTTTTAATGACTAGTTCCATTTCCTTAGAGATTATAGGACTGTTTATGTAGTTTACTTGATCTTGATGTAACTTTGTTATATAGTATCTGCCTAGAAAATCATACATTTCATCTAGATTTTCCAATTTTGTTGAATATAGGCTTTTGTAGTGAGATCTGATGACTTTTTTAATTTCCCCAGTTTCTGTGTAAAGTCTCCCTTTTTGTTTCTAATTTTATTAATTTGGATACTGTCTCTGAGCCCTTTAGTTAGTTTGGCTAAGGGCTTATCTACCTTGTTGATATTCTTAAAGAACCAGGTCTTGGTTTTGTTGATCCCAGGACTCAGTGGGGGTGACCTTAGTTGTATACTCAACAGTGGGAGAGGAAACCTGAAGAGACCACCTCTAGTAGATAGAAAAAGCTCCAAGTAGAGGGACAGGGCTACCAACCCACCATCAATATTTCTGACTCAGAATTTGTACTGTCTAAGAGAAAAGACAAAAATGGAACAGAGACTGAGAGAAGGCTGACCAGTGACTGGCCCAACTTTTATCCATCCCATGGTTGGGCCCCAAAGTCTGACACTATTACTGTTGATATGTTGTGCTTCCAGACAAGAGCCAAACATAGTTCTCCTCCGAGAGGCTCTACCAGCAGCTGACTGAGACAGATGCAGATATATACAGGAAACCCTTGGACTCAGGATGGAGACCCCTATGGAAGAGTTAGAGAAAGGATTGAAGGAACTGAAGAGGATGGCAACTCCATAAAAAGACCAACAGTATCAACTAACCTGGACCCCTAGGAGCTCCCAGAGACTAAGCCACCAACCAAAGAACATACATGGACTGGTCCTAGGCCCCCAGCACATGTAGCAGAGAACAGCCTTGTCTGACTTCAGTGGGAGAGGATGTGCCTAATCCTACAGAGACTTGAGGCCCCAGGGAAGGTGGCATGCTGGGAGAATGATGGGGGAGCACCTTCTCACAAAGGGGATGGAGAATGGGAAGAACTGTGGGAGGGGGACTGGGAGGCGATGTCTGAAATGTAAATAAATAAAATAATTCATTTAAAAAAAAAGAAATTTTCTTATCTGTGATCAGCTCTCTATAGGAAAGTTACCAGTCTAATGATTTCCTAGAATAGAAAACTCAAATTTGGATAGAAATGTGATACATTTCTATCTTTCTCTATTAAATTATTTGAGGTCTAACAGTCTCTTGACAAGTAGAAATGCATTAAGCAACATTAAAAGCATTAGGAGACACCAAAAAAGTCATAATTTGTTATCAACTATGTGTTTTACTTATATACAACTATAAGCTTTAGATAATTAGTTTTTATGATTAAGTGTCTTTATTTTCTGGAAGACGTTCAGTTTGATAGGGAATCTAAAGGGAAATTTTTCTTTTTAATGGCTATTTTGTGAATCATGTTTGCTAACCCACAATATGTTGAGCAGTTTTATTATAGGCTTTTAACCCTATAACTCTCTGTACTTCATAGTAATAGAGTCATATCCATTTTTCTTTATTCTAACTGGCTAGATGTTTACAACTTAAACATGAAGAAGAACATGTACTATAGAAGAGAGGAACAGGGGGATTGGAGATTTGCATGAGGGCTTTAGACTCAAACAGTCAGAATGGAAATTCCAAAGATAACATTCACTAGTTTTATATTTTAGGAAAAATTATTTAGCCTTCCATAGCCTCAGCTCTTCCCCAACTCCTCTACTCGCATAAAACTGGAAGTGCAGTTCTACATCTTGGCAATATCATAAGGGCAAAATGGAAGTCCGTGTGTTAAGTTCTTTCTCTATTATTTGACAGAGGAGTTCACATTTAATTATCTTTCTCTTTCTATCCCCTTCTCCTTTGACAAGGATAATTTAATTAACCCACTAACATTTTAAAAAAATCCATTATACTTAGCATTAGTTATATCATTTAAAATAGCTGGTATGATATTTTCTAGTTTTTGTTACTGTGACAAAGATGAGTATTTGCTTCAGTCCATATGTGGATAATTTAAATTCATTTCAACCAAGACTGGAAAAACCTTTTAAATACTCTGGGCTCTATTTTATGTGTGTAAATTTATATAGAGAACTAGGAATATAACAATTTTTGAAAAGACCAAGTTGTCATTTGTTTCTTTTATTGTTTAGATCGGGGTTGGTTGTGGGTATTTTTAATGTTGTTTGTTTGTTTGCTTTTGTTATTTATTTATTTACTTATTTATTTATACTCCAGATTTTATTCCCTTCCTGGTCCACCCTCTGACTGTTCCACATCCCATACCTCCTCCCCTCCCCCTTGTCTCCACGAGGGTGTCCCCACCCTCCAACCCCAGGTCTCTAACTCCCAGGGGCCTCCAGTCTTTTGAGGGTTAGATGCATCTTCTCTGACAGAACCCAGAACTGGCAGTCCTCTACTGTATATGTGTTAGGGGCCTCATATCAGTTAGTGTATGCTACCTGGTTGGTGGTCCAGTGACTGAGAGATCTCAGGGGTCCAGGTTAATTGAGTCTGTTTATCCTCCTACAGGGTTTCCCTCCTCCTCAGCTTCTTCCAGTTTTCCCTAATTCAACCACAGGACTCAGCAGCTTCTGTTCACTGGTTGGGTGCAAATATCTGCATCTGACTCTTTCAGCTGCTTCTTGGGTCTTTCAGAGGACAGTCATGACAGGTCCCTTTTTGTGAGAACTCCATAGCCTCAGTAATAGTGTCAGGCCTTGAGGTAACCCCTTGAGCTTTATCCCACTCTAGGTCTGTCACTGGACCTTCTTTTCCTCAGGCTCCTCTCCATTTCCATCCCTGCAGTTCTTTCAGACAGGAACAATTATGGGTCAGAGTTTTGACTGTGGGATAGCAACCTTATCCCTCACTCGATGCCCTGTCTTTATGTTGGAGATGGGCTCTACAAGTTCCCTCCCCTCTATTGTAGGGCATTTCATCTAGGGTCCCTTCTTTTGAGTCCTAAGAGTCTTTCACCTCCCAGGTCTCTGGTACATTCTGAAGGGTCCTCCTAATTTCCTACCTCCCAGAGGTTGCCTGATTCCATTCTTTCTGCTGGCTCTCAGAGCTTTAAGCCTTTCTCCTAACCCAATTCCAGATCATGTTCCCTTCTCCCCACCACCTATCCCCTTCCTTTTTCCCTCTCAGGACCCTCCCTCTTCTTTTATTGTTAAGAACTGTTTTTGCTGTTCTAAGGCTTTTGCTCTCCAGATGAATTTGAGAATTACTCTTTCCATGTCTTTGAAGAATTGTGCTGGGATTTTGATTGGGATTGCATGGAATCTGTACATTGTCTTTGTAGGATGGCCAGTTTTACTATGTTAATTCTGCCAATCCATGAGCAAGGGAAATCTCTCCATTTTTTTGAGATCTTCTTTGATTTCTCTCTTGAGAGACTTGAAGTTATTGTCATACAGACATTTCACTTGTTTGGTTAGAGTTACTCCAAGATATATATTATTTGTGACTATTGTGAAGGGAGTTGTTTCCTTAATTTCTTTCTCAACCTGTTTATCATTTGTATAAAGGAAGGCTACTGATTTATTTGAATTAATTTTATATCCAGCCACTTTGCTGAAGTTGTTTATCAGCTGGAGAAGTTCTTTGGTAGAATTTCTGGGGTTACTTATGTATACTATCATATCATCTGCAAATAATGATACCTTTATTTCTTCTTTGCCAATTTGTATCCCCTCGATCTCTTTTTGTTGTCTTGTTCTAGCTAGTACTTTGAGTACTACATTGAATAGATATGGGGAGAGTGGGCATCCTTGTCTTGTCACTGATTTTAGTGGGACTGCTTCAAGTATGTCTCCATTTAATTTGATATTGGCTGTTGGTTTGCAGTAAATTGATTTTATTATGTTTAGGTATGAGTCTTGAATCTTTTCAATACTTTTAACATGAAGGGGTGTTGTATTTTGTCAAATGCTTTTTCTGCATCTAAGGACATAATAATGTGATTTTTTTCTGTGGGTTTGTTTGTATAGTGGATTATGTTAATGGATTTTCATATATTGAACCAACCCTGTATCCCTGGGATGAAGCCTACTTGATCATGGTGAATGATGATTTTGATGTATTCTTGGATTTGGTTTGCAAGAATTTTATTGAGTATTTTTGTATTGATATTCATTAGCAAAATTGGTTTGAAGTTCTCTTTTTTGGTTGGGTCCTTGTGTGGTTTAGGTATCAGAGTAATTGTGGCTTCATAGAATTAGTTAGGTAGTGTTCCTTCTGTTTGTATTTTATGGAATAGTTTGAGAATATTGGTATCAAGTCTTCTTTGAAGGTCTGGTAGAATTCTGCAGTAAATCTATCCAGTCCTGGGCTTTTTTTGGGTAGACGGTTTGTAATGACTTCTTCTATTTCCTTGTAGGATATAGGCCTGTTTAGATAGTTTACCTGCTCTTGATTTAACTTTGGTATGTGGTTTATATCTAGAAAATCATCTATTTCATCTAGATTTTCCAGTTTTGTTGAGTATAATCAAGTAATCATGGGTTTCTTGTATTTTAGTCTATTTATTTGGTGGATTATGTTTATCCTTTTATGTATATTAAATCATTCCCACATATCTAGAAGGAAGCTAACTTGATAATAGCACATAACATCTTCATGTGTTTTTGAATTGGATCTGCCAGTGTTTTATTGACAAATTTTGCATCTATGTTCATAAGGAGTATTGGTTTATAAATTTTTTATGTTGAATCTTTGCATAGTTTTGATATCAAGTCAAAGGTGGCATCAAGTAAGTGTTTGGGCTTTTGTTTTGTTTTTCTTTTAATTATTTATTACTTCCTTATTTTTATCTGGATGTGTGTGTGTGTGTGCCTGCGTGGTTTTATGTGCACCATGTGGGAGCAGAAGCCTGTAGAGTCTAAAAGATAGTCCTGTATCCTCCAGAATTGGAGTTATGGGTGACTATAACCTTCTGTGTAGACTTGGAATGGAACCAAGGTCCTCCTCAAGAGCAATAAGTTCCTTTGATCACTGAACCATTTTTCCATCCCTAGTAGGTCTATTTTTAATTTAAATGTCCTGTCACTGAAACAACACACAATCTTCATAGTTTGGTTGATTTATGATATTTTATGTTTCCCAATTCTGCTCTTTCCTCCCACACCATCTCCTTCTGTCCATCTCCCCACCATCTGATCCTGTTCACACTGCATTCCCAACCACACCCAGTCCCTCCTCAAAACATATTGCATTATAATTTGTAATTAGGTATAATTTGAATTTACTACATCACTTCTTTGGGATGACATTAACCTCATGGCTTTATTTTATCTGTCAAAGTTACTGCTTTCTTCTTTCATAGACATCTCACCCATCGTGATCCACTCCAGGAAGAGGGGTGGGATGGTAGAAAATAAGCCTGATTAACACTGGTCCAATTCTGACTGAGGCTTTCCCTTCTTCACAGTCCCCATGTAAGATGTTCACTTCTACAGTGATTCACCAGTGTCTTATGGTTTAGCTATGCTTTGGTGACCTGGGCCTTACAAGTAGTCGGAGCACTTTAAGTAGTTCAGAAAGAGGTAGTTTGAACTTGCTTGGCCCAGGGAGTGGCACTATTAGGAATAGGTGTAACCTTGTTGGAGGAGATATTTTACTGTGGGCATGGGCTTTATGACCTCATCCTAGCTGCCTGGAAGTCAGTCTCCTGCTTGCCTTTGAAACAAGATATTGAACTCTCAGCTCTTCCTATCCCATACCTGCCCGGGTGCTGCTGCCATGCTCCTGCCTTGATGATAATGGACTGAACCTCAAGACCTGTAAGTCAGCTCCAATTAAATGTGCCCTTATAAGAGTTGCCTTGGTCATGGTGTATGTTCACAGCATCAAAACCCTAACTAAGACAAAGGCAGTGCCCATCTACCTAAAGATAAGCATGTCTTACATTCCGTGACTCAAACTTGTATCAAGAAATAATAATAGAAAGTTGATTTATTACTCCAATCTCATATATAATTACTTATTAATATTTTTGTTTAACATTGTAACATTTTAAAGTTGAGAGGCAGATAAACAATTTTCCTACAGATTTTGCTTTTTAAGAGAATACACAATGAAATATCATTTA
Source organism: Tokudaia tokunoshimensis (assembly GCA_036184795.1). NCBI lineage: Eukaryota > Metazoa > Chordata > Mammalia > Rodentia > Muridae > Tokudaia > Tokudaia tokunoshimensis. Next base: position 154,350,040 of record BTHU01000001.1, on the reverse strand, counting down.
CCTCGTTGGTGTCACACATTTTTGGAAGGGTTTTGTTTCTAAAGTCTAACTTAGCAACACATAGACAATGTTTTATGTGACTAGGAGAAAGCTTGGGATCAAGTTTTATTGGTTCCTACTCTATCAAATTCACCATCACAGCTGCTGAATATTTTGAAGGAGCTATGTCTCAGTAGCCCTGTGGTGAGCGGCTGGATATTGAAACTGCAGGAGAGTCAATCAATGCTGCATAGGGAGAGAACAGACCATAATCACCCTATGTCCAGGAAAAGCTTGAACCTATCAGGTTTCATTAGCTGTGCAATATAATTATTTGGGGGCTCAGCTATACTGCAGAAAGTCAGCAAATGCTTGCCTCTGCCTGCATGGCTCAGGTCCTTCATAATACACAACAAAAGCTTCTGGCTTTTAATTGTTAGTTTGAACTTCCCGTTTCTGCCTTTGCCCCCCTTGCTTAGCTATTCAAGCATGTTTTATATTAGTTCATGCCACAGTTATTTTAACTATACCTTATATCAATTAAATGGCACCTCCTTAAAATCCTTTAAAGAAGCAGGCTTTTTCTTTTCTTTTCTTCTTCATTTTGTTGGTTTTTATGTTTCTGATTGGATTTGTGTACAAGACACAATGAGATTTAAGGAAGTATAGAGACTAAAGACTGTTACTATAAAGATAGGATCTCCTCATGACCTCTTGGTGTTGGTGTCTAGAGAAGTTGGAGTTTTTGGAATTTGAGTAGGTAAGTAGCTTCTCTGGTAATTAGAAGTGGTTGAAGACGTGCTCAAATTTGGTTGTATCTGACAGAAATTGGCTGAAATTATAAACAAAGATATTAAGAGGCTAAACTGAAGAAAAGATGGTTAATTTTTTTATCCTTATTTTGAAGCTCATAAGTCCTGTTATAGTTATTCAAACTAGTAAGGTAGAGAAAATATAACACTTTCTCTTGGGAGATTAAGTTTCTGCTAAACTATTTAGTAGTTGCAGAGTTTTGACAAGGAATAAAATGCTATCATGGGCCCACATTATGCTGTGTCCCAAATGGTTTTTACAGAGTTTTCTTTCTTGTCTACACAATACACCCACACCCCTATGTGTGTGTGTACACATGTATGTATTTTACAAGTAAATATACAATTTCTACATTGGCTTTATAAAATATAAAATAGCTTTCCTAATGTTATTTTTTTCCTGGATAAATTTTTGTGTTTTCATAACTAAATGTGAAATAAGCCATTTAGACTATAAATATACATATGAACTAATTTTGAAAAAAAAAAAAAGACTAACCTGTCTGAAAGTTCTGCAGGGATAGAAATGGAGAGGAACCGGAGGAAAAGAAGGTCCAGTAACACGCTCAAAGCGGGATCCAGCTCTAGGGGAGGCCCCAAAGCCTGGCACTATTACTGAGGCTAAAAGGGACCTATCATGACTGCCCTCTGAAAGACATAGCAATCAGCTGAAAGAGTCAGATGCAGATATTTGCACCCAACCAATGAACAGAAGCTGCTGACCCCTGTGGATGAATTAGGAAAAAGCTGAGGAGGAGGACTACCCTGGAAGAGGACCAGCAGTCTCAACCTGAACCCCCAAGATCTTTTAGAAACTGGATCACTACCCAGGCAGCATGCACCAGCTGATATGAGGCCCCTAGCACATATACAGCAGAGGACTGCCAGGTCTGGGTTCTGTCAGAGAAGATGCACCACACCCTCAAGGGACTGGAGGCCCCAGGGAGTTTAGAGGTCTGGTGGGTGGGGATGGGGGTGGGAACATCCTTGTGGAGATAGGGGGCAGGGAGCATGCATAGGATGTGGAACAGTCAGAGGGTGAACTGGGAGGGGAATAAAATCTGGAGTATAAAAAAGAAGAAAAAACTAATGATAAAAAAAATGCAAGGAAGCATGCATGTTCTACATTCATGCTATAGTAGTTTCCAGTGACATGAAGAGATTGATAGGTGACAGAATAGGCTCATTTGGGACCTCCAAGAAGCACCCTGTGTTAGCTGACCTATTATTCCATTGTTGCTTATAGAAATCGTGACACATCAATTGATCACATTGATTGTGGTGAGTCTTGATTTGGGCTAGCTCTTGAGGAATGCTAATTATATGATCGTGGAGAGTAGATAGGATGGAGGAAAGATTGTGCAGCACAAAGCAGCACAAAGTTACTCCTGTTTTGTGGAGTAAGCCTTAGGACATTATTGTAGACATTAATGAAAATGAAAGACAATGGAGAGAATAAATTATGATCTCCAATGTGTGTGCTAACTTTTTTATGTTCAAAGAGTTCATGAGAACAGAGCAATTGAGCAAGGCATCCAACAGAACTCTTATTCTTTCAGGAAGGCTAGCCCTGAGGCATAGCTACTTCTTGCATGTTAGTGCTCAAGTATTCCCTAGAGTTTTACAAATCTAGTGCTCCTCAGCTAAGGTCCTGGGACATTTGATGAGAATATACTTCCTTCTTATAAATAGAATCCTAAATCTGTAATAAACACTAACTGATAAACTTTGAGAAACTTATTGTAAACAAATGAGAAAAACTACAAAGCAGTTATTGAAATCTACTTTCACCAAAAAGACTTTATTTTTGGAAACAATTCATTGACCAGGCCTGCTCCTTTTAATGAATTAGTGCAATTATTTTTGAATGTCTTGAACTTTTTTTCTTTTCTTAAGACTTAAAGCAAGAATGGATTTCTAAGACAGATGCCTGAGCCTATACTTACATAGCTGAAGCATAAATGATACTAAGACCAAAGTTTTGTAACTGTAATATGATTACCCTAGTTTTGATGTCAGTTTCCATTTAGTGTCAGTCTCTTTTGAACTCCCTCTGCCTTCAGCAAATGAAGGCTTAACATCTTGGTGAGCTTCTCTCTCTATGGCAGAACCTTTGACTGACATCAATCAATTGTGTAACATGAGGTTATACTAGAATTAAGAATTCTTTAACAAGATACTTGTTTTGTGGATATTATAGACAGTAAGATGTTTGTGTGTGTGTGTGTGTGTGTGTGTGTGTGTGTGTGTGTGTGTGTGTGTTAACCCAGGTGAGGGACTAGAATCTAGACATGGTAGGTGGATAGGGAGAGAGGGAATGACTAGGTAATAAAAACAGTGAAATTCCATAATGGCTGGTTACTTCCTTACTCCTGAGAAAAAAGCCTGGAGATATAAAGTAAAGGCCTTTTAGACTTCTTTCTTCTGCCCCTAGGCCCCTGAAACTGATTTTTTGGATGCTCTGGTCTTTCCCCTACTTTTGCTCTGCATGTCTACTGTATGTGTACATTTCCTCACCCACAATAAAAACCTTCCTTGAATTGCAGTCTGTTGGTTGCTATTTGTAGTGTTTGAGATTTCTTCTCTGCTATCTGTAGTGCTCAAGATTTTTTTCTCTATTTTAATTCTTTAACTGGTAGAGAAAATTAACCCGTTCAAGTCCTCTAGCCTGTAGTTTAGTTTACACACTATACTAGTTACACAGGTAATTTATGTTATATATGGAGAGTATTGGTTGTTCATGGGGCTGAAGCCTGCCTGCCTTCCTTCTGTCTTTTTAAAATTGAGGAAATGTATGAGAATTTTAAGATTCGGTAATGCTTTTTTCTGCATTCTTACCTAACGATAGTATTAGACATCTTTGCAAGATATGACTTACACAGGACTCCTACTTGAGACATTTTCTCCTATCACTGGAACACTCCTTTGGTTTTTTTTTTTGTTTGTTTGTTTTTTGTTTTTGTTATTTTGTTCACATTTGTTCATACCAGAATTTCTTCTATATAAGGGAAAGTTTTCCCCTTCCATTTCTCATGACCTTTTTGGCAGATTCTAGAAAGTTCTTTCCCATAAATACTCATTGATACACATGCATAGAGAATCTCTCTCTCTCTCTCTCTCTCTCTCTCTCTCTCTCTCTCTCTCTCTCTCTCTCTCTCTCTCCCTCTTGCTCCTTTCTCTCTCTCACACACACACACAGGCTGAGAGGAAAATAATTTATGGACTAAAGTTGAGAAAACATCAGTAATTTCCTTATCTTTACTGGGAATGCACAATTTAAAAAATGACAAGTTTTGAGTGGATAAATGACTGAACATTAATAGCTGTAGCAGAATGAGGACATGCTGAGCTTGAATCTGAATGTCTAGCTTAGTTCTGATATATTAACATATCCCCCAGGAAACCAACAGTTTTTTTGCTAACAGATGAAGTAAAGTATTGTGTTTCCCAGAAAGTTCCAAAGACAGATGATAATTTTTTTAAGTCCATGGAAAACATACATAGTGTATTGGCTGATACCTCCTGTCTTTGTGGCTGGTTTGGAACCAGTATTTGCTCACCCTGTGTCATGCCTGGTCCAATTTGTATAGTGTTCTCTCTCTCTCTCTCTCTCTCTCTCTCTCTCTCTCTCTCTCTCTAATGGAACTGAACAAGACCCAAGTCTTTTGTTCTTTTTAGGACTATAAAATTATAATTGCTCTGGTTAAAATCCTTAAGTTTTTCTCCTGTTCTTAGGACCAGGGTTGTAGTTGCATGTCCAAAATGTGGTGGCTGATGAATACTATATTTTAGCTAAAAACAGCTGAAGTTTTAAATACATAACATAATTTGTTTAAGTCCTTGAGTAGACAAATGTGGCTTGCCATACAAAGAACTTACCAGATAGTGAAACACATTGTTCTACGCTTAGCCCTCTTAGGAACATAGTGGTAAGTAGAACAATAGTCTTGGTGGCTCATTAATCAACAATCCTTGTAAATGTTTTCTGGCAAGGATAAAGAAACTTGATACTTTTGATCTTTTTGTTCCCCAACTACCTTTCTTTGCCTCATCTCTTCATTTCTCTCACTGATTTTTGAACTCTATACATGCAGAGTTTATATGATATACTCTATTTTCTGTCCCTTAAAAATGTAAGGCTTCTCTTTTGATGTAAATAGATAACATATTTATCTTCCATTTGTGAAGAACTCTTATTCTTGTCTCCTCTTACCCATTCCTGAACTACGACTATATCAGAATTCTTAGTGAAATCCATAATAATTATTGTATCAGTGGAATTATGGAAAGATGGCTTTCAACTGAACTACTTTTATCTTATCTGTGAGCTTAAATGTGCCTTGTTTAGTTGATTCAGAGGCACTTGTTCTCCTAGTGACCTCCATTCCCTCTGGTTCTTATAATCTGTCTCTTTTTCTGGAGGATTTATAGAGTTCTGAAGGGAGGAATTTGAAGGATCCCTCTAATTTAGACCCCCCTCTCTCTGCATGATATCTGACTATGGGTCTCTGCATCTGTTCCTATTCGCTGCTAGAGGAAACTTCTTTGGTGATAGCTACATAAGACACTAATCTGTAAGTATAGAAAAATATCAGTAGGAATCATTTTATTGAATTTTTTTAGATCAGTATTGTTTTTATGCTGTCTTTAGGCTATCTAATCTCTGGTTCTTGGTACCAAGCAGTGTTAGATACAGGTTCAGTCTCCTGGAGTGGGCTTAAGTCAAATCAGACATTGATTGGCGATTTCCATAAGTTCCATGCCACCATTGCTTAGTATATTTTGCAGACAGGACAGATTGTAGATCAAAGTTTTTGTGGCTGGGCTGGTGTCTACATTTCTTTTGACAGCCTGTGGAGTATCTTTCCACACCTAAGACACTAGAACACAAGTGTGAGGGCTCCATGTAGGCATCAGTTCAGCTTCTCCATGTTCCATGAGCTGTGTGGATGTTTTTATCAGCAGTGGGGCCTCACTGTCAATTTGTGGAGGGCAAACTTTTGTGTAAGCTGTAGCCTGTCTTGTTCGGGGATTTCCATGGATCTCCATTGGCCAACAACTGAATTGAATGCAATTTTATCCCACCACTGGATGACTGACCTGCTAAAAGAGATGGTCAGTTGGGGCTCCATACTCCCATTAGTCAGAATTCTCATTAGAATCAACTTTATGGATCCCAGGAATTTTCTACTGCACTAGATTTTCACTCCTCACCAATGTTTTCCCCCAGAACAGCCATCTCTCTCTTCTTTCTCCCTCCACTTTATCCTCCCTGACTTGATCCCCTTGCCCCTGTCTCTACCTGACCTCATTCTGCCTGTAAAATCAAAGTGTGTTCTATTTCCCCCTTTCAGGGAGATTCCTGCTTCCTCCTTAGATCCATTTCCCTTTACCTAACCTCTCTTAGTCTACAGACTGTAGTTAGGTTACCATTTACTTAATGGCTAATAACCCCTTATCAGAGAATACAAACCATATTTACCTTTCTGGGTTTGGGTTACTTCACTCAGGATTTTTTTTTTTTCTGATTTCACCTATTTGCCTGCCAATTTCAAAATGTCACTTTTTTACAGCTGAGTTAAGCTATCACAATTTCTTTATCAATTCTTCTGTTGCAGGACATCTAGTTTTGTTTTTTGTCTAGTTTTTGGCTATCATGAATAAAACTTCTATGAGCATGGTTGAGAAAGTGTTCCTCTCATAGGATAGAGCATCCTTTTGGTATATGCCCACCATACTGATTTCCATAGTGGTTGCATAAGTTTGTACTCCCAGAAGCAATGGAAGAGTTGTCTCCTTGCTCCACATCCTTGCCAGAATGAACTTTCATCTCAGTTATCGATCTTATCCATTCTTTGACTTACATCCCCTCAATGGCTAAGGATGTTGAATATTTCTTTAAGTGTTTCCTATCAATTTGAGATTCCTCTGTTGCCCTAGCCCTCAGCCCCTGAGACTATCCTTGGAGGAAGTGGATAAGTAGGTAGGCACAGAATCAGTGACATATATTCCAGGAGCCAGGTGAGAAGAAGCAGAATTATTTATTTTATAATGGAGAGTGCCTTTATACCCTCCACCCATGTCCCTTTAGTCTGGTGACACCAGCCAATTGGCTACCCCAGATATCTATCTGTGTCAGAAGCCCCTGCTAAGTATGCCTGGGCCATTGTGGGCCACTAGTCAGAACATGTTGACTCAATCCTCCTACATTCCTCTATTGAGAATTCTGTTCTCCATCTTTTAATTGGATTATTTTACTCTGTAGTTTCTTGAGTTCTTTTTATATTTTGGATATTAGTCCTCTAATGCAGAGTTGGTAAACATCTTTTCCCATTCTGTAGGCTGCCATTTTGTCTGCTTAATGGTATTCCTTGAGTTACAGACAATTTAGGTTTCATGAGATCCAATTTATCAATTGTTGCTCTTAGTGCCTGTTATATCTGTGTCCTTTTCAAAAGTTATCTTCTATGATGATGTGTTCAAAGTTATTCTCCAATTTCTTTCCTGTCAGGTTGAATGTATTTGGTTTTATGTTGATGTCTTTGATCCATTTGGACCTGAATTTTTGCAGGGTGATAAATATGGATATATTTGCATTCTTCTAAATGTGGACATCCAATTTGACCCACAAAATTTCTTGAGGATGCTGTCTTTTTTCTAGTGTGTATTTATGGCTTTGTTACTAAAATTCGGGTGTCTATAGATGTGTGCTTTTATGTCTGGGTCTTCAGTTTGATTCCATTGATCATTATGTCTATTTTTATTTATTCATTTATTTTTGCTTAATACAGGTTTTCTCTGTGTAGCTCTGGCTATCCTGGAATTTGGTATGTGGACCAGACTGGTATCAAATTCAGAGATACACCTGCTTGTGCTTCCTGAGTGCTGGGATTAAAGGCATGTGCCACCACTGTGTAGCAAAATATCTGTTTTGTGACCATATGATGTGGTTTTCATTACTTTAGCTCTGGTACAATTTGAACTTGGGAATATCTTAACACCCAGCAGTTCTCTTATTGTTCAGGACTGTTTTGTTTTAGCTGTCTTGGGGTTTTTTGCTTATCCATATGAAGTTAAAATTTGGCCTTTCAAGTTCTGTAAAGAATTGTGTTGGGATTTTGATGGGGGATTGCATTGAATCTGGAGATTGCTTTTGGTAAGATGACTAATTTTACTATATTCATCCTACTGCTCCATGAGCATGGAAGATATTTTAATCCTCTGATAGCTTCTTTAATTTCTTTCTTCAAAGCCTTGAAGTTGTTTGGTTTTTTTTTTTAATTTTAATACAAATCTTTCTCTTGCTTGGTTAGAGTTACCTCAATATAATTTATCACGTGAGGTGAATAGCTTAGTTGTTGTTTCCCTGATTTTTTTTATCAGTCTTTTTGTCATTTGCATGTAGGAGGGTTAGTGATTTTTTTAAAAAAAAATTGAACTTGTATTCAGCCACTTCAATAAAAGTGTTTACCAGTTATAAGAGTTCCCTGGCGGAATATTTAGGGTAATTTATGTATACTATTATATCATCTGAAAATAAAAATACTTTAACTTCTTCCTTTCCAATTTGTATCCCCTTGGTCTTCAGTTGTCTTATTGCTCTAGCTACGCATTCATGTACTACATAGAATAGATATGGAGAGAGGCAACAACCTTCCCTTATTTGTGATTTTGGTGCAATTTCTTTTAATTTCTCTTCATTTAAGTTGATTTTGGGTCTAGGCTTACTATGTCTGTTGATAAGGGAAATTCATCTTTAATTCTCTTTGTTTGTTGAGTCTTTGTGTGGTTTACACATCAGTAAATTGGTCAGTATTCCTTCTGTTTCTATATTGTGAAATAATTTGAGGAATATTAGTATTAACTCCTCTTAGAAAGTCTGGTAGAATTCTTCACTAAGACCATCCAGGCCTGGCCCTTTTTTTTCACTAAATGAGTACTTCTATTTCACTAGAGGTTATAGGTCTACTTAGATTTTTTATTAATCTGATACTGATTTAATTTTGCAAGTGGTACCTATGAAGTAAGTTATCTATTTCTTTTAAATTTTTGAATTTGGTAGAGTACAACTTTTTAAATTATGTTCTTACCATTCTTTTGATTTCTTCAATGTCTACTGTTATTCCTCCTTTTCCTTTATGATTTCATTATTTTGGATATTATTCTCTGTCTTAAATGTTTGAATAAGGGTTTTTCTATCTTGTTGACTTCTCAAAGAACCAACTCTTTATTTCATTGATCCTTTGTATTATTTTCTTTATTTTTATTGATTTCAACCCTGAGTTTAGTTGTTTCTTGAGTTCCAGTCCTCTTAGGAGTTATTACTTCTTTTTGCTCTAGAGCTATCATGTGTGCTGTTAAGTTGCTTGTATGATATTTTTCCAATGTTTTGTATGTAAGTAGTTAGTGCTATCAATTTTCCTCTTATCACCACTTTCATTGGGTCCCATAAGTTTGGGTGTGCTGTGTATTTATTTTCATTGAATTCTAGAAAGTCTTTGATTTCGTTCTTTATTTTTGTCTTGACCCATTTTTCATTTAGTAGAGAGTTGTTCAGACTTCTTAAACTTTTGGTTATTTCAGTTGTTGAAATCCAGCTTTAATCTGTGGTGGTCTGATAGGATGCAGGGAATTATTTCAATTTTCTTATATCTGGTAATAATTGCTTTCTGTCAGAGTATGTGGTCACTTCTTTAAGAAAATTTCACCAGGTTCAGAGTATAAGGTATATTATTTTGTGTTTGGATGAAATGTTATATATACATACACATATATGTTAGGTCCATTTGGTTGATAACATCTATTAGCTCTAGCATTTCTCTGTTTAGTTTTTATCTGGATTACCTTTCCATTGGTAAGAGAGGGCTATTGAAGTCTCCCACTCTCAATGTGTGAGGGTCAGTCTGTGACTTACAATGTAGTAGTGTTTCATTAAAAACCTTGGGGCTCTTGTGTTTGTGGCATAGATGGTAGGAATTGTAATGTCCTCTTGATGTATTTTTGCTGTGATGAGTATGGAGTATCCTTCCCTATCTCTTTTAACTAGTTTTATTTTGAAATCTATTTTGTTACATATTAAAATGGCTTCATTAGTTTGCCTCTTAGGTCCATTTCCTAAAAATATCTTTTCCCAACACTTTACCTTGAGGTAGTGTCTATCACTGAAAGTCAGGTATGCTTCTTGGGTTCAGTAGAAGGATGGATGCTATTTTTAGATCTATTCTGTTAGTCTTTGTCATTTTATTGGGGCAGTTGAGGCCTCTGTTATTGAGAGAGATCAATGACCAATGATGTTTGATTTCTGTTATTTTGTTGGTGGTGGTGGTGGTGGTGATAGTAGTGGAAGTAATGATAGTAGTAGTGATAGTGGTGGTAGTAGTAGTGGCTGTGGTGTGTGTGTGTGTGTGCGTGTGTGTATTTCCTTTCTTGGTTTTACTTGTGTAAGATTATTTATTTCCTGTGTTTTTAGGGGAATAGTTAACTTCCTTAGGTTGCAATTTTACTTCTAGCTCATTCTGTGAGGTTGGATAATGATATATATTGTTTAATTTTCACTTCATCACATAATATCTTATTTTCTCCATCTATGGTAATTGAAAGTTTTTCTGGGTATAATAGTCTAGGCTGCCTTCTATAGTCTCTTAGAGTCTGCAGCATATCTGTCCAGGCCCTTCTAGCTCTTAGTGGCTTCACTGAGAAGTCAAGTATAATTCTAATAGGTCTGCTTTTAGGTTTATGCCTTTATATATTACTTGGTCTTTTCCCCTTGAAGCTTTTAATATTCTTTTATTGTTCTCTATATTCAGTGTTTTCATTATTATATTGCAAGGGGGTCTTTCTTTTATTTACTCTGTTTGGTGTTCTGTATGCTTCTTGTACCATTGTAGGCATCCTTTCTCTTTTTAAAATTGTTTTATTTATTTACATTGCAAATGCTACCCCCTTCCAGGTCAACCCTCCTAAAGTTCTTCACCTCTCCTCTTCCCCTTTGCCTCTGAGAGGGTGCTCCCCTATCCACCCACCTACCCACTCCCCTCACCCACCCACCCACCCCCACTTCATACCCTTTGCATCCTCTTTCCCTGGGGCATTAAGTCTCTACAGGATTAGGTGCATCCTCTCCTATGAGGCCAGACAAGGCAGTTATTTGGTACATATGTGCTGGGGACCCATGTATGCTCTTTGGTTGGTGGCTTAGTCTCTGGGAGTGGCCAAGGGTCCGGGTTGGTTGACACTATTGTTCATTCTGTGGGGTTTCTATCCCTTCTGCTCCTTCAATCCTTCCCCTAACTTGTCCATAGAGGTCTGCTACCTCAATCTAATGGTTGTCTGTAAGTTTCTGCATCTGTGACAGCCAGCTGTGGGCAGAACCTCTTGGAGAATAGCCATGCTAGGTTCCTGTCTGCAAACACAGAATGGCATCAGTAATAGTGTCGGTATTTGGCGGCCGCCCATGGAATGGATCCCAAGTTGGGATCATTGGGCTGCCTTGTCTTCAGTCTCTGCTCCATTTTTGTCCCTGCATTTCTTTCAGACAGGAACCAGAGAACCAAACACCCTTTTGGGTGTTTTGTGTCAGAAGTTTTATTTTAGATTTAACATTTCTTTGACTGATATATCCATTTATTCCACCGTATCTTCAACAACTGAGATCTTCTCTTCCATGTCTTATATTCCATTAGTGAAGCTTGCCTCTACAGTTATTGTTTGAATTATCAAATTTTTCAGTACCAAAATTCCATGTTTCTTTTTAAATTTATTCTATTTCTTATTCCAGGTCTTGAACGGTATCACTAATTTGCTTCCATTGTTTGTTTGTGTTTTCCTAGATTTTTGTAAGGAATTCATTAATTTCCTCTTCGAGGACCCCTATAATATTCATAAAGGTTGTTTTAAGAGCTTTCTTTTGTGCATTGGCTAATTTGTAATATTTAGGGCATCTTGTCAAAAGATAGCTGTGCTCTATTGGAGACATATGGCCCTGGTCATGGTTGACTGTGGTCTTACTCTGGCATCTTGGCAGCTGGGTTTGGAATGGTTATAGGTCTAGGTGCTGAATTCTGGGTTGGTCTCTGTTAGGTGGCTGATTTTTTCCATGGTTTCTGTTTTCTTTCTGGATTTTCAGAGTGTTATGGCTATGTGCTATGTTTGTCCTGGTCTCTTCAGCTGGTGTGTTCAAAAGGAATGCTGGCTGGTGTTGTAGACTAGGGTACTGAAATGAGTTGGAGGAAGGAAAATAGGAGGAAAAGGTCTTTGTGATCTGTTTTGATGGGATCAGAGAGGAGAAGGAGACCTCAGGAGATTTCCAGCCACAGACCTTGGGATGAAACTTGGAGGGGTTGGATCTCAGGAGTCGTAGGAGAGGCATGGGTTTGCCTTCAACCTACTTGTTGCCCTGGGAAGAGCATCTCTTGGGTTAGCAATGGGTGCTTGCTGTAGCTGGGGTCTGGACAGAGCAAAAAGTGAGTGTAGGGAAGTTAGTAGTGGATAGCTTGTGAGATAGACAGGGAACTTGGTCAGGGTTATGGTAAGGCTGCAGCTGGTCATCTGTTGAAGTGGTAGGAATAAAACTGAGGGATTGGGTCTGGGGGGACAGAGAGACAAAGTGGGAAGATCTGCCTTATCCTGCTTATTAAAATAATGTTCATTTTCTATAATTTTTAATTTACTTATTTCTGTTTCTCCTGTAAGAGTGATTCTCAACCCGCTGGTCATGATCCCTTCGTATGTGGGGGGAGTGTCAAACAAACCTTCCATGAGGGTCACCAAGACCATTGGAAAATGCATATTCTTAAATTATGATTCATAACAGTAGCAAAATTACAGTTATAAAGTAGAAACAAAAATAATTTTATGATTTTATGTTTACATATAAGGAAATTTTCAGGCTTGGCAAGTCTGAAGGTCACTAAAGTGTGAAAGCCCCATACTAGCCTCTCTAAGCATAAGTGTACTATATGAAGATCCAACACAAGAAAAGGAGAGACCAGAATATAGAAATAGAAAAAGAGACATAGAGATAGAGGAAGAGGGGTGTTTCTTTTGAACTTTCTGAAACAATCTATATATTTTTGTTCTCAAGAGTTTGTTTTATAAAATGTTTTTCTCTTTAAATCTACAGGTGTGCCAATTATGTGCCACAGTAAAAGGTTTTCAGTCTGTGAATTTGCCTTTTAATGGGTACTTTCTCCGAGAACTATAGGATACAAGATTAGTTTTTTGATAGTATTATACCCTACAATTATTTCGTTTCTTCCACTGATTATTTATTGTATTTTAGCCTTGCTCATGATCTCCAAATCTCTCTCTCTCTCTCTCTCTCTCTCTCTCTCTCTCTCTCTCTCTCTCTCTCTCTCTCTCCCTCCCTCTCTCTTTCTCTCAGTTGTTTTATATATTTACATTCCAAATGTTGTCTCCCTTCCTGGTTCCCCTCCAAGAGTTTTTCACCCCATCCCCCTTCCTTTTGCCTCTGAGAGGGAGCTCCTTGCCCTCCACCTCCTTTACCCACTCAACAACCCCCACATTGACCCTGATAACCCATCCCTAGGATATCAAGTCACTCCAGAATGAGGTACATCTCCTCCCACTCAGGCCAGACAAGGCAGTCAGTCCTCTGCTACATATGTGTTGGGGTGGGGTGGGGGGCACAGACCATCTCATGTATGCTCTTTGGTTGATGGTTTAATCTCTGGGAGTTCCCAGGTATCTGACTTGACACTGCTGGTCTTCCTATGGGGTTGCCATTCCCTTTAGCTCCTTCAATCCTTTCCCTAACTCTTTTTATTTTGGTAAAAGTTTATCCACATTTTAATAAAAACTTATTTTATAGAATGTTTCTTTAATAAAGTTTTAGGGCTCTCTCTAGGAAAAAAATTATCATGTCATTTTTTAAATCATCATAATGAAAGAATTTAAGTCATTTAAAGCAGAAAATATATAAGATCATGATAAAATAGTTATTTGTAACCTGTGAAGGATATGTTATTTTTTAGAAAACAGTACAAATACAAAATAAAAATATAAAGAATCAAAAGTTATTTAGAGATAAATGTCTTCCCTTTTGTCATTTACAGGAATTTATAGACATAGTTATGTGAGCATTTGTACCATAAATGGTTTATAAAAGAGTTGAAGACTTGAGACAGGGCACTCTAGCCAGCTAAAACAGCCTGAGATAAAGAAACTTAATATACCATATTCATCATCCTAGTATTTATTCAACACTGACATAACCATAAACCATTGTAAAGGACAATGTCATGGGCTCAAAGATTCTTCAAGACATATAAATAGTTGTATAACAGTATGATATATAATGGTTTCAGTTATAAAATCTGTTCAATTGACATCATTGATATAAATGTCTAATTATATAATACTTTAGAATTTTCTCACTTAAAACCACTGACTTGTTCTGCTTCAACATTTATATATACCATACATTTCATAGTATACTGTAAAAGACAAAAACACAAATCACATTATGAGATTATATCACTCACAGGCCAAGAAATATAAATGTATTGAGTTTTATTAGATATTGAGAATATCACTTAAGAATTAAAATACTCTCTAATATTAAAAAAGTTAGCATCTTACTTCTAATCACCTGCCATTATTTCTCTGTAGGTCAACATGAAATAAACTGAAAAACTTGTATTTATTAATTTAAAAACCTTTCTCAGTGTGTATGTTGATTACAGTAAATGTGCACTTCTTTCTTTCAGCCAATATCCTGTTAAATAACAAGTATGGATGGACCATATCTACTCACCTCATTTTAATCTAAAATAAATGGCTGAATTTCATTTTTTTTAGAGATAAAATTTGTGGCTACTTTATTGCTTGATTGGAAGGTAAATGAAATTGCCATTTCTCTCATGTACTACATATACCTCACTTGTCTGAAGAATCGTAAACATGGTTAAGTGTGACATGCAGCACAATTGGTCTGAGGTCCCAGACACAGATACAGCAGAGGACTGCTTGGTTTAGCCTCAATGAAAGAAGATGCACCTAATCCTCAAGAGAGGGGAGGCTTGGTGGGGTGAGGTCAGAGGGTGGGGACATCCTCTTGGAGATAGGGGAGAAGGAATGGAATGAAGAACTGTTGGAGGACAGACTTGGAGGGGGATAATGACTGGACTGTAAAAAGATTAAAGATAATTTTAAAACAAACAAACCAAAAGAACCCATTAACACCATCTTATAGATATATCAAATATTTTTTGTCAAATGTGGAAAACAGGAAAACTTATATGAAAATAAGGAGAAATGAGTTTACAAGCCAAGAGGAAATAGGGTATTTGTAGGATGTAGTTTAAATTTGATGGACCTGCAACAGGTTATTTTATCCATCTCATATTATCACTTTTGATATTCACTGGGAAAAAAAATCTTCATTTATTCTGTTCCAAAAATAACTGTGTAGCCATAATTTCAAAAGTTTAATTTGTGATAATCAAACATCAATCTGTAACAAATTCTTTACAAGAATAGATTTCAAAAGAAAAATTTTGTGCATATATTTTTATTTCTATAGAAAGTACTTCATATCTAAATTTGGCAATACTTAAGGAAATAAATGATGGTCTTGATATGCAATTACCATGAGACTTCATTTTTCTTAGATGCTTTCCTATAGGATGCAGAGGCATAGATCTTCCACCACATCAGATGCAGTGAATTTTCACATTGGACTGCATGTTCCCTAACTCTTCCATAGGGTCTCCAACCCCAGTTCAATGGTTGTTTGTAAGTATCTGCATCTGTTTCAGTCAGATGCTGGCAGAGTCTCTCAGAGGACAGCCATGCTATGGAAATATGGTCTTATGTAGCCCAGGCTAGCCTTAAACTCTTTGGCCTTGAATATCTGATCCCTTAGTCTCTACCTCTTAAGTGCTGGGATTATAGACAGGTGCTACCATGACTTGCTTTTATTTCCTTGTCATTATAAAAATTGTATGCCCGATTCCTGTCATTTTGTCCCACTTTCCAAGATCCTTTCAACTGTATCTCCCACTGTGTGTGTGAGTTCCTGTTCTCACATGGTTGTAATTTTGAAGATTTGAAGAGCTTTTTTTTTTTTTAAATTCTATGATTGTTACTTTATATAGCATCTTTGTTTCCCTTTGGAGAAATTAATTATAGTCCTGGAGCTATTTACCAGTTCTATCCACTTTGATAGCTTTTGAATTCATTTTCTCTTTGTTAAAAGCCTTTTAAAAATATTAAGTCTGTGCATATGGGCGTATTTAAGAGTGAGGCATATTCACAGAGAGCAGATGTGATGTTTACTGCTAAACATCTGCAGGCATTTGAAACTGTTAAGCATCACTATGTATTAGTGAGGCTCTAGGCATGTTGAGATTTAACTTTCTCTGCTCAACAACTAAAGTGTTAATAATTTGCTTTATTTTTTAGATTTATTTATTTATTTTATGTATGTGAGTGTACTGTCACTGTCTTCAGACACACCAGAAGAGGACATTGGATCCCATTACAGATGGTTGGAAGCCACTATGTAGTTGCTAGGAATTGAACTCAGGACATCTGGAAGAGCAGTCAGGGCTCTTCACCCCTGAGCCATCTCTCCAGTCCCAATTTGCCATTTGTTATCAGTTCCCATCTACTCTATGTCTTTTGTGGCACTGTCAACAGATAACTTATATTTTCTTACTTCAACATAGTGGTTACATCTTGAAAGGTGTACATTCTCTACCAGTCTATGCAAAGTGTAATACTTGAAGTTTATACAGTGTGAAAAAGGTCAGCCTACAGAGAGCATTGAGTTCTTAAAGAGAAAGACCTATGATGGCTGCCTTGAACATGCTGGTAAAGACATTGACCTTTAGCTAAGATGTAAAAGATGCATAAGGATTATCTCAGAAGATGAGAGACTGGAAAACATGCAAAAAGAAAGGTAGGAAAAGAATGAAGTTGTGGGCCATATGATTACAGGCTTCAAGTTGTACATCTAGTGCATTGCTCATGGGCGAACATGAAGAAAGGATTTAGCTATGTCAGATAACATAACAGAACTTCTCTCACTGTGTTCTGATGCCCTTTATTCTTCTCTAGATGGAAAAAAGTAGCAGTAATGCTAAACATACATGCACACACATATATATGTATAAATGTATGTATACATAATTAGGATCATACTGAGATGAGAGGGAATAAAATTAATGTTAGAAGATCATAGAAACAAAAAAGCTAATTTAAGAAGTACAGGAAGTCCTGTTTGGCTAGAACAAAGAGGCCACATACATGTAGCATGAAGTCTGTACCCTGAAGCATATGGCACTGAGTTCTATACTGAGAATTCTGTGCTGGATCCAAAGAGGAGCATGCAGAGTCAATTCAACTTAAAATGACAGCAGATACCCCCCATGTACACTCATGTTTATATATTGCACACACATTTGTTTCAGAATAATATGGCCTCTTTTAATCGTTGACCATGAAACCTATTTAAATATTAGAGTAGTCTCTCAACTTGAATTTCTTTTTGTTTCCATAATCATATGCTACTCTTTCAGTGAACTTGATGAAAAATGAATCTAATTTCCCATTTTAGTAGTCAAATATTCCACATGGTATAAGATTCTTATCTGATGTCCTTATTTTTAATAGCTAAATAGCATTCCATTGTGTAAATGAAACACATTTTCAATATTCATTCTTCATTTGAGGGAGATCTGTTGTTTCCAGCTTCTGGCTTCGGAGAGGGAGGAAACGGGAAAGGGGAAATGAGTTTGAATGTAAATAAAAAAAACTTAGAAAATAAAATAAAATTAAAAAAAAACAAATAAGGCTACTATGAGCATAGTATAAATTGTGCCCTTGTTGTGTGGTAGAGTACTTTTTGGGTATATGCCAAGGAATGGTATTGCTGGGACTTTTGGTAGAACTATTTCCAGTATTTTGATACTGCCAGATTGATTTCCGGAGTGGTTGTACAAGTTTGCAATCCCACCAGCAATGGAGAAATGTTCCTCCTTCTCCAGAACCTCACCATCATATGCTGTCACTTGAATTTTTTTTTATTTTCTAAGTTTTTTTTATTTACATTCCAAATCATTTCCCCTTTCCCATTTCCTCCCTCCCCGAAAGTCCCATAAGCCCCCTTCCCTCCCTCTTTTCTCCATTCAACCCCCACTCATTTCTCTGTCCTGGCGTTCCCCTACATCCAGTCTTTCAAGGACCAGGGGTCTCTCTTTCCATCTTCTTAGAGATCTATTGATATGCGAATTGTGTCTAGGGTATTCCTCACTTGAATTTTTTATCTTAGCCATTATGAATTGTGTAAGGTGGAACCTCAGGGTTTTGATTTGCAATTCCTTGGTCTAAAGATGTTAAACATTTCTTTAAGTGCTTCTCAGCCATTTGATATTCCTTATTTGGGAATTCTCTGTTTAGCTCTGTACCCCATTTTCTTTTAGTTAAGTTGCACAATTTTAATTTTCTTCTATCTCCTTAAATTGGCATTGGAAAAATGGTATGAGACATGGGAGATTTTTAATTGGGTTACTTGGTTTTGTGGAGGTTAACTTCTTCCATTCTTTATATATATTGGATATTAGCCCTTTATCGGATATAGGGTTAGTGAAGATCTTTTCCCAATCGGTAGGTTGCCATTTTGTCCTATTCACTATGCCCTTTGTTTTACAGAAGCTTTTCAGTTTCATGAAGTTCCACTTATCAATTCTTGATCTTAGAGCCTGAGTCATTTGAGTTCTGTTTAGGAAATTTACACCCTTACCAGTGAGTTCGAGGCTCTTTCCCACTTTCTCTTCTATTACATTCCAGTGTATCAGTATCCAGTTTTATGTTGAGGTTCTTGATCCACTTGCACTTAAGCTTTTTGTAGGGTGATAAATATGGATCTATTTTCATTCTTCTAAATGCAGACCACCAGTTAGACCAGCACTATTTGTTGAAAATGCTTTCTTTTATTCCACTGTATGGTTTTAACTTCTTTGTCAAAGATCAAGTATCCATAAGTGTGTGGGTTTATTTCTGGGTTTTTGATTCTATTCCATTGGTCTATATTTTTCTGTACTAACACCATGCAATTTTTATCACTCTTGTCCTGTGGCACAGCTTGAGGTCAGGGATAGTAATTTCCCTAGAAGTTCTTTCATTGTTGAAAATTGTTTGACTATCTTGGGTTTTTGTTTGTTTGTTTTGTTTTCCCATATGAAATTAAGAATTTCTCTTTCTATATCTGTGAAGAATTGTGTTGAGATTTTGGTGGGGATTGCATTGAATCTGTAAATTGCTTTTGGCAAAATGGCCATTTTCACTGTTACTCCTATTAATCCATGAGCATGGAAGATCTTTCCATCTTCTGAAGTCTTCTTCAGTTTCTTTCTTCAGGGACTTAAAGTTCTTGTCATACAGACCTTTACTTGCTTGGTTAGAATTATGCCAAGATATTTTATATCATCTGTGTCTATTGGTTAGGCTTTTGTTTCCCTGATGTCTTTCTTAGCCTTTTTATCATTTGAATAAAAGAAGGATACTGATTTTCAGGCAAATGGATGGGACTAGAAAATATCATCCTGAGTGAGGTAACCCAGATTCAAAAGAACCTGCATGGTATGTACTACTGATAAGTGAATGTTAGCCAAAAAGTACAGAATACCCAGGATATAGCCCACAGACTACAAGAAGTTTAACAAGAAGGAAGGTCCAGGTGAAGATGCTTCAATCTCACTTAGAAAGGGGAACAAAATAATCAGAGGATGCAGATGGAGGGAGGGACTTGGGTGGGAGAGGGGAGAGGCAAGGGAACAGGGGGGCAGTATCAGGTATGGGGGAAACAGGAAAGAAACCCAGAGGGCCAGGAGAATGAATGGAAATATACAGCTTCTGGGGTTGGGGAGGTTGGTGAGATCCTCTAGAAAGTTGCAAAGACCTGGGATGTGAGAGACTTCCAGGAATCAAAGTGGTAACCTTAGCCAAAATGTCCAATAGTGGGTAGTGAGAAACTGAAGAGGCCACCTCTAGTGGATAGATAAGGCTCCAAGTGGAGGGATGGAGTTACCAAACCACCGTCATATTTCTGACCCAGAATTGGTCCTATCTAAAAGCAATGCAGGGACAAAAATGGAGCAGAGACTGAAGCAAAGGCTGTCCAGTGACCGCCTATCTCGGGATCCACCTCATGGGGGAGGCACCAAAGTCTGACACTATTACTAATGCTATGTTGTGCTTGCAGATAGGAACTTAAGCATGGCTGTTCTCTGAGAGGATTTACCAGCAGCTGACTGAGAGAGATAGTTCACCATTAGATTCAAGCACCCCAGCTTGAGTAAAGACCCCTGTGGAAGATTTAGAGAAATGATTGAAGGAGTTGAAGTGGATGGCAACCCCATAAGAACAACAACAGTGTCAACTAATCTGGACCCCTGGGAGCTCCCAGAGACTAAGCCACCAACTAAAGAGCATACATGGGCTGGTAGGAGGCCTGGGTACATATGTAGCTGAGGACTGCCTTATCTGGCCTCAGTGGAAGAGGATGCACATAATCCTGATGCCCCAGGAAAGGGGGATGCCTGGGGAGGGGAGTGGGAGAGGACCTGATCAGAGGCAAATGAGAGGGAGAATAGGATGAAGAATTTTGGGAGGGGTATTAGGAGGGGGGTAACATCTGGAATGTAAATAAATAAAATAATTAATTAAAAAAATTCCTGAAGGTCTCTCTGAACTTGCAGCTTCTTCAAAAATTATTCTCCAAGATGTCAAATGCCTTCTGGTCCATATAGTTTATTCTTTCACAAAGTCTAGACAGAGCTTGGCACATAATAAACATTCAATAAATCTTTATGGAGAAAACTAACAAAGAAAATGAGTATTTAAAGTGTCTCTTCTAATTCTTATTGTATGAAGTCTTAGACTGTTAAGCAGATGCAGGAGAAATTCTGTCTTAGACCAAATATTGTCTTTAATTTTGTTTTTGTAGGTTATTTCTTGTTTTTACAAATGATTAGTATGATATAACTTTAAGAGAGAGAAATCTCTCTCTCTCTCTCTCTCTCTCTCTCTCAACATTTCATTTTTGGTGTCTTTGGCTGCTCAGTAAGCATTTTAGAGATGTCTAACTTATGTTCAGTAGATAAATATTTTAAAGATCTATAATGAGGAAAGCAGAAGTAAGGCGAGAAGTAGGGTTCTTCTTTCCATGGAAGGCAGAATTTATTTCTAACTATTCATTAAAAACCTAATAGATTATTACTAATTACTTTTCTTAAATTTGAGTCCAAATTTGATAAGCCTATCTTTTGACATCAGCCACACCAATTTATATACTTCTGCATTTCGATTTTTTACATGAACTGCAGAAATAATGTTTAAGGGTTAGCCCATTAACAAACTCTTTCAGATTCCATAGGGTGCTTATTAAACTTGGACCCATTCAGCATCTCTAGGACTAGGGTGTGGAACTGGGAATGTTTAACAAGCTCTTACTATGATTCGTATGCATACTGAAGCCTGAGAAGCTAGTGAGGCATTGTGTTAAATGAGCTTCTTCTATGATTCTGCATTTGCCTCTGTAGCTGAGATAGTATATATTGGCCATCTGGGGAGAGAGCAATATTCTGTAGCTATTGCTCATGTAGATTGCTACTGCAGGAAGTTCCCTATGTCAGCCACTAAGCAATGTGATGTTTTGTGTGAATAATGCTCTACTCTTTGCATTATACTGTACTAAATTACATTATTTCTCATGCTTTGTGTCTCTGGGAAAAATAAAACTATGGTAAGGTAATTTCTCTTAGGAAGCATTTCTGATTGTATAGATCACACAGTTCATGAATCAGATTCTTCAAACTCTTTTAGGGAGTAACCCAGGTATTTTAGAAAGCTGTAGCAAGTTCCCCTGGGTTCTGGGTCCAACTTGGTATAATGATGATGCAAGTTCTGCAAATTGATTACCACAAAGAGAAGTGGGAATCCCACTTAAGACTGACTGGGGAGAGAGAGCGATTCTCCACTGAGGCAGAAAATGTAATGCAAAAAGTTGGAAAATAATCACAAAAATTCAAAGAATGGGATAATTTCCCCCTCTCTAGAAAACTGAAAGCAAATCTTGGGGAAAGAGGAAACCATAAGAGCAATAGCTGTCACCATTTCCATGGAAGGTGGGAAGTGAAGAGACTGCAGACTGAGAGGCGGCACAGGTGTGCTTATCACGTTGAAATGGGCTCAGGAGGAGAAATAATCTTTTTTTGGAGCGCTGGCACTAAAATATAATTAACTTCTGTCTGCTTCCACGATTCAGCCTGCTTTATAGTGTTGCTGAAAATGCTCACAAGTTGGGGGTGGAAGCCAAAAGCATTCTTAGGAACTTGCATGAACTTTTGAGGAGGGGATAATTGGAACAGGCATTTGTTAGGAGGCAAATGGGATTTTTCAACTGTGACTGGCCAGGAATTTAATGTCTACATGCTGCACACACATTCACGGTTTGAGGCACCAAGGTACACATGCGCATATATGTATCTGGGTCATGGTTTCTCTTAATTAAAACCTGATAATGTATCTTGGCAGAGAATTCTAGCTGTTCAGATAGTTCCACAATATCTGAGAACCACTCAGCCATGGCACTGAAAAACGATGACATGTGAAGCTCATCTACACATGCACTCATAAATACAATAGACAAATAGTACTGAGAACGGCCACTTCATATCAGTGTCACATTGTAAATGCTGATACAGAATTTATGGACTACTCTCATCTTTCTGAAAGCCTGCCATCCTCACTTGCATTCCTCAGTACTGTCTGATAGGTTTTATATTCCAACATTCAAAGAAGGGTGGGTTATTTGCTAAAGTAGAAATGCTACTTAGTAGCCATAATGGTTGAAAGGAAGTAATTACTCATTCTTGTATCAAAGAAGGGCTACTGCCATCCCCTTGTATTTGGAAGGTGTTTGGAAATTGTGGGGTACCAGATGACAGAGAGAATCTTCCTTGTAAGAGAGTGAAAATTTTATGGAGAATCAGAGTGTAGGAAACAGTTTGGAACTTAGCCTGTATATTGGTTAGCACACAGGGGGATTATTGTTTGAGTGTTTTGGATTAGATCCAGTCTGGTAGATGTTCCTTTAGTAGGCAGGATGATAAACATCAGTAGTGAGGAAGGGTAGACAGACAATGCCTGGATTGGAGGATCAGCATCACCCACAATTCTGATAATGTGCCTAGGAAGGCTGCTAATCTGCAGTCAGACGCCACCTGAGGATTCCTCACTCAATATTTTATGTCATATAGAAACAGCCAAGAAACCAATAAGCCTAAGGGCATAAGGATAAGCTAAATGGCACTGCCACACTGAGGGAGAAGCTAAACTGTTGATTCAGAAAGCTAGCAGCATTTTACTGTGTATTTATGACTTGCAACTCTCAGAAAAGCATTAAACCACTTAGTGAACACCAAGCCAGAAATCACCAGAGGAACCAGAGGAATCCAGAGCTGAGAATCATCTAGTTTCCCCACTGTCTGTGGGTCCAATATTACACAGACATCAGTCTGCCTAACCTAAAAGAGAAACAGCAAATGCCATGTGTGTCTTCCCCAGTTAGAGAAAGCATCCTAATGAACGAGTCATGCTATTCACACTTCCACTAACAGCCCTAATTTCCCTCCTTAATGTCTGTGAACCAAGACCTACAACTGCACTGCAGTGTAGAAATATATGAGCTGTGAAAAGGCAGATCTTGGCAAATTGTGGTGCATTCTCTATTTTCAATGTTCTATAGGTTACCTGAATACACAAATCAGAGTTCCAGAAAGTTACCTCCTCCTACAGCCCATTTCCCATGTGGAAACCTTAACACCTCTGAATCTAGGTCCACTGGATGGTACATTTTACTCAGCTTAGATCTTGAGATACAGCAGCACCCAGCAAGAGCAAATCAACTAAACAGTCAGAAGTCATTTCCTAATGCAAGTGCTCGGAGCCAGAGCCAAACATGTTTCAGTCCTTAGTTTCTCTGTGGTGCAGAAACTGACAGAACAAAGAGGTTCCCGAGATAATGTATACAGGCAACCTACCTGCAGCAAGATTTTCTCAAGCTTTGCCATCTCTCTGTATTTGGCAAGTTCAAACCAGCCGTTGGTAAAGTCATTTAATAGTGACCCACAGTAGAAGACAGAAAGCTGTGTGCAGGAGTGATGGTGGTGGTTAAAACCTCAGGTGGCCAACAAGAGGATTATTCAAATGTCAGATACATCCTTTTTAACCTATGTTTCCTATGACTAATGCAAGGAATCTTGTAGACACACCTAATCAAAGGCACAATGGTTCTTAAACCACATTTGTAAGTTCACCACACACAGAAGCCCTACTCTGTTAATAGTTACTATTAGTGAAATCTAGCATGGTGAGAAGTGTGGTTGGCTTTGCTATTACACACACATCATTGTTATTGTCACAGACAGACGATTACTGTCATTTGTTGGGTGAGAAGTCACAAGGTGGATTGAGACATGAGGATGTTATATCAAAAGAAAAAAGACCAAACAAAGATCAATTCTTAAAATGGCAACATGTGTGCATTGGTTCTTTGAAGATATCTAACAATGCAACAGCATTCCAAGAAAAGACTTGGAAATGGTGGGATCTATAATCATGGCATCCTGATAGGACAGGCAAATGAGAACCTGCCATGCTATGATATGCTAGACCACTTCTTCTGCACTACTTCTTATGCCCTCTCTGTCCTCAGTTTACCCTCTTCTAAGCCCTTAAAGAGAGTACGGGCATGAGGAAACTTATGTGGAATGTGTGCTAATTCATGCTTGAGAAATTGTTGTGAGTAAAAGTCATGTCCCAGGACAGCAAAGCAGTCTCTAGCAGACAAAATTCCAGTTACAGATCAAGAGCTAAATGGCCTGAGCCTCAGTAAAACTAGGTATGATGATGTACTGGTTCTGCTAAGGTGTAGAGAATTCACAAAAGGCTAAAATGTAGGACTCATATATATTTCTCAGACATTCCATTCCCTGGCACTACTAAAGGACTCAACATTCCTACTCCACAGATACTTATATTTGCTTAGTATTCTATTCACAATAGCTAGGAAATGAAAACAACCTAACCAATCTTCAACTGCTGAACGGATAACAAAAATGTGGTACATGTACACAATGGAATTCTATCCACATATAATAAATAATGAAATCATGCCAGGTGCTAGCAAATAAATGGAGCTTTACTGAGTAAGATAACTCAGACTCAGAAAGACAAACACTGCTCATACCCTCTTGTTTGAGTATCTTAGCTCACAATCCTTAGGTGTGTGTGTATAACTTGGAGTTATTAAAGAAATCACGAAAGTAAAAGGAAGATGGTGGGGGAATTCTAGCATAGGGTTGTTATGACATGGGGGCTATGAAGGGAGAAATGGGAAGGGTAGGGGACAGATTATCTGGAGAGGAAGTGGGGGAGGGCAATATAAAGGGCAGTGAGAAAGGAGGATATAGAGCACTCAGGATGATTGAAAAGCTCATAGGAAATGTGCAATTGTATTGTTGCTTAAATTACATATTATACACACATGAGTGTGAGTATAAATATATAAATTATAAAATGACATGAAGTATAAATTATATAAATAATTTAAAAATTTGTACCACTTGGGATGATAATGCTCACCCCCAAGAACCAGAGGGTATCTAGGCATGGGGAACCTCCCTTAAAATTGTCTGCCAGGGGTGGACAAATGATTCCACAAACAATATAAACTACTGGCATTGCCCTGGTTTCCTCCCAGAAGTTGAAAATAAGATCTTATCATGGAAAGCATTGTATACTTTGGACACAAGACTTGAGACATTGAGCAGCAACTGACCTGGAAGGCTTTTATCTGAGGGCCAGATTTCATAGACTGGGAAATTGCTATGTATGCTGCAAATGGGGGAAAAAAGCAATCAACAGTCCTACCCAGCTCTAAAGCCTAAAACCACAATGGCCAGCATGGAAAGATATATCTAAAGATTTAATAGAGCCCCTTCCTGGAAGTAAGATGGCAACAGCCATCTAATTGAACCCAAGGTCAACTCAGTAGGAAGGAATTCAAGCCTGCTACTGCAAATCCAGCAACCTACCCATGGTTGGTGAGATCATAGACCCATAGTAAGGAGATCTTACTACTGCCAATTTCATTATACAGCATAAGTACCAATCATTCTAAATACCTAACTTTATATTCACACATGAGCATGCCTCTTGGCCCTCATCAAAGAAAATAAATTCTGCCACAGATAGAGATGATTACATAGATGCACAACTAGTCAAAATGGAGAGAAAATTGACAGTAGGGGTCCCAGTCTCAACTGACACCACTACAAAACAGGTCCTATATCTGAGGCTTAGAGAACATCTTGGAGGCATGGGGTGGAAGGATTGTGAAAGCTGGTCAGAGGATATGGATAACATCTGTATAAGAGAGGAAACCAAACCCATGAAATAATAACAACATGGTTGTCTAAACAAGACATGCCAAAGCAAATGTGGGAAATCTCACAAGCTCCACCCATAAATGGAGAGCTACAGGGAAATTAATGTTTGCTGAGAGAAGAATAACCTGTCTTCCCCCAGGATGAGCCTCTGCTAGTTAAACAACTCCAAGTGGTCAGCCTTAAACACATATCCATATGAGCAACACTGAGTACACTCAACAGATTGTGTGTGTGTGTGTGTGTAAAACAATAACAAATATAAAAAGTCATTAATTTATACATGGGGAGTCGGATGAGACAAAACCTGATGTGGAAATATGAAATTTGCAAAACTAAATATAATAAGACAAATGTTAAAAGAAAAAACCCTAGTGAATGTAGGCAAAATATCAGACCAAATAGTAGCACAGCAGTGACATATTGTCTGTTGTTTGCCTTGATCAAGCCTTCAACTAGCACTCCCACAGGACAACTTCCTCGACTCCTACCTCTCAATTCTATTCCTGTTCAACTCACAGATCCACCTACTCAAATTTTAAAATAATTATAAGGCTAGTAATGAGCAATGTCTTGGTCAAAAGTAGAAAGTGAGAGAAAGATTGTAACCTGAAAACTCAACAAATCTATATTTTTAATTGACACATTTTTTCCTAGTGTCAGAGGGATTACAATTTAACATAGGATAGCAGTTTATAATCATCATGTTGACAATCTTAAAAAGTGATATTGTAAAGCCAAAAAATTCAAGATATTGCAAGAAAATTGTTATGCTCAAATATTGCTTTAAAAAACTGTAATTGTCCAACGATGTCCACCCTCACTGTAACTGTAGCTCTTTTTCTCTCCCTCCCTGCATTTCTCTCTGTCTCTGTCCCTGTCCCTCTTCTCTCTCTCTCTCTCTCTCTCTCTCTCTCTCTCTCTCTCTCTCTTTCTTTCTCTCTCTCTATCACACACACACACACATACACACACAAATACACACACACACATGTGCACAGAGAGAGGGGGTGGAGGAGGTGGAAAAGGAAGAAGAAGAAGAAGAAGAAGAAGAAGAAGAAGAAGAAGAAGAAGAAGAAGAAGAAGAAGAAGAAGAAGAAGAAGAAGAAGAAGCAGAAGCAGCAGCAGCAGCAGCAGCAGAAGAAGAAGAAGAAGAAGAAGAAGAAGAAGAAGAAGAAGAAGAAGAAGAAAATAGAAGACAGAAGACGAAAGAAGACAAAGATATACTCTTTATTAAGAGTAGTGTCTGTGGGTCATCTCATAAATAGAAACACACATCCATGGATATTTTACAAAAATTCTAAGCAAACAAACAAAAACATAGGCAATGCAATTGTAGTTCAGTGGTAGAATACAAACAACCACAGACAAAAGTTTCCAAACCAAACAATTCAACCAAACAAGGAGACAACCTCATATGCCCAAACATTTGGCTAACTTAAAATATGTGCATTTGGTGAACTATAATACAGAAATTGCAATCTATACTATTTTGCATGGAACTATTTCCATAATGTAGTAATTGAAAATGATACAATACAAAACAAATAATTCTACTTCTGGAAAAATTGAAAGAGTAAAAAGTAGTGGCTATATGTGCATATGTAAATAAATATTGGTTGGGTATCCATAATCCAAAAATCCAAAATCCTCAAATCTCTAAAACCTGGTTTGTTCATTGCCAAAATGATTTTATAAGTGAAAAGAATCATGCACTTTAAATGAATTGCAGCCAAAATACAGATACAGTAAATATACTACACAAAATTACCTTTTGTGCACATGTACACTGTGAATATAAAGCATAAATTTTATATTTAAACTTAAGTATCATCCTCAAGATATTCATATATGTGCGCATGTGTTTGTGTGTGTGTGTGCAATATTCATATATGTGTGTATGTTTAAAGAAAATGAAGCATATAAGGAACTAAAGGCGTTTGAAATACTAGTGCTCGTATTCATATGTGTCTTTCTATTTCTGCTTTTTTAGAGTACATTGCATTAATCATGTATTATTTATGTAATCAAAAAAGTTTTTTTCCTATACTAAAATGGATGAGGGAACAATGCTTAGACTGCTAATTCTATAAGATGCTAGTTGTACAAGATAAATGAGAACAACTTCCACAACCATTTTAGTATTATGTCATAGTTAGTATTGGGTGTCCATCTGGCATACCTTGGGAGAGAGAATATCAGTTAAGAAGTTGACTATATTAGATTAGTCTGTGGGCATATCTGTGAGGCCCACAATTAATTTCTAATTGGTGCAGGAGGGCCCAATCCAATGTAGGCCATGCCATGTTGACAGTACTATGATGGGTAAGTTGTCCTGGGATGTATACAGAAGCAAATTGACCAAGCCAGGAAGAATGAGCCCCTAAGAAACATTCTTCCACGGTCTCTGCTTCAGTTCCTGTCTTAGCATCCCTTAATGATGGACTTAAATTATAAACCAAATCAAACCTTTCTTCCCCAAAGTTGATTTTAGTCAGTGCCTTATCAAAACACAATGAGTAAATTTGAACAAAATTTGTTTCAATCCCAGATAAACATTAGGATGTGTTTCAGGCTATGTTCCTCAAATAGCAGACTGTGAGTATCCTCCAAAGATGACCCCTAACACTGATCCAGGAATGCTGGCTGACCAGCTACATATAAGGTTTCATTCCCTTTCAGAATCACATCATGAGATCAACTCAAAGAGAGAGTTCCACAGGCTAATTTATTTCTATAATAGAGGAGGGCTCATTCTCTAGATAAACAAAGGTGGTTAAGTTGGTTCCCATCACTCTTCAGAGAACTGGAATAGAAGGGAAATCATGTTACACAGCACTAGCACCACTTAATGAATGCTCAAGACAGATGGTGCATGCTTCTGGCAGAGGGGGAACATCTTAATGTCAAAGTATGAGTGTTAGTAAACAAGCTAGCCAGATGGCTCTGGAAGTTATTCCTCATTTCCAGGTATAGCAGAGCATCTTCTCAAAGCACCAGGCAAATGTAAAACCAGAACTTATGCTATCTAGATCAAAATATCTTTCTTCCCCTTCTTATTCATGGTTTTGTGTTGAAATGTTTAAAATCATATGTGAGAATAGTGTAAACTGACACCTTGGTATAATCTCAAATCACCTGGAATATGAGCCTAGGGACATGCCTGTGAGAGATTATCTTGATTGTTCTAATTGATGTGGGACATCTGATATTAATTGTACATGGGAAGGTTTCCTTGCCAAAGTACCCTGGAATGCAAGAAATAGAGAAAATGAACAGAACACAAGCAGTCATCGTCCTCTTGCTGATTGTGAATCCCATAAGGCCACTGTATCCTTGAATTCCTCATCATGATGGACTGTGCCTTGAACTATGGGCTAAAAAAGAATCTTTCTCTTTGAAGTTGCTTTGGCCACAGTATTGTTGTCACAAGAGGAAAAGAAATGAAAGATGAGCTTCAGGTTAACCACAGATTTACTATCTGTTAAAAGGAGAGCCTCAGGTGCTTGTTAAAGGGAGAACATGAACATCTCTTTAGGTGCTTCTCAGCCATTAGATATTCTTCAGGTGAGAACTCTTTGTTTAGCTCTGTACCCCATTTTTAATAGGGTTACTTGCCTCTCTGGAGTTTAACTTCTTGAGTTCTTTGTATATATTGGATATTAGCCCTCTGTCGGATGTAGGGTTGGTAAAGATCATTTCCCAGTTAGTTGGTTGCCGCTTTGTGTTTTTGACAGTGTCTTTTGCCTTGCAAAAACTTTGTAATTTAATGAGGTCCCATTTGTCAATTCTTGATCTTAGAGCATAAGCTATTGGAGTTCTATTCAGGAAATTCTCCCCTGTGCCCATATGTTCAAGGTTCTTCCCTAGTTTCCTTTCTATTAGTTTCAGTGTGTCTGGTTTTATGTGGAGGTCCTTGATTCACTTGGAATTGAGCTTAGTGCAAGGAGATAAGAATGGGTCAATTTGCATTCTTCTGCATGTTGACCTCCAGCTGAGCCAGCACCATTTGTTGAAAAGGCTATCTTTTTTCCACTGGATGGTTTTAGCTCCTTTGTCAAAGATCAACTGACCATAGGAGTGTGGATTCATTTCTGGGTCTTCAATTCCGTTCCATTAATCTACATGCCTGTCACTGTACCAGTACCATGCAGTTTTTAACACTATTGCTCTGTAGTACAGCTTGAGGTCCGGGATACTGATTTCCCCAGAAGTTCTTTTACTCTTGGGAATAGTTTTAGCTATTCTGGGTTTTCTGTTATTCCAGATGAATTTTTGAATTGCTCTTTCTAACTCTATGAAGAACTGAATTGGGATTTTGATGGGTATTGCATTGAATCTGTATATTGCTTTTGGCAAGATGGTCATTTTTACTATATTAATCCTGCCAATCCATGAGCATGGCAGATTTTTCCATCTTCTGAGGTCTTCTTCAATTTCTTTCTTCAGAGACTTGAAGTTCTTGTCATACAGATCTTTCACCTGTTTGGTTAGAGTCACACCAAGATACTTTATATGGTTTGTGGCTATCGTGAAGGGTATCATTTCTCTTCTTGCTCAGCCTGCTTATCCTTTGAGTATAGGAAGGCTACTGACTTGCTTGAGTTGATTTTATATCCGGCCACTTTGCTGAAGTTGTTTATCAGCTGTAGGAGTTCTCTGGTGGAGTTCTTTGGGTCGCTTAAGTATACTATCATATCGTCTGCAAATAGTGATAGTTTGACTTCTTCCTTTCCAATTTGTATCCCTTTGACCTCCTTTTGTTGTCTAATTGCTCTAGCTAGAACTTCAAGTACTATATTGAAAAGATATGGAGAGAGAGGGCAGCCTTGTCTAGTCCCGGATTTTAGTGAGATTGCTTCAAGTTTCTCTCCATTTAGATTGATGTTGGCTACCGGTTTGCTGTAAATTGCTTTTACTATGTTTAGATATGGGCCTCGAATTCCTGATCTTCCAAGACCTTTAGCATGAAAGGATGCTGAATTTTGTCAAATGCTTTCTCAGCATCTAATGAGGTGACCATGTGGTTTTTTACTTTGAGATTGTTTATATAGTGGATTACATTGATGGATTTCCTTATATTGAACCATCCCTGCATTCCTGGGATGAAGCCTACTTGATCGTGGTGAATGATCGTTTTGATGAGTTCTTGGATTCATTTGGCAAGAATTTTATTGAGTATTTTTGCATCGATATTCATAAGAGAGATTGGCCTGAGATTCTCTTTCTTTGTCGGATCTTTGTGTGCTTTTGGTATTAGCGTAATTGTGGCTTCATAGAACGAGTTGGGTAGTGTTCCTTCTGTTTCTATTTGTGGAATAGTTTGAAGAGTATAGTCATTAGGGAAATGCAAATCAAAACAACCCTGAGATTCCATCTCACACCAGTCAGAATGGCTAAGATGAAAAGCACAGGAGACAGCAGTTGTTGGCGAGGATGTGGAGAAAGAGGAACACTCCTCCACTGCTGGTGGAATTGCAAGCTGGTACAGCCACTCTGGAAAGCAGTCTGGCGGTTCCTCAGAAAGCTGGGCATGACACTCCCGGAGGATCCGGCTATACCACTCCTGGGCATATACCCAGAGGCTTTACCTGCATGCAATAAGGACACATGCTCCACTATGTTCATAGCAGTCTTATTTATAATAGCCAGAAGCTGGAAAGAACCCAGATGTCCCTCAACGGAGGAATGGATTCAGAAGATGTGGTATATTTACACAATGGAATACTACTCTGCAATTAAAAGCAATGAATTCATGAAATTCCTAGGCAAATGGTCAGAACTTGAAAATATCATCCTTAGTGAGGTAACCCAATCACAAAAGAACACACATGGTATGTAGTCACTGATAAGGGGATATTAACCCAGAATCTTGGAATACCCTAGACACAATTTGCATATCAATAGATTTCCAAGAAGATGGAAGGAGAGACCCCTGGTCCTGGAAAGACTGGATGTAGGGGAATGCCAGGACAGAGAAGCGAGAGGGGGTTGAATGGGGAAAAGAGGGAGGGAAGGGGACTTATGGGACTTTCGGGGAGGGAGGAAACGGGAAAGGGGAAATGATATTGAATGTAAATAAAAAAAAACTTAGAAAATAAAATAAAATTAAAAAAAAAATAAAGGGAGAACATGCAGAGTGTGTGGACTAACACCAGATACCCAACCTCAGGTGCTTGTTAAAGGGAGAACATGCAGAGTGTGTGGACTAACACCAGATACCATGAAAGATTCCAAAGAAAGATGATCCCCCACCCACCAACCCACTCCAGACTCCGACTCCCTGCCCTTGATTTCCCCTACTCTGGAGAATTGAGCCTTCACAAGATCAAGAACATCCCCTTCCACTGATGTCCAACAAGGACATCCTCTGCTACATATGCAGCTGGAGCCATGGGTCCCTCCATGTGTACTCCTTGGATGGTGGTGCAGTCCCTGGGAGCTCTGGGGTGTCTGGTTGTTTTATATTGATGTTCCTTCTACGGGACTGAAAATTTCTTCAGTTCCTTGGGTCCTTTCTCTAACCCCTCCACTGGAGACCCCATTGGGGATGCTGTGCTCAGCCCATTGGTTGGCTGCAAGCATCTGCCTCTGTATTTGTCAGGCTCTGGCAGAGCCTCTCAGGCAACAGCTATATCAGGCTCCTTTCAGCAAGCATTTCTTAGCATCCAGAATAGTGTCTGGGTTTGATGACTGCATATGTGATGGATCCCCTAGTGGAGCAACGTTTGAATGGCCTTTCTTTCAGTTTCTGCTCCATACTTTGTCTCCATATTTGCTCCCGTGAGTATTTTGTTACACTTTCTAAAAAGGACCAAAACACTCACACTTGGGTCTTCCTTCTTTTTGAGCTTCATGTGGTCTGTTAATATCTAGGGTACTCCAAGCATTTGGGCTAATATCCACTTATCAGTGAGTACATACCATGTGTGTTCTTTTGTGATTGGGTTACCTCACTCAGTATATATTCTAGTTCCATCTATTTGCCTAAGAATTTCATGAAGTCATTGTTTTTAATAGCTAAGTAATAATCCATTGTGTAAATGTACACATTTTCTATATCTATTCCTCTTTTGAAGGACATCTAGATGCTTTCCAGATTCTGATTATTATTATATATGAGGCTACTATGAACATAGAGGAGCATGTGTTGTTGTCAAATGCTGGAGAATCTTTTGAGTTTATGCCCAGGAATGGTATAGCTGGATCCTCAGGAAATACTATGTTCAGTTTTCTGAGGAATTGCCAAACTGATTTCCAGAGTGGTTGTACCAGCTTGCAAACCCACCAACAATGGAGGAGTGTTTCTGTTTCTCCACATCCATGCTAGCATCTGCTGTCACCTGAGTTTTTGATCTTAGCCATTCTGACAGGTGTGAGATGAAATCTCAAGGTAGTTTTGATTTGCATTTCCCTGATGAGTAAGGATGTTGAATATTTCTTTAGGTGCTTCTCAGCCATTCAATATTCCTCAGTTGAGAATTCTTTGTTTAGCTCTGTACCCCATTTTTAATAGGGTTATTTGATTCTCTGGAGTCTAACTTCTTGAGTTTTTGTATATATTGTATATTAGTCCTTGATCAGATGGAGGATTGCTAAAGATCATTTCCCTATCTGTTGGTTGCCATTTGTCCTACTGACAGTGTCCTTTGCCTTACAGAAGCCTTGTAATTTTATGAGGTCCTGTTTGTTGATTCTTGATCTCAGAGCAGAAGCCATTGATGTTCTGTTCAGGAAACTTTTTCCTGTGCCCATGTGTTCAAGGCTCTTCCCCACTTTCTCCTCTATTAGATTCAGTGTATCTGGTCTTATGTGAAGGTCCTTGATCCATTTGGCCTTGAGCTTTGTACAAGGAGATAAGAATGGGTAGATTTGCAATCTTCTACATGCTGACCTCCAGTTGAACCAGCACCATTTGTTGAAACGGCTGTCTTTTTTCAACTGGATGGTTTTAGCTCCTTTGTCAAAGATCAAGTGATCATAGGTGTGTGGGTTCATTTCTGCGTCTTCAATTCTATTCCATTGATCTAACTGCCTGTCTCTGTACCTATATCATGCATTTTTTAAAATCACTATTGCTCTACTCCAGCTTGAGGTCAGGGATGGTGATTCCTCCATTTCTTTTATTGCTGAGAATATTTTTTGCTATCCTGGGTTTTTTGTTATTCCAAATGAATTTGAGAATTGCTCTTTCTAACTATATGAAGAATTGAGTTGGAATTTTGATGGGGTTTGAATTGAATCTGTAGATTTCTTTAGGCAAGATGGCCATTATTGCTATATTAATCCTGCCAATCCATGAGCATGGGAGATCTT
Organism: Tokudaia tokunoshimensis; assembly: GCA_036184795.1. NCBI lineage: Eukaryota > Metazoa > Chordata > Mammalia > Rodentia > Muridae > Tokudaia > Tokudaia tokunoshimensis. Next base: position 154,315,461 of record BTHU01000001.1, on the reverse strand, counting down.
TCCATCTTCTGAGATCATCTTCGATTTCTTTTTTCAGAGACTTGAAGTTCTTGTCATAGAGATCTTTCACTTGCTTAATTAGAGTCACACCAAGGTATTTCATATTATATTTGACAATTATAAGTGATGTTGTTTCCTTGATTTCTTTCTCAGCCTGTTTATCCTCTGAATAGATGAAGGCTACTGATTTGTCTGAGTTAATTTTATATTCAGCTACTTTGCTGAAGTTGTTTATCAGCTTTAGGAGTTCTCTGGTGGAATTTTTGGGGTCACTTAAGTATACTAACATATCATCTACAAGTAGTGATATTTTGAATTCTTCCTTTCCAATTTGTATTCCTTTGACCTCCTTTTGTTGTCTAATTTCTCTAGCTAGAACTTCAAATACTATATTGAATAGATAGGGAGAGAGTGGGCAGCCTTGTCTAGTCCCTGATTTTAATGGGAATTGTTTCAAGTTTCTCTCCATTTAGTTTGATATTGGCTACTGGTTTGCTGTATATTGATTTTTACTGTGCCTTCGATTCCTCATCTTTCCAAGACTTTTACCATGAAGGGATGTTGAATTTTGTCAAATATTTTCTCAGAATCTAATGAAATGACCATGTAGTTTTCTCCTTTTAGTTTGTTTATGTAGTGGATTATGTTTGTGGATTTCCAAATATTGAACCATCTCTGTATCCCTGGGATGAAGCATACTTGATCATTATGAATGAACATTTTGATGTTTTCTTGGATTTGGTTTGAGAGTTTTATTGAGTAATTTTGCATAAATGTTCATAAGGGAAATTGGTCTGAAGTTCTTTCTCTTTGTTGGGTCTTTGTGTGGTTGAGGTGTAAGTGTAATTGTGGCTTCATAGAATGAATTTGGTATTGTTTCAAACTGTTTCAGAACAGTTTGAACAGTATTGCCATTAGGTCTTTTTTGAGGGTCTGATTGAATTCTGCATTAAACCCATCTGGTCCTGGGTTTTTTGTTTGGGAGACTTTCAATGACTACTTCTTTAGGGGTTTTGGGATAGTTTAGATGGTTTATGTGATACTGATTTAACTTAGGCACCTAGTATCTTAGTATCTGTCTAGAAAATTGTCCATTTCATCCAGATTTTCCAATTTGGTTAAGTATATGATTTTATAGTAGAAGCTGACGATTTTTTTTTGAATTTCCTTGGTTTCCATTGTTATGTCTCCCTTTTCGTTTATGATTTTATTAGTTTGGATGCTGTGTCTGTGCCCTCTGGTTAGTCTGGCTAAGGGTTTATCTATCTTGTTGATTTTCTCAAAGAACCAGCTCCTGATTTTATTGATTCTTTGTATAGTTCTTTTTGTTTCTACTTGGTTGATTTCAGTCCTAAGTTTGATTATTTCCTGCTGTCTACTCCTCTTGGGTGTATTTGCTTATTTTTGTTCTAGAGCTTTCAGACATGCTGTTATGCTACTAGTGTACCGTTATCTCTAGTATCGTTTTGGATGCACTCAGAGATATGAGTTTTCCTCTTAGCACTGCTTTCATTGTGTCCCATAAGTTTGGGTATGTTGTGCTTTCATTTTCATTGAATTCTAAAAAGTCTTTAATTTCCCTCATTTTTTCCTTGACCAAGTTATCATTGAGTAGAGCCTTGTTCAGCTTCCATGTGTATGTGAGCTTTCTGTTGTTTTTGTTATTGAAGACTAGCATTAGTCTGTGGTGCTCTGATAGGATGCATGGGATTATTTCAATCTTCTTCTATCTGTTGAAGTTTGTTTTGTGACTGATTATATGATCAGTTTTAGAGAAGGTACCATGAAATGCTGAGAAGAAGGTATATTCTTTTGTTTTAGGATGAAATGTTCTATAGATATCGGTTAAATATATTTGGCTCATAACTCGTGTTAGTTTCACTGTGTCTCTGTTTAGTTTCTGTCTCCATAATCTGTCAATTGCTGAGAGTAGGGTGTTGAAGTCTCCCACTATTATTGTGTGAGGTGTAATGTGTGCTTTGAGTTTTAGTAAAGTTTCTTTTATGAATGTAGTTGCCCTTGCCTTTAGAGCTCAGATGGTCAGAAATGAGAGTTCATCTGGATAGATTTTTCCTCTGATGAGTGTGAAGTGTCCTTCTTTATCTTTTTTGATAAAGTCAATTTTATTGTATTCAATATTAGAATGGCTACTCCAGATTGTTTCTTAGAACCATTTGCTCAGAAATATTTTTTTCAGGATTTAACTCTGAAGTAGTGTCTGTCTATGTCACTGAGATGTGTTTCCTGTATGCAGCAAAATGTTGGGACCTGTTTATCTATCCAGTCTGATAGTCAATGTCTTTCTATTGGGGAATTAAATCCATTAATGTTCAGAGATATTAAGAAAAATTTCTCCTCCTGTTATTTTTGTTGTTAGAGATGGAATTATGCTCATGTGGCTAACTTCTTTTGGGTTGGTTGAAAGAAGATTACTTTCTTGCTTTTTCTAGGGTTTTTCTTGTGTTGGAGTTTTCCACCTATTATCCTTTTTAGGACTGGATTTATGGAACGATGTTGTGTAAATTTTGACTTGTCATTGAATATCTTGGTTTCTCCATCTATGGTAATTGAGAGTTTTGCTGGGTATAGTAGCCTAGGTTGGCATTTTAGTTCTCTTAGGGTCTGTATGACATCTGCTCAGGATCTTCTGGCTTATATAGTTTCTGGTGAGAAGTCTGGTGTAATTCTTATAGGTCTGCCTTTATATGTTAATTGACCTTTTCCCCTTACTGTCTTTAATATTCTGTCTTTGTTTTGTGCATTTGGTGTTTTGATTATTATGTGATGGGAGGAATTTCTTTTCTGGTCCAGTCTATTTGGAGTCCAGTAGGCTTCTTGTATGTTCATGGGCATCTCTTTCTTTAGGTTAGGAAAGTTTTCTTCTATAATTTTGTTGAAGATATTTACTGGCCCTTTAAGTTGGGAAACTTCACTCTCTTCTATACCTAGTTTTCTTAGGTTTTGTCTTTACATTGTGCCCGGCATTTCCTGGATATTTTGTGTTAGGAGCTTTTTGCTTTTTGTATTTTCTTTGACTGTTGTGTCAATGTTTTTTATGGTATCTTCTGCATCTGAGATTCTCTCTTCTATCTCTTGTTTTCTGTTGGTAATGCTTGCATCTATGACTCCTCATCTCTTTCCTAGGTTTTCTATCTCCAGGGTTGTCTCCCTTTGTGTTTTCTTTATTGTTTCTATCCCCTTTTTAGATCCTGGATGGTGCTGCTCAATCCCTTCTCCTGTTTGTTTAAGGTTTACTGAAATTCTTTAAGGGATTTTTGTGTTTCCCCTTTAAGGGCTTCTAGCTGTTTACCTGTCTTCTCCTGTATTTTTTTAAGGGAGTTATTTATGTCCTTAATGTTCTCCATTGTCATCATGAGAAGTGATTTAGAAAGACAAATCTTGCTTTTCTAGTATGATGGTACATCCAGGACTTGCTATGGTGGGAAAACTTGGTTCTGATGATGACAAGTTACTTTGTTTTCTGTTGCTTATGTTCTTATGCTTGCCTCTCACCATCTGATTATCTCTAGTACTACCTGCCCTTGCTGTCTTGTGACTGGAGACTGTTCTTCCTGTGATCCTGGTTGTGTCAGAACTCCTCAGAGTCTAGCACTCTCTGTCATCCTGTGATTCTGTGATCTCGTGATCCTGAGATCCTGGATGTGTCAGAGCTCCTAGGAGTCAAGTTGCCTCTGGAATCCTGAAATCCTGGTGTGACCAAGTTTCTAAGATACTATGATTCTGGGCATATTAGAGTGCCACTGACTGGGCAGGGGTCCTGTGTCCCTGGATTCCTCTTATCCCAGTTATTCCCAGTGTGTTGAGGCAGATTTTGAGGTCTCCTCACTTATGATCCTGGGTGTGTTAGAGTGCCTGGGAGTCAAGTCTCTTCTGGATTCTGTGGCACTGGGTGCACAGCTAGGGCCCATGGTTTGCTCAGGGCACCGGCTCAGACTAGAAGGAGCAAGCTGTCATTTTCTAGTTTATTTCACTTATGTAGAGAATGAACCACAAACATCTATATGCTTGTGCTGCAAATATAGCTTCAAAATAGCTCTGTAAACTCATCTCAATTTAGTGTCTCTTTGTAAGCTCTTGCCACATGGAACACTTAATGCCACTGAAGTGGATGTATTCATGGAGACTCCTCAGTTTCCCTCTTTCAGCCTTATTTGCAATGGCTTCCCTGAGAACTAGTGTCACCGTCTGTGACTGTGGCCCTCTGTGGTCCATCCCCCAGTTCATAAGAGGAGCCTAACCCCTTCCTCAACCTACTCCCATATTTTTCCAACAAATAAGACTAGAAGGTTACAAAAGGTAAATGGATGAATCATACAACCATGAGCTTACTGATAGGATGGAGAAATTGATCATTAAAATCAGGGAGATTGGGTGTTGTCACATGAAGAATTATGCCTATCAATACTGAGATTGTAAGCAGCATGCCACAAAGCATGTTCACAGGAAGAAAAGTTTCTTTGTAATTGTAGTAGATATTCCTTTCTTATTTGCTGAAAAATAAGATAGAAGAATCTGAGAATTCATGTGTAGAATGAATTTGTGTAGCTACCTATATACTACAGAGACCAATAAACCTCTAGAAAATCTGGCAATATCCCTGGGCAGGAACTATTTACTTTTGAAAAACTAGAGATCCCAAGAATTTCTATTTTTACTTAATATCTATCAGCACTTATACTTTTAAAAATTAAAACTAAGAAAAATGATTTGCAAACTGTTTTTAAATTAAAATAAACCTGGAACGTGTTTACATGAGTATCACTTTCAATGCAAATCACCAAATTCATCAAAGCAAATTAAGTAATAACAGCTCCATACTTCTACATTTGTGTATCTTCAATATTTTGTAGAAGACAATTTTATTCCAAGATCAATTTCTTCATGCTGTCTTGTAATATGTAAAAACTACACAATTCAATTATAGTATGTTCTTTACATTAAAGTAAATGAAGAAAAATCAGTCCTGTCACAGGTCTATAGATAAAAATATCTATTAGATACAATTATCTAAAAATATTTTTACATAATTTTAGAGATTTCTTTGATACAACATTAAAGTTTAACAAATACCAGCTTCTCAAAAGTGAGAGAAACTAGAACCCCATATTATTGGTTGATATTAACTGTCACATTAAAATCCAAACATATCTTATACTTTAAATGTATCATTTGGCCATTTATAACTTTGTAATGTAATGCATTGGTCATTAGAATACCATTAGTTCACAGACTTGAATGACCCTTACCCAAATGTTATTATAAAATATCCCCAAATCACATTCACTAATATCATCAGCATTAAAATTTCATTGCTTTATTTAAGAATTTCTATAGTGAAATGTTATTTTTTTAATTGACCATTATAAAAGTGAAGAATACCACACCAGCTAACATAGTGTGGCACTGAGTCGTGATAAGATGTGTCCATTTTTATTCTTCAATCTTTTCACATTAGACTTGTGAGTAATGTCCCAGCAGAAAAGAAATGAACAATAAAGCTTTATTTGGGCACATTGTTTGACCTCATGAATCCACTCACAGCGTTTGAGGAAGAACCACTTTACACGCATTGAAACTTCTGTGTTTTAAGATCTTATTCTCATTGATAGTTTTCGTTTGGTGATGGAGCTGTGATATGATTCTTGGAATTGAGATTGGATGGAGGGAAGCCTCTGTGAGGCATTTCTGAGGGAGCAGGATGCTCAGTGCTGCCTTTTCATCTGGTCTAGGCATGATTACAGAAGATGTAAGAGCTGTCTGGTGTCCATCAAAGGAATAAACCATGGTATAAAGTGGGGTAGGGACTTAAAAGAGAACTTGATATCTTGGTAAAATTGTAGGTTCACTGATCAAAACATTCCTGAAATAACTGATGCTGTTACTTTTCAGTACTTGAAATGAATTTTTCTTTCATGTGAATACATAATGACAATAATGTGAACACCCATCCATGTGTAAACAAGTTGGAATTTGAGGCATGACAGAAGGAATATATGGTAAAATTCTGGGAATCTACAGGCTGAGTAGACGAACACCAAGGAATCTATAATATTTTATTAAATCTGATTCAAAGTGAATATTGATTCTTTAGAGATGAATTAGATGTAAATACCAATTCTTCCTAGCTTCCCATATGATTTTAATGTCTAATTAGTTTTTATTACAGACTGTGAATCATTCTCTATTAATAACTTTGTTACTTTTAAAAGATTCCAAACCAGAACATTTCTGAAACCCCCACTTCCAATTTTAGACAGTCAAACCAGAAGTTCAAATAAGTAGGGATGGTTATTCCTCCAGAAGTTCTTTTATTGGTCAGGATGATAACTCCAATTGTATCCTTTGCATATGTCAGGGTCTTTAGGTAATGTAGATATTATTTCCCATCATGTACAGATGTGGCACTTGTTGAACGAAAAGAGACAAATTTACTTTCTCCCATCTTCCCAGTATTTTAATGGATCAGGTACAGGAATGTTTAATAAACAAATCCATTTGGAAAGAGAAAGAGTAGGTGAAGCTTAAGCGAAGTTGTTCAATTGTAAAATTCCAGCAGTTCTGAATCTTTTCTATTTATATCTCCTTGGATGCAATTGCATAGTCATCCTGGCAACCTGTGGTGGTCCAGGAGGGAGAGTATAAGATGGTGAGGTACATCAGAACTATCTAAATCCACTTTTCAAATTCAAAGAAATCAATCCTTTACCATAAGCCATGGGACTTTAGTATGTTTAATATACAAGTTATTTATCTTATACAACATAATTGTAAAATGCTAGATAAATTCATCATAGTCAAACTTCCCTTTGATGCCTCTAGGCATTTTCCTTGTTTGCGCCCTAATCTATGTCATGGAGAGGGTACCAAAGAATGGTGGAGCAATGAAGTATGAGTTCATCTTTTTCAGCAGCTCACATAAGACCAGTGCTAGGAACCCACTCTTCCCCATCTTGGGAGGCCAGCCACATTTAAACCATTGAGGGGTGTAGGTGTAGGTGGAAAAACCACACCAAAAAAGGCAAAAGGGATTCCAAGAGGAGTCAGCGCAGACGTCTTCTGAAAGCAGAGAGATACAGTTCCTCCTCAGGGAGCCTGCCCAAGTCTCAGTGACCAGTGAGATTTCAGTATTAACCTGAGTGGACATAAATTAGTAATTATATTTATTACTATGCAAACTATACATATACATACCATGTGCTATTTCCTATATGTGATGTATTTCAAAATTTTAGCGAAGAAAAATGCTACAAAGTCTGCCCTTGGCACAGGGGTGAGAAGAGATTATGAGGCCACTCTTTAGAATGGAAAGTTCAGTTTAGGGAACTATGAAAGAGGTAAAAATTCAGACAATGTATTTTTAAATACATTTAATAATTAATGCATAAAAATGTAGTATTTTCTGTTTTTGAGATTATAATTATATCACTTCTCCTTTCCCTTTCTTTCCTCCAATCTTTCCACAGACTAGTCTTGCTCTCTTTCAAATTCATGGCCTCTATTTTTTATTTATTATATTTATATGTATATACATACATTTATATATGCATAGTCATATTCTTAAAGATACAATATACATACTTTAAATACATAAAAGAATATATATTATTAAATACATGAATATAATCTGCTTTGTCTATATAATGTTACTTATATGTATGTTTTCAGAGAACACACTTTGTTAAAAAAAAGTATGATACTTGAAGTTCCTTTGTGATCTCTTAGTGAGACAGGAGTCAGTTTCTTGTAACAAGTCAGGGCAGGGCCCTTGGTGGATCCTGAGGCACATATGACCACTCCCTTGATTGGTCTGGATGAGTAACACATAACTTGATCAGTTTGATGGGACCCAGGAAGCATACATAGGGTCTGTGGACTTCTGACATTTTCAGTCCACAATGCTCTCAAAAACTAACTAATACAACTAAAGATCCTTTTGTGGTCTCCATCTATTTTCTGTCATAATACTACACGTCCCCCCCCCCCCGCCTCCAGTCCATCAAGTGGGGTAGCACTTTCACAGGTCATTCTCACCTTTTTCTTACTCCTTTTATTTTTTTACAATCAAGTCGTTGACCCCTCCAAGTCTGCCCTCCCACAGTTCCTCATCCCATTCCTCCCTCTCCTGTCTCCAAGAGGATGTCCCCCAAACCACACCAGCCTTCTCCACTCCCTGTGGCCTAAAGTCTCTCAAGCGTGCTTACTTCTTCTCCTACTGAGGCCAGACCAGGCAGTCCTCTGCTGTATATGCATCTGGGGCCTCACATCAGCTCTGGTATACCACCACCTGGTTGGTGGCTCAGTGTCTGAGAGACCTCAGGGGACCAGGTTAGTTGAGACTTGTTCTTCCTATGGGGTCACCCTCCTTCTCAGCCTCTTCCAGCCTTTCCCTAATTCAACTACAGGTGTCCCAGACTTCAGTCCAATGGTCAGGTATAAGTATCTGAGTCTGTGTCAGTCAGCTGTTGGTTGGGCCTCTCAGAGGAGAGCCATGACAGACTCTTGTCTGTAAACACACCACAGCATCAATAACGTCAGGCCTTGGAGCCTTCCCTTGAGTTGGATCCCAATTTGGGCCTCCTTGCTCTCATGTTCTTCTCCATTTTTGTTCCTGTAGTTCCTTTAGACAGGAACAATTCTGGGTCAGAGTTTTTGAATGTGGGATGGCAACCCCATCCCTCCACGTGATATCTGTCTTTCTACTGGAGATGAACTCTACTGTTGGGCATTTTATCTAAGGTTCTTCCTTTTGAATCTTAAGAGTCTCTCACCTCCTAGTTCTCTGGTACTTTCTAGAAGGTCCCTCCACCTTCCATTCCCAGATATTGCCTTTTTTCTATTCATTCTTCTGGCCCTCAGGGCTTCTCTCCTGTCCCCCTCCCCCAATACTTGATCACGTTACCCTTTTTCTCTACCCTGTCCTCTCTTCTACCAATGTCCTTCCTCTTCTGACTCCCTCCCAAGTGGGATTGAAGCATCCTTCTGCTTGTTAACCTTTTGAAGTTCTGTGGATTATATCCTAGGTATTCTGTATATTTTTGGCTAATATCCACTTATATGTGAGTATATACCATGCATGCTCTTTGGGTCTGAGTTACCTCACTCAGGATGATATTTTCTAGTTTCATCCATTTGCCTGCAAAGCTCAGGATGTTCTTGTTCTTAATAGTAAAATAGTATTGTGTGTAAGTGAACCACATTTTATGTATCCATTCTTCTGTTGTGGGACGTCTGGGTTGTTTCTAGCTTCTGGTTATCACAGATAAGGTTGCTAAGAACACAGTGGAGCATGCGCCCCTGTGGTATGGCGGGGAATCTTTTGGGTATATGCCCAAGAGTGGTATAGCTGTGTCTTCAGGTATATGTATTTCTAATTTTCTGAGGAATCTCCAGATTTATTTCCAGAGTGGTTCAATGAATGGTGCTGGTCTAACTGGTAGTCTGTATGTAGAAAAATGAAAATAGATCCATATTTGCTAACTTGCACAAAGCTCAAGTCCAAGTGGATCAAGGACTTCAACATAAAACCAAATACAATGAATCTAATAGAAGAGAAAGTGGGAAAGAGTCTCGAACTCTTGGGCATGGGGAGAAATTTCCTAAACAAAACTCCAATGGTTCAGGCTATAAGATCAAGAATTCATAAATGTGGCCTCATGAAACTGAAAAGTTTCTGTAAGGGAAAGGGCATAGTTGATAGGACAAATCAGTAACCTACAGATTGGAAAAAAAAGTCTTTACTAACCCCATATTCAATAGAGGGATAATATCCAAAATATATAAAGAACTCAAGAAGCTAACCTCCAAAAACCCAAACAACCCAATCAAAAAATGGGGTATAGAGCTGAACAGAGAATTTACAACAGAGGAATCTTAAATGACCAAGAAGCACTTAAAGAAATGTTCAAAGTCCTTAGACATCAGGGAGATGCAAATCAAAACAACCCGGAGATTCCACCTTACACCAATTAGAATGACTGAGATCAAAAACTCAGGTAACAGCACATGTTGACAAGGATGTATAGAAAGAGAAACACTCTTGCATTGCTGGTGGAATTGCAAACTGGTTCTCACCTTTTCTTAATAACTCTTCATTCTTTCTGCTTACTCAGCACCTGCATTTTCTTATTCTTCTTAGACAAGAGACTCTCAAAGAATCTACATTATAAAGACATCCAGGCTTTGTGAGAGATAATTTTGAATCCCATGCCAGAAGAGAAGATATCAACTAATATTTCTGGAAAATACATTTACATGTTTGGAGAACAGGGTATATTTAGTGTCTATAGCAACAGGAACATTCTTAATCAACACTGCTGCAGATTTATTAAATTGATTATTTTTTCCAATTATGCTTGCTGAAGTCGTATATTTATGTTAGATCAGGATTCCCCAGGATAATTAATCAGAACTAGCCAGCAACTTAACTAATATTGGAAGGATGCCTGATTTCAGTTTATCCTACATTTTCTGCATTGAAAGTAAATAAGAGAAACAAACCTTCTGTGACTGGAGGAAAGGGTAAAGGACAAAACAAAGCTTCCCAGACACCTCTTCTTTCCAGTGGGCACAGCTCTGAGATTTTACTCACAGTTGATAATGTTCTGTGCCTCTCCTCTTGTCATAGAGGTTGATTTGTAAGAATGCATAAGGACCCTGTACTAGCTGGTTTTGTGTGTCAACATGACACAGGCTGGAGTTATCACAGAGAAAGGAGCTTCAGCTGGGGAAGTGACTCCATGAGATCCAGCTGTGGGGCATTTTCTCAATTAGTGATCAAGCGGGGAGGGCCCCTTGTGGGTGGCACCATCTCTGGGCTGGTAGTCTTGGGTTCTATAAGACAGCAGGCTGAGGAAGCCAGGGGAAGCAAGCCAGTAAGAAACATCGCTCCATGGCCTCTGCATCAGCTCCTGCTTCCTGACTTGCTTGAGTTCCAGTCCTGACTTCCTTTGGTGATTAACAGCAATGTTTCCACAGTGTAAGCTGAGTAAACCCTTTCCTCCCCAACTTGCTTCTTGGTCATGATGTTTGTGCAGGAATAGAAACCCTGACTAAGACAGGCCGTATTTTTATTTTATATTTTTAGATATAATTATAATATATTGCTATTATAGTAGTTTCCCCTCTTATTTAGAATAGATTCTTTTCTAACATAATATATTCACATTACTGTTTCCTCTCCCTTTATTCCTCCCAGTTTCTCCCCAAAACTATGACATAAATATTGGGCAAGAGAAACCAGCAGAAGGAAAAGAGTCAAGAGAAGGCACAGGAATCAGAGACCCACAGTTCACATGCCCAGAACTCTCATAAATACTCAATTATTCTAATGCATATCCTTTACACACCGATGCTTCAAAATACCTGTTTTCCATTTATTTACAATGTTAACCTTTAAAATTTGGCATTGACGTAAAGAGAATATAATCCAAGATATGAGCAGGATTCATGGGCCACATATTCACTCATGAGTTCTCATACTTTAGCCATGGGTTCCTGAAGCTAAAAATAAATAAATAAATGAATGAATGAATGAATAAATAAATAAATAAAATCCTGAAACTTTCTGAAAAACTGTAATGAACTCTGAGTACATGGAGGTCACTCTTGATTGACTGTTTTAAGGTATATACATGAAAATGGCCTGCTTTGTGGACTCTAAAACAATTTCATGAGAGACTTCATCTCTGCTGTGGTAATTTGAATGCTCAAAATGTTCCTATGCTCTAGTGGGTAATTGATTCTCAGCAAAAATCAGTGGAAACACTGGAAACAACAAAATAGAGCAATTTCTTTCCTCTGCCACAATCAAAAGCAGGTTACGTCAGCTCTCACAGTAGCTGACACAGGACTGATGAGCATCACCAAGCACAGCAGTCTCTCACCTGCACACCAGAGCACAGCAGCTAGCATTCTACAAAATAAAAAAAAAAATAATCAAGCACACACTACCCACTATGTAGGTGTGATGCTGCACAAATTATCCCTGACCTCTCAGGACTGGATGTCAGTGTGGAGACTAATATGTCAGACGCTTTTCCGAAAGACTGAGTGAAACTCTTTGATGTAAAGAGCTCCTTCTGCACGGTAATAATGCTAGGATTTTGAATGGTTTACAAAGGAAGGAGGCATTTGATATCATGTGGGGGATGCCAGGAATCCTGTTTGGATAACATTGGCCTGTGAGTGTTCCTAGCATACTGGTGCACTCGTATAATTACTCTTGATAATAATAAGTGATGTCGAAGAGGTTAACTGAATCACTCGTTATTATGCTGCTGTTTTTTTTTTTTTTTTTTTTTTTTTTTTGCAGACACGAGGGTGAAATTTAAGAGCAGAATAAGGAAGGTCTTAGAAAATAGTCTCTCAGATATTAAGAGACCAATCCAAAGACCAACAAATAAATATCCCAGGTCCATCCACTCTGATGGGAAGAACAGAAGGAAGAGGGGAGACCAAGATGTTCTCAGACATACATTGGGACTTACGTAATATAAATAATTTACCACATACATAAAACCATCACATTGTTAGGACTTTAGCCACTTGGTAACAAAATGCTAGCATTGGGTTTCTATAAAACTAAACTTTGTCCTTTTTACACAGTTTGTTACTTTCTAAAAGGACAAATGGAACCACTGAGCCTTGTCAGATAATTGTCCTCCATCCCTTTAGACAGACCTATCTTGTATTTACTTGAGCACTTTCTTATACCCAGATAATGTCAGCTTCTAAGTGTGGTCCCAGAATACCCTGTACTTGGTTGATCCTCTCTATCAGAATGTCTAAGGAAGGCACCAAAGAACTCTCTTGATCTCTTCCCATTTCTCAGTGCTACCAATCTTTCACTCTGTGGGTTAACGATTCCACCTCTTCACATTCTCTGCCTGAGCCAGTTTGTATAATTGACTTCCTGAATCCCCCAGGTATGCTCTGGATCTAATTAGATATAATTGAAGACGGGGAATTTTTGTTTCTATAAAGCATGACATTCTCCCAGAGGAGGGAGAAGATAAATCAACATCTCATCATATCACTGACAGTGGAGAATTAACAAGTTCACAGTGATGTTTTAGTAGGGCTTGTCCTCGGCTGTCCCACAGACTGTGAGACTTCTGGCTGGAGATGTCAAGTGCAAATAAACATGACTGGCAGAGAGTGCAAACACCCTTGGTAAACAAGGCATTTCCATTCTGCTTCATTTTACTTTACTTCTTACATCAAATGGGAAAATCCTCCTTGTTTGCAATCTAAGTTTGCATTTTGAATTTAAAAAATGGCAGCAAAATGAGACATACTTTTCATGGATGATTTTTTCATTATGCTATGAATGCATAATTCACAAAATCTACAGTTTACATAACACCAGAAAACAAGAAATATCAATCTTAAAAAGAAAATTTTATCTTATATAGGCACTTTTATTTTAAAACTTCCATTTTGAATTTGAAATTAAAATATGATATAAAGTGGACATCAAATTGGCCAATGCACATATCAGTGCTTAATAGAAAGGAAAATAGCAAGTGTTCACAAATTATGTAATTGATTTTTCTTCATGAAATGAAAGACTATCAAAATTCACTAAGGCAACATTTGATCTTATTTTGTGGGCATTTACTGTACATATCAGCATTACATTTTCATTTGTCAGAAAAGTATTTCTCATAACCTCATGAAATCTACATGCCTATTACTCTTAGCTAGTCATTACATGGTCCTTCGTGGGGATTTAATGTGTCTTCCAAAAAAAAAAATCTTTGAATGCCTACTATGGCAATATTCAGAGATCCAGGAATAAAAATAAAGTGATGAATGAAACAAAAAAGAATCTTCCTCTCTCTGGAGCTGAAGGACAGACAGTAATTCACCAGAAGGTAATGCATATCATAAGGGAAAGTATGACCAGTAGCAGGAGGCCTGGAGCAGGTACAGCTAAAAGGAAAGAAGGTGTAACAAGCCTCACAGTCACATAAAGGACCTGAGGAAAAAAAGAAAATGTAGAAAGAAGCAACTTGAGCAAAGGCTGTGGCAGACTCACTGGCTCAGAGGGGGTGCTGGATGGTTAATCTAGGACACTGTTATTGTCTGAATCTGAGAAGCCCTCCAAAGTCTCACATGATTAGGGGCTTGACCTCTGAATACCAGCTGATAGACTTTGAGAAAATTATTGGACCCCATGGACTTTGAATTAACAAATGAATTAATCCTTTAATGGATCTATAGTGTGATGACTTTATCACAAAGATATGGAAAGTAAGAACTGGGGTCTGTTGGGCAGAGGCAGGTTACTATGGGCAGGAAGGAAAGATTTGTCTTCTCTCCTTCCCCTTTTTCTCTTCCTACTATGTCCTGTCTAACACAAGGTGAGCAATGTTATTCTCCTCTGTACCTTTCTGTCTTGATGATCTACTTTCTCATAGCCCAGAAGCAATGACCCATGAGTGGGGGCGGTAACCATGTCTCTTTCATGTATTTCACAGTGATGGTGATGAGAAGCTAATACAGGCACAATGAAGTAAAATGGTCAAGGTGGTAAGACAGAACAGAGGTGAGAGTGTGGGAGCAGGGTACCCAGTGTCCTGAAAGTCACCCCCAAAAAGTATCCAGAGGGTTTGCCCTCAATCTTGTGGTGGTTCAGGCCTTATGTGTATGTCATAGAGGAAAAAAAATATCCAGGTACCATGCACATGACTGGAGACTAAGACTTTCTTAACACATGACAAAGGAAAACTATCATGATACTTCTGCAGGAAGTATGGCAGCAACTAAACACTAAATCTAGAACCCTTGCTTCCTGCTGGCCTCACATCTCCACTAAGGCAGAAAACTAAGGAAACTGCTGCTTTGATGGAGACAAGCCACTTTAAGTGTTTGACTTGGTTTTGGTGTCTTCTGGGAAATGTATGGCGAGCTTCTCCAACGTTCACATGATTTTAGTAGTTCTGCTGTTACTTTTGTTTGAGTTAAGTTGAGAACATTTTGCAATAAATGTAAATGAAGATGTTACCTCCTCCTTTCTAAGATATAGTTGCAGCCTCACTGGCTACCTTGCAAGAGCTTGAGTATGCCAAGGATTTCCCCAGCTCATGTCTTCAGCACGCCCTCTTCTTTATCCTTAAGATGAACTTACAACTACTTCTGCCCCCACTTTTCTGACTTTTCCCTTCTTCTATTTCATGATCCAAGGTAAACATAAGCCTTTTAGGAGGCATTCTGGGGTCTACAGCGGTATAACTACTCTCTCTGCATTTTTATCTTCTTCCATAGGCAATACTACAATTTGCAAAAGCACATTTATAGGGTTTTTGCTGCTACTTATTGATGTTTTCCATCATAATGCTGTGTCTTTAAAGTGTCTCTCTGCAGTGCACATGCTAGAACCCCAGCTCTCAGTGTAGTGCTAGGACATAGTGCCTGATAGGGGGAGTTTGGGTGGTACACACCAAACCTCATTCTCTTCTGTCAAGGGTTCATGGGTTAGTTGGTCTTCATGGAAGTGATTGTGCTGGGAAAATGAGTGATTCTCTAAGTGGTCTGCTTTCTTTATAAATCAGCCGTCTTTAATGGTCTATAATAGGCACAGAAAATTGAATGATACACAGTAAGCACCAAAAGAATAGAATAAATACATTTTATTAACAATGCTATTTAGTGAGTACCTAGCATATTATATTACTATAGATATTTGGTAAAAATGAAACAGTGAATGAATGAGCAAATGAATGAACGGGAGCATCTTGGTTAGTAATTAAGGATTCTTCTTATTGTTTTATGGCCAAACTACTCTACTGATAAGAAATCCTGAGACTCTGACAATATTCCATGTTCAAGCACAAGCCTGGCAGATTGAATCTCATACCAATCATATCAATTATGTCTCGGAGAGCTATACTTTCCCCCTCATTTTAAAATTTCTAATATATTTTAATTAAATATTTTTATATAATTATATCTCATCCTCCCTCTCTCTGCTTTTATGAGGGTGCTCCCCCACCCTTCTACCCACCCACTCCTGCCTCCATGCCCTGGCATTCCCCTACACTGGGGCATGAAGCCTTCACAGGACCAAGGGCTTCTCCTCCCAATCATGCCCTACAAGAACATCTTCTGCTACATATGCGGCTGGAGCCATGGGTCCCTCCATGTGTACTCCTTGGCTGGTGATTTAGTCCCTGCGAGCTATGAGGTGTCTGGTTGGTGGATATTGTTGCTCTTCCTATGAGGTTGCAAACCCCTTCAGCTCCTTCAGTCCTTTCTCTAACTCCTCTGTTATGGACCCTGTGCTCAGTCCAATGGTTGGCTGAGACCACCTGAATCTGTATTTTTCAGACTCTGGTAGAGCCTGCTGTATCAGACTCCTGTCAGCAAGCACTTCTTGGCATCAACAGTACTGTCTGCATTTGGTGACTGTATATGGGGTGGATCCTCAGGTGGGGCAGTCTCTGGATGGCTTTTCCTTCCATTTCTACTCCATACTGTGTCTCCGTATTTGCTCCCATGAGTATTTTGTCTCCCCTTCTAAGAAGGACTGAAGCATCCACACTTTGATCTTCCTTCTGAGGTAACCCAGTCACAAAAGAACACACATGGTATGCACTCACTGATAAGTGCATATTAGCCCAAAAGCTCGGAATACCCAAAATACAATTCACAGACTTGATTTCTTCTGATCCAGTTATGTCATTACTTTGTGTCTTCTCAAAAGCAAGTCTAGATGAACTAAATTGGCTTTAAAAGCACCAGGTGAAGAAAGAGACATATACTGAGACAGTCCTGGGAGTTGGACTTCTCTCTTTGCTACTATAACTCCTGCTTATTAGTGTAAGGCTGGTTTCTCAGTGGTGGCCAAATACTTGATTTTTAATAAGGACCTATTTTTCAACACTTCAATCTACTTTTCTGGACATTGTTTGGCATAGTGGATGATAGCTAGCCTAAATAGTAAGATTATGCTAAGCAGTCTAAAATTATGTCTAAATTATGGTATGTAATATATCAAAATGCTCATTAGCTGAGCCATAACAGCTAACACAATGTGTGTGCCCTTGTTTTAGAAGTGGAGAGGTTACTGGCATCACTATATAGCAAAAGGAGCTTCTCAGTGTAAGTTTAATAACTATTAATTAACAGTTATGGATAATAAATATTTACTGGTAGCAATACAAAGCTAAGTTTTCACATCACCATCAAGTTTAACTCATTGTAAACTGAACTCATAAACTATCCCTGTAACAAATTTTATTCTATAATTTACATATAATTTTTTAATGAGAAACTGGAGCCAAAGGCATAATTATCATTAAATGGTAGAGTATATTCAAGCTTTTATTTATATGATTTCAGATACTTTTAGTTTTATACACCAAGGTTTTTGACAATAAATATATAATAGTTATGTGGATGAGTGGATGAATGAATGAATGGGCAGACAGATGTGAACAGATAGATATGTGAATGGATAAGTGTAGGAGCAACTGTACTTATGTACATGGGCAACATATGGTTACCTAGGTATAATTCTAGTTGAAATACAGACAAAATGAGAAATATTTGACTTTGGTTATAACTTGCATTGTTTAAATAATGCTAGGTCTATTTAATAGATTGATATTATTTTGGAAATATGTAATTGGAAAATTGTTCTCTTTTTCTCACTACATAACATACAATGTTACATAGTTACATATATTGTATTACAAATAATACAATATATATTTCTCAATATATAACACACAATGACTAAATATTCTTATACACAGTGACCTTTCTCCATCCTCATAATTATAGCACTGGAGTGATTGAGGCAGGAGGACTGTTACAAGTTCAATGTCAGCCTGGGTTCTACAGTGAGACCCTGTGACAAAACAAAAATATCGAAGTTCTTACATAGTCTGGTTTAACTTGACAAAATCCTCCTTAAATAGTTTGTAGACTGCCATTTTTCTGGAAATTTTTGAAAATGACAAAAACCAAATCTTCAGATCAGAAATTTCCCCTAATAGTATCACTAGTAGTTTTCAGTTAACAATAGTAAAACCACTATTGATCACAGGTATTTTCAATAACAGAACCATGAGGCACTACTAGAAAGTCTAGGAGCTTTATTTTGGATGCAGGCAGAGCCAGCTTTCCCCAATAAGTCCTATGGTGCTATCTCATGTCATCTGCAGGCAGGGGCATTTCACCTTCAGATTGCAGAAATCCCAAGCATTTTGCCCTGCTTTTAGTGGTACATCTAGAAGAGAGCTATGTATGTACTGGAAGCTTACTTAAACTTATTGAAGGCTCACAGCTTTCAAGATTAAGGAGCACCCTTATTCTAAGTACTGAACTACATTTCAGAGTTAGCTGATGTCTACTTAATTAGTGTAATAGTATAATGTGAAAGCTGAAGGAGCTACTCGCAGGCTATTTCAGAGATAGGAGAGTTCCAGAGATGTTTTCTTCATAGACATCACCTAATTTTGAATTCCGGTGCTCTGTTACCAATATTTATTCCTCCTACCAACAAAGCCAATACATAATATTATCCTCAAAATGAAGATACTTAGCAATTCTGGGCTTTGAGGGAAAAGTAGAAGTAAGTCTTTTTCAACTAAATATCAAATAAAGAAAGTGTTCCCCAGGCAATTTCAATGGGCTAAGATATGAAATAGCTCTTATAGCCATGGCAATGTGACTTGTGTACTCTTGGTTACATTTCACCATGAGGTTTTTCCTTAGAAGTTTTGAAATTCCTTCCTTGTACTCAACAGTAAGAGAAATTTATAGTGGATACTTTACATCATATAAAACCTGCCAAACTACACCAGAAAGGAGTGACTATATTTTCTACATTTTGCACAAGAAAAAAAAATGCTTAGATTCAGGCAGGCATTTAGCTTTCCCAGGCAATTTTAACTTACAACTCCCAACATTCTGCTCTTCCCACTCCACCCCACTATCTGTCTAGGGGTGATGATTACAGCTACAAATCATTGCCACTGTTCTGTGTGAGGAGACATGGAGTAATAATCTTTCCTCTTACGTGTTCCTCTGTTTCTCTACCTGTCTGCTCTTCTGCATCCCACTCTTTCTTCTGTGTAGCAAAGGAATGAAAAGCAATGCTCGTATTCAACCTTGCTGCTTTATTAGCTGACTTTGGAGCAATCTCCATAACAGTCTGAGAGGCTAATTGTTTATTGTCCTATTCTGTCATTATGTAGAATGTTTGTAAAAACATGGATTTTACTGTAGATAGAAAATTCTCAGCCATATCTATAGGACTTAAATGGCCCTCAAACCTGTTTAAAATGATGCATAAATGGCATTTCATATGCTACTTTTTCTTTTTTTTTTTTTTTTTTTTTACTTTTGATGACCAGCCTAGGAAAGAAGTTTAGAGGAATATGCATTAAACAGTAGGGGAACAGACATAATGAGAGGAGGTTGTAAAGATATCTATGGTGGACCAGCCTTGCCACGGGAGCTTCTCTAGGTCCAGGATACCCTACGTAGAGGTAAACTTAGTAGACTAGTTAAATTTAAGATAAAATAATCTTAAAAATTCTTCCCTCAAACTGGCCACATTGCAAATACTCAGTAATCATGTCATTGGAAAGATTGATACTGGTTAGGGCAAATAACCAGCATCTCTTCAATTGCAGAAAGTTTTGTTGTTTTGTGCTGCTCCTAGAAGATAAAGAAAGTCCATGCTATCAGGTTAAAGCATTTGAGAGAACAGAATAATGAATAATGATACTTCTGTGAGGATTCCTCCCTCCCTCCCTCCCTCCCTCCCTCCCTCCCTCCCTCTCTCCCTTCCCTCCCTCCCTCTTTTAAATTCCCCTTTCTTCTTTTCTAGTGTTCCTTTTCCTTCTTATTGTCTCTCTTTATATTAAGTATTAACAAGTGTGAAAGCATGAGCTTAGACTGTTCAAGCATTGCTATTAGAAGGCATATTTAGAAAGATACAGCTCCTGCCCCCACATAAGTCATGATCATCTGAAGGTTCTTATAAGTGAAACTGTATATATGAATCTAGTGAGTCTCATCTATTTTCCGGTCTTCAGTTTTGAGTGGAGAATATAATAGGAAGGCACAGTATGGAGAATTTGCTGAAGATATCTGTGTATCTTTGGATAAATGGAGAGGAGAGGTTTGCTCAGTCAGTTAATATCTAATAGTAGAGAGGTCAGATTTGGAATATTACCATTTGGTTTAACATGGAGCTCTGGATTCCGGGAAACTTCATTTAACTTCACCTATGTCAATTCTATTTATAAGATTTGGTCCATACTGTTTACAGAAAATAGTCAACCATTTGTTGACAGTTCTCATATCTCAGGAGGAAATAGTGGTATTTACCTCATTAGTCAAATATGAATATTGGGTCAAACCACATAAAGAAATCACTTTGTACAGTGCCAGCACCTTATATGTGATTTTCCTTTTCTGAACACTAAGAGCAAAGAACATTTATTTAACAAAGTAACAAACATGGAGAGAAGAAAGGGAATGCATTCAAAGGGAATGCTGAGTCCAGCTATGTCAGCACACCCTGGTTTTCCTAATGATGTTCCTCCAACATTACATAAAACTCCAAAGTGCAAAATCCCCCAGGATGTTTATTTTGTTCCTGTGGATGTTGTGAACACTTTCTACCAAGTTCGGTGTGGAAAATGTGGCCATTATCTCTTATTTAGTAAAGTAATTAACATGACCATCCTTTCAAGTGTTGCCATAGTGGTTGCTATGGCAATAAAATGAAAATGCGATTCATAACACATAACTCTTCCAGAGCTAATAGAAAGAGTACTTTTAGGATAATGGAATCATTTTGGTGATGTCTCAGTGCAACCTGTTACTCACTTGAGTGATTCAGACAAAGGGCTCTAATGAACAGAAGATTAGACTGTTTGCATTTGCAACCAAATGTACCAAATACATTCCTAATGTGTTAATTAACATTTTCTCCAAATGCAAAGGAAAAACATTCCATCTGAGAAGACAGGTAAAAATCTGATTATTATGCAGACTCATTTGGCATTTGAGGAAAAAAAAATCAATAGAAAGATAAATTAAGCAACCAGAGGAGTCATTTAAAAAAAAAAAACCACTCTAAATTTAAAGACATAGAGTTATTGCCAGTAAATAATAAAATGTATAAACAAATCTTAAGCATTCTCACACATCATATGCTGTTCTTTAAGGTTGTAAGAGTTAATCACAGGACATCTCTTGGAAATGTTTTTTTAATAGAATTTGAAAACAGTGTAAAATGTTAATGGCAAGAGCTTAGTGTTGCAGTAGACACATGGGTGGGGAGGGAGAATCAAAACACAATTCAAGAAAATCTAAATATAAAAATATGTGGCCAAAGACCCAAATTTTACTCAGCCCCAGTACTTCCAAAGTACTCAAAGTGGTCCATTTTTCTTTTTGAACACCAGCCTGACACCCAATCTCTTTTTATTTCCTCCAAGTGGCGTAATCCTTTGTCAGTTTCTGTGGCACTCAGACCTCAGACCCCAGATGATCTGTTTCCACCTCTCCCTTTCTACCTATGTTCATACTTTTTGCTTTTTTACCCATTGAATGTGATACTGCCCTGTGACTTCTGTCTAACCAAAAGGATAATGACATGTCACCTCTGTAGACAGGATAGGTTCCACTGTCTTGTTATGAGAGTCTTTT
Organism: Tokudaia tokunoshimensis; assembly: GCA_036184795.1. Taxonomy (NCBI): domain Eukaryota; kingdom Metazoa; phylum Chordata; class Mammalia; order Rodentia; family Muridae; genus Tokudaia; species Tokudaia tokunoshimensis. The sequence continues at coordinate 154,293,765 of BTHU01000001.1, read as the reverse complement.
GGTGGTTCATTCTCTTCTGGATATCCTGAATCAAGTCATCATACTGTGAGCTGCTCTCTGCAGAGGCTCATATGTCAAAGAACTGAGGATGACCCTGTGACCAACAGCCAGCAAAAAAAGCCTGCAGCTTTCAGTCCAGCAGTGCACATAGCCCTGAATCTTACAGTGATAATATACACGTAGAACCAAAGCCTGAAAGCACTTACTTAAAGTCTGGCCAATACCCACTTATCAGTGAGTGCATACCATGTGTGCTCTTTTGTGATTGGGTTACCTCACTTAGGATGATATTATTAGCCCAGAAGCTCAGAATACCCAAGACACAATTCACATATCAAATGATGCCCAAGAAGAAGGAAGGAGAGGCCCCTGGTCCTGGAAAGGCTCAATGCAACAGTATAGGGGAATACCAGGACAGGGAAGCAGGAGGGGGTTGATTGGGGAACAGGGGGAGGGAAGAGGGCTTATGGGACTTTCAGGGAGGGGGGATCCAGGAAAAGGGAAACCATTTGAAATGTAAATAAAGGATATACCTAATAAAAAAAATAGTCTGGCCACCTCTGAAAATCACTCCCTTAGTTGCAAAGTCCTTATGTTGTTTTTCAGGGAAAGCTGTAAGACACTCAAAGATAATTTGAAAGTAGCTTTATGAGTGTAGTCAATGTATAGGAAACATTTTCTAATCTGCTCCATGATATTTTCATGTCTCAAGTTCAAAATTCCCAGCACACATTCTGACTATGTCAGAAAGAAGCAAGCTACTTATGGAGAGCTATGATGGCCACGTACATTTTGCAAAAATAAATTCTACATAACCCCTCTACAAATTGCAATCAGGTCCTCTCTTTTTCTTTCCTATGTTTATATCTTCCCTCAACTGACCACAGAGTCAGTCCTGAGTGGTCAGTTTCTTTGCTGGTTGATTATGGAGCAAACCATTTCCCTCCTTAAAATTCTAATGTCATTGTGTCAGTTTCTGTGCATGTCAGGCAGCAAGCTCTTATTAAGTATTATTTAGCCTTGTGAGAAACCAGAAGCAGAAGAATGATCTAAATCATGCCCATAGTCTTGACTAATAGAACCTGCAAAATAATGTGTGACGTATTGTTTGCTAAGTTTTGAAGTAATGCCTTCCATGTTAATCGATAATTAATCGTTGACACAACATTAGTAAAACCTTATCACTAACAGTTTTACTGAGGACCAGTGCTTTCAGTTAGCCAAATCCAGAGTAGCCCAGCATGTCTATCTGCTTCCTACTTGTAATGCCTCTTCCATCAGTTACATTCTAGTCTATATATGGCTTTTTGTCCATCTAGTTTATGACTTTCCACTGGCAGTGTCAAGGAAGACCCACTCACAAGAGCGAGTAAATGGTCCAAAGTGGCTTAAGGCTGTGACTAAAGACTTCATCTTTCCCCTAGGACTGCAGAGCTGACTGTGCCACTGGACCATAGCATCATTCTTGTCATGTGCATGAAAAGAGCATGACTAAGAAGAAGAGAGAAAGAATGGACTCCTGACATCCTTAGTATAGGCCCAGAATCCAGTCAGTTTTAACTCACTTTGAACTTCTTAGTTATGAAGGTCAATACATTTGCTATCTTTAAAATGTGAGCTGATTTCAGACACCATAGTACTTTGAAGTAGGAATATCTTGATTCCATGCTTCCTCCCATTTATAAATCTTGCACATCGCCTTAATTGCCTGTGAGAGTTCAATCCCCAATGCTGGCTGGAAAACATTGTCTCCAATCCTGTCTTTCTTTTCTTTCAGTCTCTCTTTTCTCCCTAACACAGACTCTTGGTTTCCTAGCTGCATAAGTGAATGCCCATTTGCACTCCAGTGTCTTTGCCATGTTTTGCCCACATTGCACTTCTTGTTTCTAAGCATACTGATGCTACAGAAAGTGTGTGTGTGTGTGTGTGTGTGTGTGTGTGTGTGTGTGTGTGTGTGTGTTTATGTGCAAAGAATGTCAGGTATTCTGCTGTCATTCTCTGACTAATACTCTTTAAGCAGTGTCTCCCCATGAGTTCACTGTTTCTGGCAAGGCCAAAACAAACCCCACCCAGCAAACACCAGAGATCCTCCTGTCTCCTCAGAACTCTCTAGCATCCCAGTTTCACGTATGTATAGCTATGTACTGGCGACATGAACTCAGGTTCTCATGTCTGTGCAACAAGGGTTCTCTGTGAAAACACCACCCCAGGCCCAGAAAAAATCTTTAAGTCCCTAAAATATTAATTTTGCCAAATGTTAACACCATAGTAAATTCGTTTTTCACTGTTCCCCTCTTAGTCACATAAAAGAGAAAGGAAAATCAGAGGAAAAAAAATCAAGATTTGATTGTCACTGCACAGAGCAGATCCTAACAAGAGCTTTTAACCCCTGGCCCAGCCTGATACTGCCTGGAATGTGCAGAAAGAGGTTGAGCTAGGAAGATGGCAGGGTGTACAGTCTCCTGGAGGAAGAAAAGATGCCACATGTCGGTTCTGCTAATTTGTTTAAAAGCCTACTCTTTGTTTATCTAATCTAATTATTTTTCATCTGAATTACTGTTTAGAAACTTTCAGAGAGCGTGGGTCATAAAACAGACTTGAGGGGAATAAATCTGTGCTGTGTTTCTTACTAATTTCAGTTAATTATTTTTCATTCAAACACATATGCCTTTTCTATATCATAAGTCCAACTTCATATGGCTGTAGCAACTTGATATGACAATAATACAGAATAGTGCCTGAAATACAGTGTGTAGTCAGCAAATGCCTGTGCCCATCCATAAAAGGAAGAAAATGCTTTATATTAGCACAGAGCATTCCTTGCAATTATGGTAATCTGTAGGAAGGATGAAGTTTCAGAAGCTGGGAGAAATCTCCTGTCTGAGAAACCTGGGATTTAGAAAATAACAAAAAGAAGCAAGTTGTACTGATAGAAGGTCTATAGAAAAATAAGAAGAGGCAAAGGACTCTAGGAGGTCCTGAGTATTATGGATCAGTGTAATTCTCAGAAGTAGAACTGAGTAAGAGGAGAATACAATTCTTTTCCTTAACAATGAAATCTTTATATAAAAAAATAAGTATTGATAGATTTCCTTCTCACTTAATTTTCCTTAGCCTTGGGCATCAATAACCTCCTGGGATCATAGATTTAAGAAAATGATTGGCTCACTTGAGGCTAATCAGACAAATCCACTCTGACCTCCACTAGAGCAGGGTAAACAGCACTGATTTAAATGCTTTTAAAGAGGCATAGAGAGCTGGATATATTTAGAGAAAACCTTCATTTGACTTCTTGTAATAGTACAAAGCCTATTTTACAGTCTCTACCTTATGTCCTCTGAAGATCTACTGCCTGCATTTTGTCCTGCACCAAACTCATATCTATTAACACTAACTACTAGCTTTTTCTCTTAATATTTTGTTTTCTAGTTTGTTTGTTTTGATTTTTGTTTTTGTTATAGTTGTTGCTATTTTTCTCTTTGATAGAGAGCCAGAATATGAAGTTGCATGGGTGGGGAGGACCTGGGAAGACTTGGAGAGGGGAAAGAATGTGATTAACATATTGTGCACAAAAGTTTTTAATAAAAATTAATTCTACAAGCAAACAAAGTGGAAGCCTACTCACTCTGAGTATTTGGCGAATTTAGTAACTTTGCTGACAAGTTATCCCTTTGCTTATGCTGTTGTCTTCTCCTCTGTGCCCCTTTCAACTCCAGCCACTTTAGCTTGCTGCCTTTTGAAAGCCTGGGCTTCCCTGGGTCTCCATCACTATGACAACAACAAGAAAAGTCTTTTGTTCCCACTGTAGGGAAAAGAAAAGAGAACTCCTATGCACTGTTTTCTTCCTAGTTTACACAGGACAGGACACAGGATTGTGTCTTTTTCCAGGTCAGTGTTTCATCTGGCTAGGAGTGCTTGCATGGAGAACAGAGGCAATTTCAACATGTGAACGTGCCCATGTACTTTTATAAACACTGACAGGAACAGAGTCACTATGATGTCATAGGTTGTCAATGATCAAATGGAGTTTTATAAATCCTATTCAAGTTACATTTTTATATATGTGTTATAGTCTTGCTGTTCTTGTGAGTCTAAAGTATCCTCATCTTCCTAAGTTTGAACTAATGACATTGTGTGAGTTTCTTCCAATCACTGTTTTCTTAAGTGATGGTTGTCTTATAAATTCTGTCTATGTGCATCTCTATATATAAATACATATTTGTGTGTGCACATTTATCTATATGTAGGCATATATACATATATATATATATATAATGTTTGTGTGTATATATAGTGTGTGGGATTATATGATCTCTATATGTTTCTTTATAAGTATATCCCATACATACACATATATACCAAAGTTAATAATATATACATACCTTATGTTTTTATGTCTTTAAGATATGCATTTTATGTTATTTCTATTGATAATCTCAGTATAATGCCATTGATTAATGGGTACTCCCTAGGGATATCTAAAAACTAACAAAGTATTAGTGGTATTTCTTACTAGGTATATAAGATTTCACCACTAGGCCTACAATCTTTGGTATAGGGAGATAATAACATGTACACATCAACACATTTACATACTCTTGAATATACAATGGAATTCTGCCTGCAATATATGCTAGGGCCATGGTGACACAATGCTTGTGGCAGTAAACAACCAATATATGATTTGATTTAAATCATATTTTTTTTAAATTTTTTTGTTTAATTTATTATTACTGTTTGACTGCATGTGGGTTTAAAAGTGTGTTTTGTGTGTGTATGTGTGTGTGTGTGTGTGTGTGTGTGTGTGTGTGTATGTTTGGTATGTAAGGGAGCAGGATGTTCACTGTTCTTGGCATGGAGCATTTGGAATTGTCAGAAGACAACATTCAAGAATCAGATCTCTCCTTCCATGGGGAGTCCTAAATGGAAGTTGGCTTCACAGGTTTTAGACTCCCAACTTAACAAAAGAAGCAATAATTAAGCAAAAATGTAAGATGGATTTTTATACAATAATGACTATAACTTCAACTGTTCTACTTATATCTTTAGATGGTTGATCTAAACTAGAAATCAACAAAGAAGCTTTATAACTAAACTGTACCATATGCTAAATCAGGTCTCCACAGAATATTCCATCAAACCTGTATAGAAAACAACTTCTTCTCAGCTATGTATAGAATTTAAAACAGATCGAAATTTAGGCCACAAAGCAAGGCTTATATAGTAAACCATAAAAAAATTAAAAAAAAAGACAAAATGATGGGCCTTCAGTTCTTAGAAAAACAGGAACAAGTAAATCCTCAAATAGTAGAATAAAAGAAATAAAAAAGATCAGATATACACTTTTATAAAACATACTTGCAAACCTGTTTCAAGATCATACTAAGATAACAATAAGTAGAAACAATGAAAAATTGATTCTTTGAAAGGACCAATAGCATTGACAATGTACTATTCAGTAACTAAAAGAAAGAGAAGATTTAGATAGGTAAAATCAGTGATGAAATAGTTGTCATAACAAATTCCAATAAAATTGGAAAGTTCTCACTGTAGTTTTGAAAACATATGTCAAAATGGCAAGATTTATTAGAAATGGACGAATACCTAAATATATGTGGTCTGCTAGAACTGAATCAAGAACACATATAATTTGCATAGCTCTATAACACGCAACAGTATTAAAGCAGTAATAAACAGTTTTCTAACAAAGAAAAGACCAGGAATAGATGGTTTCCTGCTAAATTTTACAAAACCATTAAAACAATTATTATGCCAATGTTTTTTGAATTTTCACAAAACAGAAAAGTAAGGGAGAGACATTACTTGGTTACTATTAACTAATATCAAAACCAGATAAAGACACAGTAAGAAAAAGAAATTATAGGCCAATCTTTTAAAATTCTCAACAAAATACTTATAAACCAAATTTAAGATCACATTAAGAGAGTTATACAGTATGACTAATTTGGGCTCATTTCAGGGAGGCATGAGTTGTTCAACATATATAAATCAATAAATAAATTTACAGATAATTAGATTTGTACAGAAATCACGATTAATTCAATCTATGTTGAAAAGGTTTAGGATCTCTTCACAACAAAAGTCTCAAAATTAAAAAGATAAACTATGAATAAAAGAAAGATACTTTGACATAATGAAGGTTTTGTATATGATATATATATAGTCAATGTTGTACTAAATGGGTTAAAAAACTGAAAATATTTTCTCCACAATTAAGAATAAGAGTACCAGGGAGGAAACGGGAAAGGGGAAATCATTTGGAATGTAAAAAAAAAAAAAAAAGAGTACCAACATCTTTCAATATATCTCAATAAAGCAGTCAAAAATTTGGCTAAAACAATAAGAGAAGAGAAAGAAAGATAAAGTATTCAAATAGCAAATGAGTAAGTCAAGCCACATTATTTGTAGACATGGGTTTATACTTAAAAACTGTAAACACTCTACCAGAAAACTCTTAGGTTTGATAAATCTTTTTAGTAAAGTTTCAGAATAGAAAATCTACATAGAAAGGTAAAGCTTTGTAATACAGCTTGAGGTCCGAGATACTGATTCCCCCAGAAGTTCTTTTACTCTTGAGAATAGTTTTAGCGATCCGGGGTTTTCTGTTATTCCAGATGAAGTTTTGAATTGCTCTTTCTAACTCTATGAAGAATTGTGTTGGGATTTTGATGGGGATTGCATTGAATCTGTATATTGCTTTTGGCAAGATGGTCATTTTGACTATATTAATCCTGCCAATCCATGAGCATGGCAGATTTTTCCATTTTCTGAGGTCTTCTTCAATTTCTTTCTTCAGAGTCTTGAAGTTCTTGTCATACAGATCTTTCACTTGTTTGGTTAGAGTCACACCAAGATACTTTATATTGTTTGTGGCTATTGTGAAAGGTTTCATTTCTCTTATTTCTTTCTAAGCCTGCTTATCCTTTGAGTATAAGGATAAGGATAAGATCAAGAATTGACAAATGGGACTTCATAATATTACAAAGTTTCTGTAAGGCAAAGGACACTGTCAAAAGGACAAAGCAGTAGCCAACAAACTGCGAAATGATCTTTACCAACCCTACATCCGACAGAGGGCTAATATCCAATATATACAAAGAACTCAAGAAGTTAGATTCCAGAGAGCCGAATAACCCTATTAAAAAATGGGGTACATTCTTGATCTTAGAGCATAAGCTATTGGGGTTCTATTCAGGAAATTCTCCCCTGTGCCCATATGTTCAAGGTTCTTCCCTAGTTTCCTTTCTATTAGTTTCAGTGTGTCTGGTTTTATGTGGAGATCCTTGATCCACTTGGAATTGAGCTTAGTGCAAGGAGCTAAGAATGGGTCAATTTGCATTCTTCTGCATGTTGACCTCCAGTTGAGCCAGCACCATTTGTTGAAAAGGCTATCTTTTTTCCACTGGATGGTTTTAGCTCCTTTGTCAAAGATCAAGTGACCATAGGAGTGTGGATTCATTTCTGGGTCTTCAATTCTGTTCCATTGATCTACATGCCTGTCACTGTACCAATACCATGCGGTTTTTAACACTATTGCTCTGTAGTACAGCTTGAGGTCCGGGATACTGATTCCCCCAGAGGTTCTTTTACTCTTGAGAATAGTTTTAGCTATTCTGGGTTTTCTGTTATTCCAGATGAATTTTTGAATTGCTCTTTCTAACTCTATGAAGAATTGAGTTGGGATTTTGATGGGGATTTCACTGAATCTGTATATTACTTTTGGTAAGATGATCATTTTTACTATATTAATCCTGCCAATCCATGAGCATGGCAGATTTTTCCATCTTCTGAGGTCTTCTTCAATTTCTTTCTTCAGAGACTTGAAGTTCTTGTCATACAGATCTTTCACTTGTTTGGTTAGAGTCACACCAAGATACTTTATATGGTTTGTGGCTATCGTGAAAGGTATCATTTCTCTTACTTCTTTCTCAGCCTGCTTATCCTTTGAGTATAGGAAGGCTACTGACTTGCTTGAGTTGATTTTATATCCGGCCACTTTGCTGAAGTCGTTTATCAGCTGTAGGAGTTCTCTGGTGGAGTTCTTTGGGTCGCTTAAGTATACTATCATATCGTCTGCAAATAGTGATAGTTTGACTTCTTCCTTTCCAATTTGTATCCCTTTGACCTCTTTTTGTTGTTTAATTGCTCTAGCTAGAACTTCAAGTACTATATTGAAAAGATATGGCGAGAGAGGGCAGCCTTGTCTAGTCCCTGATTTTAGTGGGATTGCTTCAAGTTTCTCTCCATTTAGATTGATGCTGGCTACCGGTTTGCTGTAAATTGCTTTTACTATGTTTAGATATGGGCCTTGAATTCCTCATCTTTCCAAGACCTTTAGCATGAAAGGATGCTGAATTTTGTCAAATGCTTTCTCAGCATCTAATGAGATGACCACGTGGTTTTTTTCTTTGAGATTGTTTATATAGTGGATTACATTGATGGATTTCCTTATATTGAACCATCCCTGCATCCCTGGGATGAAGCCTACTTGATCGTAGTGAATGATCGTTTTGATGTGTTCTTGGATTCGGTTGGCAAGAATTTTATTGAGTATTTTTGCATCGATATTCATAAGCGAGATTGGCCTGAGATTCTCTTTCTTTGTCGGATCTTTGTGTGCTTTTGGTATTAGTGTAATTGTGGCTTCATAGAACGAGTTGGGTACTGTTCCTTCTGTTTCTATTTTGTAATTACAAAGTTTTTGCAAGGCAAAAGACAATGTCAAAAAGACAAAGCGGCAACCAACTAACTGGGAAATGATCTTTACCAACCTTACATCCGACAGAGGGCTAATATCCAATATATACAAAGAACTCAAGAAGTTAAACTCCAAAGAGGCAAGTAACCCTATTAAAAAATGGGGTACAGAGCTAAACAAAGAGTTCTCACCTGAAGAATATCTAATGGCTGAGAAGCACCTAAAGGGATGTTCATCATCCTTAGTCATTAGGGAAATGCAAATCAAAACAACCCTGAGATTCCATCTCATACCAGTCAGGATGGCTAAGATCAAAAACACAGGAGACAGCAGTTGTTGGCGAGGATGTGGAGAAAGAGGACCACTCCTCCACTACTGGTGGAATTGCAAGCTGGAACAACCACTCTGGAAAGCAGTCTGGCGGTTCCTCAGAAAACTGGGCATGACACTCCCAGAGGATCCTGTTATATCACTCCTGGGCATATACCCAGAGGCTTCCTGTGCATGCAATAAGGACACATGCTCCACTATGTTCATAGCAGCCTTATTTATAATAGCCAGAAGCTGGAAAGAACCCAGATATCCCTCAATGGAGGAATGGATTCAGAAGATGTGGTATATTTACACAATGGAATACTACTCTGCAATTAAAAACAATGAATTCATGAAATTCCTAGGCAAATGGTCATATCCTTAGTGAGGTAATCCAATCACAAAAAAATACACATGGTATACAGTCACTGATAAGGGGATATTAACCCAGAATCTCGGAATACGCAAGACACAATTCACATATCAATAGATTTCCAAGAAGATGGAAGGAGAGACCCCTGGTCCTGGAAAGACTGGATGTAGGGGAATACCAGGACAGAGAAGCGAGAGGGGGTTGAATGGGGAACAGGGGGAGGGAAGGGGGTTTATGGGAATTTCGGGCAGGGAGGAATTGGGAAAGGGGAAAACATTTGGAATGTAAATAAAAAATATAGAAAATAAATAAAATTAAAAAAAGAAAGTTAAAGCTTTTCTTTATCTCAATAATAAATTAGAAACAAAGGGAAAAAAAGAAACAGAAATCAGAAGAAACAATCACATGCTAAAGGTTAAAAATAAAAATGAATGCCCACTGAGACCCATCTCTTACTCTTCTAGATGATTAGCAATTCTGTCAACTCAACAACACTAATCATCACACACTCTGATAAAGTAATTGTATGATGTATTTCTCCGAACACATGCCATATCATTTATCAAGATATCTCTATTATTTAGCTATGTGGGGAAATCAGAAACACTGAAGGATATAACTGCTGCTGTTGCAAATAATGATGTTGATGGATGATACAGAAAATTCACTTGATATTTGAAAATAGATAATGAAGAAGATAAAGTAAAATATACTTAGATAGTATCATATTATGATTTATTACGTTTTGTATTTCTCTGTGCCCAAGTCCACAGAACAAAGAGGATAGTTAAGGATCACTGTTTTTTCTCTCCATTGTGCTACCAATACGTGGGGGAGAAACTTTCAATTAAGTTCCAAGACTACAGTTTCTATTTCCTTTCCAACCGGAAATACTTGAGAAGGTTTGCTTTTCTAATAGGATCCCCAAGGAATTTCATATTCCTGCTTTTAACTGTCAGTTTTTTTTTTATTTTTGAGATTTTAATTACATCATTTCTCCCTTTCCTTTCCTTTCTCCAAACCCTCTCATGCAATTCCATCATGTGGTAGTTCATTTCACTGTAGTTCAGAATGGTTTCTTTGCAAATGATTGTTCTCCTTTCTTCTTTCTTTCTTCTTAAGCTCCCAGAAGATCTTTTAGGTCGTGTATGTTATATTTGTAAATCTTCAGAGGTAGGAAGGACTCAGAGCTCCAAAAATGTCACCTATAGAAATCTTTTGTAGAAACTGCTAGAAGAAAGAGAAAATAATCACATTTTCCTTCTTACAACATCCTTGTTTATTAAATTTGTTAACAAATTAGATATACTTGAGGAATAGTGCAAAAGTAGTTTTTATTCAGCTGAAGTAATTTGTCATTTTGAAGGCTTATGGTTGAATATGCTCACTCTTTCTGATCTCTTGCTGGCTGGTTCAACTCAGCTGTTCTGACTCAAAACTTGTCTCTAAGCTGACTGATTCAAGCTAGCTTCTCTCAGCTTCTAACTGAATGGCTCTCCTTGGCCTTAAACTAACTCTGGCAAATTGTTCTATTCTGGCTCATTCTTATTTTCAGGCTTCAACTGTCTGTGCTGACCTTCACTGAATAGCAGGAACAAACTCAATTCCACTGTACTGCTCTCATTGCACTGACTCTCCCAGTATTGCTCTTCAGTAGCTTTTCTCTTGAGAGTTGGGAGTAGCCTCTCTCTGACTCATTCCTTAAGTCTTTCATCACTTTGTCTGCCTCTCAATTAGATGTCATTGTTTGAGATTAAATGTGTGCACTAAAGAATTCCAGCAAGGTGGATTAAAGGTGTGTACTAAGGTTGTGCCTGCATTCCAGTTGGATCACACAGACCTCAAAGATCTTTGGATGTGATCCAAGCAGCCACATGTGTACAAATCATTTTAAAATTATTTAATTTTGAGACAAGGCTTCAGGTAGTCCAGGCTGGCCTGATTGTTAGGTAGTCAAGATTTGTCATTGAGCTTCTTAATGCCCTGCCTCTACATCACAAGTACTGACATTAGAGCAATGTACCACATATCTAGTGACTGAATCTTTAGCATAAATTATATTAAAGTATAATATTCCTACTGAAAATGAATATTAAATATGTATCTCAGTGAGATTTTGCAAAGAGAATAGAATTAATAAATTTATTTGAAACAGAATGTCACTTGTACTTCAAAATCCTCCTACCTATAGCCTTTCATTCACCATACAAGCATGACTAATACTTTTGGAAGTCATGGATATAACATCATGGATAACTTCTGGAAGTGTTAAAATGTTGCAGAAATAGAACCATACAATATGCACTGTTCTATTTCTGGATTTCTTTCTTTCTTTTGCTTATCATTACATTGGATTTTCATTCAGGTACTTGCATGCACCCATAGACTAATTTTTAGTTGTGTATTATTGTTGTATATTAGTTATACAACTTTTCCATTTTACAATAAACAGAGATATTGAGCCAAAAATGCAAACTGATCAGAGTAAAAAGTCAAAGTAGTCAGGGAGCAAGATATAAAATTAAATAGTGATGCTTTCATGTAGAGGGAAATATTTATTCTCTTCTCCTAATGTCTACAAATATATTAGACTATATTTGGAACTATGTTGACAGGCTCCAAAAAATAAAATCATGCAAGGTTTAGAAATGTTGGTAAGGGTCAAATTTGCTTTAGCTGATGATTTTCCATTCCAATAGCTGACAATCTTGAGAGTGGGATGAAGATGTGAGTGGGATCATCACTACTGTGTTGTTTACTCTAAAGGGATACTACTAATCTCCTGAGAGTCCCTTCCACGGTTTGCCCAATCACTTTAGGTTTAGTAACAGATAAAATTGGGAACATTACTTTTCCCACCATAATGAATCCTTTAGAGATTGAGTATAATAAATGATTCAGAGATAAGAATGCAGGCTCCTTAACAGACATATTTTAACTTATTGCTCAATGATATTGTCAGAATATGTCTCCTCAAACATTAAATGCTAGAACCCTAACCTCTAAGGCAATAGCATTAGGAAATGGTGTCTTCCAGAGGTGCTTAGGTCATCTAGGTGCTCCTTCATGAGACTAGTGCTCTTATAGAAGAGACCCCAGGGAGCAGACTTTTCCATGTAACACAACAAGAAGAAATTTATCCTAAAAAAAGAGTGTCAGTGGACACTGGACTAATCTGTCTGGCACCCAGATCTTAGATTTTCAGCATCTAGAACCATGACAAACAATGCTGTGGTTTATAAGTTGGATGGTTTATGCTATTTATTAAAGCAAGCCAAATGGAAGAAAATGTGTGGGAACAAAAAAATAACTATGATGTGGTTATAGTGTCAAAGCTCAGAATCTATTTTCTGCCATTTTACACTCTGACTCTCTGACTTACTGATCAGGGCAGTACCCTAGATCTGCTGTTATTAGCTCTTGACCAAGGCCACAAATTACTAACATATTTGTCTATTTCTTTCTCTTTAATATAGTTTTTCTATTTTCTGAATCCTATTAGGGTATTAGAAATCTCTGGGTCAAAATTTAGTAGTCACTAGAGATTAAATTTCCTGACTAGTTTAGGATTTAGGTTTACCTGCCAGGTTTGTCATGTTTGGTCAGAACTGACCACTTTCTCTTACTGAATGCTAATCATTAGCACAAAATCGAGCAGTATACAGTCTTTCCAGAAAACTAATTAAATTCTTTCCTGCTTTGTTTTCTAAACTATACTGTTTTTCTAATTTTGTCTAGAAATTATTCAAATTCTCTTTTAAAAAGTATACAAACATACTTATAAGCAGTTGGTGCTTTAGAATCAAATGATTTTTAAAATCTTTAAAAAGGAAACCTTAAATTTTTATCATTCCTATCTGTTACTCTAGTGTAACATGTATTAGGATTGGGTAATGAAGCCATACACATGGTCAGAAGTTACCCAGGAGGAGGTCTTCGGAAGGCATAATGTTAGAAACTGACATATGGACTCTCAGTAAGTCCAATATGGCCAAGTTTTCCCTGCAGCACTGCAACATATTGAGTCTCAGCTGACGTGGTTGACTCTTATTTAAAGGCAATGTTTTATGGAAATACATATCCTTAAATACAAGATTCATACCACAACCATAGGATTAGTTGTTCCTAAATAAAAAGCACTTGCTAAGTTAAACTTTAAGGGAACATTCTCAAACATGTGCAGGGGTTACCTATTACTAAGTGTTGCAGCAGATTCAACAACATGAAATAGTTGCACTGGTTTTTTCCACACTTCACTTTTAGTAAGACTCATATAGCTTAATTTAACTGATTTTGTGTGTTTCAATGAACAACTAATACTGATTTAGTTGAAATTTCATGACTTTTCCATGCCTAACAAAACTGCTTCCAAAGTGTGTCTTGTGATATATAAAGTAATCCAGGAATATATTTTATAAAAGATAATTTCATTTTAAAGTAAAGATACAAAAATACATGCAAAATTCTCATAGAATTTTCAAAGTTTAGATATGTGCATTAAAATCTATTAGAAAACTAGTGTCTCTTGGTTATTTAACCATATTGCTAATTTTTGTTTTATCTATTAGTAGTTATTGTATAAAAGATAAATCTTTGGGCACATCAACTTATAGCTGAAATGTAAGCAGTCAAGTTTGGTATTCAAAGGTCTCTCACATGCTATGCAAAGCTTTCTATCCGTGGGAAATTACACTGAATCAAGAGAGACCTCTAACCTAGCTGTTAGCCTCAGGAAAGCTATTCCACCTCAGACCTTGCTTGAAATTTTCTAAAGCCATTCTTTGAAATTCTAGAATTCTTACAAAACTGGTGGTAGAAACATCATCCAAGGGACACACTGACAATCACTTTGGAAAAATATTCAAATTACAGAGTCTACACGTGACTATTTAGCATTGTGTACCATGTACCATACAATGGAAATGGAAATTCAAGGTGAATTCTTGTAACAATAGAATCATATTGGAACCAAATTCAAGAATTTAGCTTCAGACTTTGATTTAGGGAAGCTTCTAGAAGCTTACCAGGAAGTTCCAGGGAAAGAAAGTCTGACTTTAGGCCTAAACCCCATCATTGTTCTGGCTACCTGAACATTCTTGGTCATTGCTGTGCTGTACAGAGCTCAGATATTTTGCCTTGTTTTGAATGTACTGACACAAAACTCTTCCATCATCTCTACTCCCAGTCTAGCTTTCCTTGTGGAGAGAATTTCAGACTCTCTCTAGAGTGCTATGACCTGCACATATTTAACTGTTTGGGACCAAAGCATTTGTTGATTCAGTCTTGTTAACAGTTGTAACAGAATTTATAGAGAGTTAATTGTTGGCATTCTTTCCCTCTGAATGCTTAGCCACAGCATCCTATCTTGTCCAGTGGTACTTGGGCATGTCAGTTTTATACATTCCAGTCATTAAATGCCCACTACAATAAACTACAGGTTTCCATGGAGACAGTCATATCTCTATATGAGTGGCTGGGGAAAAGTTTCCATGGCTGGGCCTAGGGGCCTTCATTTGCAACAAGCATTCCTTGGTCTCTAAGGATTTTAATCCCAGATGTATTGATGCTATTTATAAGCCATGACTCAAAGTTCCTTCCTCTGTCCTTTGGCTTGGTTCTTCCTGAGAATATATTTAGTGTCTAGTGGGAAAAGTTTATACCAAGGATTAAATATCTGTTGTACTGAAGTTCTACAACAGCAGCTAGGTCCTTAGGGGATCCTGCCTCCCTTGGTACAGCAGAGCCATAACTGAAAACTGTTCAAGGGGGTTTGACATCAATCTCCTCCTACCATTCCCAAAGGACTATGATGTCTATGGAAATGAGGCTCTGTGATCTTTAAATTAAATCTGTACTCCTTTCAACTTTACAGTGTTACAGAATGCTGTGCAAGCTTGCTTGCCTAGAACATCATGCACTGAATATTCTCCCCACTGACTTTATACATTCCCAAAACCATAATGATCCACATCAAATTAAACCTTAGTCCTTATACCCTGGTCTGGCAATCATGGTGAAAAGTGAAACCTTGGCAAACATACGTGTTGATGTGCTATCCTAAGTAATGGCTAAGATTTGCTACTAAGTACAAAATTAAGAAATAAATGAAATTGAAAATCGAAACAAACAAGTGCATCCTGAAATTTTATGTGCTAAGGTAACTGTTACCTGGCTAGCCTGCTTTTTTTTTTTCTAAGTTTTTTTGTTTGCATTCCAACTCATTTCCCCTTTCCTGTTTCCTTCCTCCCCGAAAGTTCCATAAGCCCCCTTCCCTCCTTCTTTTCCCCATTCAACCTCCTCTCGCTTCTCTGTCCTGGCATTCCATCTCACATTAGTCAGAATGGCTAAGATCAAAAATATAGGAGACAGCAGTTGTTGGCGAGGATGTGGAAAAAGAGGAACACTCCTCCACTGCTGGTGGGATTGCAAGCTGGTACAATCACTCTGGAAAGCAGTCTGGCGGTTCCTCAGAAAACTGGGCATGACACTCTCAGAGGATCCTGCTATACCACTCCTGAGCATATACCCAGAGGCTTCCCCTGCATGCAATAAGGACACATGCTCCACTATGTTCATAGCAGCCTTATTTATAATAGCCAGAAGCTGGAAAGAAGCCAGATGTCCCTCAATGGAGGAATGGATTTAGAAGATGTGGTATATTTACACAATGGAATACTACTCTGCAATTAGCCTGCTTTTTTATTCTGTTACTAATATCATAACTTTCTCCTATGCTGTTTCTCCTGACACTGGAAAATTTTCTTATGCTAAAGTTCATCACATATTCAGTTATATTCTGTACGCTTGGAAACCAATCACAATGAAGTCAGTAGAACTGCTTTGTATAGATACAAATAAACTTGAACCTAAAACAACCAAATAGCAGCACTTCATGTAGTTCTGTATAAGCTTTTATGATATTTGCTTTTGTAAGCTGCCCCTTGGATGGAACCCAATGTAAGAGAGCACCTGCACTAATATAAGAAACCATTTGAAATAAGAATTTCATTACTGATATAGTATCTTAAAACTATAATTTTATAATCCATGTATTTTCCTTGTTTCCTCAGTTCCCTTAATACTACTCAGCACTTCTTAGCTTTTATTCAAAAACACTCAAATATCTTCTCACATTATTCTGCATTCCTCTTTTCTCCCTTCCCCCTATCTTCTTTGCTATGGCCACCATGTTGCACTAGCAGCTCGTTCAAGTGGCTTTCTACAGGAGCATTTATTTTATGCTAAGTGTTATACCAATAGACACTTAAATCATATAAGGACAATGGTTTGAATGCATTCTCTCTAGTGTTGAATTTTAATGACCACAGTGATGGACTTGAGAGATAATAAAGTCATGATGACTCCTCTGTCACAAATAGGTTTAAGGTTTATAGAGGACTTTTAATTTAGCAAAATGACTGCTCTGGCAAGGGATTGAATCTAAAGTCCTTCTAGGTCTGTGTGATACAACTGAAATGTAGACACACCACATACCTTTAATCCTTCTTGCCAGAATACAGACCTCCCCTTAGTAAACACCTTTAATCTCCAACAATGAAGGTAAAATTCATTTCTAGAAGGAAGCAGCCATGTTTAAAGTGATATCTAACTGAGGGGAAGACAAAGTGATGAATCAGAGAAATATTTGACAGAATGAGTCAGAGATAGGATACGCCCAACTTTCATACAGGAAAGAGAGGTTATTTAAGAGGAGCACTGGGAGAGAGGAAGAGGGAGGGAGAGAGGGAGAGACAAAAAGAGCGAGAAAGGGAGATAGAGAGGTAGGAGAGAGAGAGTCAGGCAATTGGGAGTCAGTGCAGTGCAATGGAGTTGAGTTCATTCCTGAGTTCATGCAGTTCAGTGTAGGTCAGGAGAGGCAGTTGATGTCAGGGACTGAGAAGGATCCAGAAGATTAGAACAAATTGCCAGAGTTAGTTTGAGGCCAAGTAGAGCAATTCAGTGAAAAGCTGAGAAAAGCCAGATTAAATCAGTTAGCATGGTGAGGAGTTTGATTAAGAACAGCTGAGTTTAACCAGCTAGCCAGATTTCAGAAAGAACTAGAAAAGGGTATCTTTAGCAGTCATTCTCCTAGACGACAATTAAATCTGGTGACTAAAAGTTACTTTTACAAATGTTTTTAAAAAGAGAATTTACGCACATTTCAGACAATATGATCTTTCTTCTGCTGCTTGAGAACACAACAATCATTCTTTATGTCTTTCGCCTTCCACTATGTGCAGTGAATAGACTCTCACCAGGTGTTCCCACTCTGAACTTGCATGTTCCAGTCTTGAAAACTATGAGAGAATAATTTTAAAAAATTATCCGAGACTAAGAATTTCTGCTTTATTGGTACAAATCAATGGTTTTCAATCTTCCTAATTCTGCAACACTTTAACAGAGTTCTGCATGTTGTGGTGACTCCAACTATAAAATAATTTTGTTGCTATTGAATAACTGTAATTTTACTACTGTTGTGAATTGTAATGTAAGTATCTGTGTTTTCAATGGTCTTGGGGCAACCCATGTGGAAGGGTTATTTGACACCCCTAAAATGGTCACGACCTAGAAATCTCAACATTGCTCCAAATCAAATATAATAAGCCCCAAATATTATTCCCTCTTCATGACCATAAATACTGAGAGCCTTCTGAGAAAGGCTTTTTCCAGCTTTATATGAAGGTTTTTAAAACTAAAACTCTGTAACAAAACAACATTTCAGTTATATGCATTAGGGGAAGTACTATCAGAAATAATGAGAAGGAGCTATGTAAATACTTCTTATTCGTTCTTTCATTTCACTTGTTCACATACCAGACATTTACTAAATATCTGCTGTCTCAAGGGCATGTAGCTCTTATTCTATCACTGGATGAAACTCAAACCTATAGTGTGACAGAAGAAGAAGTCAGTTGAGAATTAAATATTTCAGTAATTTATTTTTAATAGCTGTGTCAGAGAAACACAGACCACCTTGAAAATAGCACAAAAGACTTGAAATATCACAGAATATTTCCTGGCACCTAAAGTGAGATTTCAAATGATTAATAAGAACTGATCAAGTGAACGAAAAAACCAATAAAATTTCCATTGAAAGAGGCAAGAATGCTGGATAAATAGATTGATATCAGAAGAAAACTGCAATTTGATCACTGAATGCAGTCAAAGAATGAGGAGAAGGAACTTGAATAAAGCTAAAAACAGCAGGAAGAGTGACTAGAAGAGTGCTGTGGTAAAGACTTACAAAGAGCTGTGCTAAATTCAATAGATACACATTGTTTGTACCATTGGAGACCAAGGGGTGAAGCTAAGAACATTTCCCAAGACTCTTATGTTGAACGAAAGGAAGTAAGACCTGTTGAGCTCCATGCAGTGCTATACAGGGCAGAGAGTACTATCTATACTAAGACATCTACACAGAGGGACATAAAGAAGACATTTGAATTGTAAGGCAACAGGACAGGGAGTTCAAATTGTCCATATACACGGATGAAAAAAATTCACTTAGTTCTGGAAGAGGCAATAATGGAAGCAGAAAAGGAGATGCTGTGAAAAAAGAGCAGAGAGAAGAGAGGATGATCAGAGGCTTCTCTGTAGACACAATAGCTCTGCAATGCAAAACACTTTCTAGAAGGAAAGTTGATAAAGATGTTTCTTCCAGTTTCTAGGAAGTATAAAGGAAGGAATAAAAAGTAAATAGATAAAAAACAAAGAAAAGTAGATTTGTGAGATCATCCTACTAAAATTCCAAAGTACAATAGTGAAACAATAATGTTGTAGGATATTTGATCAAATTGCGGACACTGAGATTGCAAACTGGTATGACTCAGTCTCTGATTTGAGAGCTTTCTGTTTGTCATAAACAAGTACTTGTGGTGTGGCCCAGCCCTAACACAGGCCTTTCATCTGAGAATTAAGTAAAGTTAACCCTAGTCAAGAAGTGGAGCAAGTAACTAGTTATCAGGGAGTGAATATAAGTAAACAAAAAGGAGAGTCTTAAAAAAATGGATCCTTAGAAAATGGATAGAGTTTACTTTCATTAAACAGGAGCAATTTTATTTTCCTTTATTGAATGAAGAAAAGGAACTGTCCAGAAGCATAGAAAAGTAGCACAACTCTGTTATGCTGTATTCCATTAAAGTTGAGTCAACAGTATTTTGGGAACAAATTTCACTATGAAATAAAGGGTTTTAGTATCAGGGATTCTGTTTTAGGTTTTCCTATCTTGAGCTTATTCCATGGGAAATCACCATTTTTTTTAAAACACTGACAAGCTAGCAGGCCAAACAGAACCCAAAAAGTTCTGCTAAGGTAGTAATCTGGAGTATATATTTCTAAATTAGGAAAAAGACTGTGGTTCTGTTTCCCTTAATCTCTAAACTTCTAAGTTCTTATAGATTGACTTGGGATGTAGAGAAGTGGTGTATATATTTAATCTAAGTAATAGCAGACCCACTATAAAATATTCTAATAGTAGAGATATGGATTCTGAAGTGGCCACTTTCTGTAACCAGGCAGAATCCCCAGTGGAGGGATAAAGATACCAACCCATACGTATAACTTTTAGTTGTCATGTCTACAAGAATTGCAGGTACAAAGATGGAGCAGAGACTGATGGAATGATCAACCAATAACTGGCCCAACTTGAGACCCACCCCATGGGAAAACACCTATTCCTGACACTATTAATGATACTTTGCTATGCTTGCAGACAGGAGCCTAGCATAACTATCCTCTGAGTGGCTCCATCCAACAGTGGACTAAAACAGGCACAGAGACCCACAGCCAAACATTGAACAGAGCTAGGGGGAGTCTTATGGAAGAGTTGGGGAGAGGATAGGAGTCAACTAACATGGACCCTTGGGGGCTCTCAGAGACTGAACCATGAACTAGAGTTAGCATCGGCTGGACCTAGACCTCCTGCACCCATGTGTGTAGCAGAAATGCATCTTGGTCTTCATAAGGGTCCCCCAACAACTGTAGCTGGAGGTGTCTCTAAAGCTGTTATCTACCAGGTCTAGGAAGTAGTGACTTAACTGTTGTTCTGTCCCTCATTTCCTCTGTTCCAGGATCCAGGCTACAGAAACCCCTTCCTGGAGTTAAGCAGCTGAGACATAAGAACAGTGGTAGAATCAAGCATCTTAGAACTATTGCCAGAATATTGCACATAACATGGCATTTCTTTGGCTAAGGCAAGTCACACATTCAAACCTTTGGATAGGATTGGGAAGAATGCACTCTTAGAGCAAAGAGAACGTGGAAACACATAAAGGATCTATTAGAATCGAAATTAAAGATGAAGTGTTCTGTTTATTAAGTATGGATGCTGTTGAATCTAGCATGCTGTGGATGTGAATGGGTATAATAGGCTCATAGAAGATAAATAAATTAATAAATATTGACCTGAGAGAAGGATGTGATAGGATAAAAGCTGAAAGTCATCAGATAATAAATGCTTGAAAATCATGAGAATGAACACAATTTCAAGAGAAAAAGAACAGAAAATACTGATGTTCAAAGGTCAGACATGTGAGGAGAAAAAAAAATATGAGTGGGCAAAAGAGTAACCAGTGTAGGAGGGAAACTAAAAGGGTTTGGCTAATTAGCATCTAAAATGACAGTAATGTAAGGAAGAAGTAATCAGGTGATGTAACTAGACAGTAGTTATCTTTAGCACGATGATGATTGCTTATCTGAAGTCCAGAAAAACAGTGTTAGTGGGGTGGTAGGAATATAATCTTTATTGGTGTGAGTTCAGTGGGAAACTAGGTGGGGTTCATTTCTACTGGGCAATTAGACTTGTATAGTAATATAGAAAGATTATATATAGTTTAAGAAAGCAGTGAAACAAGAGAAAACACAGAGATGTGATGGTGGTCCTTGGGATTTTGTACAAATACCTCTTGTTTTGTAGCAGAACAAAGCACTCTTATTAGGGAAGCTATTGAGTGGTAGGGCTTGTCTCAGGAAAAAGATATTAGTGTATTACACTGCCCAGTGGTCTTCTATGAGACTTAAGGCAGAATGATGGATTGAGGCTTGTCATATAGATTCAAGACCAATCCTGAACACATTTGCCTGAACCCTTCTTTATTTAAGTTGACAAATCCAAAATTAGGTGTGGGCAATCTAGTGTAGGTCACTAAAACCACATCAAAACCTTTTTCTAGGGTAAAACATGGATTTCAGTTTCTGAATTCCCTTTCCACGTTGTAAGGACTCTCTGTCTCTCTGTCTCTGTCTCTGTCTCTCTCTGTCTCTCTCTGTCTCTCTCTGTCTCTCTTTCTCTCTCTCTCTCTCTCTCTCTCTTTCATTCTTTCTGTTTATCTGTGTGTCTGTCTGTAGGTATGCATGTGTAGTGTTTGTCTCTTTCTCTGTTTCTTTGTCTCTCATATATGTATGAGTTTTTTTTAATACTTTTGATAAAATTTGTACATATTGCTGTCTGCTCTGTCTCAGATTTCCCCCTCCTTTTAATCCCTTAATTGACAGAGACAACGAACACAATTGAGACACCAAGACAGTAACAGCAATAAGCAGCAACAGGTTCCCCAGTTTTCCTCTGGGCCCTTTAGCAATAAGGTCTCAAAGAGAATGCATCCTCCACTTAGAAGATTTGCAGATGAAGCAGTGAGCAGTGAGTTTCTTGTGACCCAGTTTCTATTTTGCTAGAGCAAGTTGGCAAAGAGAACAACCAGGTAGTATCCTAATAATGGAGATTCTGCTCAAGATTGCCTTTTAGAACATTCAGTAGAAGGGCTTTGGGAATGAAATTAGGGAGGATGAGTTAGGGAAGTTCCCGTCACATGTTATAAGGATTAAATCTGATAAATCCAAGATCCTTGGGAGTAGGAGGTTTCTGTGTTCATTGGAGACAAACTAAATAGCATAGTCCACTGGAAAAGGCAGCTATCAGGCAGGTAGGATGTGAGCATCAGTGGTCCAGAGTGTGGGTATCCACTTCTGCCCACATGGAGAGGAGATTGAGGTGACACCTTAACTGGACTGTTCAGGAACTTGACAGTCCTTCCCCCTCTGTAGGAGTCACTGGATGTCCTTTTTGTATTTCATTCCTACTGCACACGTTGTTAAGTTAATGTTTATTACCAGAAGTCCACCCTCCTTAAAAATAAATGATCAAGATCTTTCTTGCCCACTTCCCTACCCCGTGGGTCCCTCTTTAATTTTCTGGATTGTTCAAATAATCCAAATTATACACACAAGCCTGAAGACAGGACACAAAGGTTCACATATGAGTGAGAACAAGTGATGTTTGTCTTTCTTTGTCTATGTTACCTTATTTTGTAAGATTTTTAGTTCTGTACTCCCTTTGGTAGTTTATTTAAAAACAAAAAACGAAACAGAAAATTGATGTTGGGGAGGATGTGGCAGTAGATTTGGAGGAGTTAGGAAGAGGAATGGGGGTTAGCATGATAAAAGTACATGGTATAAAATCTCAAATAAGTAAGGAAATATATTTAAAATCTTGCTCTACATTTTAAAATGTGGTCAATATACACTAACTAGATGTGAAGACAGGAGATATGTGATGGGTGGAGTAATTTTCAGAACTCTGGATGTCTGTGAAGTCTCTCACCCTCTGATGCCAGACACTGTTAAGCTTCTCATGACAAATTGATCTGAGAATAAGCCCCAGTAACAGATCCAGCACTCAAAGTCACAGTGACCTTTTCCCACCACTTGTAATGGCTCACAGAGGGAATGCTGTTCCCAGATAGTGCACATTAAGAGAGTGATTAACCAAGGGCTTGGCTTATGACTTGGAGAGAAAGAACAGAGAAGCAATGGAAATGGATTAAATAGCATACCTTTCTCCACTCAGCTGAAAAACACTATAAAACTTTCTACATGGAAAGGTAGTCTTTAAAAGGAGATTTTAGTCTTTTTCAGAAAGTAAAGCTATTTTATAGACATTAATAGTGTATTCCCTTTATTTATATAAAATAGAGGACAATAGACATAAGTCTCAAAGAGCCTAAAATGTTTCTCTAGAAACATGCTTGTTGAGGGGTTTCCATTTAAGTTTTAAAAAATAATTTCTTGGGAAGGGGATGGAGTTGCCATCCCACAGTCAAAAACCCTGATCCAGAATTGTCCCTGTCTAAAAGAACTGCAGGGACAAAAATGGAGAAAAGACTGAGGGAAAGGAAGTCCAGTGACAGACCCAATTTGAGATCTATCTCAAGAGGAGGTACCAAGGTCTGACACTATTACTGATGCTATGGTGTGTTTACAAACAGGAATCTAGCTAGCATTGCTGTCCTCCGAGAGGCCCAACATGCAGCTGACTGAGACAGATGCTGATACTAGCATGCAACCAATGGACAAAAGCCAGGGACTCCTGTGGTTGAATTAGGTAAATGCTGGAAGAAGTTGTGGAGGAGGGCATCCCCATAGGAAGACCAGCAGTCTCAACTAACCTGGAACCCTGAGATCTCTCAGACACTGAGCCACCAACCAGGCAGCATACACTATCTGATATGAGGTCCCTCACACATATACAGGAGAGGACTGCTTGGTCTGTCCTCAGTGGGTAAAGATGTGCCTAACCCTGGAGAGGCTTGAGGCCCCAAGGAATGGGGAGGCCTGGTGGGGTGGGGTTGGGGAGGTGAAGACATCATCTTGGAGATGGGAGAAGAGGAATGGGAGGAGGAACTGTTGGAGGATGGACAGAGAGGGGCACAGTGAATGAAAATTAAAATAAAAAATAAAAATAAATTTCTTACTGCATGTGTGTGGAGGTCAGAGGATAACTTGCGGATTTATTCTCTCCTTCCACCATGTGGATTCTGAAGAGAAAGTTTTGACTATCTGTAAGTACTGTAAGTATCTGCAAGTATTTTTTAACACAAGCTCATATTAATGTAAATCTATAAGAGAGAGAGGAGAGAGAGGGAGAGAGAGAGAGAGAGAAAGAGAGAGAGAGAGAGAGAGAGAGAGAGAGAGAGAGAGAGAGAGAGAGAGAGAGAGAGAGAGAGAGAGAATGAGTTGGGCAAAAGCCTTTACAGTGATTCCAACTGTTGTGGTGCAAACCATATGCTGGTATTCATGTGCTAAAGCCCTAACTGAAACATCTGGAGATAAGGTCTTTGTGCAGTAAATAAAGTTAGATAAGCTCAGAAAAGTGGCTCCTTATTCCATAAAATAAAGGTGTTTTAGGAAAAGGAACCAATGTGTTTCAATCTCGTCCTTTTTTATGGTTCTGTTAAGGTGGTTGATTTCTTAGGTTAATTTTGGTGGTTTGACTGATAAATTCATCTGTTTCTTAAAACCTAAAGATTCCTTGTCTATTTGAAATTTCTCTTCCCTGAGATAAAATGTTTAAAAAATTGGTCCTGTATTTTTTTGATGTTGACTCCCTTTGGGGTAGAGTTTATGGCTTGAATTAACCTGATTTCTTTATCTGTTCTTTCTTCTTTTATTGTCATCTCTAATAGAAAAGGGGAAGAGAAAGAAAAGAAGAAAAATCAATGTCATAGTTGTTCTGCCTTTTTCCTCTTTTGGAGGCTTTCATTAGAATATGTTTCTGTATAATATATTCATAGCAAGTTATTAAATCTCAGGATACGGGGGCTGGAGAGATGGCTCAGCGGTTAAGAGCGCTGACTGCTCTTCCAAAGGTCCTGAGTTCAAATCCCAGCAACCACATGGTGGTTCACAACCATCTGTAATGAGATCAGATGCCCTCTTCTGGTGTGTCTGAAGATAGCTACAGTGTACTTCCATATAATAAATAAATCATGAATTTTTTAAAAAAAATAAATCTCAGGATACTAAGACAATATTATTATACATTCACATTTATTAACTTAGGATTAACATGGTCATGTTTGCTTTCAACTCTTGTTTAAAAGAACAATACACACTGCTATGCATTGGTAGGAAAAGTACAATCTGGTTTTTTGTGATGCAGTCCTTAGTGATCAGGGAAATACAAATCAAAACAACCCTAAGATTCCACTTTACACCAATCAGAATGGCTAAGATCAAAACCTCAGGTGACAGCACATGTTGGTAAGGATGTGGAGAAAGAGAAACCCTCCTCCATTGCTGGTGTGATTGCACACTGGTAAAACCACTTTGGAAATCAATCTGTAGTTTCCTAAAACAAACAAACAAACAAAAAAAAACCAAAACAAAACTGGAAATAGATCTACCTGAAGATCCAGCTATGCCACTCTTGGGCAAATATCCAAAAGACGCCCCACCATGCCACAGGGGCATGTGTTCCACTATGTTCATATTGGTCTTGTTTGTGATAGCCAGAAGCTGGAAAAAATCCAGATGTCCCACAACAGAAAAATGGATACAGAGAATGTGGTTCATTTACACAATGGAATATTATTCAGCTATTAAGAACAAGGTCATCCTGAGTTTTGCAGGCAAAGGGATGGAACTAGAAAATATCCTGAATGCTGTAACTCAGATCCAAAAGGGCATGCATGGTATATACTCACTAATAAGTGAATATTAGTCAAAAAAGCACAGAATACCTGAGATACAATCCATAGAACTCAAGAAGGTTAACAGGCAAAAGGGCCCAAGTGAGGAAGGCTCAATCTCACTTGGGAGGGAGAAGAAAGCAATCACAGGATGGGGGAGGGAGGTAGGCTTCTGTGTGGGAAAGGGAGTAGGGAGAGGAAGAGATTGTACTATTGGGTGGGGTAAAGGACTGAAGAGAGCCAACAGAAAGAATGGAAACAGGCAACCTTGGGAAGTAGGAGGTGGGGGGACCCTCCAGGATGTATCAGGGACCTGGAAGGTGAAAGACTCTCAGGACTCAAAGAGAGGGACCTTAGATGAAATGCCTGACAGTAGGGGGAGGGAACTTGTAGAGCCCACCTCCAACAGAAAGACAGGAATCAAGTGAGAGATGGGGTTGTTATCCCACAGTCAAAAACTCTGACCCATAATTGTTCCTGTCTGAAGAAACTGCATGGATGAAAATGGAGAGGAGTCTGAGGAAAAGGAGGTACAGGACAGGCCCAATATAGGATCCAGCTCAAGTGGAGGCCTTGATACTATTACTGAGGCTATGGAGTACTCACAAAAAGGGGCCTATCATGACTGCCCTCTGAAAGACTCAACAAGCAGCTGAAAGAGTCAGATACAGACATTTACACCCAACCAATGGACAGAAGCTGCTGGCCCCTGTGGTTGAATTAAGGAAAAACTGGAAGAACCTGAGAAGGAGGGCCACTCTGCAGGAGGACCAGCAGTC
Organism: Tokudaia tokunoshimensis; assembly: GCA_036184795.1. Taxonomy (NCBI): domain Eukaryota; kingdom Metazoa; phylum Chordata; class Mammalia; order Rodentia; family Muridae; genus Tokudaia; species Tokudaia tokunoshimensis. The sequence goes on along the minus strand of BTHU01000001.1, from coordinate 154,267,119 downwards.
TCAATTAACCGGACCCCTGAAATCTCTCAAACACTGGACCACCAACCAGACAGCATACACCAGCTGATATGAGGCCCCCAACACATATTACAGCAGAGGACTGGGTCTGGGATCAGTTAGAGAAGATGCACCTAACCCTCAAGGGACTGGAGGCCCCAGGGTGATGTCTGAGTAGGTAGGGTATGGGAGACTGGGGACATCCTTGTGGAGACAAGTGGGGGAGGAAAGGAGGTACAGGATGTGGAAAAGTCAGAGGAGGGTGGATTGGGAGAGGGATAATATCTGGAGTGTTAAAAAAAAAAAGCTTAGCCGGGCAGTGGTGGAACACACCTTTAATCCCAGCACTTGGGAGGCAGAGACAGGTGTATTTCTGAGTTCGAGGCCAGCTTGGTCTACAGAGTGAGTTCCAGGACAGCCAGGGCTACACAGAGAAACCCTGTCTCAAAAACCAAACCAAAAAAAAAAAAAAAAGCTTAAATAAAAAGAAAAAAAACAATTTAAATCATTGAAAACTTAATAAAGCGGCATATTTACTATGTTTTTGAGGGGAAAATGGGGAGTTGTGGGGTAAAATGGTATAAATTTTGGCTATGAGAACATATACTAGAGACCAAAATATAGCATGGTTAACTATAATTAGTGCTACTGCATTCTTTTAAAAATAATATTTCTTATTTTTGAGATTATAATGTAATTATACCATTTCTCCCTTCCTTTTCTCCCTCTCAAACCTTCCTACCTACCTGCCCTTTCTCATTTTCAAATTCATGGCTTCCTTTTCCAGTGTGTGTGTGTGTGTAACCAGTTCAGTCTGCATAATGTTACTTGTATGTGTGCTTTCAGGGTTGACCATTTGGTATTGTTCTTGTCTGGGGAAGACTATTTCTCTTACTCTCAGAAGTCCTTAGAAGCCTGTACTTCTTTATGTATGTGTGGAGGCCTCATGGTCTTTTCCTTGTCTATACTGTGGTTTATTACATTTATTACATGTATGTATTGAACCATCACTGCATTTCAGGGAAGAGGCCAACTTGATCATGGTGTATAATCTTCATGATGTCTATATGCTGTTTGCAAATATTTTATTGATCATTTTTTAGTCTATACTCATCAGGGATAAAAGCCTTTTGTTTGTTGTTGTTGGTGATGGTGGTGGTGGTGGGGGTGGTGGTGTCTTTACCAAGGTTGGGTATTAGAATGATACTGGCTTCACAGAAAGAGTTTAGAATGCTGTCTATTTCTATTTTTTAAATAGGTCCATATCTTCCTTTGCCCTATAAGCCTTTCCTTTCCACTATCTCTGGTGGGTGGTGGACAGACTAGAAGGGAGATTAAAGCATTTAAGCACCCTTACTAAAAGTAGGTTTAGAAAAATTCAATCATATTGTTTTTATTTCACTGATTATTTTACTGATTTTTATTATTTCTTGCTATTGACTGGGTTTGTTCATGTTTTTCTAACTTTTTGGGTTGTATATTATTTATTTGTGCTCTAGTGTTTTAATGCAGGCAATTAGAGGTATAAAATTTCCTTGTGAGATTGCTTTAGATGTGTTCCTAAGGTTTAGAGTTTTATTTATTTTGTTTTGTATATTCATTTTCCTTTAGTTCTAGAAAATTTTTCCTTTCTTTCTTGATTCATTCTTAAACCTATTCATCATTCAGTAATGAGTTGTTGAGTCTCCATGGATTTATATGTTTACTAGAGATTTGTCTGCTGTTAATTTTAAGTTTTAGTGGTTATTTAGGATATAAATTTTAGTGGTTAGATAGGTTTTATGGTGGTTAGATAGGATATAAGAGGTTATTTTAACCTTTTGGAATTTGTAAAGATGCGATTTATGTCACAGGCTGGGGCCAGTATTAGGAAAGCTTTCATATGCTGCTCAGTAAAATGTTGAATACTTTTGTGTTTGGTGGAGTACTTGGTAGATGTCTGTTAGCTTTATTTGATGTATGATGTCATCAGTTAATTCTGCTCTTGCTCTGTATACACACACACATACACACACACATATGTATATATAGACATAGTTATTTGTGCAGATGATCCATCTATTGGAGAAAATGGGGTATTAGAATCACCTGCTATTAATCAATTGATATTATTGTGTCCTTAAATCCAGTAGTACATTTTCTTTTTTTTATTTTATTTTCTATATTTTTTCTATTTATATTCCAAATGATTTCCCCTTTCCCATTTCCTCCCTCCCCAAAAGTCCCATAAGCCCCCTTCTCTCCCCCTGTTCCCCATTCAACCCCCTCTTGCTTCTCTGTCCTGGTATTCCCCTACATCCAGTCTTTCCAGGACCAGGGGTCTCTCCTTCCATCTTTTTGGAAATCTATTGATATGTGAATTGTGACTTGGGTGTTCCGAGATTCTGGGTTAATATCCACTTATCAGTGACTGCATATCATGTGTGTTCCTTTGTGATTGGGTTACCTCACTAAGGATGATATTTTCCACTTCTGACCATTTGCCTAAGAATTTCATGAATTCATTGTTTTTAATTGCAGAGTAGTATTCCATTGTGTAAATATACCACATCTTCAGAATCCATTCCTCCATTGAGGGACATCTGGGTTCTTTCCAGCTTCTGGCTATTATAAATAAGGCTGCTATGAACATAGTAGAACATGTGTCCTTATTGCATGCAGGGGAAGCCTCTAGTATATGCCCAGGAGTGGTATAACAGGATCCTCCGGGAGTGTCATGCCCAGTTTTCTGAGGAACCACCAGACTGCTTTCCAGAGTGGTTGTACCAGCTTGCAATCCCACCAGCAGTGGAGGAGTGTTCCTCTTTCTCCACATCCTCGCCAACAACTGCTGTCTCCTGTGTTTTTGATCTTAGCCATTCTGACTGGTGTGAGGTGGCATCTCAGGGTTGTTTTGACTTGCATTTCCCCAATGACTAAGAATGATGAACATTTCTTTAGGTACTTCTCAGCCATTCGATATTCTTCAGGTGAGAACTCTTTGTTTAGCTCTGTACCCCATTTTTAATAGGGTTACTTGCCTCTCTGGAGTTTAACTTCTTGAGTTCTTTGTATATATTGGATATTAGCCCTCTGTCGGATGTAGGGTTGGTATAGATCATTTCCCAGTTAGTTGGTTGCTGCTTTGTCCTTTGACAGTGTCCTTTGCCTTACAGAAACTTTGTAATTTTATGAGGTCCTATTTGTCAATTCTTGATCTTAGAGCATAAGCTATTGGTGTTCTGTTCAGGAAATTTTCCCCTGTGCCCATATGTTCAAGGTTCTTACCTAGTTTCCTTTCTATTAGTTTCAGTTTTCTATTAGTGTCTGGTTTTATGTGGAGGTCCTTGATCCATTTGGAGTTGAGCTTAGTGCAAGGAGATAAGAATGGAGCAATTTGCATTCTTCTGCATGTTGACCTCCAGTTGAACCAGCACCATTTGTTGTAAAGGCTATCATTTTTCCACTGGATGGTTTTAGCTCCTTTGTCAAAGATCAAGTGACCATAGGAGTGTGGATTCATTTCTGGGTCTTCAATTCTGTTCCATTGATCTACATGTCTGTCACTGTACCAATGCCATGCAGTTTTTAACACTATTGCTCTGAGGTACATTTTCTATAAGATGGTTATATGTTTAGGATAAAATCTTCTTGGTTAACTCTTTCCTTGATTCGAATGAAGTATCATTCTTTGTCTCTTCTTATAACTTTTAGATTAAAGACTGTTTGGTTGATATTAAGATAGAGACTGTGGTTTGCTTCCTGGCTTCATTTGATTGGAGTACTTTTGTCCATCATTTTACTGTAAGATAGTGCCTCTCATTAAAGCTAAGATATGTTTGCTGCAAACAACAGATAGATGGATTTTGTTTCTTGATCCATTCAATCAGCCTATGTCTTTTGGTTGGAGAATTGAGGCTATTTATAATTAAAATTATTTTTGGAATGTGTGTTGAGTTTTTCATGTTGCTGATTTTGGTGCCACTACTCGTGTTGCTAGTGATATTGTGTGTTTTAATGATTATGAATTCATATTTCCTTTCAGTCTCTCTGCTATGACCAATCCTCTCTTGACCCCAAGGTAATGCTTCTTTCATGTTCCTTAAATTGGTTTATTTGTTTGTTTTTGGAAAATAATTTTTGAGCCTGGTTTTATAATCAAAGTTTTTCATTTTCCCTCAACTGTGGCAGATTGTTTTTCTGGATGTCTTCATCTATAATGGCCATCATAGTCTTTTTGGATTTGGAATGAACTACTCCTAGCTTTTCTGGCTTCAACATTTTCCAACGAGAAACCAACTGTTATTCTGATGGATTTGTTCTGTATGTTTAGTATTTTAACTATGATATTCTATGGGGAATTTTCATGTCTGGTCTCATTTATTTGGTGTTATTCATGCTTCTTTATGTGTCTTTCCTTATTTGGGGGAAATTTTCCTCTATAATCTTGTGGACGATATGGTCTATACCATTTAATTGGGATTATTTTCATCATTTTTACCTATAAGTCAAAGGTGTAGGTTTTTCTCTTCATGCTGTTACACATTTTCTGTGTATTCCTATCCTGTGGGGATTTTTTTCCCTTGCCTATTTGGTCTATATCATCAACATTATCTTTCAAACCTATTATTCTATCTTCTGCTTGATTGATTTGACTTGTATTGTTTTCCTTTCACTTTCTAGCTCACTTATAGGGTTTTTCCAATTCCATGTTCATTTAAACTTGAGTCCTCTTCAATGTTTCTGTCTCCTTATTGAATTCCATTTTCAAATTCTAAATTGCCTTTGTCATTTCCATTAATCTTATGTTTGTGTTTTCTTAACCATCACTGAGGAATTTATTCACCTTTAAGCTGTTTCTCCTTGATTTCAATGAGATGATTCTTTGTGTCTTCTTTATAGGTAACAGTAGGAGGTAATGTGTGTTTGATTTGGACTTAGAGTTTGGAAATGTCTTGAGTAGAATAAAGTCTGGCATTAGGCAGGCCTGGGTTGATGTATATGATGTGTCTCCAGGTCCAAGCCTGGAGTGAAGAGGTAGATGAGATGATTAAGCAGAAAGATTGACTGTGGCATGGGAGTGATCAGAGGGTTGGATAATTGATAAGAAATGTTCTGGAAGAAGTCTATATGTTGGTTTATATGAAGGTAGAGTGGCTAGAACAACCTGGGTAACTGTATGTGGGACTCAGACTAGATACACTAATTTTGTGAGTGTGTGTGGATGGAGAGGGTCAGAGAGACTCAATGGAATAGACTCTGGAAGGGATTGTGAGATCTGGGTGGAGAAGTGTGGTGTGGTGCAGAAAAATTTGTATGTGGTGACAGGAAGCTGTTACTACATTTATTTCAACATTTGTTAGGGTAGTAAACCATAAGTATTTTCATTACATAAAGCAGGCACTTGAGCATATATACACAGACATATACACACAAATGGTAGCTGTGTGTATATATATATTGACTAATTTAATGTGATAACCACTATATAATGTATAGGCTTATAGAATCATCATCTTATATATTGACTCTACATAATTTCTGTCAGTTATCTCTTTTTTCTTCCTTCCTTTTAATTAAATATAATCTTCATTTACATTCAAGTGGTAAAACCTTTCCCAGTTTCCCTCCTCCCCAAAACCCCCAACCCCTCTTCCCACTCCCTGCCTCCAAGTATATGCTCCTCCACTCGACCCACTCCCACCTCCCTCCCCCCTCAATTTCTCCTTGTTGGGGCATCTATTTAGCCTTCACCTGACCAAGGACAACTCCTCCCCCTGATGCCCAACAAAAGGAAAATAGAAAAGGAAGATATAGAAATCAATACTCTATAATGGCACAGTGTGAAGGCAATTGTCTGTAGTTGTGTAGTGAGCCTTTAGCAGATACCAAATCAATCAGCAGCTTTATCTTATGACTTCTGGTCTCAACAACTATAAACAAAGTTCTGTTCCATAAGCCATCAAGTCTATAATGTTTCAGTATGGCATACTGAGTTGTGTATGACAACAACCTCCCTACTTTATTAGAAATGATAAGTATTTCTGAAGTAGTGAAAGATTTCTATCTCATTCTTAGTTAGAAACTAGATTCTGAAATGCTATATAAAAGTAAGTTATCTGCAATGGAAATATTCAACCATCTTAAGAATAGGGAAGAAACAATTAGATTCCACCCTAGACTATGTAGTTTCCTTGTACTTCTTACTGGTACATTCTTAGCATGTTGAGCAAATGAAGAAATGCATGCCAAGTATCTGCTCATAGGTAAAGACTTGTAAAAGTAGGAAAACTCCTGAATAACTACTCTGCTTTTCAGAGTTTCTATAAAATGAGATTCTCACTTGCTCTGAAACATCCTTTATTCTTGGCAAAGATCAGTAAAGACAGGAACAGAAAAGTCATTTGTGTTTAATTTATTTTCTATTTACTATCAAGAAGCAATTGGCTGAATGGGTATCAGGACTTTTTCTCATCGATCAATAAAAGCAATCACATTTTAATGCTGCTGAAGACTTAGGTATCTGAAATTTGGCAGTACCTTATGAATGTCAACTCATAAACACAAAAGAAAGCATTGGCTGTGCACAAGACAATATAATTATTAATCCTTACATCTAGCAATACCTGTTATTTCAATGTCCTAATTGTTAGATGGATTACTCAAATGTAACTATTCAATTAGCTGATTTTGTAAGAAAAATCATAAAATATTACAATCATAGCAAAAAGTGAAAAAATATTTTAGAAACTTTAATCCTGTTCTCCAGTCAGTTAGTGAGAGACCTAAACAAAAGGCTGCAGTTCTGTCCCTTAAAGGCTCTATGCCTCCCCTCCTGCATCCACTGGAGGGAATAGAGCTTGATTTCTCCTTTGCATAACTATGTATGATGTATTTTTGCACTACTTTAATCTAGAAAAAGAAGACCCTGATTAATTGGCTCTCAGGAATGTGTGAACTTCATATTAAACATGTTAGCATGAAAAGAATCCATTTGAGTATAGAGTAACATCCAACTAGAAATAATTTATGACCCTTCTGTGAGAAATGGTGTCTGCCAAGTTTCCTACATAGGTGCTTGTTGATTCCTCCCTCCTGTGTCTTCTGTCTTCAAACTCATCTGTCTATATCACCTGCTCTATACTTCCCTGGGAGAACTGCTCTTCCTTCCCTAGGAAGATAATGTGGAATAAGAGTACAGTAAGATTATCAACTTTTAGGATCATCACAATCTTGAGCTTCAGCTCATTTATTCAGTTGCATTGTGATCCTGGACAAGTTACTCCATCTAACTGTACCTCAGTTTCCCCTCTAACAATTATGGAACAATAATGCACTTAATTAGAGTGTTAACAGATGAACTGAGTTCTAGTCCTTTACTATAGTAAGTTGCTAAAATGCTAAACATTATGTTGTTTTTTTTTTTTAAATAAAATAAAAACCAGCTGTCCCATTTTCCAAAAGAAGGCTCAGGAGCCAGACACCACGGTGAACACCTGCTAAATCAGAGAAGCAGGGAAAGCACCCAGATGATGTCCTTCCTACTCCAGTGATGTCCCAGAAGGAAAAAGCTCTTTCTCCTTCTCCATCTGTCTTAAGTGCTTTCAACTCTAAGATATTCCTGTGTTTTTTAAATTGAAAAAATGTTTATTTAAGGTAATACACATAAGTGATTGTATATCATAATATTCCAGGAACTTGATAAAAATAGTATTTACATAACAAACACTAGATATACAAAGTTATTATTTTTTATACTTAGATAAATACGTATATGACTTTTCTACATTCCAAGTCAATCTATAAGGACTTACAAGTTTAGAGATGAAGGGAAACAGAACTACAGTCTTTTCCCTAATTTAGAAATATATACTCCAGATTGCTACCTGAACAGAGGTTTCTTTTTACAGGAGATGACAATTGATGCAGAGATTTATAACTGGTCAACATTGAAACAATAAGAGACTGTGAAGATCTCAGCCCTAAATGGGATATCACACCAATCACCCTAATTGCTTCTTTTTAAAAAAGTTAAAAATTTATTTACTTCACAACCCAATCATGGCTTTCCTTCCCTACTCTCCTCCAAGTTCCTCCATCATCCCTCCCCTTCCCTATACTCCTCCCCATTTTGTCTCCCAGCCAGTTTCCTTCCTCCCTCTGGCTCTTATGACTGTTTTATTTCCCCTTCAAAGTGAAATTCAAGTATCCTTGCTTGGGCCTTCCTTTTTGTTTAACAGTTTTGAGTCTGTGGGGTATACAATGGATATCCTGCACTTTATGGTCAATATTCACTTATCAGTGAGTACGTGCCATACATGTCTTTTGGGGTCTGGGTTATCTCATTCAGGATGATATTTTTGAATTTCATCCATTTGCCTGCAAAATTCATGATATCCTTATTTTTAATAGCTGAATAGCATTCCATTGTGTAAATGAACCACGTTTTTGTATCGATTATTCCATTGAGGGACATCTAGGTTGTTTCCAGTTTCTGACTATTACAAATACAGCTTCTATAAACACAGTTGAGTAAGTGTCCTTGTAGTATGGTGGAACATCCTTTGGATATATGCCCAGGAGTGGAATAGCTGGGTCTTCAGGTATATTATATATTCCCAATTATCTAAAAAACAAACAAAAAATAAACAAAAAAGAAAAAAACAAACAAACAAGCAAAAAACTCTGACACATTGCTTTCTAAAGAGTTTATACAAGTTTGTACTCCCATCAACAATGGACGAGTGTTTCAATTGTTCCACATTCTCACCAGCATGAGATGTAGCTTGAGTTTTTGATCTTAGCCATTCTGGTGGGTATAACATGGAATCTCAGATTCATTTTGATTTGTATTTCCCTTATGACTATGGATGTTAAAATTTTCTTTTAGCACTTTTCTGCCAGTAGAGATTCCTCTGTCAAGAATTGTCTCTAGCTTTGTACCCGATTTTTAATTGGGTTATTTGGCTTGTTGGTGTCTAATCTTTTATTTCTCTATATATTTTGGATATCATCCCTCTATCAGATGTAGGTTTGATGAAGATATTTTCCCATTCTGTAAGCTGCCGTTTTGTCCTATTGACGGTGTCTTTTGTCTTACAGAAGGTTTTCAGTTTCATGAGGTCTGATTTATTGTTAATCTTAGTTCTTGAGCTCATGGTATTCTGCTCTATATTCCCCACTTTTGCTTTTATCACATTTAGTGCATGAAATTTTATGTTGAGGCCTTTGATCCACATGGACTTGAGTTTTGTGCAAAATGATAAATATGGGTCTATTTGCATTCTTCTATGTGTAGACATCTAGTTAGACCAGCAACATTTGTTGAACATACTCTCTTTATTTCCATTGTAGTTTTAGCTTCTTTGTCAAAAATTAAGTGTCCATAGGTGCATGTGTTTGTTTTGGGGTCTTCAATTTGATTACATTGATTAATCTGCCTGTTTTTATGCCAATACCATGTGGACTTTTTATTATTATTGCTCTGTAGTACAGTTTGAAATCAGGGATTGTGAAACCTCCAGAGGTTCTTTTGTTGTAAAAGATTGATTTAGCTACACTGTGGGTTTTTTGTTTGTTTGTTTTTCCATATGAAGTTGAGTATTTTTCTTTCAAGGTCTATAAAGAATTGTGTTAGAATTTTGATGAGAATTGCATTGAATCTGTAGATTGTATTTGGTAAGACGGCTATTTTTACTACGCTTATTCTAATGGTCCATAAGTATAGGAGACCTTTCATTTTCTGTTGTCTTCTTCAATTTTTTTATTCAAAGACCTGAAGTTATTGTCATATATGTCTTTCACTTGCTTTGTTAGAGCTAGAACAAAATATTTTATATTACTTGTGACTATTGTGAAGAGTGTTGTTTCCCTAATTTCTTTTGCAGCCTGTTTATCATTTGTATTGAGGAGCTATTGATTTTTTTTCTTTATAGTTAATTTTGTATTCTGCTACTTTGCTATAGATGTTTATCAGCTGTCAGAGTTCTCTGGTAGATTTTTGGGGTGATATTTGCACAGTGTATACTATCGTATTGTCTGTGAATAGTAATACTTTGACTTTTTTCCAATTTATATCTGCTTGATTTTCTTTATTGTCTTATTGCTTTAGCTAAAATTTCAAGTCTACATTGAATAGATATGGAGGGAGTGGACAACTTTGTCTTAACTCTGATTTTAGCAGAATTTCATTAGGTTTCTCTCCATTTAATTTCATATTGGCCTTTGAAGTGCTGTATATTGACTTTATTGTGTTTAGATATGGGCTTTAGAAGACCTTTATCATGAAGGAGTATTGGATATCTTCTATCTTTTTTCAGCATCTAATGAGATGATCATGTTTTATTTTTTTCTTTAAGTCTGTCTATATGGTGGATTACATCAACGGATTTTTGTATATTGAACTATCCCTGCTTCTCTGAGATGAAGCTTACATGATCATGGTGGATAATGTTTCTGATGGGTTCTTGGATTGCTTTGTAAGTGTTTTATTGAGAATTTTTGCATAATGTTCATAAGAAAAAATGTCTGAAACATTCTTTCCTTGTTGAGTCTTTATGTGGTTTAAGTATCATGGTGAATGTGGCCTCACACAATAAGTTTGGCAATGTTCCGTTTCTATTTTGTAAATATTTTGAGAAGTATGGGCATTAGCTCTTCTTTGAATATCTGGTAGAATTCTGTGCTAAAGCTATCTGGCCCTGGGCTTTTTGCTGGTTGCAAGACATTTAATGACTGATTTTATTTCCTTGGAGATTATAGGTCTATTTAAATTGTTTAGCTGATCTTGATTTCACTTTGGTAAGTGTCATCTATTAAGAAAATCATCTATTTCATTTAGATTTAGATTTTCTAATTTTATGCAATACATGCTTTTAAAGTAAGAATAATTTTTATTTTACATTTACTCACTATCTATTGTTATGTCTCTCTTTCCATTTCTGATTTTGTTAATTTGGATATTCTCTGTCTTTTAATTAGTCTGGCTAAGCATTCGTCCATCTTGTTTATTTTCTCAAAGAGCTAGATCTTAGTTTCTTTGATTCTTTGTATTTTTCTGTTTCTCATTTATTGATTGTAGCCCTGCATTTATTTCATATCATCTACTTGTCTTGGGTAAGTTTGCTTCTTTTTGTTCTAGAATTTTCCAATGTTCTTTTAAGTTTATAGTTTTGAGATTTCTCGATTTTTTTTTTTAATGAAGGCACTGAGTTCTATGAACTTTCTTTTTAAGACTGCTTTCATTGTGTTTCATACATTTGGGTATGTGTGCCTTCATTTTCATTGAATGCTAGAAAGACTTTACTTTCTTTATTTCTTCCTTGAAACAATGGGTTGTTTTCTTGTATCTGTTAAGACTTGCTCTATGACTGTGTATATGGCCAATTTTGGAGAAGGTTTTATGAGGTGCTGAGAAGAAGGTATACTCTTTTGTGTTTGTGTGAAATATTCTGTAGATACCCGTTAGGTCCACTTGATTCATAGCTTCTGTTAGACTCATCATTTCTCTGTTTAGTTTCTATACTGATGACTTGTCCATTGTTGAAAGTGGGATGTTGAAGTCTCTCACAATTAATATGTGGGCTTCAATATATAATTGAAGATTTAGTGATTTTCTTCAATGACTATGGGTGCCGTTGCCCTTGGGGCATCATCTTGGTGGATTTTCCCTTTGATTAGGTGTCCTTTGTCACCTCTTTTGATTAATTTTGGCTAAAAGTCTATTTTTTTAAAAATATTAGAATGTCTACTCGAACTTGCTTCTTTGGTCTATTTGCTTGGCAGACCCTTTTTCACCCTTTATTCTGAGGTAATATTGTTGCTGAGGTATGTTTATTATATGTGGCAGAACGATGGATCCTGGATTCTCATCCATTCTGTTAGGCTGTGCTGTTTTACTGGGGAAGTGAGTCCATCAATGCTAGGATTGGATTTAAGGTTATTTTCTTGTGCTTAGATGTTTTAGGATATTCAGGGCTTGTGGAATAGGATAGCTGGGCTCTGGTGGTTCTATATTGCCCTGCATCTTGTTGATTGTGTTCTCGTAGTTACCTTTAGCCATCTGGTTGTCTCTGCTGCTGAAAGGCCACTGGGTATTCATGCAGATTTGTGGGCCTGAAACTGGAGCATACAGGTTGGGGCAAGCAAAATTTACTGCTGTTAACTGTGCTTTGGGGGACTTGGCAGCCAGGGGATTAGGGGTGAGGGTTTCACCTGCTAGTCTCTTGTGCCAGCAGGCCTCAGGGGCTTTAGGCAGCTTTCTAGGCTGGAAATGGTGTGCAAGAAGCAGGTGTAATTCACTGATATTGGATGTGCCTAAGGAGGCCTATTGGAAAAGAGGCCTGGAGTGGAGTTCTATTTGTTTGTCCCAGATGTTAGCAGACCTGGTTGTCCCTGGTCCTGGTATCCCTCCTGAGATGCAGGCAGAGCTGGATGTCTCTGCTGTTAGCAGGTCTCCAGGAATACAGGCAGAGTCGTAGTTTGGACTCCCTAATAGCTTCTTAAAGTGTATTGCAATTATCATTCACAGCTAAAAAAAAAAATTGTTAGCATTTCCTATCCATCACATCTTCTTCAACAGATGTTATTGATTCTTGGTGTTTTTCTAAAGAGAAGTTTGTAGTTGTTTGACTCATAGTCTTTAGTGACGTGTGACAAAATATGTTTTTTGGAACTTGTGTTAGAAAGAGAATTTTAAGTGGAGATGCAAAAACATTGTGTTACTAATTCCCACTCTGGATGATAATAACAAAATCATTACAACTTCATGTAGAAAGTTCTTTTTGTTGACTATGATTAATGTGAAACTCTTTTATTTACTCATAGTTGATAAAGATACAGCCTTCCTCTCTGCGACTCAATATAAAAATTTATTGTGCACATAAAGCCCTCTTTCAAAAGTAATTTGTAGCCGGGCGGTGGTGGCGCACGCCTTTAATCCCAGCACTTGGGAGGCAGAGGCAGGCGGATTTCTGAGTTCGAGGCCAGCCTGGTCTACAGAGTGAGTTCCAGGACAGCCAGGGCTACACAGAGAAACCCTGCCTCGAAAAAAACCAAAAAAAAAAAGTTGTCATGACCATCAAAAGTAATTTGTAGTCCAAAATCTACAAAGCTGATTATAAACCCTGAGGCAAAATTGAATCATGGAAACTGAGAGTCAAAAGTCTGATTCTTTGGTGAGGGCTTCATTTAAATAGACTCTAAATGAATTGAGCTCTTGAACTGACTCAACTCTTTCTACTCTGGAAGCAATTAGAATATGATTCCTTGAAGGGAGACTAGTTTTTCTCACCAGGAAGAGGTATTCTCTGCTTGTCAGGTAGAACAATTGGAGTGGGGGAAAGCTGGAGAACTTCTCATCTCTGTAGCTAGGCCAAGCGACTCAAAATTCTTACAGTGAAGTGATCTTTTTACTAATCTGTGAATCTGTGAGTAGGTCGTAGATAATTAGTGAAGGACAGAATGAAGAGCAAAGAATCACAAACGGAATCACTAGGTGTTGGTTAATGCTGAGGTCTACAAAATGCATGTAGGCGTTAATGGTCGAAGTAAAAACTTCATTCTTAGTGTTCTATGTAAACCAGCACCATGATATTTACTTAGTTATTTCCTTTTGGCTTACATTTACCCAAATTCTTTCTGCTCCTGAAATCTTGTTCATAAATTAGTGTTACTAAAAATCTCAAAAAAATTATGAACATATACTTAGAAACCGTGTTTCCTAAAAAGCATTGGCTTATCAATTGGGTGTGCAAGACGACTAAAAGCAGTTTGAAAACTTGTCATCTTTTTTGTTTTTTATATAGCCCCTTTACCTGGGGTCAGCAACTTAGCTTACTTAACATTTGTGAAGGTGTGCTAGTTACTCAAGACAGTGTTTCTCTATTAATGCTTTCTAAGGAAACTCAAAAGCTTAGAGGTTCACATTCTTTTGAGAATTTTGTAAGCACCCGTGAAGATGGATGTTTGAGAAAAAGAGAAAGAAGCAGAGAGCTAGAGGTAATGAAGATTTTCCTTCTAGACTTAAGCAATAACATGTGAGGTCTCCCTCTTTCAAATGTATCTTTTCATTTATTTTTATCTTTTGTTTTACATTTAACTTTATTTTTTCTCTCTGTTTTACTCTACAAATCCTTTGTGCATATACTATGGTTTCCAGTTTTACGCTTTTATGTAATTTCTGAGTGTGTGAATGATGTTTCTGTGCATCTATAATTGTTTCTTGTGCCTTTTCCTGGTTCTTTTCCTTCTGTTTGCTTGTTTTGTCCTATTATGATGTGCTAGTTTTGTTTATGTTATATTATATTATGTTATATTATGTTATATGATATGTTATTATCCCTTAGGAGCCTGTTTGTTTTCTGATGAGAGACAAAATTGGGTGGATATGGATCAGAGTGTAGAAGGGGAGGAACTAAAAGTAGAGGGAAGGAAAACCATAACTAGAATACATTATTTGAGAAAGATTCTATAAAGTGAAATAAAACAAATAGCTATGTTATTGAACATATAGACCACCCAATGAGTAGATTTACTGAGAGAAATAACCCTGAAGTATCCTGAGATTAAATGGTGAGAAATTAATACAAATGCTTAATGGCAATATTCTGTAGTCAGTTAGCAAACACCAGGCAGCATACACGAGCTGGTCCAAGGCCTCTGGCACATATACAGCAGAGGACTGCCTGGTTTGGGCTCAGTGAGAGAACATGCACCTAACCCTTTAGAGACTTGAGGTCCCAAGGAATGGGGAAGCCTGGTGGGGTGTGAGGGGGTGGTGGGTGTAGGAACATCCTCTTGGAGACAGGGGTGGGGTGGGGGGATGGGTTGAGGAATGGTTGGAGGGCAGATAGGAGGGAAATAACAACCTGAATGTAAAAAATATATTTTAGTAAAAATAATTTGAAAAAAAGCGAAAAACAAAACAAGCAAACAAAAACACACCTCACCTGTCTCTTGGCAAAGAATGGCAGAATGACTAGATTCAAGAACTGAAGAAACTCTCCCTTCAACCATCAGCTAAGCAGCAAGGAGAGATCTCAGTGGCCAGATCTGATAGAAGACTGATGTGATTAGTTCACCAAAGCTCTGTCAGACAACCTATTACAAAGAACAATACTATGTAAATGAGAAAAAAAACATAGCAATAGTAACAGACAATAGACAATTTTCTACCACAGTTCTTAACCTTCCTAATGTTGCAACCACTTAAAACATTTCCTCATGTTGTGGTAACCCTCAACTATAAAATTATTTCATTTCTTCTTCATAACTGTCATTTTGCTACTCATAATGTAAATATCTGATATGTAAATCCCCGTAAAAGAGTCATTTGACCCCCAAAGGCATCTTGACTCACAGGTTGAGAACCACTGTTTTAGCATAATTAAATATATTTTTGTGTTCCTTTGATATACAAGTTCAAATAATTTCATTTTTTATTTTTTAAATGAAACAGCTATGGGGACTTCAAGAACATTAAAATAAAATTGAATATATAAGAATATAATATTTCTCATAGCCTGCTATTGGTATTTAATTTTTTTCTCTGACTCTTTGCCTTTATCTCTTTATACATATACATGCATATACAACACACACACACACACACACACACACACACACACACACATTTAGTTATATGCATCAAGTTCATGTGCTCAAGTAATTTAGATTTGTACTCATACCTAATTTTATAACTTGATTTTGAAAAATACAAAGTGTAGCAACTTTTCCCTACTCCTACAATGGTATTGCATACCTTCATGGGATTCTAAATGAAGGACTTAACTACTTTGCTTCTAATCTTCTTTAAGGTTGATATTCTTCTACTGGTGATGGGGAACAGTCTCTTCTGGTCTTCCCCCTATGTTAAACATGCTATAAAAATGTCCTTCTCATATAAAATTTTGAGCACAGCTTTGTGTCTTTAGAATACATGGACCCCTGTGAGTGGATTCATTGACTTTAAAAGCATATACCTTTTATAATTACTTTAGCACTTATTTCCAAATTATTCCTCAGAACATATGTAATAACATATCACACCAGCAAGGTCCAAGTGTGACATGCTTCCTCTCATTTGTGAAGAGGTTGAAATGTTGAACCAAGTTCCTCCTGAAGAAATGGCCTCTGGAACTTCCCAAGCAAATACTGATAAACTGGATGTGTGACAGAACAGAAGTATGACAGAACAGGACTGCTGCCAGACATTTCAGAACAGAAGAAAGGGATGGGTTCTATGAACTGCTTCTCAGTAAAATTGACTATGAACCCTAGAGGAAGAGAAATCTTTGGAAGCTAGAGAGTGTATTAATAGTTATCTTACTAATGCTGAGACTTTTTGCTTTTCTTTGGCAAGTGAATTGAATGACTAATTAGAAGAATACCAGAGCCAATTTAATGACATTTTTTACCTCCTAGTAGAAATATATTTAATTAGGTGCCATAATACGATCACATCTATTTTAAGAATGTCTCTCAATCTTCCTAGGTTTGGAGATGTAGGCCACTGTTGTTTTGTGGTATTTTTTAGTCATTCAGGATGTAAGGCAATGACTCATTACTAAGATTATCTATATATCACATAAGTCAATCACTGGGATTTATTACTCTAAAATAATAAGACTGTGAGAAAAAATTTTAGGAGTATCAAAAAGTGATGAATCACTGATCACCTTCAAGTGCTATATTAATAATATTAAAACCTTCTTATCTTTCATAGGATTATGAACTTGAAGATGAAATCTCAGTGTCTTTAACTGTTCTGTGTTAGGTGAGTTGTATTATATTTTCCTGCTTAAGGAAAGTAATTGTAAAATTATAATCATGTTTCTTTATTGAAAGATAGAGACTGATTATTCACCATTAATTCTGTATGGTTGCTACATAAAGAAATTTAAAATTTATAAAGATACAGAAATACTGATATTCTGATTTAACTATTTTAGTCTGTCAAATTTTTATGATGTACCCATTGAATATGTACACTAAAATACTAGCCTAATTGTTTAACATAGTAGTTCTGGATGTACAATGGAAGGATGACTACTGAGGCTGCCAATAAAATGGTATTGTTCTCTTGAGTCTGAAACAGCCTGTAGACAATCCATATCTTGGCAGGAATTTAGCAAGACTTCTCTGAATGCGATCCTCTGACCAAGAAATCTCGCTATTTTCTAGTTTGTTTTGGATAATATTCTATTTTGAGAATTCAAAGGGCAATATATGAACATCAGGGATTCATGAAAATAAGGAGATGACAGCTTCCAACTCTCCTTGAGATGGAAACTTAAGCCAATGTATTTTAACTTAAAATACAAGTTGACATTCAGAAAGATGGGCAGTGGTGGAAAATAGTCTTGAGAAACTTCGTACTCCCATAGGAAGAACAATAAAAAAAATCACTGAAGATCTATGAAAAATAAAATGGAATAAGTGAGCATTTCAAGACTGAATAAGTATGGCAGATTTATGGTAAAGTGTGAAGTAATTTGAGAGTAACCTCTTTTGGCACTGAGCAGATCTTTCTTCAAAGTCCAGTGAAATATTGACAAGAACTTGCTGGAATTTGAATAAAAAAAGAGTTAGAAACAATGGATATAAAGACAAAAGACAAAGATAAAATTTAAAATAGAAACAGAAGAATTCAGAGGTTAAGTCACTACTAGCTATTACTATGTGAGAACAACAGAGTGAGGACGGGTTATGTTCAATTGGAAATGTACTCTGAATAACTCCTAAAATCCAGGAAAACTAATTGTTAATAAAACTGACATAAAAGTATAGAGACCAATGCCTATACACAATTATTACAAGGAAAAGAATAAGAACTCACACAGTTGTCCCAGGGAATTCTAAAATATACCAGATAGTCATATCCAGGGAAATAGATTAAAATTGTTGTCTAGAATTTAAAAATGAAGTGAAAGATATTTGGAAATGGTACCATGTTAAGAGGAAAATTCTCAAAAATGTGATGTAGAATGGAGAAATTAGGAATAAATGGACACTCATTTGGAAATATCATAAATAAGAAAATATAGGATGCAATATAAAACAAATCTTAATAAATATAAGAGATGTTTGTAAGAAAGAATAATTTAGACAAAGTAACTAATACTGGAGATAAAGAAATTCAACTACAAATAGGAAGCTTTGAAATAAATACTAAAGTAATGGAAAAGAATAAATTTTAAGCATTGTAACTCTAGAATCCATTTCTGAATTAACAATAAAAGTTTCATGAACTCTGGTTACAAAGAACTTATTCTGGGCTGGGCAGTGGTGACTCATGCCTGTAAACGCAGCACTTGGGAGGACGAGGCAGGCAGATTTCTGAGTTCAAGGCCAGGCTGGTCTACAGAGTGAGTTCCAGGACAGCCAGGGCTATACAGAGAATCCCTTCCTCAAGAAAGCCAAAGCCAAAACCAAAAAAACAAAAAAAGAAAAAAAACCCACCATACTCTGTACCTGAGATTGCAGCCTAGCACAATGAACAGCATGACATAGTAAAATATTTTGGGTATCTAGGTAAAAATCTAGTTATATAAGGTTGAATTCTGCTCTTATATGACCCAAGTTCAGTTCCTAGCACACATATTGGGCAACCCATAACTATCTGTAATTCAGCTCCAGGGAATTCAATGTGCCCTTTTGGCTTCCAGGGAACCTGCACTTCTGTGTGTACATGCCCCCCATATATGTATATACAAAAATAAAATTTAAATAAATCTTACGTAAGGAAAAGTTCTCTTGTGATATGCTAGAACAAAACATATCAATGTATTTATGACAGTTAAGGAAATATTTTGTTCTATTGACTTTCAAATGCTCATGGCACAGCTTTTATCAGCAAGCAATAATTCAAAGGATATCATTGGTATATTCCCTCTCTGATGACTTAAACACACTTCAGACAATTAGCATTGATAGGACCAATGGCAGACATGAAACATATACAAGTGATAATTACTATAAACAAGAGAGAAAGTAGATAGTCAGGAAAGTCAAAACAGTTGCCCCATCTGCACAGAACTGTTCTGCAGATCCATGCTATATAATTTATGAGCTTTGTGTATTGCTTACTGTTTGTTGTTACCATGTGAAATTCAAGGATGTGAACCTTTATAAATCAGCAGTGTAGTCCCAACATCCAGTACACCTAGGGATCTCAAAATTTGATGCATGAACTGCTGAACATCATTTAGCATCATTGAGAATGAAGTTATATCCTTACACAGATTGGACTATTGGAACTAATTCAAGCACCAATTGGCTCATCGAGTAAAGAAAACCAAACCATTTCTTATTCCATTGAAAAGAGCTAGAGATAACTTTCAGTGAACTTATGCACTTTCTTTGAAACCCAGGAAGAGCCAGATGGTTTGTATACCCTCTCAGTGTCACAGGTATAATTAAGAGAGTATTAAAGTAGAATGAAATCTTAGATTTTAGATACTGGGCAGATTTCAAAAGCAAACAGTGGGAAAGAAATATGTGTATTACAACTTTGAGCCGTCATGTATCACAGCAGGAACAAATGTGCAAGTCTGTTCCACACTGCTCCTAGGAAATTGTTTTTAAGATGCTGCTCTCTAAAGGACTCATTTGGAAAAGCAGTGGAAAAAAAATCATTTGAAATTTGTACTACTAAAAATGTTCTACTTCTGCAATATAGTTTACAGAATTTGTTTTATAAAGTATGCCTCCAACTGAAAGATAACTTATGCTCGTCAGGTGAAAAGGGTTCAGTATGTAGTATTCAGTGCTGGGTTCCTTTTTATAAAATTATAAAAGGAGATTCCCATCCCTTATGTCAGAGATCTGAATAGTTTCCTCTGTATAAACTTCTAATAACATAAAACCAAAGGAAATATAGCTAAACATTCTCAGCGATGAAGAGTTGTGTGCATACTACAGTATTAGAATGGGGAATTCATGCATCAGGACTACAAATACCCATAGAGTTAATTTGTTTTTGATATATGTGTGTATGTGTGTGTGTGTGTGTGTGTGAATGTGCATGCACATACATGTCAAAACCTCTATGTGAAAAGTTTTAAGTTAATTCTTCTGGATGCTCTCCATGCTTCTCTACCCTGTTAATCCTGATGGCAGTCTTGCAATAGAGACTGTAGTTTTTAAAAATATAAACATGTTTTTTATTACACTTATATTCTCTCTCTCTCTCTCTCTCTCTCTCTCTCTCTCTCTCTCTCTCTCTCTCTCTCTGTGTGTGTGTGTGTGTGTGTGTGTGTGTGTGTGTGTGTGTGTGTGTGTGCGTGCTCATCTGGCAAGGCAAGCATGTGCCAAAGGTATACATGTGGAGGCGAGAAGAGAAGTGAGAAGAGAACTTGTTGGGGTTTGTTCTTCCCTTCCATCAGGAGGGGCTTGGGGGCTGAACACAGGCTGTCCAGGTGAGCAGCAAATGCCTTCACTTGCTGAGCTGTCCTTCTGGTTCAAGTATAGATAGAATTAACAGGTTCAAATTTTAGTTCTGATTGGATTCTACCTCTGGGGAGTACTGGCAGGAAATGAGAATGAAATGTGTACTTCTTTTTCTTGGCTTTCTTCCCTAAAGGTTGTCTTGAGCTGGTTGTTTTCAGCCTCAGCCATTGTTCTTGGGTCAATACTCCTCTAAAGGGTGCAGGCTGTACCAAAATAGCTCATGTGAAATTATATATTATTAGTTAAATCTGCATTTCCTAGTGTTACTTAATTTGTATTTCCAGTGAGGTTGACCATTGTTTCATTCCTATAGCTTTGTTCCTTATTTTCTATAGGATTACTCAATCTTCATTTCCCTATAATGTCAGAATTGCAATACATTACAAATAGTTTCGTTTTGTCCCTGACTTGCCTCTTTAATTAATTTTAATGCAAAACTAAGAATTACCAGATTTTTCTTATAGTTAGCTCTCATTTATGTTTTACATAAAATTTTCTTTTCTTTCTTAAATCCAAGAATTAAAAGTTTCCTTTATCTTCTGCACAAACTGTTAACATTTTGTTTTAGACATTCAAGCTTTTGAACATGTATTCATCCTACAAAGCTCTTCCAGTTCTTCAGAAACAATGAAGAAAATGAATAATGTCTGACCTATTGGTTTTTCATCACTATTTTGAACTTATATGATATTTCATTTTGTAAAACATGGTATTTAGCTTAATGTTAAAACTGATGTTAATTTGGATATGTCACTTACCTTCTTGCTTTCATTGAACTTCTCCATCTGTAATCCACTTCTATACTTCTATAAAACTCAGATAATTATAAACCTTATCATTAGACTTTGAGAAAAATTGAATTTCTGTCAACATGTTTTACAAATTATGGAATTAGACACATTTTCTAATTGATATTTAAAATTAAATTTCCCGTTTAACTCCCTGTTAAAATATGCAGTAATATTAGCTTTTCCTCATTTGTGGATTAAATATTTATTGATCATCTTTTATCTGTTAATTTTGTATATGAAATTCTGTCTTATTAAGTGTAAATTTTGAGCCCCATTGTAAGTCAAGGGAAGAAAAGCAATAATCATTTATTTTCTGTTTTTAAGATTACTATTAATGAAACAGTTCTTTTCTGTTTGCAGCAGATTAAAAATCTAAGCAAAAATACGCAAATGTCTACAGGATTGTATCTGATTATCTTCTTGCATTTAATCTCTGTTAAAAGCAAGTGGCTACAGCAAGAATACTTGCACTTTGATATGGCAAAATCAGTCTGGTCTGAAACATAAAATTCCTCAAATATCCGGATCCCTGATTTGGTCATTTAGACAAATAGAATACCTTATTAATTGATTTATACTGTCCTATGAATTTTGAGGTATGTACTTGTTGTTATAATTTAAAGCACCAGCTGTCAAGGGGTCTACTTTGGTCATTGAGCCTTGGATGAGAAAACACATAAAAATTAGAATGTTCACATTGTTGCCATGGTGATGATTGGGATAAAAAGAAATCTGGAAAGGCACGGATCATGAGGTGGTGTGTTTTTAAGCACAACTAATGAAACATATGTTTATACTACAGATTTGTTCCCACTGGGGCTTGACTTATGTTCCTCATATGTTGCCAGATGTTTTATATCACTGTCCTTCCATAAAGCAGCAAGATTCCTACTCCAGCAGTTAGTGTTTCTGAATACTAGCTGTATTAGTCAGGGTTCTCTAGAGTCACAGAACGTATGGGTAGTCTCTATATAGTTAGGGAATTTGTCGATGACTTACAGCTTATAGTCCAACTATAGTCAGCAGTATTTGTGGATGGAAGTCCAAGGATCTAGCAGTTGCTCAGTCCCACAAGGCAGGCCAGGAAAAGCCAGAGTGAATCTTCCTTCTTCCAGTGTCCTTATATAGGTCTCCAGCAGAGGGTGTGGCCCAGATTAAAGGCGTGTGCCACCAATCCTTCCAATTCTTGATTAATTCATTCCAGATTTAGTCAAGTTGACAACCAGGAATAGCTACTACACTAGCCAACATGTTTCTGCAGAATATTTTAAATTGGCTATATGTAGAGAGAAAAGTCTCTAAAATATATTAACCAAGTCTCTAAAATGCTGTTATGCATATATACTTAGTATATTAATAATGATTGCATGTTAACTGAGTTAGAGAAGTAAATAAAGTAGTAGTCTAAGAAGAAATCAATTGAGAGCCCCCTCCCTCTGCCTGTGGATCACGATGTAGAACTCTGGGTTCCTCCAGCACCATGTCTGCCTGCATGCTGCCATGTTTCCAACCGCGATAATAATGGACTAAACCTCTGAAACTGTAAGCTAGCTCCAATTAAATGTTTGCATTTAAAAGAGTTATCTTGGTCATGGTATCTCTTCACAGCAATAAAACCTTAACTAAGACACCCAGCTTACAATAAAAAAAACATATTTATTTAAAAAGAAAGAAGAAATTATCACCATGTGGAATACCTATTGGTAAAATTAGTTATAGTTATAGTTGAGATAACCTCAACATATATGTAGTAATTTACCTATTAAAATTGTGTATATAGTATGTTAATGTGCCATAGGTCATAACCAGCACTTATCAAAGCATAAAATAGTAAGAAAAAAGAAACCAGTGATTATTAAAGCATGAAATTATAAGAGAAAGGAAACCAACACTTATTAAAGCTTTCAGCATCATTTATATCTAGTCTCAACTCATTTGTCCAAACTATATCACAAGACCCCAGAATTTCCTAATATGGATCTTTTCTGACAATCAGCTAAATCAAATAGAGGATGTATTGATTCTTGTGCTCATTTATACTTCTAAACAATTGATTTGTGTCAGTGGTACCTACTGACACAAGATGTTGGAGACTTTGCTGTTTTATTTTTATTGATTAAGCTTGATATTGATAATTTCCTTCATTCATATAATACATTTTGAGATTTGCTCCACTCATACATCTTTTATCTACTCCCAATCTGGACCAGCCTCTCCCTCCTTACTCCCCAGCTTCACGATTTTACATTTTGACCCCTTTAGTTTAAGGGAGTCATCTGTTTAGTTTAACTGGAGTCATCAGTTTGATATTTAGACTGGAACTGTCGATTAGAGGTTGATAAAGTCATGGTGAGTACACAACTAAAGGCAAGGATTTTCTCTCTCCATGAATTTACCAATAGAAAACAGTTGGGCAGTGAAAGACAATGTCTTCTAAGCACGTCCCCACATCCATGTCTGACTGTCAATGAGGCTATTCCTATGCAGACACAGTAAATGCATCCACAGCTGCTATGAGTCTATGATTGTAATGGCCGTGTATTGCCCAGATGACATTTTGTGCTGGAGGCTTGATCTAGCTGGGGAATGGGCTGAAGTGGAACACAGAGTTGGATAAAGGCTAAAAACTGATAATCCCTGACCTTATAATCTTACTATTTGTGCTTTAATAAGTGTTGGTTTCCTTTCTCTTATAATTTCATGCTTTAATAATCACTGGTTTCTTTTTTCTTATTATTTTATGCTTTGATAAGTGCTGGTTATGACCTATGGCACATTAACATACTATATACACAATTTTAATAGGTAAATTACTACATATATGTTGAGGTTATCCACTAAATTTTCTTTTTTATGTGAATGTATTCTCAGAAACACGTAGGTACCACTGACACAAATCAATTGTTTAGAAGTATAAATGAGCACAAGAATCAATACATCCTCTATTTGATTTAGTTGATTGTCAGAAAAGATCTATATTAGGAAATTCTGGGGTCTTGTGATATAGTTTGGACAAATGAGTTGAGACTAGATATAAATGATGCTGAAAGCTAATCTGATTTTTAGATTACTGCTAGCAACAGAACAGAGATGGACCTGTCAAAAATTATACACTTTGACAATGCCAAGTAATGGATCCAACAAGAATTTGTAGCTTACATCTTGGAGTAGCAGTGAAGTATGTGTGATTTGTTAATGCTGCCATCCCAGGGCCCTGAGCATTGGCAGCCTTGGTATCTGTTAATGTCAATTAATCTGTTAATTAATCCTATTACTGCTTCAGATCATTCATTTCAATAGTAGTGAAAGCTA
Organism: Tokudaia tokunoshimensis; assembly: GCA_036184795.1. NCBI lineage: Eukaryota > Metazoa > Chordata > Mammalia > Rodentia > Muridae > Tokudaia > Tokudaia tokunoshimensis. The sequence goes on along the minus strand of BTHU01000001.1, from coordinate 154,242,592 downwards.
TGGTTTGGAGGACTGAGCAACAGGCATGCTTAAATAATTTTAAAGCACTAATTCTATTTTGTTTATAAAGGCCACCTACTTCCTTATGCATTATAAATAGAAGAAGCCAATAATCTTCCAATCTGACGCTGATTTCTATTGCATAGGCCAAAACAATTTGACAGTCACAAGATTAATTTGATCTGCATAGGGAAACAAATAAAAATTAAGGCATTGTTCCTTTTCTAATAATATGAATTATCCAAGAAAATCATGGATGGATTCTCAGTCAATTACATAATGTCTTAGTATACCTGAGGATGAAGCACTAAATCCAATCCACCTAGAAACAACACAAGACAAGGAAAGAATCCATACAGGTGGCTTAGACAAGGCAGAAAAACAATGTATGCAAATGTGATTTCCGATTCTGGAGCTATTTAGTGAGACATGTACAACATAGTGTCCTAGTTTACAGTGTGACATAGCGGAGCATGTGTCCTTATTACATGTTGGAGCATCTTCTGGGTATATGCCCATGAGCTGTATAGCTGGGTCCTCAGGTAGTGCTACGTCCAATTTTCTGAGGAACTGCCAAACTCATTTCCAAAGTGATTTTACCAGCTTGCAATGCCATCAGCAATGGAGGAGCATTCCTCTTTCTCGACATCCTCTCCAACTTTTGCTGTCCCCTGAGTTTTTAATCTTAGCCATTATGACTGGTGTGAGGTGGAATCTCAGGTTTGTTTTGATTTGCATTTCCATGATAATTAAGGATGCTAAACATTTCTTTAGGTGTTTCTCAGCAATCCAGTATTCCTCAGTTGTGAATTCTTTGCTTAGCTCTGTACCCCATTTTTAAATAAGGTTATTTGGTTCTCTGGGTCTAACTTCTTGATTTCTTAGTATGTATTGGATATTTACCCTCTATCAGATGTAGGGTTGGTAAAGATCTTTTCCCAATCTGTTGGTTGCTGTTTTGTCCTATTGTCAGTGTCTTTTGCCTTACAGAAGCTTTGCAATTTTTTTGTATTGAATGTAATCTTCATTTACATTTCAAATGGCAAAACCTTTCCCGGTTTCTCCCCTCCCCCAAACTCCCAACCCCCTCCTCCCAACCCCTGCCTCCAAGTATATGCCCCTCTTCCCAGCCACTCCCACTCCCCCCCGCCCCTTGATTTCCCTTTGTTGGGGTTTCTATTGAGCCTTCACAGGAACATGGACCACTCCTCCCACTGATGCCCAACAAGTCATTCCTCTGCCACATTTTTGGCTGGAGCCATGTGTACCCCTTGGTTGATGGTTTAGTCCCTGGGAGTCCTGGGGCATCTGGGTGGTCAACATTGTTGTTCTTCCCATGGGGCTGTAAACTCCTTCAGTTCTTCTGGACCACCCTCCAACTCCTCCGCTGAGCATGCCTAGGCCAATGGTTGGCTGCTAGCATCTGCCTCTGTATGTATAAGGTTCTGACTAGGCCCCTCCGGAGACAATCATGGCATGCTCCTTTTGGTATGCACTTTTGTAGTCCATAGTAGTGTTGGGGTTTGGTGACTGTTTATAGGATGAATCCCCAGGTAGGGCAGTCTCTGGGTGGCCTTTACTTCAGTCTCTGTTCCATATTTTGTCTCCATAATTGTTCCTGTGAATATTTTGTTCCCTTTCTCAGAGGAACCAAAGCACTCTCACTTAAGTTCTCCTTCTTCATGAGCTTCCTGTGCTGTGTGAATTGTAACTTGTTTATTTTGAGCTTTTTGGCTAACATCCACTTATCAGTGAGTGCATATCATGTGCATTCTTTTGTGATTGGGTTACATCGCTCAGGATGACACTTTTTAGTTCCATCTATTTGCCTATGAATTTCACCAATTCATTGTTTTTAGTAACTGAATAGTACTCCATTGTTCATATATCCCACAGTTTCTGTATCCATACTTCTGTTGAAGGACATCTGGGTTCTTTCTTGCTTCTGGCTATTATAAATAAGGCAGCTATGAACATAGTGGAGCATGTGTCCTTATTACATGTAGGGGCATCTTCTGGGTATATGCTCAGGAGTGGTATAGCTGGGTCCTCAGATAGTACTGTCTAATTTTCTGAGGAATCACCAAACTGATTTCCAGGAAGCTTTGCAATTTTATGAGGTCCTCTTTGTCAATTCTTTATCTTAGAGCATAAGCTATTGGTGTTCTGTTCAGGAAATTTTCCCCTGTGCCCAAGTGCTCGAGGCTCTTCCCCACTTTCTTTTCTATTAGTTTCAGTGTATCTGGTTTCTGTGGAGGTCCTTGATCCACTTGGACTTGAGTTTTGTACAAGGAGATAAGAATGGAGCGATTTGCATTCTTTGGGAGCTGCCATGATAAGCCTCTTTAGTGTGAGCTCTCCACAGACTCAATAATGGTGTCATGCCTTGGGGCCTCCTCTTAAGCTGGATCTCAATTTGGGACTGTCACTGGACCTCCTTTCTCTGGGTGAGGGGAACAGGACTGAAGCCCTGAGGACCAGCAGAAAGAATGGAAACAGGCAACTTTGAGAGGTGGAGGTGGGGGGACCCTCCCGAAGGTACCAGAGACCTGGGAGGTTAGAGACTTCGTAGGAATCAAAGGGTCCTTAGATGAAATGCCCTACAGCAGGGAGAAGGAACTTGTAGAGTCTACCTCCAGCAGAAAGACAGGGCATCAAATGAGGGAAGAGGTTGTCATCTCACAGTCAAAAACTCTGACCCATAATTTTTCTGGTGTGAAAAAACTGCAGGGACAAAGATGGAGAAGAACCTAAGGAAAAGGAGGTTCGGACTGTGAAATTTTTAAATGAGAAAATACTCTTCGATCTGCATCTTTATGGAATCTTCTAAGCTCAGAAAATACTTATCTGAATGAAGATAATTGACATTCATTATTCAATTATATGCAAATCTTTTATCCAGTATTTTCAAATCTATGTTTCTTTCTGCCTTTCACAGAGAACTTTTTTAAGTTTGTTTGTGTGGAGTGTGCACATGTATAGTTGTGCATACATATGTTTATGCTCACATGCTTGTAGAGGACATAGGTTGACATTAGGTCTTTTCTCTCTTTACTGAGATAAAATATCTTGCTGAGCGTACAGCTAGTGTGCTTGGGCTACATTACTAGCTGTGCAGGTTTCCCCTTGTTTCTGCCTCTAAAGCACTGGGGTTGTAGGCAGGACATCACATCTGCCACAGTCTTTGTATGGGTATTGGGGATCTGAAATTAGACCTCATAGTTCTACAGCAATAGCTTTATACACTCATCTATATCCCCCATCTGTAGAGTATTTCTATAAAATATTATCAAATAAATGATTTTATTTTACTTCTCATTTTGTCTTTGTCTATTTCTTGGTTTTAACATTTTTATACAATATATTTTGGTCATACTCTTTCTCCTCAGCTAACTTTAGATCCTCCCCACCTCCATACCTATCCCAATTTAACATTCTTTCTTTCTTACATTCTAAAAAAACAAAAAAAAACCAAAAACAAAAAACAAACACAAAAGCAAGAAATCAAGAGAAAAAGCAACCTAATCACACAAGCTCTATCAAACAAACAAATTTTAAAAAAGCACACATAAGATATGGTGTCCTGTTGAGAAAGTCTGCTATTAAGGTCATAGTCTACCATGACCAGACAACTTCCTGAGCTCAGAACAAAATGGAGGGCTTCCTTTTCCAGTGGGATTTCCTCCTTTAGGCTTGACCTTATCTGGGGAGCCTGAACCCAACACCCTCTACCTAAGAAATGTCACATAGTTCTTGGAGAAATTACAGGTTCAATTTCCTTTGTCCGGACAAGAATCTGCCTGGCAAGCAAATGGAGTGCCTCTCCATACAAATGAGGCATTCCCAGTGCCTAAACCTTAACCGACGTACAGTTACCTAAAAACCCATTCCCACTCTTCAAAATTTATATAGCTCTTGTTCACCCTGAATAAATGCACAAGCTGTTTCATTGACTATCATCTAAGAGACCTGTGCCACTGAAATCCTTGGAGAAGGCTCCCCTGTAGCACTCAGAGTTGGACCAAGATTCTGCTGACCCAGGATTTGCTTCACTCTTTCCTGCTGCGTGTGCAGTAACACCCAAAACAATGAGAGAGTAAGAGGGAAACAGAGCCACAGTGGCCCTTTGTGCTCTTCAGCTATTCCTGAGCATGGGGCCTGTCCTGGAGCATTTTTGATATATTCAGTGCCAATCCATTGGAGGAAACTGATTTTTCTCTCCCGGTGAATCGCAGATTAGGGGTGGGACTTTGGCCTCCTTCCACTTCTCCACGCTGGAATTTTGTCTGGCTCGAGATTGTGAAGAGGTTTTGCATGCTGTCATACAATTTCTGTGAGTTCACATGCTCATAATCCCTGTTGTGTCTGGAATAGACTGATGAACTTCATGATATATGTGATCTACCATGGTTAAATCAAGATGAAATAAACAATTTAAACAAGACCCATAACCCCTAGTAGTAGTTCCAAGTGATTTTGGAGAAGGTCCACAAAATGTTATAAAATTCCAAGCAATAACTGAAATAAAAAATCAAAAAAGTTTATAAAACATAAAAATATATAAAAACTTTATATTATCATAGGATAGTAAAAATAATAACTACTTCTCCAAATGTGCAAACACAAAAAGAATCAATTTGGTTGTTTGAAAGAGAAGGTGAAATTGTGTGCTGTCATGTAGATTATCTAATATTCATCAATGTCATCTTGAAAATTGTATTGTTCAGCTCCATTAATTGTGTGAGAATTAGAGTAATGTATAAATTATAAGATCGGTACATACAATTGTGTTATGTATTGCAATGGGTAATTTTATAAAATAGAAGGCACTGATAAGATACTGACACCTTTTATCTCCACAGTTTGCACAAATTCTGATCTAAGCTACAAATGTACCCAAATTCCAAGTATGTTGAATTATGAACATCTTTTAATTTAATAATATACTGAATTGCTATTAACCTGCCACCTTCATTATGAGCAGTTTTATCACTATGACATTGATCCACTAAAAATCATTATTTGGACAATATATACACATGAATTTTATCTTCAGTCTGTAATTGAATATGCAATAGCATGTACAGTAAATATTTCTCAACCTGTGGGTCATGACCCTTTTGGCAAACCTCTATATCCAAAAAACATTTACATTATGGTTCATAACATTCACAAAATTACAGTGATGAAGTAGCAACAAAAACAATTTTATGATTGGTTGGGGGGGTGTCACCACAACATGAGGAACTGTGTTGAAGGGTCACAGCATTAGGAAGGTTGGGAATCTCGGATGTACAGCAATATCTAATGTTTCCTATTGTGCAGAGCTTTTGATAATAAAAGTGAATGTTAAAATTAAAAATTATCATTGAGTTTTGTAGCTGAATTATGAGATGCTACTTAGTGAAAACATTGTTCTACTAAAAGAACCAATAATGCAATCCATAATTCAATTTTCTTAAATATTCAAGAAATCTTGTTCTTAAAAATGAGAAAAGTTAACAATAAAGGGAATAATCAGCTATTTCAGTGAGAAGTCCTGTTTATAGCAGACATTTACATCTGAGAGATGGTGTTGCAAAGATAATATGTTTAGAATACCTCCCAGTATTTGCAGGCTAATGCTTACCTCTTCTGAGGTTATACTTTGGTGCCCAGCACTATGATACTAATATATACTATATACTATATGATACTATATGTGTCAATACACATTTAATATAGTCATATATTATCATTTACTTTTTGAGAAAGAAAAAATTAGCTTCCTTTTTTTCTGTCATCCTTAGATTTTTTAAGGTTAGCGTCTAAGACAGGAGTACATCATATTGTCATGCTTCTCCTTTTACAAAGATTTACTTGTTTTATTTTTATGTGCATGAGTGTTTTGTATGTCTGTGCACTCTATGTATACCTGTTGCCTATAGTGACCAAAAAAGGCATTTTATCCTCTGTAACTGGGGAGAAAGATAATTCTGAGACCCCATGCGGGTGCAAGGTACCAAACCTGTATCCTCTGAAAGAGAAATATGTACTCATATCTGCTGAGCTATCATCTCTCCAGCTCCCATGCCTATATCTTGAAGTGTTTCCCCTGTCTACTTCTAGATAGTGCTTTCAAGGCTTTGGGTCTTGTATTAAGGTTAGATCCATTACAAACTGATTTCTGATTAGGGTGAATGTCATCTACCTAATTTGATTCTCCTACATGTGAAAAACCCATTTATTCCAACACATTTGTTGAAGTTGTTGTCTCTTTTCCAGTGTAGGGTTTTAATTTTTTTGAAATTATCATTTCCATTTTCCATTTCCTCCCTTCAAACCTTCCCATGTTACTCCCCCAACCATACTCTCTTTCAAATTCATGGCCTCTTTTCTTTGGTATTACACATACTTGTATGTGTCCCTAACTGTATAAATACAACCTGAACCTTCTGTATAATATTACTTTCATGTACATGTTTTCAGAGGAGATCATTTGGTATGGGTTAAACCATACATGTGCTCTTCCCTGGATTTCAATAGCTTTTAAGCTTGTTGGGTAGCTATAGCTATGTGGGGTTGATCCCTTTGTGCTATATGCCTGTAGCCTGGACCATTCTGTCTTTGAGTACTGTGCTTCCATATGAATTTTATTATTTTTTTCTTTCTAGTTTAGTGAACCATGTTATTGGAATTTTGATAGGGATTACATTAATTCTGGAGGTCAGCTGTTTTCATGCTACTAATTATGTAAATCCATGGGCATAAGCAATCTTCTCACGTTCTAGGATCTTCTTCAGTGTGTTTCTTCAATGTTTCAAAGTTTCATTGCAGAAGTCATTTACTTCCTTGCCTAGATTTAATTGTGAATTTTAAAGTATCTATTGTGTACTGGACAATTTTCTTAATTTCTTGTAGAGAACCTTATTGGGGTGCCGTGCTGCCTGGCAGGAACTTGACATTGGCCAAGGACGAGGGCTTCAAGCAGGAATCTGACATTCAGGCATAATAGGGAAGTAGGTAAAGGCAGGAATTTTAATCTTAGGGTGGAATGAGTTGAGAAGCAGGCTTCAGGCAAGGTCTTGAACTTGGATGAGGAAGTAGACTCAGGTATTTTGGTCATTCTGACAAGTCCTTTGAAGCTACAGTCACAGAATTTTGCTTATTGCCTTGACAATTTTGTGTTTATTGTCTTGCTTGTTTCTCACTGTACCACTATTGATCTTAATTCCTGCATGTAATTAAGTTGGTATAAAAAGTGGACTTGAAATTATTAAACCCACCTTCAGTCTCAGAATTGACTGGGGTCATGCTGCAGTTTTGTCTAATTGTCTCTTTCTTTTAATCCTCACTCCTGCGCTGGAGAACCTGTTGACTGATTGAGCGGGCTTAGTCAATTTCTTTTATGGGATGTTTCTTATTGGTATCTAGAACCCTGTATTCTATATGTTGGTTTTGTTTCCTGCTATTTTTCTATACATAATAACCAGTTTTAAGATGTTACTGGTAGTTCTGTGGTCCTTTAAGATATGTTGCCTATCAATAGAGATATTTGAGATCTTCTGGTAAGGCTTGAGTAGTATGCGAGGTAAAAGTAGATTAAGCAAATAAACTTTTGAGGGGTGGGGAAGTCCCATTATCTCTTCTTAGCATAATCTTGGCTATAGGTATCTCAAATATATTGAGACATACACCTGCTATTCACTGTTTCTTCAGTATTTTCCTGATGAAAAAAAAAACAAAGAAATTTTGTCAGTGCTTTGTCTTTGTCTATTGAGATAGTTATACATTTTTTCTTTAAAAATGACGGTAAAATTTATATAAAAACAAGGAAATCACTCTTGCTAATCCATCCCAGTTTCTAGTTTTAATAGCGTGTCTTATGTCTGATTTTCTTTTTCTGTGTTATTTTGATATGGAGGTTTGTACATTTGCTCATAGCTTCTCCCGGTTGTAGCAGCTAACATAAATTTTTTTTGCTTTGTTTTTATATCTAAGGAACTTGATAGATAACTCAGGGTCAGATACATTTCCTCATAGTCTTCTATTTAAACTTGAAAATTTTACCCAAGATCATGTTTCTAAATTTTGTGTAGAAGACAACCTATATCATTTCTTCTTATATTCTTCAGGATAAACAAAACCACTGAGACATTGGGTGGTTTTTTTTTTACCTAGGATATACATAAATATCTTGAGAATTCCCAGTTAGCCTCTTGAATTAATTGTCCCCAATTTCCTTTCCAACAAGCCTGACAGTGGAGGTGGTGAGACACCACTGTGTTTGAAAGCCTTGGGTTTATATGATCAAGTGTATCATTTCCTAAGAAGTATAGTTTCTGCAAGATCCAAGCACGTTCCTCATATCAAAACATCTTACTGAGCAAGGCTATAAAGCTTTGAAGAAACATGAACACGATTTTCAAGTAAATCTGAGTTGAACATTTTGTAAATTTGTTTCTTTTTATTTTTTACAGTATTATTTTTTACATGATGTTTCATTTTATTTTATTTGAAAGACTTTCAAACAATACAGTATTAACTTATTTTCTCTCCTCTGACTTCTCCCTGATTGTTTTCACTCTGTACCCACTCAACAATTTTATGGAACTCATGGGCAGATTAATGCAGAAGGTCCTCGATATATAATTTTTAAAGTATTTATATTTATGTTAGTATTTTGCCTGCTTGCATATATATGTATCACAGTATGCCTGGTGCCCTTGTAGGTCAAAAGAAAGTGTCAGATCCCACTGAACTGGAATACAGGTAGATGGCTGTGATCTGTCACATGATGCAGTAAATCTAGCCTGAATCTTCTACAAGAGCAACAACGGCTATTAAACACTGAGTCATCTTTCCAACATTGTATGTGTATGTGTATATGTATGTGTATGTGTCTGTGTATGTGTATGTGTATATGTATATGTATATATGATTTGAAGTTGTCCCCAGAGACTAATGGTAGATAGCACAGTAATTTCTCTGTGTGCTGGGTAGCAGCAGGGAGTTGCATCTACTAGTCCATCAAATGACTTTAAAAGGAACTGCCTGATATTTTAAAGTGTGCTAAGTAGTTTTGTGTCAACATGATACTAGCTAAGGTCGTTTGAGAGAAGGGAACCTCAAATAAGGATGGGATGAAGAATCTATTTTTGATAAACAAAAGAAGAATCAAATATATCAGTCTAAAGAAAAAAATAAACTCTATAAAATAATAGCTTGTATTATGGTTTTCCAGCTCTGTCTTCATGCCAGATGATGTTGCACATCCCTATGTAGCCTTTTAGAACCAGATGTCAGTCATAGAGATGCACATTTTTTATCTCACCTATATGCCACTCATGGGACAAAGTCTTCTATATGGTGGCTCTGCCATTTTCAACACTAAATGGCTCTCATATTATGGCTTTCATATTTCCATGGAATCATTTCTGAATCAAAAAATAAAAAGTAAGAAAGATAAAGAAAGGTAAAACCAAAACCAAAAAAAAAAAAGATCTGTAAGATCAGGCTGTACACAAGCCTTTGTGATATTTTATTAATTAGCGATTGATAGGGAAAGGCCCAACTCACTGTGGGTGTGGACTATCCCTAAGCTTCTGGTCCTGGGTTCTATTTTAAGGAAAAAGCAGGTTGACAAGCCACAGAAAGCAAGGCAGTATGTAACACCCTTTCATGGCCTACGTATCAGCTCCTGCCTCCAGATTCCTGTCTGATTTCTTTTGATGATGAACAGAAATGTGGAAATGTAAGCAGAATAAACCATTTCCTCTCCAAGTTTACTTTGGTTATGGTGTTTCATCACAGCAAATATAACCCTAAGTAAGACTTGAGGTATTCTCTGTTGATAAGCTATGATGTTTGAATGTTTACATGTACAAAATGCACTTAGGGTGTTTTCAATTCATTACAAAATTTAGATAAATTATATCCATAGTTATTCTTTATAGTTACATCACAACTAGAATTATTCCAAGACCTTCAAAATTTAAAACACAAGTCTCTTCTTTGAATTGGGTTTAGTTAAGTCCCCCCCAAAAAAACTTTGTTAGGAAAAATGCAAAAAATGGAGAAGATGTAGTTTTTTTGTTTGCTTGTGTTTTTAATTTTGCATGGAAGGATGAATGGTATAAAACATGAAAACATGAAGGCCTGTCAACATCGCAGGAGGAGAAGAGATGGTAAATATTTATCATAGTATAGCATAGAGGGGACAAGGTGTCACATGAAATTCAGACATATTACTCCACATCTATGAGTCAAATTTTCCTCATTAGTCAGCGACATTACCATCTCCCCTACTTATAGAATGATGTATAAGTAAAGCTGTATTAAAGAGCAATCGTGATAAAAACTGCATGGTATTGGCAAGTTGATCAATGGAATAAAATTGAAGACCCAGAAATGAACCCACACGCCTATGGTCACATGATGTTTGACAAAGGAGCTAAATCTATCCAGTGGAAAAAAAGAGAGCATTTTCAACAAATGGTGCTGGTTCAACTGGCTGTTAGCATGTAGAAGAATTCAAATCAATCCATTCTTATACCCTTGTACTAAGCTCAAGTCCAAGTGGATCAAGTACCTCAACAGACCACATGAAGCTTAAGAAGAAGGAAGACCAACGGGTGGATACTTCGGTCTTCTTAGAAGGGGGAACAAAATACCCGTGGGAGGAAATACAGAGTAAAAGTGTGGAGCAGAGACTGAAGGAAAGGCCATCCAGAGACTGCCTCACCTGGGGATCCATCTCATATACAGCTACCAAATCCAGACACTATTGTGCCTGACAAATACAGAGGGAGACACTCTCAGCCAACCATTGGACTGAGTACAGGGTCCCCAATGGAGTAGCTAGAAAAAGGACCCTAGGAACTGAAGGGGTTTGCAGTCCCATAAGAGGAACAACAATGTGAACCAACCAGTACCCCCAGAGCTCCCAGGGGCTAAACCACCAACCAAAGAGTACACATGGAGGGACCATGGCTCCAGCTGCATATGTAGCAGAGGATGGCCTTGTCGGACATTAATGAGAGGAAAGTTCCTTAGTCCTGTGAAGGCTAGTTACCCCAGTGTAGGGGAATGCCAGGATAGGAAGTTGGAATGTATGGGTTAGGGAGCAGGGGGAGAGGGGATAGTATAGGGAGATTTTGGAGGGGAAATGAGGAAAGGGCAAAACATTTGAAGTGTAAATAAAGAAAATATCTAATAAAAATATGTAAGAAAAAGAAAAAAAAGAATATGAGTGATTTAATGTGTCAACATTATTTTCATTTCAAAGCAGAAGCAAATGAATGGAAAATCGAGGCTGGGGGAAATATCTCCATGATTATCTCTCTGAAACAAAGATAAAGAATAAGTGCTTGATGTGCAAATTATGAGGGGCTGAGCTTGAATATCCAGAGTCCAAATAGATTCAGTAATGCAGCAGTCTGTAATGGCAAAGTGCATAGCAGAGACTGAATAATCCTTGGAATCTTGCAGGCACAGTAGCCTGCCTAGGACAATACAGAAGGTAAAAACTGACAGCTGAGACCAACCTTTGAACTTCACATATGTGCTGTTATATCTGCATGTCTGACCTTCCACACCTCCATATGTACGTGTCACCCATGCACGAATATAACAGGATTAAGTAAAAAGGAATGAAGAATCCAAGACCACTAAAAAATTATCTTCTCAATACCTGATGCACAACTAAGACTATTCAGAAAAACAACATAACTAAATATTCCTTCTTTGAAGCATTGTACTTTACTTAGGAGTTTATCTTGGATATTTTATGACATATGGTCTCCTAATCTTACATTTTTGGTGTGTGTGTGTGTGTGTGTGTGTGTGTGTGTGTGTAGAGGTAATAATTCTTTCTCTTTTCACCAGAGAATTGACTATAAGAAAAATGTGCAGTCTGGGCTGGATAAAAATACTTATTTAAACTATTACTTAAGTAAATGAACTTTTCCTTCATCTATTATAAAAACTATAACTAGATGTTGGGAACTAAAATTTGGATCCAGGTCAAAGGTTAAGAAGGAGATGAAGTCTTTGGACTTGTGTGTGGCTTTGAATAAAAAAAAAGGAAATGAAGTCTAGTTCCAAAGGTATCAACTTGACAGTTGCCAACAAAGCTATCTGTGTCTATGGTTCCAAGCAGAAGTTAAGAGTTAGAGGCCTGAGTTAATAAGGTATGCCATTCTCACTTTCCCAAGTGTTAGTAGAAAGTCAGATAGCCAATCCATTGTTTTCTAGTCATAAAAGTGTTTTTTTTTATTTTAATATGTCTTAAAAAAAACCTGACCAAACAGCAAGTGCTAAAATTGAGGACCCTAGAGTCAGAATATCATAAGATTGAAAGAGACGTAGTCAAATAGTTGTGACATTTTTCCCCTTGGAGAAGAAGGACTGGTCCTAAGAAATAATTTTAGTAACAGTATATTTACATATCTACTGTTTTTCTTTCATATTATATTCTGCCTTATATAGTTTGTGTAGATCTGTGGCCACCCTATGCCATCATAATGGTATAGAATACCATGGCAATATGGTACAACAATAGGCTTTTCCTACTTTTTTTTTTTCTTCTTTCTACCTACACCATACATTCTATATTTTCTCGCCATATCCCTGGCTCAGCTGGGTTATGGAAAAAAACCCTAGATGATTAAGCCAATTTACAGAAAAATTTGAAGGTGTGATATAATATGTCCTCAAGTATCTGAAGTCTTAAAAGAGCCTTGTTAAATAAATCTACCAATGACATTTTTAGGACACAAATCAAGGAGAAGAGAAAAATATCAGACATTAATAGGCAAGGAGATTTAATGGAGTGCTTGGTCATCTGGTTCTCACATATGGCACCACTTTGGTCTTAGAGACTTCCTAATTGATAGCAGAAATGAGCTTTTATTTTTTTTAAGTTGAGTCTTGACTAATATTGATGTTTGACTTCAAAATATTTTAGCATTTACATCAAAGTCTTAAGTGTGAAATAGACATTTTCTCCTAATTATCTAGATCATAGCACAAGCAAGAGATCAGCACTATCAAGCAAAATTAAGGCAACTGTATTGATTTTAGTTTTTGATGAGCAATAGATTACCCCAAAACACAGTACTTTTATATTATAACCATTTATTCCCTCCCGATGCTAGATAAGTAGTTTAAAACTGACTCAACAGGAGGACTCTCATCCTACTTTTGCCAATAGAAAATTCACTCTCCTGTGTAGTTTGTCCTTGTATCATTCACATAGAAACATTTATTCCAAGAGCTCAAAGGGAGAAAACGTCAAGATCTGTGGTCAGATCCTCAGAACACATACAATCTCAATGGCTCATATTTATCACAAACTTATTTAATATAATTGTTGTCTTGCATCCATTAATCAGGCTGATATAAACTATTTGAAACCTAGTTGTTTCTTATCTTATGTGCTCTGTACAAGCTTCCCATCACTATGTAGCTGTTGATATATATGATAGAGTCTCCATTCTGCCTCCTTATCCCATGTTTCAGAAACCCAACACACCCATAGCAGCTGGCCATGACGCATCGTTATGTTAGTTCACTTTCCTATTTCATGTGCTTTTCCTTAATGTAGCAGTCCCACACACCTCAGGAAATTCTAGAGATGTATAGTTAGCTCAGAAATATGTATTGGTAGTTCAAAAGCTTTAGACTATTTTTCTCTTTGGTGTTTCCTTCATGTCTCCATGTTAACTCAATAGGATGTTCTTTTTATTTTTATAAATAGCACACAAGAAGAACTCATTCCAATTAGAAATCGGGCTTTGGAGAGCTGGGCTGTTAGCTTGTTAATTATCCCATCTTAAGAAAAGAGAAACATAGATTGCATAGTTTTCAGACTATTTTAGGAATGACATATGATCTGTTTTCTTCTGATAAATAGTCCCAAGTAGTATTTTTTGGAATAATTTCAATCATTAGAAACTTCATTGTATCTCTTCTAAAAATGTTATTTTAAATTATTTAAGCAGAAGTGATAAGATATTTGCTTCACACATTTCCCTTGTATTGACTTGCTCAAATGATGCATTTAGCTGGTTTCCTGTGGGAGCCAGATTTTGAATTTTGAATAAAGCCTTGAGAGTTATTTTTCTAGTTGAACATCTTATTTCAACTTATTAGGCTAGAAGAAAAAAGTACTTACAGGACTATTGTATTAGCCCTTGTAAGAATGGTGTTTATGAGTGGCTTGATTTCTTGTGTGATGCTTCTCTTCCTTCCTCATGAAGGAATGTAATAGTTGTACTGACACTGTGAGTTCTCCTAAGTGTCCTGGCATCAAGCTGACAGGAACAATAAGATAAACGGAGACCATCTATACCATCTGACACTGAGACCAAACCTTCAATTTTGCAAAACAGTAAATAGCTATGTTGAACTCCCTCCACACGGTAGTGATAATGGATCTGGGAAAGCAGTGCAAATGATATAGAAATAGTGGATAAAAGAACTTTCTGCTTACAAAAATGAGATCGTATTCCTTTAGGACTCTCTGGACTTGAATTCATCTTCATCTTATCTATATTTGTGTTTTCTTAAATCCACTCTTTAGAATAAATGCTCTGACTGAGGACTAGACAGCTTTCCCTTTCTAAAGCTTAACTTGTAGCTAATCTAGTCCATGGAGAATCTTGATCTGCTTCTATCCCAACAATACTTATTATCTCATAAATCTCAAACTTCCCCTTTGGTTCTCCTCTCTGCACCATTTCATTTAACACTGTCACCACCTCCTTCACGTCTCCTCTATGTTTCTGGGATGTGTCTTTCTCTGTGGACTCCACAATGCCACCCATACTCTGGGCAGTGGCACTTTCTAATATTACTCTTGCTGTCTTCACCTTTTCTAACTCTAGCCTCCTTTACAGTTTCACTCTTTCTCATGAAGTTAAAGGCTTTAACTTTCAAATTTTCTTTCTAGTCACTCTGCAGTAGTCCGTTTACATTGGACTAGCTATGGGTTATAACTTCCAGCTGAAGGTGTGATGGGCACCTCAAATTTGATATCGTCAAAGGAGAATTATAAACATTGACTCCAACCTTTCCTCTCTACTGCCTCCAGGTCAGAGGAGCGTCACCATTCTAACATTTAACTCAGAACAAAAGTACAGGTATTAGTTTGTTTACTCCGAATCTAAATAAATACAACATCAACCCCACCTTGCTTTTACAGTAACCATGTATTCAAAATCCACCTGTTCTTTCTATCTCAATCACTTTTCCGCTAGCCCCAAATAATATTATTTTTTTTCCTGAACAATTATGTTAGCCTCCTCACTCTGTTCCATGGTTATATTTCTGTTGCTATTTGTATTTTAAATTATTATTAGTGATTATTTTTGTAACATCTTACTTGTAGATTTTTATTTTACTTTTTTCATTTTATTGAAAATAGATTCTTTTCTAATATAATATATCCTGATTACAATTTCCCCTCCCTCTACTCTTCCCACTTCCTCCCCACCAAGATCTATTTCCTTTCTCTGTCTCATTAGAAAAGAACAGACTTCTAAGAGAAAACAGCAGAACAGCAAAATAAAATATAAGATGAAACAAAAAAAAGTCACATGAGGTTGGGCAGGGCAAATGAACAGAAGAACAGGAATCCAAGAGAAGGCATTAGAATCAGAGACTCACTTGTTCACACTCCTGGAATTCTCATAAAAATACTTAACTGAAAGATTGAAAGATGATATATATATATATATGTATATATATATACATATATATATATACATATATATATATATATATAATACTGTCCTATGTATATACATAGGACATGGTGTAGATCCGTGCTGGCCCTGTGCTTGGTTCTACAGTTTCTTAAGTTCATATGAGCTTTGCTCACTTGGCTTATTGGGCCTTATTCTGGTGTCGCCATCCTCTCTAACTCTTACACTCTTTCTGCTTCCTCTTCTGTGAGGTTCCCTCAGCTCTGAAGAAAGAGATTTGACAAAGACATCTCATTTACAGCTATGTGTTCCAAGGTCTCTGTGCAAGATGTCTGGCTGTGGGTTTCTGTGTCTGTCCCCATTTGCTGTAAGACAAAGCTTCTCTATAATGACTGGATAAGGCACTGATCTATGAGTATGCCTATAAGGCATTTTATCATCACTCTTTTTTAAAAGACGAGTAGTATTTGGTTTTACCTTAGGTCTCTGAGCTACCCAGTCTCTGGTTTGTTTGTTTTTGCTTATTTATTTATTTATTTATTTATCTATTTATTCATTTATGTCACCTAAGCAGTATCAGGTATGGGTTTCATTTTGTGGAGTGGGACTTAAGTCTAACCAGACTAGATGGTTTTAGCTCCTTTTTCAAAGATAAAGTGACCATAGGTGTGCGGGTTTATTTATTTCTGGTTCTTCAATTCTATTCCATTGATCAAGCTGTCTGTCTGTACAAATACCATGTGGTTTTTATCACTATTACTCTGTAGTACAGCCGGAGACCAGGGATGGTGAATCCCCCAGAAGTTCTTTTATTGTTTAGAAGTATTTTTGCTATCCTGTGTTTTCATTTTTCCATATGAAATGAGAATTGCTCTTTTCATGTCTGTGAAGAATTGTGTTGGAATTTTGATGGGGAGTGCATTGAATCTGTAGATTGCTTTTGAAAAGATGGCCATTTTTTACTATGTTAATCCTGCCAATCCATGAACATGTGAGATCTTTCCATCTTTTGAGGTCTTTTTCAATTCCTTTCTTCAGGGACTTGAAGTTTTTTGTCATACAGGTCTTTCACTTGTTAGAGTTTCACCAAGATATTGTATATTATTTTTGGCTATTGTGAAGGATATTGCTTCCCTAATTTCTTTCCCAGCCCATTTATCATTTGTATAAATTAAGGATACTGATTTATTTGAGTTAATGTTGTATCCAGCCACTTTGCTGAAGTTCTTTATCAGCTCTAGGAGTTCTCTCGTAGAATTTCTGGTGTCACTTATATATACTATCATATTATCTGCAACCAGTGATACTTTGACTTCTTCCTTTCCAATTTGTATTCCCTAGATCTCCCTTTGTTGTCTATTTGCTCTAGTTAGAATTTCAAGTACTATATTGGAGAGAGAGAGAGAGAGAGAGAGAGAGAGAGAGAGAGAGAGAGAAACCTCGTCTTGTTCCTGATTTTAGTGGTATTGCTTCAAGTTTCTCTCCATTTAATTTGATGTTTGCTCTATATTGATTTTTATTATGTTTAGGTATGTGCCATGATTCCCGATCTCTCCAAGATATTTAACATGAAGGAGTGTTGTATTTTTGTTAGTTGTTTATTTTCAGTATCTAATGAGGCAATCATGTGATTTTTTTCTTTGAGTTTGTTTATACAGTGGATTACACTGAGAAAAGAGGAACACTCCTCCATTGCTGGTGGCATTGCAAACTGGTCCAACCACTCTGGAAATCATCTGGAAGAAAATTGGATGTAGTACTACCTGAGGACGCAGCTATACCACTCCTGGGCATATACCCAAATTATACTCCACCATACCACAAGGACACATGCTCCACTATGCTCATAGCATCCTTATTTGTAATAGCCTGAACCTGAAAATAACCCAGATGTTCCTCAACTGAAGAATGGATACAGAAAAATGTGGTTCATTTACACAATGAAATACTATTCAGTTATTGAAAATGAGGACATCCTGAGTTTTGCAGGCAAATAGATGGAACTAGAAAATATCATCCTGAGTGAAGTAACCCAGACCCAAATGGACATGCATGGTATGTACTCACTGACATATTACTGGATATTAACCAAATGTACAAAATACCCATGATACAACTCACAGACCATATGAAGCTTAACAAGAGGGAAAGCCCAAGTGTGAATACTTCAATCCAACTTAGAAAGGGAAACAAAATAATCAAGAGAGGCAGAGGAAGGGAGAGACCTGGGTGGAAGAGGGGAAGGGGAGGTAAAAAGGTGAGCAGGATCAGGTATGTGAGGGAGACAGGAGAGAAGCCCAGAGGACCAGGAGAGTAAATGGAAATAAGCAACTTTGGGGGCAAGGGTGTGTGGGGACCCTCTCAAAAATCCCAGACACCTGGAATGTGAGAGGTTCCAGGGCTCCATGGGGATAACCTTAGCTGAAAAACCCAACAGTTGCATTATGTGACCTGAAGAGACCACCTCCATAAGATAGACATGGCAACCAGTTGAGGCATGGGGTCATCCACAAATATTCAAAATTTTGACCCAGAATTTTTCTTGTCTAAAGGAGATGCAGGGACAAAAATGGAGCAGAGACTTAAGGAAAGGCCATCCAGTGACTGGACCAACCTGGGATCCATCTCTTTTCAAATACCAAACCCTGACACTACTACTGTTGCTATGTTATGCTTGCTGACTGAGACAGATGCAGATACCCACAGACAAATTTTGGTTGGAGGTTGGGGAAGCCTATGGAAGAGTTAAGGGAAGGATTCATGGAATTGAAGGGGATGACAATTCCTTAAGAAGATCAACAGTGTTAACTAACCCATACCCCTAAGTGCTCTTAAAGAGAATACATGGGCTAGTTTGTATGCTCAGAATTCCTTTTCTGGTCTCAGTGTGAGATGATGTGCCTAATCCTATAGAAATTTAATGTCCCAGGAGAGGGGGATGCTGGAAGGACTGAGGGGGAGTATGTGGGTAGGTGGGGGAATGCCATTTCAGAAGCAAATTGGAGGGTATTGTGAAGAACTCAGGAAGAGGGGACCAGGAGGGGGGGCAACATTAGGAATGTAAATAAATAAAAATAATTTAATAAAAAAAATCTTATCCTAGATAACGAGAGTATACTGGATTGTGTAGCCCTAAGTTTTAGGTGTTTGTTGTTGACAGCAATTCCAGATAAAAGTTTAAAGTAACTGAAAATTAACTTGTTTCTCCTTTGAGTCTCATTGTTCTCAAAGTACAGCTCAAAGACCTGAGCAAAACAGAACAGAAAACAAAAGCAGGTGACAACTAAAAAGGAAACCAGCTTATAGAGCAGCTCATTGCCTTGGGTTTTCCTTTTGAAAGTTGTGGAACTCTGAGAAAGAATTCTGGCCCTTGGCTGGCATCTCTACTTGTTTGTAGAGATGAAACAAAGCTCTTCTGTCCTTTGGGGAGTCTAAGGAGATTAGCTGAGAATTTCCTACTCTGTTGAAATAATAAGACCTGGGGCAGTGCTTTCTACTCCCCCTCCAGAGGATGGGAGGGGTACTGGGTGTTGGGCAGGGAATAGCACTGGTCACTTGATACTTAGTGGTTATTACCAGAGGCAGCTGGCATAAGGCAGGCCAAGGAACAGGTACAGCTGTTGTGTATGAGGAAACAGGTAGTGAGCACTCCACCTCTCTGAACTAAGGAAATTAACACAAACAGCATCAACTTCATCAAAGGACAAATCCAGAATCTCTATGTTTTATTCAAGAAACAGGCTTGTCAGCAGACACTGAAACAGGAAAGCGTTTGAGAAGAAATTCTGTTATCATCCAAATATTTGATTCCCTGGAGCTACAGATCAATTTACTTTTAAAGAAATTGATCACTGTCACTTTCAAAAGGTAAATAAAAGCAGGGCAATTGTAATTCAGCACAACTTTAATACCATTTTCTCTCCAACAAAATTGTTTTAAATAATATATTATTCAATCCACTTAAAAAACCTGAAACTGTGCCAAGATGTCTTTTATTGTCATTGTCTGAATAACAGTTCAAACAAGGCCTATACCTCATTCACTTTGAGTTTAATACTCATCTTTTTTTTTTTCAGTTCATGGTTAAAGAACTCTACTCTTTTTCTCTGCTGTATAATCAGAGGGATGTGCTAAGATAGAAAATCAAAAATCACAAATTACACACTAAGGTACAGTAGGGGAAGAGTTCTGAGAAGCAAAGTCACAGAAGAGAGATCTCTTGAAAGGAACCAAGAACACTTGAGGACACAGATTAGTGGAAGAGTGCTTGCTTTCAGAAAGAAAAGTACAGGACCTCAGAGCAGCATGGGTCCAAAAGAACATATTCCCTACAAAGGAGCAACAGAGAGATGAGCAATATTTTCACAGAAGTACTGGAAGTCAGAAGACAGTGGAAGAGCTTCAATGTTAGGCAGAATAATATTTGCCAAACAAGAGCCCTGCAGCAACAAATACACATTTTTTCTTTAATAGTAAATCATTTTTTTCATTTTATCTTTGAGATTCATAGTATAATTACATGTCAGTTTTCCCTTTTCTCTCTCCAATGCCTTATCAAGCTTCAAATTCATGGACTTTTTTTTTTAATAATTGTCATTTCATATATATGTATGTGTATGTATATATGGACATGCATGTGTATATAGCCAAATATATCTCTGTATATTCCTAATATAACATACTCAGTCTGTATAATGTTACTGGTATTTATGTTTAAGGGTATGAGCCTCTGGCCTTATAGAACTCATTGACATATTCTCCCCTAAGGAAAGCTACTTCCACCCTAAGCTTTCCTCATTTGTTTATTATTCTTTGTATAGTGTAGAGACCAATACAGCCAATCAAAATGAAGAGCTGTGGAGCTTGATCTTAGCAGTTATATCTAAAAAAAGATTTCCACACCTAAAGGTCAGGGAACATTGCAGAGGAGGAGGCAGAAAGTTAGTAAGATCCATAGGATGAAGGTATTGGCTGTGAGATTGTATCTCCTATAATAATAAAAACCATGTCTGTAAGTTTCACCAACCTGATCACCCAACCATGAGCCCAACTGGAGGATACCAATGAACATGCCATACTACAAGGGGAAAAATTTGTTTACAAACAGCGAACACAACTTGCTGAAAATGAAAAACGTGAAAAAATTTTCAAGGAAGTGAGAAGTCATAATTTTTGTAACCAGCATCATCCTAAAACCATTAAAATTTTTTCTTCAAACATTAAACAAACTATACCCAAATATAAGCACAAATATGTAAGGAAGAATGTTTAAAAGTCAAAATTAATAATAACTATAAATTCATTAATACAAAATCTTGTGGAGTTTAATATATAGAAATAAGTTGCATATAGTAGTATGATGTAAGGTGTTAGGTAGCTGGGAGAAAGTAGTTAAGCAAATCTATGATCCTTGCATATCTGGAAGATGAAAAATTGCTAATTTCAAAAGAAAACATAGTAAATCAAGGACTTATATCAAAATTTCCATGGTAATGACCAAAATGGTAATAAGAGAATATGTAATGAGTTAAGAAATAAATATGTAGTATGATCATAATAATAAAGGAAAGTTTAGCCAAGGGAAATAAATAAAAACAAATATTAAGATAGGAACATTTAAGTCCAAACATATTAACTATGGAATACATAATGTGATTAAAAACTGATGTTCATCAGGTTTAAAGAAAAGAAACAAATATAAGCTTCATGCAATAGATCTATTTTAAAGTATAAGAATATGCTCTTGCGCTTGCTGAGAGGAACTTGGTATGGCTGTTCCTTGGGAGGTTGTGCCAGCAACTGACCAATGCAAATGCCTGGAGCCAACAATCAGACTGAGCTCTGGTACCCTGGTGGGGAGGCTGGCAGAAGGACTGGAGGAGTTGAGGGGAATTGGTAGCCCCATAGGAAGAACAATGTTGGCTGGCTAAACAGGCCAGTGCTCCCAGGGACTAGACCTAGGAGTGTACAGAGAGGGATCCATGGCTCCAGATACATATGTAACAGAAGGTGGCCTTGTCTGACATCAATGGGAAGGGAGGCCCTTGGGCCCAGTGGAAGCTTGATGCTTCAATGTAGGGGAATACTGGATCAGAAGGGAGGGAGAAGGTGGGTAGGTGGGGTAGCACCCTCTTAGAGACATAGGGTCTCTTGTGCAGGGGTAACCAGGAGGGGGATATCATTTGAGTTGTAAACGAATGGAATGAGGGACTGAAGGAGCTGAGGGGGTTTGCAGCACCATTGGGGGAGCAACAGAGTCAACCAGTCAGATCCCCCGGAGCCCCTGGGGACTGAGCCACCAACCAAAGAGGAGCCCATGGCTCCTACCTGTAATTCCAGTCTTAGGGGATTAAATACCTTCTTTTGACTGTGTGAGTACCCATATGCATGTGCACATATACATATGTAGGTATACATGTGTACATATAAATGAATATAAAAATGAGATATGTATGTGTGTCTATGTCTTGTGTTGGTATATTTGTGTATGTTGGGGTGTGCACACATAGTCACACACACACATACACACACACACACACAAACACACACACAAAGAATATGCTCTTCTCAATCTAAGAGAAAAACATGCAAAAATTAAGCACATAAAAACTGATGGGATAAATGTACTTCAGAGTATAAAGTAGTATTAGAGAGCAATGAGAACAATAGATATAGATAGATAGATAGATAGATAGATAGATAGATAGATAGATAGATAGATAGATAGATAGATAAATAGATGATGCTCAAAAGAGCTTTGGTATTTTTGCCTGACTTCATGACGGTTAACTGGTGAGACAGTGATTTATGACTATGTACTATGCTGGGAGAGCTGGATCCAGGAAAAACAGAAGGCTGACCCAGCTAGCTTATTGGTGCCCTCGTTCTATATAACATAATCTTGAGCTGGAAACTGACAGTTGAGAATAAATTACTCACCATTTGCCATGGAAGACTGGAAACTTGAGCCCTGGTGGTGCTTTCATGGTAACTCCTTAATACTGCTGGGTCCTGCTTCAAGGACAACACCTCAAAATGCATACTTTTGATGATATTGAATTCTCTTCTGTTCCTTAAGCAGAATGTAAAAGATTTTCCTTTGTCAAGATGATGAAGATGGTTTCTTATTTTCCAGATAATTACCATGATGAGTTAACTTCGCCTAGTCAAACACGGGAAAAAAATAGAAATTAAGCTTGTTTTCAATAACTATCATTTGAAAGCAATAGCATTTTAGTTCCAAGCTTATTCCTGAGGGTTAATAGCTCAGCTAACAGGTTTGCTCTATGTCTCTATCTCCCATTCCTAATGCTAGTTTTGGCAACTGACCAATTGTTTAGTATTCAGCTGTTTTGACAGTTGATAAGAATGCAATAAAAATGAATAGGTCCCAGAGTGATAACTTAGTTTTCCAGATTTATATTTGAAAATATAAAAATAGGGAAGGTAGCAGTTTGGTAATGGGAAATATATGATGTTGGAGGACTGCATCAATCATTCAAATGACAGACTGGGTATCAACTTTGTAAAGGAGAGAGACTGTCATGCAGCTGACAAAGACACATACAAAAAGTACAGATGAACTCAGGCAAGAAAAAGGTAGAGGAAGAAAGTCCATTAAAAGTCCAGATGCACTCTTGTGAGAGATTCAATATTCATATATTGAGAGCTTCTCACATTCAATATATAATTCGCAAAACATTATCGTTACCTGTGTAAATATCTAGAACAAACTTAAATAAGTTAAGCGGTCCTTCTTCAGCAAGTATCCTTCAAAAAGTAGCAGTTGGCATACTGAAATTAGTAAGGAAAAACAACCATGTGAATTTAAACACAAAACAAGTTTGGGTTGTTTACTAAAGGGACAAGGGACTTCTCAAAGTTTTAATTAGGTCTTGACAGCTATATGTACTGAACATGCCAAAATTATTGATTTTAGTCCATCAGGAATTAAATACATATATATTTATGATGTAAATGTATATAATTATAATATATATAATATAATTAATAAATATTTTATATAAAATAGACATATTTAGTCCATATATATATATATATATATATATATATATATATATATCAAAAGGATTCATTCTAAAAATGCATTCATGTCAAGAAAAATTAAAGTATGAAAATTCAGGCATTATCCCTATCTTTAACAACAACAGACACACACAAAGGGGGTGGTAGAGTTTTAATTGGTAAAATGCTTGCCTGGCATTATTAAAACCCTGGGTTCAATCGGCAATACTACTTAGCTTGGGTGTAATGGTACATGCCTATAATACTGCCTGGCACTCTATAGAAGGCAGCAAAAAGATCCAAAGTTCAAGATCATCTTTTGGCTACTGAGTGAGTTTTAGGCTAGCCTGAATTAAATGAAACCAACACTGTCTTCAAAATAATACCTTAAAAATAGAACTATAGCTTTTGAACACCTACTTTGTGTAAAAAGGGTGTCCAATAGCTTAATAATATCATAAAACACTCATTAGTTTTTCTTTGAAAGAAAAACAAGCTACTATATGAAGAAGAGAAATTTCATAGCCTGCCAGTGATACAGGCTCAAGTGATTTCAACCTCAAGATGTTTTGAAGCTTCTGGTTTGCCTGTGTGATCTTTCAACTGAACTATTTCTGTTGGATTTATAATGACCAACGTTGTATTATAGTGACACTTAAGCCCAATAATCCCAATTGTAGACAAATATGGTTTTCTCTTTCCAGAAGAGAAATGTTTCCTGGTACCAAATGTTGCAGAATAGTGTTTAGAGCAGAATCTTGCATGTGTGCACTTGTCTGGAGACCTGCTGCCTTATTTCATGTGATGAGATACATGTAAACCCTCATCATCTCCATCCATGCAATTTGGGCAGTAGTAATATCTATCTTGTATAGTTTAGTGGCCATCCTCTGTGTGCCTTACTAGGAGGCACATAAAAATCACAGTAACATAAGTTAGTATTGATATTATTTTACATAGATTAGAGTTCCTGTTCCTTCCAGAAAATGTATTATTCAAAGAAAAATCCAGACTTCCAAACTTTGGTGGAAAAGACAGACTGACATAATAAGTAAATTGGCTAGACTGATTTAAAAGGCCATCATGTACATTAGAAAAAGAATCAAATTTATTTAGGGTTTTTTTTTCACACAGAAAGACTCCCCAAAGACAAGTGTCTTCCCATCTTACAACATGACATAAGGTATCTAAATACAGTAGCCCTTCCGGGGCATATGTGCTGTTGCCTGATTCAAATTTAGAGTGGTACACATATGGATGAAGTCACAGCTTCTATTAAAATCCCCCAAAGTCCTTATTCTACTATCAGAAGATTTTTGCTATTTGATTGTAGAGAGCAGAATGCCAAGATACCATTGGTTGTAGCTCAGGCAGATGACAAGACACAAATGTGCAGCACCATTGAGCTCTGCCCCCAGGTGCCTATGAGCACAACCCTAACTGGCTGTCACACAGTGAACTAGAAGTCTGCAGAGTACTGTCTGAGGCTCTAGTTCCTCACGTCTCAACCTGTGGTCATGACCTTTAGGCAAACTTTTATCTCCAAAAACTTTATTTAAAATTAATAACAGCATAAAAATTACAGTTATGGGGCAGCAACATAAATAATTTTATGGGGTCACCACAACACAAGAGACTGTATTAAAGGATAGCAGCGTTAGGAAGGCTGAGCACCACTGCAGTTGGAGAGACAGCATGAGCACACTACTCTGGAGTCCCCTCATTGGGTCATTACCCTTCATCATCTGTTTTGGCTTTGCACATTATCCAAAGTTCTAAATCTCCCATTTCCCTTTGTGTTAAATTTTGGGTTGACTCAAACCACAAGACAGAACAAAAGAGGATACCCATGTGCAAGAGGGCAGAATAATAAAGTAGAGGGTTAGTAGCAACTTTCACCTCTGAGCTGTAGCTGTCTCCATGTCTCATTTGAAATAAAATACCTTAATTAGTGGTGAACCCAATGTGGAAGGTCAGCAAGGCCACATTATTACAAATAATGGAAGAAGAAATAGTAAAAACCCAAACTTTGGGTTCACTTTGATAAGCTTACTCAGCACTGATAATTTTTATTCTAGAGCCTTTAGGGGGTGTTTTCTTTCCTTCTTGAACATCAATAGAGTCTGGGATTATTCTTACTTACATTGGTCAACTTATATAAAGCATTTTTCTCTGATTAAAATGGTACAAAAATATATTTAAAAGTGTTTTAAAAATGTAGGGATTTAATATTCCACTCTGGAAAGAGAACTTTAAGTAAGAGTTTCAACCCTGAGGCTGGAGAGACGGGTCAGAGGGCAAGAAACTTAGTGCTATTTCAGAGCTATCTATATAACTGCAGTTCCAGAGACCCTATGCTTTCTTCTGGTCTCCAAACCTCCTAGATGTACATGTGATACATAGACAGACAGATATACAAAACATTCACATGTAGAAAATATAAAGAAACAAATGAGATACAGCTATAGAGATTATGAAAAACATAAAAAAAAATCAATTAATTCTTGAAGCAATATTATGCCTTGATTTTCTGTTTCACGTCTTTGGATTAAATACCGAATGAAAATAAAGCATCCATTTGGTAGGAGGAAGGGGCTCATACTTTGAAAATAAAAAATCAAAAGTTAAAAATAGTCCAAATTGATCCAAGCACCTGTCCAAGGCCAAAAGAAAGACACTCATGGACCCACTCTGGCCACACCGACCAGAGCATCCCTTTCAAGCAGCTGCCCTGGCTGGTCCCACTGGCCCTGGGAGGTCTGAAGAAAGACACCCAAGCACCTGCTATGGGTGCCACTGTGATGGATGAATGTGAGATGGAGAGATGGGAAGGTGGAGTGTTGGATGAGAAGGCAAAGCCAAGGGATTCATATGCTGTGGAGAAAAGTGCACTTGGTGGTGGTGAGGCACAGGGCAGATATGAGGAGGCCATGGTGAAGTCCTGGCTTTGCCTGCTGCCAAAGGCCATGTCATTGTCTGTCATCTTGCTGAAGCTTGGCTCTGTGTCAGTATCAGTGGACCAAGTTACCACCAAAGGCCAAGCAGATATCTGTGGTCTAGGCTGCTACCAGAGACCGTGTGGATAGCTGAGGGCCATGCTGCTGAAAGGGACATAATGATCTGAATGATCAACACTGCCACCTGAGACCATGGAAACATCTGGGCCCAGGCATTACTAGGCTTGGGGCTTGGGGGTGGAGGTGGGGGTACATGTCTGAATTTGTGGCCCTATGTTAGCTTCGTCTCTGTAGATGTCCCAGGTCCATGTTATCACCAAAAGCTATACAGAAGTCCCTGATATGAACTGCTACCTGAGGCACTCTGCAGAGATGGCCCTGCCTCTTGCCAGACACAACACTGGACAGAACTGGCCCACCTGTCATTTGGGCAGCACAGTAGGGCTGATCCTGACAGTGCGTGAGCAGGTGAGCTGACCCCTTCTGCTGTGGGGTGGCTTGGGCAAAAAAGAGAAAGTTCTCTCCCTTGCCTGCAGCAGGCAAAAGAGCAGACCCTGCACCTACACCTCTCCTGGGCAGCATAGTAGATCCGGTCCTGGTAGCAAAGACATGAGCAAGCTAGCTCCAAGGACAAGGAGAGAAGGAGGGCTGATCCAGCCTCTTGCTGACTTCAACACTGTGTAAGCTGGGGCAGTCCTGGAGAGCTCTCCCTGGTGATGTGGGCTCAGGAAAGTTGGCAACCTGACCAATTCAGCTACCTCCCAGGCCCAGATCCAGGGCTATTAGTTGACCCATCCCAACATCTACCTCATCTATAATCTTCTGGAGAATGTGAGAGAGCCACGGGTCAGGCAGATTCAAAGTTACAGGATCTCTATAACACAGGACAACAACAGGATATCTGAGAAGTCTTCATGAGGATCCAGTATTGACAGTATAGCAGAAGTCAGAGGCCTCAAAACAGACCAATGACTCATTGTAAGGAACATTTTCAATTGAAGTCATGTGGACAAAAGGGTGTATAGTATGGTATATTGTGACATCCTATAGCTTCCATGACAAGATTGCTTTTAATCTATCTTATTTTATTTTGGGGGGAGAGGTTGCAAGGGCAGAGGGTGAATACAAAGGGACAGGGAGAGGAGTGGGATTGGGGTGGATAATGTGAAAATCACAAAGAATCAATAACAAGTTTTAAAAACAAATAACGTGAATTTCATTAGGTGCATGAATTTTCTACTTTATCTTTTCCTTTTGTCTGCTTTCCCTTAGCTACAGCTGTGACTTGTTAGAAGTAATTTGTAGACACTTTCTTTCTCCTAGAAAAGACTATGTTTCTTCTCTAAAGGTCATCTTTTAGTCACTGTGGGAGCAAATATTCGTCTTCCCTAACAAAGCAATGAGCAAACACAAGTCAGGACACAATGTCATAATCTTATCATACGCTATCCTGATCTCTGAGAGGGTGAAAACAACTCCAGAAAACCGTGAGAAGGAGCAGACATGTAAGACACCAGCAAGAAGGTTTTCTAATCTTCTTTTGCTTTAAGGAAACATCAAATAAGTTGTTTTCCTTCTTCGAAGTGGGCTGTGTTCTCATATTCAGGGATTTGTTTCAGTGCTTGGCTTGTATTGTTTTTAGTGATTATGTAAACCTCAAATTATAGAGATAAAAATATAACTCTAAGACATAATAAAGACAAATACAATTTCTACTTATAGAACACAAAAGTCTAGGCTCTATATTTGCTGACTAGTTGTGGCAGAGCATACATGGGAAGTGTCCTGTTGCTTTCTAAAGAGATTTAGTCATGAAATCACAGTGTGAGGTATGGAGATGGCATAGTAAAAAGATCTGACCAGATTTGGATTCAGGCTGTGTTCTCGTTTTCTGTTTTGTTTTTTTTTCAAAGTGTTATTTTAAACACTCAGTGTCTTTTTCTTGATTTATAACAAGCATTTCTAATTTAGAGGCTAATAAAAATTAGAAATAATGCACAGTGACTAACATGTACTAGGTACCAAATAACTAGAGGATGTACTGACAAAATTCATATGGGTTACTTTTAATTGTGTCTGCAGTGGGGTGCTGATTCAGCCTTGATGGTTATGGTTATACCCAGACCCCATGTGTGACTCTATCACAGATCAACCAAGTGACCAGTCCAAGAACACACTAGAAGAAGGTACCCATTCTTAATGCCCAGGGCTCCAAACTAAAAGAAAATAATTTCCAAAACTTTTTTGTTTGACAGAAAGTACTAAGAAAGCAGTGGATAAAGGCCAATTGTTTTCCTAAGTTAATGCAGTTCTTGATTGTAGTGGACCCTCAAAGGTTTAACAAATGTATAAACATCCACATCAATTTAAATGGCCATTTTCATATAAACTTTTCTTTACTCTAGCTTGTGCATTGACATTGCCTTTCTTGTATCAGAGATGTTGACACAATATTTTGCTTTATGATTAGTTTTAGATTTTAATTAAAATATTGCATAATTTCTCCCAGTACCCCTCTCATCCTTTTAAGCAATGCTATGTCCCAACTTCCTCTCAAATTCATGACTTATTTTTCCATATTTAATGCTACATACATTATGCATATGAACAAATATAATAATACAATATGATAAATACATTTATTATTGTTTGTATGTAATTTCACTGTTGACTAGTTGGTATCAGCTAACTAATTAGGGGCCTCAGCCCTGGGAAAGACTAATTCTGCTACTTTAAGTAGTCATTAATTCACTTTTCATTTAAGGTTGATGCCTAGGTAAGGTAATTTCTACATATGTATGTATGTATGTATGGTATGCACATATATACATGGGTGCACATGTGTTTGTATATGTGGAAACACAAATGCATGTATAGTGGACATAGACATGTGTGCATGTGCACTGTCTTCCTCAATTGCTCTCTATCTATTGAGGCAGAGTCACTTGCTGAACTTTGAGCTCACCAATTGCAGCTACCCTAGCTTATTCCAAAAGTGCCTTGTCTCCACCTCCCAAGTGATGTTCTATAGGCAGTCTCTAGGTTTGTTACCTGGAATTTACACGAGTCCTGGGGATCTGAATCCCAATCCTCATACTTGGGTGATAAGTGCTTTATCCACTGAGCCAGCCCCACTTCCAGTTCTAATGGCAATTTTAAGTACAAGAAAATGTCAAGCTGAAATCGAGAGAATGGAAACCGAGCAAATCCATCTATAACGGGCAGCAGTAGTGTAGGCAGATTGAGAGGCAAAGATCATAGGCCCCAGCAGCCTGTTTTGATTTTTCATTATTCAAATTTAAATCAGTATTGAGGCCTTCTAATCAGGAGGCTGTTCTGAGATAGGAGCAACAGATAGAACAGTTAATTCCAGGAAAGGGAGAGTTGTTTCCTAGGAACTAGAAGCCTAGTCAAAGGAAAAAAAAAATCAGCACTACTTCACAAGATGAAAAGGAGCTCTCATACCACACATCAACAGTAGCACAATATGGGGCCAGCTATCCAAGGGAGATGTCTGAGGTTTAGGAAATACAAATAAGTCCATGGATGTTATTAGTCAAATTAAGAGTTGAAGGATTTTGTGTTAGAGGGCAGAAGACACTCTCCATTCATTAATGCATCATCTTTCCCCTTGACTTAGCATCAGTCATCTAAATGGACAGAGTGTCCTGCTGAAGACAGGACACTTCTTATGGCACTAAGCTCAAGGCAGAAGCCTCATGAGTTTCATTCACACTGACCTGACACAAGGCACGCAAAATCTTATGAATTAAAGAAATGCAATGGGTAAGTGACTGTTTAGCTTAGTCACTCCTTTTATGAAGGCACTTGGAAGTACCTTTCTCTGTACATATTTTCCTGTGCACATTTTCAGTCATAGCTGAAGACAAACTTAATCCCTATGGACTTGATGTTGGGTTGATGCCAACATTTTGTCGTTTTTGAGTTTTTCATCTTCTCACCTTTTCTCACCTTGTTTCCTGTTGATCCCAACATTAACCTCAAGCCTAGGGCCTCAGGAATCCGACTACAGTGATAACAGATAACTCCAGCTGAATTAGTTACTTGTATCACTATTGCAAGAAAATACATGATGAAAGCAACTTAAAGAGGAAAGAGCTACCTTTAACTTACAATCCAGGGGATACAGCCATTATGGAATGGAACGAATGCATGCAGGAGCAAGGAAATGACATCCACAATCAGGATTAGTAAATACTGATGCTCAGAGCCCCTTTGCCTTTTAATTTAAGTCTACTAATCTTACACATGGGGTAGTTCCCCCCAGCATTTCTATTAACCTAATCTAGATAATCTCCCACAGATATAAAGAGAGATTCATTTCTATGGTGACGTCTAAATCTCACTAAATTGAAATCAAGAACAACTGTTGTGCTTGCTGGTCCATTGCTGAAAACTACATAAAGTTTATCTATAAAATATAGAGAAATCAAGCTAGACCTGAACTGGAAACTTTCTCCCTGATGGATAGTTTTTGTAGTGATAGGAGGTGCTCTGTAGGGTGCTAGAGGAAAAAAAGGCACCAATGGTTTTATCTAGATGTTAATCCTATGATCTATAATAACAATCTGCCAGGCAAGATGTGCCTACTTGTACAATAGTGGCATAACTGCTTTAGTGGTAACCAACTACTCCATGGTTAGATTGTAGCCCCAGTCCACAGAAGGAAATAAATGCTTGGTCTGGCAAACACAAGCAAAAAAGCCCGAGGCTAGCAAAGCAATAGACTCTGAGAGTGGACTTATCATCATTGTATAGGTAAATTAAAAAAGCATCAAACTGCCTTCTAAATATCAGTATGTACACCCATAGACAAATGCTATTTTCAACCTAACTTTAGTCTTTCTGATTAAAGATGCAGTAAATGGAGAAGACATCATGGTTGTTCAAAGTGCTGAGAACAACAACCATTGACTGTTCAGCCCTATAAAATACATTTATACTTCCCTCTATGGCTTAAAGAACAATGAGAAAGAGAGGACAGAAAGGATACAAGAACAGGAGGATAGGAAGAAAGGCGTAGAATGAATCCTCTGGGCATGACAGAGCCATAATCATGAACTTACAGAACCTGCCCTAATCAACTCTCGTGAATGGGGGAGGGGCTAATGGAGATCTATAACTCTCTGATGAACTAGTGATTCCTGATAAATCCTAGGAGAGAGTGAGTTGATGTCTTCAGTTGTGTACACATTGGAGAGTCTTCAAAGAGGTTTCAAAGCTTGATTCCAGGTGCATAGATGTTCCTAACTAAGCTCGGTGGGTCAAAAACTAGACAAAAAGACATGAATATGATAAAGTGATTTATAGGAAGGATTTGAAGGAAAAAGTTGGCACAGAGAAAATAGATAAGAGGGGTTGGGGATTTAGCTCAGTGGTAGAGTGCTTGCCTAGCAAGCGCAAGGCCCTGGGTTCGGTCCTCAGCTCTGGAAAAAAAAAAAAGACAAAATAACAAAAAGACCAAAAAAAAAAAACCAAGGTAACTGGAAAATAGATAAGAGAATATAGAGTGTGAACATAATCAGTACACATTAAATATAGGTATGAAATTGTCAAGTCATCCTAAATACAACCACTGAAAGATGGGTGATTAAATCTTGTAGTATGTACTAGAAACAAAGTTGCAGTCAGGATAAATTTTTTGTTAAAATGTTTTCAACTCCAAAGTAAATAATTGGCCTGAAGCCTACACCCACTTCTAAAGCATTAGAACTCTATGTGGTGCAATGTATCTTAAAACTCTTAAGTCAAGCTTTCTCATACACAGTATGAAATCCATACTTCCAATTTTTGGATTGAAAGAAACAAACTCTAAGTACTAAATAATTATTATTTTCACCATTTCTATTTTACATTTTAGCATTTTAGTCTCTCTTGTCTTTTGCATCTAGTGGTATAAAATTTCTAAAATGTGAACTAAGATTTTTAATCACCTTCTCTGTGCCTGCCTTTCACTTAGGCAGTTGAATTCTCAATCTTATAAAAGTTGTCTTTCAGGAGCAAAGCAGTTGATGTTCAGAGGGCTGCTCCAAGATGGCAGCTAGCCCACAGAGACAGAACAAAGCTCAAATGCAAAGCCAATGAAGAAGAGGATAATCATACATCAAAATATCAGTTTGTTTATTATAAAGCAAACATCTGGGCATTGTAAAAATCATAAAAAATGCAGAAATATTGAAAAATGAAGTGAAATTAAAATTATTCCATATTTCACAAATCACTACAATTTAGCTTTAAAGGCATTATCTTCTAGATATTAGCATGGGGAATGTGTGTGTGTGTGTGTGTGTGTGTGTGTGTGTTTGTATGTGTGTGTGCATGTCTCTAAGTATGAAGATAGTTCTTGAGGACTTTTGTTTTTATATATTTATTTGGAGAAGACTATAAAGATACAAAAGTTGATAGCAGGAAAAAATGACATATTTCAACAAAAATACCCAAAGGGTAAATAGAAAAATATAAAAGGCAGAAATAACATGATCTCTGTAAGGAAAAAATTTCCTCACTGGTATTGTTGCTCCAAAGGCATCAAGGAAAAGGTAAAATTATGTTCTCTTTAAAAGGGTTAAAATATATATAATTTTAAGGAACATTGTTGCAAAACTATTCATTGGGAAATCTTAATTTAAACTGTCAGTATACATAGTCTGGATTATACTTTCTTATGGTTCTTCTTATCATCCTACTTAGGGAGAGCAAGCTGCCTCATACTGAGTCTCTGCTATGCAGGAGTCTTTTATTCCTTACAGTTTATACCTATTGTCTACATGAGATTGAGGCTTAGGGAGTACATTGGTGCTGAGTGTGGCTTGGCCCTGTAAGGGACTGTATGACATGCCTTACTCTGCCTAGAACAGAGACAGCAGGAAGTGGGCCTCCACAAGTGTCAAAGGACCTCCACATAAAACCAGATAAACTGATTCTAATAGAAGAGAAAGTGGGAAATAGCTTTAAACACATTGGTGTGGGGAAATTTTTTCTGAACAGAGTACTCGTGGCTCAGGCTCTAAGATCAACAGTTGACAAATGGGATCTCATGAAACTGAAAAGTTTCTGTAAGGCAAAGGACACTGTCAATAGGATAAAATGGCAACCTAAAGATTGGGAAAATATATTCCTATTTTTAAGATATAATATAATTACAATATTTTCCCCTTCTCTTTCCCCCATCCAAACTCTTCCATATATCCCTCCTTGCTCTTTTCACATTTATGTCCTTTTTTATTATTTACCGTTGTTAGTATGTGTTTGTGTGTGTTTGTGTTCCTAAATGCATAAGTACAGTACAACCTACTATACAGGCTGTATAATGTTACTTATAGGTAGGCTTTTAGTCCTGACCATTTGGAACTAGGTAGCTAATTGATATTCAAAAGCCTCCTCCTTGAGAAACAGTTTTCATGGTATCTGAAGGCATAATGCAAGCTTCCAAAGGAGAGAAGCAACCAACAGTTCTACCCACCTATGACATCAAGAGCCACAATCCAGATCAGCATTGTACAATAACCCTAGCAATGCAGTAGTGGCACACATACCTTGGTGGTAACCAAGGATCTTAGTTAGGGTTTCATTGCTGTAAAGAGACACCATGACCAAGACAACTTTTATAAAGGACAACATGGCTTATAGTTTCAGAGGTTTAGTCCATTATTCTCAGGGTAGAGCATGGCAGTGTCCAGGCAGACACAGTGCTGGAGAAGGAGCCAAGAGTTCTATATATTGATCCATAGGCAGCCAGGAGAAGACTGTCTTCTATGCAGCTAGAAAGATGCTGTTTTCTGCACTGAGTGGAGCCTGAGCATGGGAGGAGACCTCTAAATCCCACCACCACAGCGACACACTTTCTCCAGCAAGGTCACACCTCCTAGCAATGCCACTCCCTAACAGTCAAGCATATTCAAACCACCACACCAAGTGCTCTCTAATTGGAATATGTCTTTCTAGTTCATACATCAAAAAAAATCTATCATTTATCATTAGTATCATTGTTGAAGTTGATAGAAATTTATAGACAAACCTCATATTCTTCTTTTCTATATTGGCTGATTCTTGTCCCCTGAGTTTGGGTTTTCATCTTTAAAAAAGTAAATGTTAAGATTTTTTGAAGTACTTGAACAATAGCACTGAAATGTAAATTTGCATTGGATGGGTGTTATATGTGAGTATTCTCAAAGTTCTTATGTATAAGGAAAGTAACAAATCCCAGTTACAGCTGGGACCTATGGAAACAGAGAGTGCTCACTAATCACAGATGGCATACCCTTAAAACTCAGTTTAAAATTATGCAATATTACATAAAAGATTAGCAAGAGGTAAATGACTTATCATTATTGATAGCATTCCTGAAAGTAATTGTTTTATAAGACCTGTATAATTTTATGGTTTAGGCAATCCTTTTCATTTTTTAAACTTACCTTTCAAAAATAAAATAGATTTTTTTTTGTTTCAAGGAGATTTAACTTTTCATATGGATCACATTTTTGATAGTTTCTAGAAATCAGCTGCTTTACAATAAATCATACTGAAGTGGCATGCACATGTTGGAAGCAACCAAAATTTCTCTAATTAGACTTAAGACCTGAGGAACAAGAATGAAATCATGCCTGACACTGGAAAGCTAAGCAAACACTCAGAGGTAATGAAGTCATGGTGTAGAGGGATTCTCTTGGACCCACAAGAGAAAGAGTAATGGCACAGAGACCTTTTAATTTTATTATACCTTAGGCCTTAGCTAGGTTACCTCATCTAACTAACTTCATTAACCTGGTTATTCTACTCAATGTCATGCCACATGGCCTGTTACCTCTCTCTCAATCTCAATATGTCCAACCACCTCTTTCAAATGTTCTGCTTTCAAATCCTCCCATCTCTTTCTCTTCTCCAAGAGACTCTCATCCCATAACTCATGCTTTCCCTTTCATAGCATGGCTATTTTAATTTATTTATTTATTTATTTATTTATTTATTTATTTATTTATTTATCATATCGAAGTACACTGTAGCTGTCTTCAGAAACACCAGAAGAGGGTGTCGGATCTCCTTACAGATGGTTGTGAGCCACCATGTGGGTGCTGGGATTTGAACTCAGGACCTTCAGAAGAGCAGTTGGCACTCTTACCCGCTGAGTCATCTCTCTGGTCCCTCCTGCATAGCTATTGGCCCTCAGATCTTTTTTTTTTTTAAAGATTTATTTATTTATTATATGTAAGTACACTGCAGCTGTCTTCAGACACACCAGAAGAGGACGTCAGATCCCACTACAGATGGCTGCGAGCCACCATGCGGTTGCTGGGATTTGAACTCAGGACCTCTAGAGGAGCAGTCGGTGCTCTTAACCACTGAGCCATCTCTCCAGCCCGGCCCTCAGATCTTTATTAAGCCAATCAGCGAGTGAGGAAGGTGTAAGAGACCTCAAAATACAGAGACATGGGATGAGCCATAGGAATAAAAATACCAAAATCCAACCAGTATTGAGCTCTCTGCTGGGACAGAATTAACAACTGAATAATACAAAGACAATCTTCACACAGTGTGCCCCAACATTTCCTGTTCTTAGTCTAATACGAGGCTTTTTCTATAACATCATTAAATTGTAAAAACAATTATGAAAACTATCAGGTAAAAATTACACTCACAATGTCCAGTCCATTTGTATTTGGTAACCTTGGAGAATGTACTTCACTATCTATCCTATCTTGGTGAGTCCAAGGTTTTGTACCTAAATCACTTTCTATCAGTATTTAAACTTTTATGTCCTCTAAATTTTATAACATGTATTACCAAAATAAAAATATCTTCTTAGACCATAAAACTTTTTCTTGGATCCTAAACAACTTAAGTTTACATATCTTTAATGTTTAATGAAGAAAACTGTAAGACTACATCTATCCAGTCTTCAATCCCATCAGAGACCTGAGAAGGATAAATAGTACCTGAGTAAACAGGATGTGCCAAGCAAAGCAGTTTTCCAAACTATACAAATGTCAGAGATTGCTAGCTGCCTGGAGTCATGCAAGGTTCCTCTGTATTGGTGCATATATCTGGCAGACAGGAGTTATGAGGGACTGGACTACCTTTTCTCAGCAAAGTATGGCAGTTGATTTTCCAATGTCCTATTTGTCCACTGTTTGGGCAGCATGCTGTCAGCAGTTGTAGAAAAGGCAGGTTTTTTTGCCCTGTGGTGTTGTAGGATACTTGATCACATTGTGAACCCCAAGATTATGATCTGAAAAAAATCTGTTCCTTGTTACGGTGTGCTATCTATCCTATCTTGATGAGTCCAAAATTTCGGACTAGCACATAGCTTTAAACAAAGAGCTTTCTGTAAAGAAGAGCTAAATACCGGCAACAATACGTCAAGAGGCAGAGCAAGCTACCAGTTGACAGGGAGTGAATATAAGAAAATCCAGAAAAGAGAAAGAAAGGTCTTTGAGTTAAAGGGTATTTAAGACAGCTTGGAGAAGAAGAAGTTGTTTCCTTCTGGGACATTGGTGGAGTAAGATGGTCATCTGGTTGCTTTCTCTGCCTTTAGATTTCACCCCATTATCTGTTTCCTGAGTCCTCATTGGTAAGTCAAAGGTTGGAGATTTTATTTTATTTTTTTGAAACAACACAGTGGCTAGCTTTGGCACAGTAGAAGCATGCTCCATGTGGAGGTTCTTTAGTGCCATCATCTTCTTTGGGGGAGAATAGGGCTGCTGCAATAATCAGATGTGTCTCTCTGTCAGGAAAGTCTTTTTTACTATAACATCTTAAATGCCATATTCTCTACAACTCTAAAGTGTTTGAAGATCATTTATCAATCTAAAATATGTCTAAATATACACAAATTTCTTTTTTGTAGCTACTTACTATCTAACACTTAAAGCATATACAGGAGGCTAAATAAAGCTTTTTTCTGTAATTAACTAAACTAGTACTCTATAAAGCTGTTCTTTTTGGGGGGGTTATTATAGGTGACTAACTACTAAGTTGCATTTTTTGATTATCCTAAAGTGCTTGTAATAGTAGCATTCACGGTCTAGAACTTTACATTAAATTTTTAAATGTATTGCATATGTGTAATACTTTAAACAAGACTTGAAACAGTGTGTAGTAACAAGAACCTTAAATTTCTAGTAATACAAAAATCCGTACATACATAAAATACTTGAGACTTGATGCTATTTAGTATAAAAATAGACGTACTTTTTCTCTTTTGTTCTTTCAACCTTATATCCCTCCTTTTTCTTTTCATCCTTTGATCCCTTTTTCCCCCTAACACTAAATAGGAGAGAAATGAGGAAAGGGAGAAGAGAGAAAGGGATCTCTAAATCTAATCTCCTTTACTTTGTTGTAGGTAAACACACAACTGCCACTTTACCTTACCAGCACAATTCCTAACTACAGTCTGTTTGTTCTTGTCCCCACAGATAAGAGGGTCCTTGCCCCTCTCCAATGAAACTTTTACTTTCAATAGATGGGAACCATTTCAGAAAGCTAAAACCAATCAAAAGACAAGAGTTACAGAAATTCTGCCTTTTAAATCCTAGCAGTTCATTTTACTTCATGTACCCATGAAAGGCATAGAAATAACAAGGGTGTCCAGAAAAAGAGACTCCTGCACATATCTCCCTGTGTTTCTGGTTTTATTTGTGAAGGTTTTTCTTGAGTGGAACCTCAAACTGCCATGTTACCCACACCCATCACAGAACACCACTTTTCATTCTCTGTGACCATTAGAAGTAAAGGGGACCTGAAAATTGAGAATACAAAAACAGCTGCAGAGAGGTAAACACAAAATAATGGGTTTGCACAGGGCATTGTTGGAAGACATGTGATCCAACCTAATCTTTAGATGCTAAAACATTCATACTGAAAGATCCAATACAAAATGCATCATCCTGCCGGGCGGTGGTGGCGCACGCCTTTAATCCCAGCACTTGGGAGGCAGAGGCAGGCGGATTTCTGAGTTCGAGGATAGCCTGGTCTACAGAGAGAAACCCTGCCTCGAAAAACCAAAAAAAAAAAAAAAGCATCATCCCTTGTACTTAAATCTCGTGTCTATTTTATGTCTGTGTGCTAAGGCCACGAATATGACCAGACAGAAATGGCAGAGTCAAATCCCCACTTACTTTTCTTTTATCGGAGTGCCTTCCAAGCTCATTTGAAAAATTTTAGAAAGGCTATTTTTTCTTCTTATATTGAAAATATTTTTATGCACTGTATTCTGATGATAGCGTCTCATCCCTCAAATCTTCCCAGATCCTTACCATCTTCCCACCCACTCAATCAACCAACTCCTCCTTTTTCATTTTCTTTTTCTTTTTCTTCGTTTCCCTTTTATTTTTCTTTTTCTCTTTCTTTTTTCTTCTTCTTTTACTTTTACTTTTTCTTTCTCTTTCTTCTTGTCCAGGTTTTAATTTTTTCCTGTTCATGAAACAAAGGATTATTTCCTGACCATGACAATCTTATTCAAGTCAAGAATACTTTCTATACTACTGGAATGCCTAACATAGGGTATACACTGTTTTAAAATGTGTTTTTAATTAAAATTGTAAATACTTTCAAAAATGTAAAAAGGCCTAACACAGAAACTAAAAATTTTATAATTTATTTTCTAACTAAATTTTTTCACATGATGTAATTTGATCATATTCTTTAAAGTTCTTGGAATTACTAGTCAAATTATTTCCATTTGTTTTGTGTTTTTGAGGTCTGGGTCTGGGGGAAATATTCAGTCTTGTTAGGGAGTATAAACTTGCTTTGAAGTTCTGACTTATTAACTGGCCTATCATATCAGTTTCTGGTAGGAGTTTATTAGGTTTATCCCATGATAATGGATTTTCCTATGTCTCATTTAAACCTGTTCAGTTTTTACCTTATGTATTGGGAAGCTCTGTTATTAGATACATGAATATATATACATATATATTACTAATATTACATAATATATCTAACATATATTAGCATATATATATGCTAATAAAGATATATATATATATATATTTTTTACTTTTTAAAATTTTTTTTACCTTGACAATTATTTTCATAAAAGGTTTTTCTGTGTAGCCTTGACTCTCCTAGAGCTTTCTCTGTAGACCAGGCTGGCCTTGAACTCACAGAGATCTGCCTGCCTCTGCCTCGCAAGTGGTGGTATTAAAGGTATGTGCCACCAGTGACAAGCTACTTTGACCCAATTTTTACAAGATGCACTTGGTGACTTGGCAATACCTCTTTATGTTCCTAGTGATTGCTTAGCCTCCTCCTCCTTACTCTTTGAATTCAAGGTACATAACTTTCCATAAATCTCCCCTCAGCCATTTAGTTCTTCATTGCACCCCTCTTTCTTCCAGTGGCGGAAGCAAAAAACCATCTTCAAGACAATTCAGTTTGAGTTACACAAATTAAGCCACAGGAACTTAAAGATAGCCCCATGTAAGAAACTGTCTTTGGGGGATTGTAGCAGCTGCTCTAACACAGAAGCAGATGCACTGAGAAAGGTTGTTTAAATAAAACATTTTTAGTTTCTTTGGATTTCCATTTTGGTTTCTGGAACAGTAGCATCCACTGTACTCTATACCATATGTGGGGAATGTTTACAGTTTGTAGCTGAGTATCCAACTTAAGACAATTTTAAATTATCTTAATACCTTTGAGGGAGAGATAGCTAAAGCCTATATTTACTGCAAAGTATAGGATTTATGTCTTCTACAGCCCACAGGTCTAATCTGATGCTCATATATATGTCCCAGCAGTGACTTGTAACTCAAAAGGTATTTGCAGTCTCTGGTAAGAAGTCAACAGATGGATAATATTAGTCATTATGATGACCCTAGTGCTAAAATACAACTGTAAAGTCATTTTATTAGTGTGTATCAGTTTTATAATATGGATTTCATTGTGGTACTGCTGTGCATGCATCTCAAAAACTTTGACCATCTGTGAAAGTTCAAGGTTTAATTACTCAAAAACCTTATAGAATTACATTTAAAGACATATACTCTTTAGACATATTAAAGAACTGAATGTCAGAGAGGTAAGGAATCTTATTTAAGTTGTAAAGCCAAAATTTGAAACCAGTGTCCTCTGCTACAAAGATTTCCTCCCAAATGCAGATTCTGCATAACTAAGGTATTTGTCATGGGGATGCTGTAGTGTCCACTAAGACAAAAGGAAGCAATGATGTTTTCTAGAACCAAGGATTTCATATTTTTCCCTGATATCCATTTTCTTTTTCTTCTTTGTTGCTAGATGGGATTTAACTAGATACAATGATGTTCAAAGATCACATTTCACAGATTATCTCACTCTATGATCCTTTGCCATTAAGTTCAGCCCAATTAGATTTATAGAGAAATTTTGAGAGTACTTCTGAGAAGTCCCCATGACGATCAAGCACCCATTTTCTTCCTTTCACATTATACTCTGCTTCTTGGAAAGAAAATAAAACACCAGTAAGGCCAACAGAATAGTCACCTTTGAGGATGGGTTCTTTATCTCATGGTGGCTGGGGTACAAGGTTGAAAAGAATTGGATAGCTTCAAGGAAACACAAAAACAACCCCCAAACCACTAACTTCATACTTCTTTCACATACCAAGAACAAACTCTTATCCATTTTAGCCAGTGTATGCATTATTTCAACTCTAGTCCCAAAATTATCCTATTTGTAAAATATTTCATGTCTGAAAGTTACAGATGTATAATTTAGGTAGCAATCTTACCATGTAAATAAAAGCAACACATTACAGATGATTAAGCAGACAGATGTGAAATTCTTGGATCAGGGAGGACATTATTGCTGCACTGAGATAACTATTTAGGGAGCTCCCATAGTTTTGAAATTTATTGTGTGAGATGATATAAATCTTCCCTCTTGAAAAAGAAACTATGTAAATTAAGACACTTAATTTGTACATAAAATGAGTCTCAAGAACATTTTCTACATGTAGAATCATATCTACATCTGTGTGACCCTAAGACATGGCTTTATAGCCTTTCTACTGTCAAGTGTTACTCTGTTCTCTGAGGTTACAGGTGCTGCCTTGTTATGTATTATTGTTTTTAACAAACTCTACATTATTTAACATTACCAATGAAGATTTGGGACCCAGATGCTGGGGTGAAAGCACTATCTCAAAGATACAGAGGTAGTACCCAGCCAACCTTCTTCCATAGATGACTTCCTAAAATGAAGCTATCAGTCCCCATGCCATCTCAAAAAATCTCAAATTGAATGTCCCTCCCTTCTCCTTCCTAGACATCTCTCTATTCATCTTCCTCACTTTCTCA
Organism: Tokudaia tokunoshimensis; assembly: GCA_036184795.1. NCBI lineage: Eukaryota > Metazoa > Chordata > Mammalia > Rodentia > Muridae > Tokudaia > Tokudaia tokunoshimensis. Next base: position 154,200,631 of record BTHU01000001.1, on the reverse strand, counting down.
TACTCTCTATGCTCCCCCTTCTGTGGATCATTCCCCTTCAAGTGGTTGCTTTATCATCTTCTTGACTTTATTTAATCCTGTTTAAAATAAGCAGAAACAGGCAAACCTCACAATCTCAGGGTTCACAGTGTGATGAAATATCCTGCAACAATAAATAAATCTTCTCATTCTAGTACTTGTGCAATTATAAAAAGAATAAGTCAGTGGATGTACAGTCCTTAGTCAATTGGTGCTCGTACGATACAACTCTCTGGACTGGGTAATACATGAAGAATAAGACTGTATTCCTCCTAATTCTGGGGGCTGGCAGGATTGCTGCTGTGTTTTTGTTTAGCAGGAGGCACAAAGGTTCAGCTAGTCCTCTTCAGCCTCTTTTATAAAGCAAGTTCCTGTTAACAAGGGCACACCCTCTATGACCTAATTTAAGCCTACCTCATGACATCATTGTCTTGAGGATAAAGTCTCAAAATGAAGTTTTGAAAGGAAAAGCAATCAAATAGTGGTAAATAATGTTTCCCCAACTTGAATATGTTGCTATATGTTTTCTGCACTAGCTACAATCACTCTGCTCTTTCTTAGCCCAGGAATATTTAAACTTGGAGGAAAGACAGTCCTCATTTGCTATTAAAATTATTCATATCTCTTTTCAGTAGTATCCATCACTCTTCTCTTCTCTGTCCCTCCAATTTCATTTTCATTAAATGCAGACACTACTGCATTTATTTCCTATGCACTGGGCTTGACCAGGAAACCTTTCCAGTTAGGACAGAGCTTATTAAGTTTAGATTTATTGATTTGATCTGATGTGTATGAGTAGTTATCTACATCTATGTATTTGTATGATGAGCATTCCTGCTGCCCCCATCGCCAGAAGAGGCAGTGGATCTCAAAGAAATAGAGTTAAAGATGGCTGTAAGCTGTCATATATGAGCTGGAAACTGAACCCAGGTTCTCTGCAAGAATAACAAGTTCTCTTAACTTCTGAGTTATCTTTTCAGACCCAAGAGATGTGCTAAAAAAAGTTCATCAAGGTGTCAAAATTGCGGTCAGCCCCTTGGCTATTGGTCCTCAGAGTTAGTAATTCTGTGGAGCAACTATTCAGATGCTGATGTGTGCATCCAGTGTTTCATTTGGTCTTGAATGTGACCATGAAATTATTTTATTTTGTAATGAATATTCTTGGTTGTCATCTGGACTTGACTAAAACCCAAGTGGCTAGGTATACCTGGGAGAGACTATTTCTTAAACAAATCATTTAAAATGGAAGAGCCACTTTGAATCTGGAGGAAAGATACACCTTTAATCTGAGCCACACCTTCTCCAGTTTTCTATAAAGAACAGGGAAGAAAGAATCTCTCTCTCTCTCTCTCTCTCTCTCTCTCTCTCTCTCTCTCTCTCTCTCTCTCTCTCTCTATCTATCTTTCTGTCAGCTACTTGTTCTTACTGTCACTAGAAGTCCATTCCTTCAGTGACATTACAGTCTACTTCTTTGGGATTCCTGTGTATACTGAAGACCAGCTATGACATCCAGCCTCATGGACTGAACAACTACTAGATTCTTAGACCTTTCATTGACAGACAACCATTGTTAGACTAGGTGAACTAGTTGGAATACAGTCTGTAAGACATTCTAATGATTCACTTCTATAATTTCTGTTTCTCTAGAGAACCCTGGCTAAAACAGAAGCCATTGTTGATAATCCAAGTTTCACATGCTTCTATGTTCCATGACAGTTGCTGTTATAGAAGTATTCCATTAATTTCTATGGCTATGTATTGTCATCTTAAGGGAGGGTTGCCTACAGCCCATCAGTGTTCTTAGGTATCTGATCCCATTGCTATCCAACTCCTGACACTAACAGTGTTCTTCTACTTCTGGACTTGTGATTTCCTACCTATATATTACTGGAACTGTGACACCAGACTTTTTGTCCATGTTATAATAGAGATAATGCTGTCATTTCTCATTTATAGATATTTTATGATGTGAATTCTATCAGAAACATAAAGATTTAAGAAAGAAATGATTAATGAATAAGTGATTCGAATTGGAATTACTAAATGCAAGCAACTGTATGCAACCAGCAAAACCAATGTTTATGGTATATTCAGCAAGGGCAGAAAGTGGAGAAAAAGCCATAAATGACTGTATACAAATGTAAAAAGAATATTAAGCTTGGGAAGCCTTGAATTCATGGGAGGGGTGGTGGGAATGCAGGAAATGGAAGCAGATAAAACAAGAAGGAAACAAGAGTCAGAGATGAGCCAAAGTTCTCCTTAGAGTTGCAGACTAGATTAAACCATTGGTAGGATACAGACTGCTGGGCAATGTCCTTCCAATGCCTATTACTTAAGGAAAGTCTTGTGATACCTTGCATATGGAAACAAAGTAGATGCTTTCCAGTTGGAGTGGCTCATCCAGAAAATGACATTCATGCATGGGTGCACACTTAGCTGCCATTTATAGAACAAGAGGGTCAGGATCTTTGGGGTAATAACCTGACCTAATATTATGTAGTGTGAAAGGAGTCTATTATTCCCAACTTATTTTAATAAACAATTAATAAAATTGGATAACAGACTATTTTCCTTACTGAAAAGCCATGCATTGATCTTACCAGGTGCATGTTTGCATTTCTGAATCTATCAGAAACAATTTTGAACATAGTTTCCCTGTGCTTAAAATCAATAAAAGAATTAATATCGGGGCTGGAGAGATGGCTCAGTGGTTAAGAGCACTGACTGTTCTTCTAGAGGTCCTGAGTTCAATTCCCAGCAACCATATGGTGGCTCACAACCATCTTTAATGGGGACTGGTGCTCTCTTCTGGTGTGTTTGAAGAGAGCAATGGTGGTGTACTCATATGTATAAAATAAATAAATAAATCTTTAAAAAAAAAGAGTCATTGACTTTATAAGTCAATTAAAGTCTTTTTAAAAAAAAAGAATTAATATCAATATATATATATATATATATATATATATATATATATATATATATAATCCTTAGCAAAAGGCAGCTTTTGATTGTGCATATTTTCTTTCTTTGTGGAATTTTCAAATGTATTTGACAGAACTTTTTCCTTCCAAATAAGTGAGTTATTACAGTCTGTGTCTGCTGTATATATTATACTATTGAGGGATGGAGAGAACAAAGCGGAGAGAGAGAGAGAGAGAGAGAGAGAGAGAGATCAATATGTCACAATCAATTCGACTGGAATGTTTCCAGAAGTATGTGTTTGAATAAAGGAGAACCTAATTAGCTAAAGGAAACAAGTCTTAATTTTAAAATTAATAAAAAAAATTATCTTTCATTACCTACTGGACTTAATAATATTATGGGATCACTTATGGGTGTTGATAGCAGGCACTCACTCATTGCTTATTTTTATTTCCATTTTCCAGTTAAATATTTTGCATGTAAGCGCTATAGATAACAGGCACTGTGTAATTTAGGTAACAGAAAATGGGTGTTTAATGTTCCATTAAATTAGAAACTGAAGCTGTGTGATTTGGGCTAGGCCAACCAGAAATAACAGAACCTAGAGAGATTATATACACATTTTATTTGGTGATGAAAGATCTGCTCATGTTTCTAAGAGGAAACATCAATGTCTATCATCTGAGTACATGTGGAATGTTAAACTAGAATTCTGTAACTTTCTGTGACTTCATATATGAGCATTGCAATGAGATTGTTCTAGGATGATGATCACAGTTGTGAGTCCCAGGTAGCTACCGAACTCATGTTGAGTCCATTGAATGTCAACAGGGCAGAAATTAAAAAACAACGTATCTGGAGATTTGGAATCTCTAATCTACTGCCATGAGACTTGTCTCAAATATTGGTGGAATATCTTTTGTTTAATTTGAGGATCTCACACCTGAGTATATTATATTTGCCAATTTATGCCCTCTTCCCCTCCCTACTCCTTTTATGTCCCCTAAACCATCCTTTTTCATGTTTCTCTGGGAATCAGGCTTTCAAACATATAAGTTTATGGGATCATTGACATAAAACCTATCACAAATATGGTAGTAATAAACTCTTATCTAGCACTTATAACTTCTCCAGCCACAGATTATATGCTAAGTTTACACTGCCAGGTATGAGTTCTCTCCAACTAGGTGGGATTTAGATCCTATTGGATAACTGTTGTTTATCCCTAAGATATAATGCGAATACTGCCATGTAGTGGGCACCTTGCCAGTCCTTCCTGGTATATAGGCTTTATAGTTATGTAGGGATGTTAACAAATTTTCTCTCTTTTTTTTAAGATGGTAAGATTCATTTAATTTGAATACCAGAAATACTCTTCTTGTAAGCATAATTGTGTGTAGAATGCTATTATTTATATATTTTTGTTTACTTACAATTCAGCCATTACCCCAGCTCTGGTCCCTCCTCCCACAGTTCCTCATCTCATTCCTCCTCCTGTCACCAAAAGGATGCTCCCCCACCACCAGGCTTCCCTTCTCCCTGGGGCCTCAAGTCTCTTCAGGATTAGACACATCTCCTGCTGAGACCAGACCAGGCAGTCCTCTGTTATATATGTGTCAGGGGCCTCAGATCAGCTCTTGTATGTTACCTGATCATAGACTCAGTTTCTCGGAGCTCCCTGGGGTCTGGGTTAGTTGAGATTGCTGGTCTTCCTATAAGATCACCATCTTCTTTGGCTCTTCTGTTCTTCCCATAATTTAACCTGTGACAGGGGTTCCCAACTTCAGTCCAATGGTTGGGTGTAAGTATCTGCATCTGTCACAGTCAGCTGCTGGTTGGGCCTCTCAGAGGACAGCCATGCTAGGCTCCTTTCTGTAAACACATCATAGCATCAGTAATAGTGTCAGACCTTGGTGTCTCCCCATGAGTTGGATCCCCAGATGGGCCGGTCACTGGATTGCATTTCCCTTGTCTCTGCAGTCCTTTTAGAAAGGAACACTTCTGGGTCAGAAATTTTGACTGTGGGTTGGTAACACCATCCATCCTCTTGAAGCCCTATCTATCTACTGGAGGTGGATGTTTTTTTGTGTTCCCTTTCCCCATGGTTGGGCATTTCATCTCAGGTCACTCCCATCCATTACTGAGAGTCTCTACCTCCCAAGTATCTGGTACTTTCTAGAGGGTATTCCCACCTCCCACCTTCTGAGGCTGGATATTTCCATTTATTCTGCTGGACCTTCATTCACTCCTGTTTCTCCTCCCCCAATACCTGATCATGTTCCCCTTTCCCCTTCCCCTCCCTCCTCTGACTCCCATGATTACTTTCTTCCCCCTACTAAGTGGGATTGAAGGATCTTCACTTGGCCTTTCTGCTTGTTAAACGTCTTAAATTCTGTGGGTTGTATCCTAGGTATGTTGTAACTTTTGTCTAGAATCTGCTTATTAGTGAGTACATACCATGTATGTCCTTTCGGGTCTGAGTTACCTCATTCAGTATATTTTCTAGTTCCATCCATTTGCCTGAAAAACTCATGATGTTCTCATTCTTAATAGCTGAGTTGTATTCCATTGTGTAAATGAACCACCTTTTCTGTATCCATTTGAGGGACATCTGGGTTGTCTCCAGGTTCTGGCTATTACAAATAAGGCTGCTATGACAATAGTAGAACATGTGTCCCTGTGGTATGGTGAGAAATCTTTTGGGTATATGCCCAAGAATGATATATCTGTGTCTTCAGGTAGGTTTATTTCCAATTTTCTGAGGAACCACCAGATTGATTTCCAAAGTAGCTGTAGGCTAGAAAATACTTAGCACAAATTCTCAGTACTTACCACAGCAAGTTATTATACAAGTTTCTCTGGCTCCATTACTGCATAACTCTAAGCCTTGACCAAGCTGAAGCCTGTCAAGAACTATTCTATTATATATTATTCCATGTGCTCTTTTGTCCCCAAGTCTAGTTTTATTTGCCTATTTGCTGTGATCAATGACCTTAGAACTCATGCTTTGGGAGAAGTTCTTAATCTGGGAAGAAATAAAACAGTGGACTCAGAAGGAAGCAAATTCAGGTTTCTGCCTCACTATGATTGCTTGCACCTCCAACTTGGACATTCGTGCAGATAACGGAATTCCTGTTGTGAACTTCTTGGACATTGCTGCATAGTGCTTTCTCTTATTTCATTGAACCTAACATTACCACAACTCTCACCTCTTTCTAAGTCTACCATACATCCAAGAAGATAGTGGGCCTAATAATGTATAGGATCTACAGTGATCTATAGGACTAAATCTAGAACCACCTAGGAAGTGAAGCTCTGGGCCTGTTCAGGAAAGAGTTTCTAAATTGGGTTCATTGCAGTGTTTCTGAACTGAGCAAAAGGAAAAAGCGGAAAGAACAATTATCTTCCAAGTCTTGTTGTTCAAGAAAGCACATCTAATTGGGTGATTCTGAGACAGATTTTCAATTAGAGTGTAATGATTTTTTTTTGTTTTAGCATAAGGAAAGCTAAAATAGAAGAGTAAATTTTATATAAAGAAAATTCCAAGAGAAATAAAAGTCCTGCTGGAAATTGCCATAGTATCTGAGAAGTAAGGCTGATAGCAAGAAGTCACCAGAACAGGTTTTGTCTGATGGATCAGACAGAACGTAGAGCTGAATAATTCTTCCTTCAATCTAGGAGTTCAGTCATTTCATTCAGAAAGAAACTGCTAACTGCCTTTCTGGTATGCCTCTTTATCATTAACATATTCCCTTCTGTGATGGTAAATGTTAACTACCAATTTGGCTGGATGTAGATTCACCTAGAAAGTGAACCTTTAGATCTGTCAATGAAGGAGTCTCTGATTTAGAATCATTGCAGTGTTCCTGGACTGAACAAAAGACAAAGGCAAGCGAACACCAGCATCTATCACTCTGTGCTTCCTCACAACATCAGTGTGACTGAAGGCCTCCTGCCCTGATGTATGCCTTCTCTGTCATGGTGGACTCTACCCCCAAACTGTGCACCAAAACAAACCCTTCCATTTTAAGTTGCTTCTGTCCAGTATTTTGCCAAAGCAATGAAGAGCATTGTTATTATTCCTCCACCTTCTACCAGTAAATGTGACAATAGTCTCTGCAAAGGACCTTTCTTACACCCTGCATGAGTTTGAGCAAAGCCAATTTTTGAAGTTTTTCATAAATACTGTAACAAATTCAATGAGTTAAAACAACATAAATGGCAAACACAGTGGCTCTTGCTTTGTAATTCCAGGACTTGAGAGCTGGAGGCAGGGATATCAGAAGCTCAAGGCCAGCTAGTGCCATATGAGCCAGTGTCTTAGGAAAATAATGACAACAACAATAAAAACTCAAAATGTGTGTAATATTTTATAATTGTAAAGGTAAGGAGTTAAAAATCAAAGTTTGTCATGACTGTATTCTGTCAGGGGGTTTTGGAACAAATTTGTTCCCTGGTTTTGTTGTTGTTTTTGTTTGTTTGCTTTATTTCATTTGTGTTTCTAGGGGCTACCTACTTCCTTTGGCTCACGTTTCCATATCATTTGATCTCTGCTGTTATTTGTTCTTTGTGTCTGACTCTGACCCTCTCATCTCTCTTATAAGGATCTTCAGAAGTACATTGGGTCTACCTAGAAAACTTAGCATAACATTCCCCTCTCAAATCCCCAAATTTAATCACATCAAGAAAATTATTTTTGTTACTATGTAAAATAATGTGGTCATTGGCTCCAGAGATATGGGAGACTTTGAGGGAAAAGTCATTCACCTTATCATATCCATATTTTAAGATCATGTGACACTGAGGACTTGTCTCTGTTATTTGCTGCTTTCTGAGCTGCATGTTCATATTTTTGATATTTGGGTTATCTAGTTTACATTTTAACTCTTCCTTCTGTGAACTCCTATCTGTCTAACAAACTGCCATTTGGAACAAGTAGTACAAAGATCCATCTTCTGAATTTCAATCAGCTGCCATTTTTAACACCACTGACCTGGCATCATCTACCAAGGGTCTCTAAATCAACCCACTTGTCATAATTGAGTTTATTTTTGTTACACCATTATGTTCAGTCTATTATTTTATATATCTCCTCCATTGTTTTAAATCACAGAGACAATCAAACTGTTTTGCTTCTCTTTCTTCTGCATCTCTAGGATCTATATGATCTTATTTTTTTATTTGTCCAGAGCCTTGTGGCTTTTCCAGTTAGCACTCTCATCAGGACTTGAGCTCCATGATGCCCTGTACTACTATATCCACTTACTACAGCACTTTGCCATGTGATCCACACTGTGGCATGCCTTTGACATCTTGCTGAGGCTCTCAAGAATTTCCAGGAGAACTTGCACACCTAGGCTGACCCACTCAATATTTCTTCAACTCTCTTTTCCTTTGAAATGCCACAAAAATCATCTTAAGCTCTCGTCATTCTGCTCAAAACTCAAATTCAACCCAATATTGCTCACTCTCAAAACGTGGACAGCATAGCTTTCCTGAGAGTTTTGAAGCATACCTTGTGCTACAGGAAAGGCCCATCCATTGCCAAGACCATCTTCCTTCCTCTACATCCAGAGGACAGGATTTCCATCCTCTAAATCCAAAGGACAGTGTTCTTTGCCTCTCTTCCTAGACAAACCTTCCTTGGTATGATTATGACATCAATGTCTCACATCTCTTCTGGAGCAGTTTTCTCCTACTTTTCTCTTTCCTACATTTTCAATATAACCCCCATTTATGGTTGACAATTTTGTTGTCTAGCAAAAAACTATTCTTTAAAACTTTCTTTTTCTACAATTTGCTCTTCTGATTTTACTTCCTTCCTTCCCTGTATTTCCATCTTTTCCTTTGAGTATCACATTAATAATTATGCCTTAAAATGTGACAATTTCTTACAGATCAATGCTTTGTGCCCTTTGTTGGTTGGAGGTCCTAGTAACAAAGTTCCTTCTAAACTTCTGCCCTGGAGCTCAGCATGTCCAAATTGATCTCTTCCTCTCTGTTCTATTTCTCTCTTCCTAATTCATTCTTTATCAGTTGTAGATGGTGGCAACCTCCTTTTACTCAAGATAAAAGCTGCTATGATATATTAAACTCTTTGATACACTTTATTCCCCTATCCCAATTAAAAGTAATCATAAAATTTCACTAATTTTATCAGGAATATGTGTGGGGTATGTCATCTCTGAACTTCACTTCTAAGCCACCATTTATATGATACCACCTCCTAATTATCAGACTTTGTTGAGACTTTGATCTCTTCAAAATCATTATTATTATGTAGAACCACATGCCTAAGATATAAATCTTCTTTGCAATTATGGATTTCAAAGGTTTTTCCTTATTCCAACTTCTCAAAAACTATTCACCATGTCATAAAGTTTGAGTTCCTTGTCATATCATTCAAAGGTTTTCAGTGTTATGACCATGTTGTGACTCCCTGATCAGGTTTCTCTTAGCTACCCCTTATTTTACAGTACATAAGTTACTTGTGATCCTAAAACACTGCTCCTTTTTTTGGTTTGTATCTTTCTTTACTGCTTCTAACTAAAATTCTGTTAATCTTTTTTGTATAAGTGACTCCTAAAATAATAGCAATATCACCATGCATTGTAGCTATAATCCCAGTGCTTAAGAAGCAGAATCAAGAAGATTACCATAAGTTCAAGGCCAGCCTGACCTATGCAATGAATTTCAAACTACTTCAAAAAACACAGAGAGATTTTGATCCAGAAAAATAAAAAGTATCCAGATATAAGCAAAAATATACCATATTTATCTATTAGTCATTAAATAAATGATAACCAACCCATAATACATAGATGCAGGGAAGTTAGGTATTGGAAGGGACTAGGTGGGGCACATGGATCTTGCTGGGAGAAGGAAAAATAATAGATTTTATAGGTGTACTCAGGAAAGGCAGTTATTGGAATGAGAGTATCATATAGGGTAGGAGAGAAGAGGTGTCGTTGAGAAAGGGAACGAAAGGATAGACAACTGGAATTGAGGGTTGTTTGAGAGATGATATGGAAACCTAGTGCAGTGATCTTGTGTGTGTGTGTGTGTGTGTGTGTGTGTGTGTGTGTATGTGTGTGTGTATAGATATGTATGTATGTGTATTTCTAAAATAAATTAAGGTGATCCTAATGAGATCTGCTAATAATGGGGGATACAGATCCCAGCAGGCCATTTCTTGTCACCAAATGAGGCTTTCAGTATTGGGCTGGGTTACGTTGGTTGGGTTGTTGGCCAAAAGAATCCCCTGGAAATTCCCAAACAACCCAGGCTGATGCTTAGAAAATGGATTGTCCTCTGCAAACTGACAAAGTTTCATTGCTGAAGACAACACCCATATAACTCACTGAATATGAAATAGGAGAACTAGTGCCTACATGAAGTCTTCACTATTAATTTCTAGTATCTTTGATGCAGGAAAATATACTGCACACTACCAAAAGAGAACCATTAAAACAAACCAAGCCACAAAACCTTTGACTTACATTCTGTCCTCCCTTCAAGATTTACTAGAGCAAGGGTGGCATAGAACTTGTGGTAGTAGCCAACCAATGTCTTATCTGAAGTGGGCAGCTCCATGAGAAGGAACCCATTCCTAACCCTGCCTGGGTAACCAAGAACCTGAGACCAAATAGCCCAGACACCTAGTATAAAACCAAACACTGCTGGTCTAAAACGAAACAAAACAAAATTTAAAAAAAAAAAAAAGAACTTCAATAAAATGATTCCTACTGATATTCTGCTATACTCATAGATCAGTGCCTTATTCAGTACATGTCCGAGAAGCTTCCTCCAGCAGCAGACAGAAACACGTGTACAGACCTATAGTCAGACATTAGGCAAAGATAGAGAGAATCCTTGGAACACATAGCTCTAAATAGAATGTTTCCATCAAATCTATCCTCTAAGAGCTCGTGGAATCCCACAGAAGAGCAGGCAGAAAGTGTCTAAGAGCCAGAGGGAATGGAGGATAACCAGGAGAACAGGCCTTCTGAATTAACACATACAAATTCACAGAGCAAAATTCATACAAACTCAGAGACTGAAGCAGCAATCACAGGACCTATTCAGGTCTGCATGTACTGGTGGGCACCATGTAGGAAGAGCTGCAGTGGCCAAGTGAGCTCTCTAGATGGCCCACCATCTTGCTCGGCTGTAATGGATATGTTCTAGTGAAGCACAAACCCAGATACTTTGTCCTGAGATTATTTCTTGCTACTGATATGCTTTCTAATGCTTGTCATTGCCATACTTTGCATTTATTTGGCTTGTTGTGAGTGGATACTGGGAGACCCTTAGTGTCTATGGACTAGTGTGATTACTTCCTGGGTAATAGCTTACCATATTGGGCAAATTCTCCACAGATCAACATGAAGGTAAACCTTCATGAATTAATGCTGTTTATATGAATTGATAATTTTATAGAATTCAAATAATTTTAGGAAGAAAGTTTGAGGAGATGGATTTAGTTATTCTGCCAGAAGGATGCAATAAAGTTAGACTCAAGAAGAGAATGTGCCCCTTCCTCATAGGATAGTAAATAAAGGCTGCATAATAAGGAATACAGTGAGCTTTCATATATTACACTAAGAAGAGAAATAGGCTTGGGACAGATTTGTAATCAAAGGAAAACATTTCATTCTAGGTCAGGTATAAGGATGAAGCTACAGATATGCACTGTGATAAAGCCATGTCATGTGAAACTGTTGTTTTGAACTTATAATGAGCTTATAGAATGAAACACTGCTTTGAACTTACTATGGACATCCTTCTGTAACTTGTCTTTTGTGTAACATTTTATCTATAAGGTAATTTTTCTTACACGGAGAACTTTTTTCTAAAATGCTATAAAAAACTCAAGCCAATGATGAACTTCAGGTTGTATCCCTTTTCTGCTTCATCCAGTGTGTGTGTGTGTGTGTGTGTGTGTGTGTGTGTCTTACTTTCTTTTCCTTCCTCTCTGGCTCATGAAGAGTTAACAAACTCCAAGCCTCTCACTTCTCATGTGATCAACAAGAAAAGACTAAAGAGTCCAAATAACTAAATTTCTTTTTCTTTTCTCCTACTGCTATCAGCAGGAGTAAAATAGCCAGAACCTATCAGCTTTTGGATCCAGAACAGCAAGAGAGAGTTAAATTGCTAAAAGTCATTAAAAAGTCATCAAAAAGATTTTGCTCCAACTACCAACACCATACCTCACTACTTTCCTCAGTTACTTGGCTGTTAGAATAGACTTTCAACAATGCATATTGTAGCTTTCAACTTAGTATTTTTATTGGAGTTCTGAGTGTGTGAACAAGTTGGTCTCCAGCTCTTGTGCCTACTCTTGGGGCTCTTTTTCTTCTGTTGGTTTTCCTTGTCCATCCTCAATGCAATGATTCTTTTTTTTATCATATTCTATTTTATTTTTTAATATTTAGTTATTATCTCTTATCAGCCTGTTCTTTTCTAAAGAGAGACAGAAAGAGAGTGGATCTTGAGGCAAAAGGAAGAGGAAGGAACTGGAAAGAGTGGAGGGATGGGAAATTATAATGAGGATATATTGGATGTGAAAGGAATCAATTTTCATTAAATGAGAAAAAATGAATAAAAGTAACACAACAAAAAATCAATATATGAACATGTCAGCATTTTTCTCCTCAGTTTTTTTCTATACTCTTCCTTCATAAATACAAGATGAAATTTGTTATTATTGGGCCTATTTTATAGTGAGAATCCTGAGGCTTATAGAAACTGAGGAATTTGCTTATGTTCTGTAACCAGTAAAATTCCAAGTCCAAGTTTTTCAGATGGTGGAGTTCACACTCCAAAACAACACACCAAACTGCCTGTCCTCTGGATCTTACTCAGAGCTCATGCTCATTATACTTGATAGTGAATGTGAAAGACAGATGAAATCTGACATTTATCGATAAATTAAGTGCTTGCCAGTTCTCATAGGTAACTCTAAGCTACAGGTACACGGACATCATTGGCTTGATTAGCCTCAGATTCATGCGGTGGACTATAAATGTTCTGCTCTTGAAGCCTGTTCTCTGCGATCATTATTATCAGTGCTTCAGAGCTAGAAGGTATCAGGTGATTTAAGATGAATCAACTGGTTGTGGTGACACATGCCTGTAATCCCAGATTATAAAAGAAAGGGACAGAATAAAAATGAGTTAAAGACTAGTACGAACTACATAGTGAGATCCTGTCAAAAGAATAAAATAAAATAAATCAAATATATTTATGGGTGGTTGGGCTTTTCGCAGACATTATTTGCCCACATGTTTCTTATACTCATTATTTTAGGATTATCTAGACCAAAGTACTGAACCTTCCTAATGCTGCAATCATTAAATATAGTTCTTCATGTTGTGGTAACCCCCACCATTTAATTTTTATTACTACATCATAACTTTAATTTTGCTATTGCTATAAATCATAATGTAAGTATTTGATATGCAGCTTCCATAAAAAGGTGGTTTGGCCCCCAAAGCGTTGTGGTTGATAATCAGTGGTTTGATCAATACAGCCATTGAAATATACTCGGGGGAATATATTTGGGTTATTTCCTTTCTTGTATTTAATTGTTATTTTGCATTGAAGGATGTGAGCCCTATTCTTTTTACTGTAGTTGGATTTAACAATTTCTTGATTCTGCAGTGGTATAAAAGGAAGAATATTTAATATAAATTATTACATAAATTTGAAACCTTAATCTTTTTATCTAAACCACAGCTATACTTACCTACTTTACAACATTCTCTTGGCATTTTGGACAGTGTAAACACTATATCGGGTTTTAAAGGCAAAATTTATAAAGAATATAAGTTCTTGAAATATTAAGTACAAGAAAGATGATAATCAGTACTTCATGTGTGTCTGTAAAAAGTTTCAGTTTTGTTTCACTTTAGAAACACTAATTTCTTAGAAAATACTAACATGCAAATGTTTCCTACCACAGAGTGGACTTTGTGACCTACTAAACCCACGATAAGTTAAAAATGCTTTAATATACCCAACATACTGAAAATTACATCTGGTCAGTGCCTTCTGCTGCCAAGTGTAAATGATTTATCACTGTAATGTCATGATTAAGTAAGAGCTGAGGCTACCTAGACTGTCCAACATCCTGAGAGAATGTTTTAAAGTGAGTAAGAATTTAAGTATCAGAAAATGTAAGTTTGATCTATTGAATGCTTCACATTTTGCAATATTTAAATTCTCTGTAAGACTACTATCTAATAAAAATAGAATAGAAACACACATTTAACTTTAACTTTTCTACTAACTTCATTAGAAAATAAAACTAGAAATAAATTAATTTTAATAATATATTTTGTCTAACTCAGTAGATTTACAATATTATCTTTTAAGTATTTACTCATTATTTCTAGAAATTATATTCTTTGCAAATATTGTCTTTAAAATCCTATATAGTGTTTTACATTTAGAACATATCTCAACTTGAATTAAGTACATACTGACTGCTTAGTAGCCACATACCTAGTGACTATCATATGGGTTAGCTCTATATCCTTATGTTTATTTTATAGTTCTTAAAAATCAATATTTACTTTTATGAGATATAAAATTCTCTCATTATATTTGTGGAGTTTTAGAAAGTTTTCATAGCTTGTTTGCCTTTTGCTTAATAATATGTTTTGAAGTCAAGTTATAAAATGAATGAAAGGTTTAGTTCGGAGAAATAATGTTTTGAGATGTTTGTTTGTTTGTTTTTTCACAGTACTGGGGATCAAGACCAGGATCTTATGCATGATTATTAAGCACACTGTGAACTGAGCCACATCTCCACTTCTGGAAACACAGTAGGAATTTTTCAGAGCTATCTTGATCTCTGGCAGCATTTTGTACATGTAAGTACAGTATTATCTATTTCCACTGGAAAAGACATGTTCAGTGTTTCGATCTGTTTTACCCACTTATATCACCCATGTGCAGGACTGTATGGGAAGAGCTTTTATAAGTCAGCAGAAAGCCTTGCACCATCTAAGGGAGCAAGTGTTCTACACAGACCAAGTTTTAGACTCCTGTTTTCTTTTTTTTTTCTAACTTTCTCGTTACAGTGCTGGTTATTTTTTTTATTTATATATATATTTTTTATTATTTTCTAAGTTTTTTTTATTTACATTCCAAATGATTTCCCCTTTTTCTATGTAAAGATTTTCCACTCTAGTGTAGAGAATCTGGAACATTCTCAGTTGGCTAAAGGTAACTATCCATCATGTAATCTTCCTTTGTTTGGAGGTTGCTACTTTTTACGACAATGTCCTCCCTTAATCCCTTAACATTACTTGGGATTCTAGTTGTAGTCTGACATACAACCGCCAGAGTAGATGTAGTCATTTTGATCCATGCCTACCAGCTATTGCATATTGTTGCTATAATATGCCTATCAGTCATTGACACAAAAAATTAACTTGATTCGCAGCAAGGTCATACTGACCAAATCCCTTGTTAAGTTTTGTATGTCCTGAGTTTTATTAATTTAAGGAATTTCACAAAGCTTTATGTGGGAACCATCAAATTAAAGGTCAATATAAACTGTTACATCTCAAATGGCTGAGTAAGAGCCAATCACAAGGCAACACCTCCTGTACCTGTGTATGAACTCCTTGTGGTATTTGTGGGTTTTAGTTTTCCTTTATAGGGTGATTGAAAAAGATGTTTGTGGCCATGGCTCAGTCCCAAATTCTGAGTTATGGTCCTGATCAATCAATAAGAGAGGACATTCAATAAATCATTCCTGTCTGATTGGGCTCAGTGCTCATGTAGTTTGTGCAGCAACTCTCAGACTCCAAACTTTTTACTCAGATGTAAAGTGAGGGTTTGGGATGAAAGCTGACTCAAAAACAGCCCAGCATGCTCTTTGTTGAAAGTACTCAGCCTTGCTGTTGTTGTGTGTTATTGACTCCATTTTGTTTAGAGCCTTGTTTATAGTCTATGACTGTACTTCATGATTTCTATAACCAAGCAATGGTAGTAGACTAAGGAGTAGTTGTCATTTGTTCAAATAAGAATTAAAATTAAAAGAAATTAATAACTCCCCTAAGGTTGATGTAGTGAAAGAGTATTTAAATTTCTCGCACAGGTCTATTCAAATTTCCTCAAAACAAAAAGTTATATTTTGACACCCAAAACTCTAGAGAATCTAGGTGTTGCACCTTGTTTGAGTTGTAACACAGAAGAATTAGTTCTTTGACCCCAGTCAAATAGAAGAACAGAAATCAAAATCTTAATGATGTCCTGCAAGTTTTAATTCAGAAGATGAAGCTGTGCTTTAATTGAGGTTAGAAATTGAACCAAGATGAAAGAAAGAAAAGCAAATATCTAAATTCGGACTTCTAAGTTTTTTAGAAATATACATGATAAAAATTTTCTCGGACCAAATTGCAAGCATTGTGTGTGTGTGTGCATGTGTGTGTACTCACAATTTTAGCACTCCAAACAATTTATCAATTTTAAGATGCAGCAATTTCAATGACATCCAAAGGACTGTCAGTGCTTATACATAAATTGATAAGCCACTTTCATCTGGCTAAAGGTTTTCAGCATGATTCAAATGTTTCTAATTACACAATTGAATGAATTAGAAGAATTTGAAGATGTTTCTGAAGTATTTTGTCAATGCCAAACTAAGTACACCACTAAGGCAAAGGAACAAGCAACGTAATTTCAGTAGATTTGTGTTGGCACAAACTCAACATATCTTGAAATATATAACTCAAAAGTACTTCTCATTCTCTTAATGTAAAGAACATTTTCACACTAGAGTTTATTCCCTTGATCACTGGTAGTGACTGATAGCAGCAGTTCATTGTCTGTAGCATAAAGATATCACATACTAGAACATATAAGTAGTTCATGAAGAAATAAAAATTTTAAATTTGAAGTCTGATTTCTACTCAATACATGTCACATTCACAACTTTATGGGGTTAAAATTCTTCCATGAAAGTACCTTAGCCAGAATCAGCTAGAATCTGCATATAATTGTAATCATCCTGACAGCAGATAGTAAGCATGGCTCATGAACATATCTCTGCAGTGTTTTTCCTCTTTGCAACCCAGGGTTGTAGTTGAGTATTGCTGAGACTTTCCCAACCTCCCTATAACATGCCTGAGAAAACAAACCTGTGACTAAGACTTGGCCCAAAAATGGGGGAAATCATCTCTCAAGAGAGATCTCAACCAATGTGAGAAAACATCTATGCCCCAGCATCCTCTTTTTGATTTCAGTTAAGGAAATCTAGGAAAAAGTTTATCCACTATTTTACTGCCTAAGTCTGACTTATCTTCCTGTTTCTCCCAATATTTTTACTTTGGATATTTCTTTTAAAGTCTGCCTCATTGACTTCTGCTTTGAACATTCATGTTGTATTTATGGCCTTTCTCTCCATTCCTACCACAATGCACAAAACCAGTGCCACTGACTCCATGCACCAACACTGGAGAAGACATTGATAGCTTACACCCAACTTTGTTTCAACACAGAACAGACAAGTAGATCCATCACTCTCATAAACCTTCCTGTAGAGGATGATAATCTTAGTATGATAAACTTCTGAAAGGATTCTCTATCTCCTATCATAGCCAGGCACAGGGTCATCCATGTAACCACATAAAAATTAGAACAAAGAATGGTACATTACAGCATGGCTCAGTTCTCAGTAGATTAAAGTTTTTGGCTGTAAATATTGCTATTATATCCTCAGATGAAGTGATCAGATGAGAAACATACACAAGCTATGTGAATCCATGGCTTGGGCTGAGCTCAGAGAATTTCTTTCTCTGTTCTAACTATCCCTATGTCTAGACCAGGAAGTTTCTAGCCTCCAAGCAATCTAATCCTCCAAGCTGGCTGACTGAATCTGGATTCTCTCAGCTTCTGACTGAATTGCTCTACCTAGCCTCCTATTAACTTTGGCAATATGTATTAATCTGGTTCTTTCTCATTTTCTGGCTTGTTCTGTCTTCATCTGTGTCTAGCTTATTCTCTCTGTAACCTGTCTCTGTAAAATTGTCCCACTAAAATTGCCATACACACATATCACACATGACAAACCATACCACATCACACCACACCTTTTTTTCTTTCTCTCTCCCTGTTCTAAAGTAGCCTCTCTTTCTTTTCTGTTCTCATGTGAGGTGGGAACATCCTATCTCTGATTTAATCTGTCAAATCTTCCTCTTATTTATCACTTTGTCTGCCCCTCAATTAGACAGTCACTTTCAAACATGTATGCTTTTCTCTACAGACTAATCTTACCTTCATTGTTAGTGATGAAAGGTATGTACTAAGGGCATATCTGTATTCCAGACAGACCATACTCTAATCCAGGGCATGTCTTCATTCCAGCCAGATTATATCTCTGGATGTAATCCCTTGCCAAAGCAGCTATGTTGTTGGATTAGAATTCCTCCATAATTGGTACTATAGAATTTCTAATTTTTAATCTTTTCTATCAAGTTGAGTTAGAGTATAAATGACAACACAGATCTGTTCTTCACATCAGCCAGCTCTGTAACTCTAGCTGTAGCTACTGCAAAACAGTCCATCTGTTCTTTCTACCAACATACAGCCTTAGACATAAAGACCATTTATGAGCATATTATTTATATTACACAAAGCAAACAGCAACACGTTCTATTTGAACTAACAAAGAGATGGGAGAAAGAGAGAGACATAGAGAGAGAGGGAGACAGAGAGAGACAGAGAGAGAGAGAGACAGACGGGGGGAGGGAAAATTGAAATGTACCCTTATGGGTTTCATTTTCCTCCTTTCTTCATTTAATTTATTTATTAACACTCATTAAATATTGTATGTCATACCTTGTAGAAGGAGCTGGGAGTAAATAATTTTTGTTCCTAAGAATCTGTACCTAAAAAAATAGAATGCAATAGAATAGAATGTTTAAAAAAGATTTAGAATACCAAACTGCATTGCTTCTAAATTCTTTACATTGTAAAATTCTAGACATCTGAGAAACTGTTCTGAACAGACAATAGTAGGTGTGGGGAGAACTACAGCCATTGTTGAGTAAAAGGGACATGAACGGGTCAACTGAACAGAGTTTGGTGAGTGGTTATAGTGAAAACAGTTAAAACATTTTAAAAATAATTATGATAAAGTATATGTAACAAAAATGTTCTTTTAACTGCCTTTGGTGTACAGTTCATGGATATTAATTATTATATGATGTTACTCAGCCTTCACCAATTTAACAATTTCTGAAAAAAATTTCATTATCATTAATAGAAATTCTGTAGTCATCAAGAAATAATTCCTCACTTCTTTCTCTGCAAAGCCCTTGGTAGTCTCCAAACTGTTCCTGTATCTATGACTTTGCTTTTGTGGATACTTATGTAAGTGAACTCACACAACACTAGACTTTTGCATGTGATGTTTTTCATCTAGTATAAGGTTTTCAGAGTTTATGAGTGCTATGACGGCCCATACAAAAACATTTCTCTGTGTGTCAAATAATATGCCCTAGAGCACCTGTGTACAAATACTTGTCTGAAGTTTCTGGTTTACATGTAGAATTGCTCAAATGCCTAGCGAATCTGTAATAGGCTTTAGGCTTTAAAGACAGTGGTTATTTATTTGTTTTGGGTTACATTTATTGCTTTAGTGAGAGGATTGCCTGTGCCAGTGCACACATGTGATAGTCAAAAGCCAACTTCCTGGAGTCAATTCTCTCCTTCCACTGTGTGATTTCTGGGAATCAAACTGAGGTCATAAGATCTGGATCACCCTTGGCCTTCTGAGTCATCTACCCTGTTCATAAATTAGGATTAAAAAATGAAACAATGCAAACAATTTTATTAAATTTTGTCTAGGTTTCTAGGTTCAAGACATTCTTTTGTTTTACTCTTGTTCTAGATGATTCTGAGACATGCTATGGGACTTTACATAATCTTAACATTTGTTAGGCTTTAAAATCACATTTTTATATTTCTTATTTTGTGTGTGTGTATGTGTGTGTGTGTGTGTGTGTGTGTGTATGTGTGTGTATAAAATCAAGTTCATTCTTTGTGGTTCATCTCCCTGAAAAGCCTACCTGGCTCCACCATACTCTGTACTTCTGGGTGGCCAGACTGGCAACCCAGTTGTTAGGAATATAAGTTGGGCTTTTTGTGGAATCACCAAAGAAGCATCATAGAAGCAGCACTAGTTGATATCCATCAGTAATTTCAGGCTCTCCACTTCTTTGTTGTTCTATAACTATCCTTAGGTTTCTTGTTCTATACTCACCCTCAATGCATTGTTTAATGCCTGCCTACTTCTATAAGGATAGAATTCTGTACTTGCTACCAAGCAAATGCTAATCCTTCCACCAATCCCTTTTCTAGCACACACACACACCATGGTTAAAACTGCAAATATTTCTGTCTTTATTAGACTTGGTTTTTTCTTGGTATTTCCTCATTTTTCTCTTTTTGAATCAGAATATTTCCCCTGTACTACTGCATACTGACCATATGTAACTTGGAATTTTTGACTTCCAGAGATTAGAGCTAAACAGTACCTTCAGTCTCAGTAGACTTTTGAGGAATACTAAAATTGACAAGAAATTGAAGACTGAAGATGAACTGAATATATCTTGCATTATAAGGTAAATATGAGCCTTTGGGAATTAGAGGCAAATATAGCTCCTAATGGCTAAAGTTTTCAAGTCTTGGCCCATAGATGGTGGTCTAATTAAGAGGTGATTAAATTATGAAGGTGATGACATCACACACTAATGGTTTAACACCTGATGGTCTCAAATATAAATATGCTATTAGGAGGTGGGACTTGGTGAGAGAAAGCAGGTCATGGTGGGAATACCTCTGAAGGGTATGTAGTCTCAAGACATTTCATCATTTGATATCCTTGCTTCCTGCCTACCATGAGGTGAACATTTTTTTTCTTCTTTTTTTCATCATGTCATTTTTCTTTGATATTTCTCTTTTGTTTCAGTTCTAAGCAATGAGAGCAATCTACTTTGGTCTAAAAGATCTAAAACCATGAGCCAAAGTCCATCCTTTATCCATTCATTTATATATTTATCTGTTTGTGTATTATTTGTGTGTGTGTGTGTGAGTGTATATGTGTGTATGTGTGTGTGTGTGTGTCTGTGTGTGCCCCATCTTTGTGCAGTACCCAACATGGCCATAGAACAATTAGGCTGGTATCATAAGCAGTTGTGAGACAACTGATGTAGGTTCAGTGAGCCAAATCCAGGTCCTATATAGAGCTGCAAGTGTTTTTGAAACACTGGTTCAGCTCTAGCTATAATTTTTTAATTTTTAAATTTTTAAAAATTAAAAGAGTTCGTTTCTCCCTTTTCTCACTCCAGGCCCTACAAGACACCCTCCATCTAACCCTTCCTAATTCACCTTATACTGATAGCATCTTTGTCTTTGACTGTTATTGTTGCATATATATAAGCATATATAAACATTTGTGTAAGCACAAATATACACCTATAAAGTCTGTTTTGTGGTTGATTTTCTTGAATATTTTCTCATAGTAATGGAAAGCTAGCACATGCTACTTCTCTGAATTATACCAGTTTCCACATGTTGGATTATTTTTAGATCCATGGAAAATAATGCATCTCAAAATGGATTAAGCATAAACTTTAATATTTTGACAGAAGGAACAGAAAGAGGGCTAGAGAACTTAGCTCTAATATAACAAAATATAACAACAAAAGATTTTAATTTGGGAAGTATTTAAGTAATTGCAGGTATAAGAGAACAGATATAAAAAAACAATATTGGGATCATTATTTTTGAATTGCTAAGATTAAAGATAAAGTGAAAATATTTGCAACATTCAATTTTTAAGTAATTTCTATAGGGGAACATCAATTAGAATTATCATGGACTAATCAGAAATTGCAAAGCTTGGCAGCTAGTGAAATATCTTCAACATGTAAAATGAAAGTTTTGTGAACCTAGAATTCAGTATCTAACAAAACCATCATTTAATATGGAAGTTCAAAGAATGATATTTTTAGACAAAGGAAAAATATCATGCCAATAACTCACTAGATGCTAATGGATAAATATTCCCAATTAAAAGTCAGAGATTTTTATTGAAGCAATATAAAAAACAAAAACCAAAAGTACCCCAACAAAAAAAACAAAAAGCAAAAACCATAGAAACCACAGCAGTGACAGGCAGAGACTAGAGGTTAAGTTTAAGCTGCAAGGGCAGTGACCCTTCCTCAAACATACTCCCCCTCTCATATGCTGTCTATTAGAAATATACGTTATTTTTTATTTTTATTTTAAAGTCTTCCAAGGCTGGCAAGTTAATTCTAGATGTATCCATTAGTAATACTTGTCTAGGATGAGTTCCCCAGCAAAGGGAGGTCAGCATAGAAGTGTCATTTAGAGAGAAACACTCTCAATGCTAAATTAAAAATAATTTTTTCTTTATTTGTTTCTATACAGAAAAAAATAAGTACATATCAATTTTAAAATTCCAAATAAAATTACTGTGTTTAGATGACAAATATAAAGGAAACTTGTTTTGCACAAGAGGTGCCAAAACAATGTATGACAGCAACAATTGAGTATTATGTTACCCACCCACCTGCCCCTGGGAGTCATTGAAACACTCTTGAATCTTTTTATTTCAATTTTTGATTATTTTATTTATTCACATTGCAAATGTTATCCCCTTTCCAGGTTTCCCCTCTGCAAACTCCCATCCCATCCCTCCTCCCCCTGCCTCTATGAGGGTGCTCACCCCCTACCCACCCACTCCTGTCTCGCCAGGCTAGCATCCCTCTACACTGGGGCATCAAGCCTCAAGAGGTCCAAGGGCCTCCCCTTCCATTGAAATCAGATAAGGCAATCCTCTCTTACATATGTAGCTGGAGCCTTGGGTCCCTCTGTGTGTACTCCTTAGTTGGTGGTTTACTCTTTGGAAGGTTCAGGGTTGGGGGACAGAGTCTGGTTGGTTGATATTTTTGTTTTCCTGTGGGGTTGCAACCCCCTTCAGCTCCTTTATTCCTTTCCCTAACTCTTCCACTGGGGTCCCCATGCTCAGTTCAATGGTTGGTTGTCAGCATCCACATCTGTATTGGTCAGGCCCTGGTAGAGCCTCTCAGGAGGCAGCTATACCAGACTCCTTTCAGCACGAATACAGAAAATGTGGTCCATTTAACCAATGGAGTACTACTGAGCTATTAAATACAATGACTTTATGAAATTCACAAGCAAATGGATAGAACTAGAAAATATCATCCTGAGTGAGGTAACACAGTCACAAAAGAACACACATGGTATGTGCTCACTGATAAGTGGATATTAGGGAAAAAAAGCTCAAAATACCCACAATACAACT
Organism: Tokudaia tokunoshimensis; assembly: GCA_036184795.1. NCBI lineage: Eukaryota > Metazoa > Chordata > Mammalia > Rodentia > Muridae > Tokudaia > Tokudaia tokunoshimensis. Next base: position 154,177,323 of record BTHU01000001.1, on the reverse strand, counting down.
CTCAGACCATACGAAGGTCAAGAAGAAGGAAGAGCAAAGTGTGATGCTTCATCCCTTAGAAGGGGGAACAAAATAATCAATGGAGGTAGAGGGATGGGGGGACCTGGAAGGAAGAGAGGAGAGGCAGGGAATAAGGGGACAAGATCAGGTGTCAGAGGAGACAGGAGAAAAATAAAGAGGCTCAGGAAATTGAACAGAAGTGTGTAGCAGTGGGGGATGAGGAACTGGGAGTAGTCACTAGAAAGTTTCAGATTCCAGGGAAGCAAGAGTTTCCCAGGACCCAACAGAGATGACATTAGCTGAAATACCCAAACAAGGGGGGATTGAACCTGTAAAGACCATATTCAGTGGCTCCCAATTGAGGGATGAGGTCATCTACTCATCTCAAAAATTTTAATTGAAAATTGTTCCTTTCTAAAGGAAATGCAGGGACAAAGAGTGGAGCAGAGACTGAAGGAAAGGCCATCCAGAGACTGCTCTACCTAGGGATCCATCCCATGTGCTGACAGCAAACCCAGACAATGTAGCTGATGCCTAGAAATATACTTTAAATATAAAACATAATTTCATGAAAATAGAAAGATAAAGAATTCACACCTCCCAAACTTCAAAAGTAAGTAGTAAAGGAAAAGGGTATCTTTGATAAATGTCTTTGATAAGAAGGGAGTCAAAATACCAGTTAAGAAACTGAAGGCCTAAACTACACTGTCAACTTCTTTTGTGGAATGGTTATAGAACATTAAACCCATAGTTTGCATGACATGCAATCATTTCAGAACTGCAAGGTGCATTCACCACATCACACTCAGTAAACTAGGCTCCCTGTGTTGGCAAATGCCTGGATTCTTGTCTTCACCATAGACAGAAACCACAGCAGGGACAGAGACTAGAGATTAAGTTTAAGCAGCAAGGGCAATGACCCTTCCTCCAAGCTACCCGCCACTCAATGTTTCTATAACTTCCAAAACATTGCTACCTTCTGGGAACAAGTATCCTATTCATGAGTTGTGAGAGCAATTTATATTCAAGTCACAGGAAACAGAAAGCCAGAATGAGATAAACATCAAGAACTCTGGAAATCCCTTCATAGAGTGCTATCCTAGTGATCAATAACCCTCCCACTATGTCCCATGTCTGACAGGCCCCACCAAATGTCAACAATGCCACACTAGGGACCATTCTTCTAACACATTAATTCACTCAAACCACATCCGAACTATATCCACAAGTAGGCTTCTTCCCTCCCTCCCTCCCTCCCTCCCTTCTTCCCTCCCTCCCTCCCTCCCTCCCTCACTTCTTCCCTCCCTCCCTCCCTCCCTCACTTCTTCCCTCAGGTGTGTCAGTTGTGGTGGGATTGGTACATCATAAAGGTGGAAGCACAATGTTGGTCCCCTTCAAATGCCCTACTCAGTTCAGAGGACCTTTACTCAAAGCTACTTGCAGCATCATGGAGGGTTTTTATTTTTGTTTTTGTTTTTGCTTTTGAATGCTTGGGACCAAACTACACAAATGTGAAATTAAAAATAAAGTACATAATAAATTGTATATAGCTGTGGCCAGTTTTTGAAGTAAACAAATATGGGTGTGAGTACTGTGCTGGTACTCATTGACTTTAGGACCCTCAGTGAGTGCTAGTGTGACTGTCTCTTTATGTGTAAGATAAGAACCATACTGACTATTTTGTAAGATTATTGTAAAATATAAATTTAATTATCAATATAAAATGACCTAATTTTAAATCTTGTAAAAATCTTTCTTATATATAATATATATGTTTTGGAGAAGTAAGACGCCTAGCACTGCACAGAGGAACTTGGTGCTGACAGCTCAGAGAGCAGAATTAGTTTACCAGGCACACTGCATAAAAAAGTAAAGACTTTCTGGCAGTAAGATTAGTATAGCTTGCACCTAGAGAAAATTTAGTGCAATAACATAGTCAATGGTGATTTCTAAAACTGTATCCTAATAAGAACAAACTTATGCAATTAGACACAGCTAATTCTAAAATCCCATCATTAAAAACCATGTGTCAGACAGTCCTTTCAATTATGCAGAACTTTTAATTTCGGTTTTTAATTTTAAAGGTAGTTGTCATAGTAACTTCCAGGCACCGCTGGCAAATGGTACTAAAGAGATATGCAAACATTTTTGTGGAGTTTTTCAATATGTTGAGAAAACATTATACAATATTTAACAGAAATGCTGCAAGGCATAGCAAAGGAGAATCCTCATAGAGAACTAAAATTGTGCTTGGCCTAAGGCAGTAACTGCATATGATATATACTCTTGGGAAGGATGGGCAAGAAAACACTGTGACCTCACCTTTCTCAAAATGTTAAGAATTGTTGGAATTAAACAATCATAAGTCCAATAGATAATAAAATGGAAGCAACAGAATGATGTCGGGAACACTTGTGTCTGTGTTGTCAGATTAGAACTTGCCTAGCTCCTGCCATCTGGTGACTATAACACTGAGTTCCTGGTTTATTTTATAACCAAACATTTGCTCTGGGGAAAGGTTGAAGCCCTAGGGTCTGGGGCTGAGGCCAGGTTAAACAAACTGGAAGAAACTGTTCATAAACAATCCTGACTATTTTTAAGGGTGAGCAGATTTCAGCAGTTTGTTGATTAAACTAAGATATATAAAGAAGTGTGTGATAGGGTGCTTGACAGTGAAGCTTCTCCTAATCCTTCCTGTTCTGATGAAACAAAGTGCCTATGATTAGATTATTTAAAAAGGGTGGAAATGTTTTTCTCATAGCCATTCATACTATGAAGTTCAAGACCGAGGTGACACAATCGAGTGATATCTTTCTTATTCTATTGTCTTGGGGCAGAAGGCAGAGGGCAGAGAAAAACTCACTGCCCTTATGTCCCTTTCACTGCAGTATCAGTCCATTCACAAAGGTGGAGCCATTAGGACCTAAACAACTTCCCAAATGGTCCTTTCCAATAGTGTTTCACTGATAATTAATTCCAACACATGGCCTCATGGTAGCCCACAAAGAATATAACGTCATTAACCCCCACACAAATCTTAGCAATTTAGAATCATTGATGCTTCTGTCATACTTCTTGGTAATTGTCCAATGGTGAAAGTATGTACCACACTTCCTCCATTTCCCAGAACATTTCAAGAAGTTGAAATTCACAGCTGCTTTCCAAAAACAAGAAACAGTCTGGGATCTACCATACCTCTGACACTAATACACATTAGTTACACCTTTAACATGAGTATGGATTTATTGTATTAGTTAACAAGATGATTTCCATAAAGTAGGGAAATATTTTCAAGCTACTATAGTATTATGTGCTTGTCATTAATTGTCATGCAATAAGTCACCTTAAAATTTTCAGCTGATCTCTAAATATCTGTGTTTATATCTGTAGATAAATGTTACTCTCATCCTTAAATCAGAAAACCCTCTTTTTTTTTCCCAGTGGACGATGGTGAATCAGAGATTCATTTCTGTGTAAGTTGTTGAGAGCAACAGAAAAATACTCAGCTGTAAACATGTCATTCATAGCATCCTTTCTAAGGCTCTGGGAGCATGGTGGAAGACAAGGTGAGAAAATGTGACAGTCATTAAACAAGAAGATGCTATGAAGTGTCACCCTCTGAACAATACACAGCCACTGCAGCCATGAACTCACAGCAGCTGCTGACTCTTGCACTTGATAAGCAACTGGCTTTCCCAACAGCAAGAAACTAAAGGGATCAATGAGGGACCATCCTCCTGCTACACTCTATGCTTTAGAAGCAAGGCAACAGACATGGCAGTCTCGCAGACAGGTTATCTAAGGGCATTAGCATCAGAAAACAGTGAGAGCTGGAGCCCACAGACTGCATAGTACACATATGTGCCTGAGTCTTCACCTGACTGCCATATTCAGTCAATGAATTTTACAATGAACACACCATCCCCAGGCTTCAAATGTTGACCTGGCAGAACTTCTGTCTCTGTTAGAAAGGGAAAATGAAGATCTGACAATTTAAGCAATTTCTCAGTGATCACATAGCTTATAAGTAACAGGGACAAACTTTGACTCTTCCAGTCACTCTGGCACACTGACCCCACTGCTCATAGCATCTGTTTTACTGAACACTTTAATTAGAAGACACAGTGAATGTTCAGCTTGGGAAACACTGAAGGGTCACTGGTCTAATTAAGCAGAAAGTAACAGAAGGTAACATGAATCTTTTGTCAAAAAATACTTGTAGCCTTATCTTCGCCAAAGATTTCCCCCTGAGATAAAAATTCATTATTAATGGCATTTAATGATGGGACTCTTTAATTCTGATCCACAAAAATATTAAGTAAATAGCAAATTTTGAAATAATGTCTTCTCAGATGGAGAAATGTTAACTAACATAATAACACCAGTGAATAGAAATGGCTAAAGACTCTGGTACTTAGAAGAGTTTTCATACATGCATCTTAGTTTAAGAAGTACCTTGTGCATGTGGCAGTAGATCATTAAACTTCTTTTTTTTATTAGATATATTCTTTATTTACATTTCAAATGATTTCCCCCTTACTTGATCCCCCTTCCCCAAAAGTCCCATACACCCTCTTCCCTCCCCCTGCTCCCCAACTAACCCACTCCTACCTCACCTTCCTGGCATTCCCCTACACTGCGACATTGAGCCGATCCAGAACCAGGGGCCTCTCCTTCCTTCTTCTTGGGCATCATTTGATATGTGAATTGTTTCTTGGGTATTCCAAGCTTTTGGGATAATATCTGCTTATCAGTGAGTGCATATCATGTATGATATTTTGTGAATGGGTCACTCAGGATGACATTGTACAGTTCCACCCACTTGCCTAAGAATTTCATACATTCATTGTTTTTTAATAGCTGAGTAGTATTCCATAGTGTAAATATACCACATTTTCTGTATCCATTCCTCTGTTGAGGGATATCTGGGTTCTTTCTAGCTTCTAGCTATTATAAATAAGGCTGCTATGAACATAGTGGAGCACGTGTCCTTATTTCATGCTGGAGAATCCTCTGGGTATATGCCCAGGAGTGGTATAGCTCGGTCCTCCAGTAGTATTACGCCAAGTTTTCTGAAGAACTGCCAAATTGATTTCCAGAGTGGTTTTAGCAGCTTACAATCCCACCAGCAGTGGAGGAGTGTTCCTCTTACTCCATATCCTTGCCAGCACCAGCTGTCTCCTGAGTTTTTGATCTTAGCCATTTCTGACTGGTGTGAGGTGAAATCTTAGGGTTGTTTTGATTTCCATTTCCCTGATGACTAAGGATGTTGAACATTTTTTTAAATTATTTTCTAAGTTTTTTATTTACATTCCAAATGATTTCTCCTTTCCCATTTCCTCCCTCCCCAAAAGTCCCATAAGACCCCTTCCCTTCCTCTGTTCCCCATTCAACCCCCTCTAGCTTCTCTACCCTGGTATTCCCTTACATCCACTCTTTCCAGGACCAGGGGTCTCTCCTTTCATCTTCTTGGAAATCTATTGATATGTGAATTGTGCCTTGGGTATTCCGAGATTCTGGAATAATATCCTCTTATCAGTGACTGCACACCATGTGTGTTCTTTTGTGAGTGGGTTACCTCACTAAGGATGATATTTTCCACTTCTGACCATTTGCCTAAGAATTTCGTGAATTCATTGTTTTTAATTTCAGAGTAGTACTCCACTGTGTAAATATACCACATCTTCTGAATCCATTCCTCCATTAAGGGACATCTGGGTTCTTTCCAGTTTCTGGCTATTATAAATAGGGCTGCTAAGAACATAGTGGAGCATGTGTCCTTATTGCATGCAGGGGAAGCCTCTGGGTATATGCCCAGGAGTGGTATAGCAGGATCCTCTGGGAGTGTCATGCCCAGTTTTCTGAGGAACCGCCAGACTGCTTTCCAGAGTGGTTGTACCAGCTTGCAATTCCACCAGCAGTGGAGGAGTGTTCCTCTTTCTCCACATCCTAGCCAACAGCTGCTGTCTCCTGTGTTTTTGATCTTAACCATTCTGACTGGTGTGAGATGGAATCTCAGGGTTGTTTTGATTTGCATTTCCCTAATGACTAAGGATGTTGAACATTTCTTTAGGTGATTCTCAGCCATTAGATATTCTTCAGGTGAGAACTCTTTGTTTAGCTCTGTACCCCATTTTTAATAGGTTATTTGGGTCTCTGGAGTCTAACTTCTTGAGTTCTTTGTATATATTGGATATTAGCCCTCTGTCGGATGTAGGGCTGGTAAAGATCGTTTCCCAGTTTGTTGGTTGCTGCTTTGTCCTTTTGACAGTGTCCTTTGCCTTACAGAAACTTTGTAATTTTATGAGGTCCCATTTGTCAATTCTTGATCTTAGAGCATAAGCTATTGGAGTTCTGTTCAGGAAATTCTCCCCTGTGCCCTTATGTTCAAGGTTCTTCCCTAGTTTCCTTTCTATTAGTTTCAGTGTGTCTGGTTTTAAGTGGAGGTCCATTTCTTTATGTGCTTTGCAGCCATTCGATATTCCTCAGGTGAAAATTCTTTGTTTAGCTCTGTACCACATTTTTAATAGGGTTATTTGGCTCTCTGGAACCTATGACACCCTTCACAATAGCCACAAACAATATAAAGTATCTTGGTGTGACTCTTACCAAATAAGTGAAAGATCTGTATAACAAGAACTTCAAGTCTCTGAAGAAATAAATCGAATACCACAGAAGATGGAAAGATCTTCCATGCTCATGGATTGGCAGAATTAATATAGTAAAAATGACTATCCTGCAAAAAGCAATATACAGATTCAATGCAATCCCCATCTAATTCCCAACTCCATTCTTCATAGAGTTAGAAAGAGCAATTCTCAAATTCATTTGGAATAACAAAACACCCAGGATAGCTAAAACTATTCTCAACAGTAAAAGAACTTCTGGGGGAATCAGTATCCCGGACCTCAAGCTGTACTACAGAGTGATAGTGTTAAAAACTGCATGGTATTGGTACAATGACAGGCAGGTAGATCAATGGAACAGAATTGAAGACCCAGAAATGAACCCACACTCCTATGGTCACTTGATCTTTGACAAAGGAACTAAAACCATCCAGTGGAAAAAAGATAGCCTTTTCAATAGTTGGTACTGGTTCAACTGGAGGTCAACATGTAGAAGAATGCAAATCAATCCATTCTTATCTCTTTTTACTAAGCTCAAGTCCAAGTGGATCAAGACCTCTACATGAAACCAGAAACACTGAAACTAATAGAAAAGAAACTGGGGAAGAGCCTTGAGCACATGGGCACAGGGGAAAATTTCCTGAACAGAACACCAATAGCTTATGCTCTAAGATCAAGAATTGACAAATGGGACCTCATAAAATTACTTAGTTTCTGTAAGGCAAAGGACACTGTCAAAAGGACAAAATGGCAACCAACAAATTGGGAAAAGATCTTTACCAACCCTACATCCAACAGAGGGCTAATATCCAAGATCATTAAGCTTAGCAAATGTGTTTTTATGGAAAAGTAAAAACTTGGTGCATAAGAGGAAGGCATTTTCCTGTCTTTGTAAACAGTTGCACCAGGCTGAAATCATGTTCCCAAAGTTTGAGCAGGTCAATGGAAGTTGAGACATAGCCTGAGAATGTTCTACAATCACCAGGAGCTGATGCAGGAGAACATATAAGATGGCAGAGCACAGAGGATCCTTATGGTGTAGGAAAACAGCACATATCACAGATCTATGATCACATGTCCAGGTCTGTGGAATGCACAGCACTCAAAGGAACACATGAACCACCCTTATGCGGAATGTGGGTAATGGAGGAGGCTATGCATAATTAAGGCATAGACTATACTAAACACACCTGTACATTCCTTTGGGCTTCTCTATGAACCTAAAACAACTCAAACAAACAAAACTTTGTACATATGAATGGTTGAGAGAGTGTCTGTCATTGGAGAATGCTAATTAGGCTAAGCTTATTTCTAAAACTCCAGTCTGGTATCATTAGGTTTTCCATTTTAATCCAAATCCATTATTTTAAAGGTACAGAAAACTCAAGGTTTTGAAAAGAAAAGTGAATAGGTTAATTTTGACTTTTTACATTTGTCCACTTGTCCCCAAACTTCTCCTTTGACCTTTTACCCAACCAACTACTTCCACAAACTGATGCCCCAAGAAATTACCTTATGGTCCCAAAAATATGTGCCCAATGAAAATTGATATTTCAAGAGCTACAATCTCAGCTCACTCTCCAGTAAACATTAAGAAGCATCTCAATTTGTTGCCAGTCTGATGATGCTGTTCCCATAACTAGGCAGTACTGTCCAGCCTCAGTGAGTAAGGGTGTGCCTAATTCTGCAGCAACTGATGTGCCAGAGTGCAAAGCAAGGATTCTAGGTGGGTGTGCTCCCCTTCTTCAGAGGAGAATGGGAGGGCCACAGGGAAGGGGCTGAAAAAGTGGGGGACTGGAAGGAGAGGGGGCTGATATAAGGATGTAAAGTGAATTAATTAAGTAATTAATTTTTAAAAAATGAAGCGCCTTTGGGAGGTGGTGATTATGATATAGGATCCCTCCTCTCCTAGTGCCAGCACAACTTTTTGTCAAGTAGACATGAGATATTTCATAATTGATTAAAATGTTACATAGGTATATCAGTGTAATTTTCTTAAATTACTTCCCTCAAAAGACTTTGGAGAATCCAAAAATTTCATGTGAAAACATGTATCTAAGAATCAAACACTAAAGCAGAGATTAAGAGGGAAGAGAAGAGGTCTTTGTAAAATTCAAACCAGAATTTAGAATCATTATTAATATTGTCCACTGTGGTGCAATGTAGCTGTTAATGATAGTGCCACACAGATAGTACCCATCAATTAAAAACCACATTATAATAGATAACAACCAAACAAGATGAATTAGAATATTATTTTCTAATAAAGGAAAGGAATTAGATCCAGAGAAAGGAGGGTGAAGAACTAGGAGGAATGAACGGAGAGGAAATTGTAACCAGGTCACATTGAATGAGAAAAGAATCCATTTTCAATAATAAAATAAAGACTATTTTAAAACTACATTATTAAGATATTTATTTCAGTGGGTCAACTGATGGGAGCTAAGGAAATATTAACTTTCAATGATAATATGATTTTCCCTTTAAATATTTCAAATGTTTTGGGACTATAAAGAAAAATTGTCATTTCCAGTAAAAACTATATTGTTATGATGAAATTTGACTAGCATAAACCTAATTAACATACAAATTTTAGGATAAATAGATATAACTGGAAAACTTATTATTTTCTGAATTATAAGAATAAACCACATCACAGAATTTGAATTCTCATAGTAAATTAACCAATTGAAAATAAGCAGCCAACTCAGAAGCAAGATGTTTTTACCTTCTCATCTGTGTGAGACTCATGTGCCCAGCAAGCTTTCAATTAGGTTTGTGAAACTGTCTTATGAGGGTGGCCCAGTAATCTAAGGCACCAGACTCAAACTCAAAAAATAATTATCTTCACATATCAATAGATTTCCAAGAAGATGGAAGGAGAAATCCCTGGTCCTGGAAAGACTGGATGTAGGGGAATACCAGGACAGAGAAGGGAGAGGGGGTTGAGTGAAGAACAGGGGGAGGGAAGAGGGCTTATGGGACTTTCGGGGAGGAGGAACTGGGAAAGGGAAAATCATTCGGAATGTAAATAAAAAAAATATAGAAAATAAAAAAAATAATTATCATGTATGAATTTATCGAAGAGTGGATTTAATTAACAAATGAATTGTTATATTTTGTTTTGTTTCTCAATTAGAAAAAGAGACAGCAAGACTCACAGCTCCTGATCTTTGATTCCACTCATGAAGACCTAGATTCTTCACTGCCTAGAAGAAGGAAAAATTGAAGAATTCTCTGCAGGTTAAAGAGAGCAATAAATACAGCAATGAATAAGGATCTCAATAACAAGAGAGTCACCATAGAGGGAAAGGGGGCACTGTCAATGGGCTGAGAAGGAAGCCTGATCCTCTTCTAATAACCTTGATGTGGTTAGCAGTCAGCTGGGGAGCTGTTTCTGGGACAGGAGGACTCGAGCAGCAGCACCCATGACCTATAGAACCAAAGAAAGAATGTTCTGAACTATCCAGGGCGAGGAAGTATCCATGTCCGCCTGTCTCAATGATCATTGACTACTGCTTGACCCAGACCTACCCAAGATGAAATTTTAGCTGTGACGCCATGGGTACACCAGAAGTAACTGCAGTAGCTTGATGATGTGACACCAACCCTTCCCTCTCCCCAGTTACTGTGTCAGGAAACTGGGGACATCACACTCCTGAGTTTTCTTTTTCCTTTTTGTTCTGTTATCATTTTGTTTTTCATCAGACGAAGGAAGGCGACACTGTCACAAAAGAGCTAGACATAAGGTCTGATTCCAAACTGCTTATCAAAGGTTCCTTGATTTTATTTGTAAAACAAAATAGATGTGACTGCATTTAAACCGCACTTCTGTATAGCCCCTAGTACTACATATTATAAATACAACCATGGTTATTCCTGCATTTTTCTACCTGTAGTACAGTCTCCACTGCAATCACTTACTAAATTTGTGCATTCTACACAAAAACATGTTTCCTATTTCAGCTTTTACATTTTGTTTCATGAGCATTATTGAAATGTCTGTGAGTCTCCTCTAGACAACCACCAACAGGAACACATTCACAGCTAAAAAAGTCAGGTTTATTTCTTCTTGCCATGAAAGAGTATGCCTAATGGTGAATTGTGGAACATCTCAAGGATAAGGTGTTGGAAAGATTTAATACACAATCTAGTGACATGCTACATGTTTTAGCAAATATTCAAGGAGACTTTACTTTGCATTAAATGCTGTCAAGAAGTGGTGATTTTATTTATTTATTTCAATTTATCACATCAAAAAAGAAGGATAAGACCAAGCTAAATGTGTAATTGGTTTAAAAATGAAAATCTATCACTTATTATACAACCTGAAGACTACTTGGTCTCATCCACATTTGAATAAGATTTTACATTTTTCAAACATGATTACATAGTAATCTTGTTTCATCTTTATTTTGTTCACAGTTCATAATAACTAGCCTGACTCTGATGTTCCTTGAAATCATTCATGTTTAACAAAACAGCAAGGCCTCTGTAAGTGCCAAATGATTTAAGCAACACCAAAATAATGATGATGATGATGATGATGATGATATAAAAATGTGATGGCTGTCCAGCTCCTAGAAGTTGGCAGATGCTTTTCTCTCTCAATATATCATCAAATAATTGTGCAAAAGCAAGGTCATCCATAGGAGTAAATGTGCACCTGCACAATGACAAACAAACAACAAAACAGAAGGAAGGAGCAACCAAATGTATTAGGGACATTGAGGAGGAAATGAACAAAAAAAAGAGAATGATATTATTGGTTGAGTTAAGTTCACAAAGTTTGCTGCATTCTCAACATTCAAGAATTTAGAATATGAATTTGTTTGGAAATATGTTCATTTCAGAAATAATGAAGCCAAACTGAGATCACACTGGAGTAGAATGAGCTGTCAGTCTAACAGAATAAATATCCCTAACATAATTGAGTATATGAGGACAGAGACACAGACAGGTACAGTATCAAGGATGATGGAGACAGAGAATTACTGCTGAGGGAACCAGGAGCTAGGAAGATGCATGAACAAAATATCTTCTAAGTTGAGAAAGAAACACTATATGGCCAGAACTTGGTTTCAAACTTTCAACCTTCAGAACTAAGACAAGAAGATTCTTCTCCACTTTCTGAGAAGACAAACTTTGGAAGAAGTTTATCACCATCCCTGTGGATACTCTGTAGTTGTAGAAATTGATATAAGTCTGAGATTGTTCCAGAAAAGGAGAAAGAGCAAGAAAATGGTCCTGAATGTGACTACTCTGTATCATCATCCGTGGATAGGACAGACATTTCTGAGCCCAGCCCTAACTCTGTGTGGGGTTAACAAATGCATGTTCATTGTCTATTATCACATTTTCACATTTATGGAGTTTGTTATAGCAGCTATAAGATGGATGGACTAACTCCTTTTTGGTTGGGTTTTTTTTTTTTTGAGACAGGGTTTCTCTGTGTAGCCCTCGCTATCCTGGAACTCACTCTGTAGACCAGGCTGGCCTTGAACTCAGAAATCTTCCTGCCTCTGCCTCCCAAATGCTGGGATTATAGGCATGCGCCACCACTGCCCAGCAGACTAACTCTTTTTTAAAACTATTTTATTGCATGTTTTTACTTACATTTCAAATGTTATACCTTTTACATGTTCTCCCCCCCCCCAAAAAAAACCCTATCTCATCTCCCCTCCCACTGCTTCTATGAGACTGTTTCTGGACCCACCCACTCACTCCCTCCTCCCCGCCCTGGAATTCACCTACAATGGGACATCAAGTCTTCACAGGACCAAGGGCCTCTCCTCCCATGAATGCCTGACAAGGCCATCCTCTGCTACATATGCAGCTGGAGCAATGAGTTCCTCCATGTGTATTCTTTGGTGGTTTAGACCCTGGAAGCTCTGTGGGCATCTGGTTGGTTGATATTGTTCTTCCTATGGGGTTGCAAACCCCTTCAGCTATATCAGTTCTTTCTCTAACTCCTCTATGGGGACCCCATTGGGGACCCTGTGCTTAGTCCAATGGTTAGCTGTGAGCATACACCTCTGTATTTGTCAGGCTCTGGAAAAGGCTTTCAGGAGACAGCTATATCAGGCATCCATAATACTGTCTGGGTTTAGTGACTGTATATGGGGTGCATCCCCAGATGGGACTGTCTCTAGATGGCCTTTCCTTTAGTCTCTGCTCCACATTTTGTCACCATATTTCCTCCCATGAGTATTTTGTTCCCTCTTCTAAGAAGGACCGAAGCATCCACTCATTGGTCTACATTCTTTTTGAGCTTCATGTGGTCTGTGAACTGTATCTTGAGTATTCCAAGCTTTTGAGCTAATATCCAATTATCAGTGAGTACATACCATGCATGTTTTTTGTGACTGGTTTATCTCACTCAGGATAATATTTTCTAGTTCCATCCATGATAGTATACTTAAGCAACCCAAAAAATTCCACCAGAGAACTCCTAAAGCTGATAAACAACTTCAGCAATGTGACTGGATATAAAATTGACTCAAACAAATCAGCTGCCTTCCTCTACTCAAAGGATAAATAGGCTGAGAAACACATTAGGGAAATGACACCATTCACAATAGTCACAAATAATATAAAATACCTTGGTATGACTCTAATCAAGCAAGTGAAAGATCTGTATGACAAGAGCTTCAAGTCTCTGAAGAAAGAAATCACAGAAGATCTCAGAATATGGAAAGATCTCCTGTGTTCATGGATTGGCACGATTAATGTAGTAAAAATGGTCATCTTTCTAAAAGCCATCTACAGATTCAATGGAATGCCCATCAAAATTCCAAGTCAATTATTCTTAGATTTAGAAAGAGCAATTTGCAAATTCATTTGGAATAACAAAAAACCCAGAATAGTGAAAACTATTCTCAAAAATAAAAGAACTTCTAGGGGAATCACCTTCCATGACCTCAAGCTGTATTACAGAGCAATAGTGATAAAAACTGTGTGTTATTGGTACAGAGACAGGCAGGTAGATCAATGGAATAGAATTGAATACAGAGAAATGAACCCACACACCTATGGGCACTTGATCTTTGACAAAGGAGCTAAAACCATCCAGTGGAAAAAAAAAAGACAGTATTTTCAACAAATGGTGCTGGTTCAACTAGCGGTTAGTATGTAGAAGAATGCATATTGTTCCATTCTTATTTCCTTGTACAAAACCCAAGTCCAATTGGATCAAGACCTCTACATGAAACCAGATACACTGAATCTAATAGAAGAGAAAGTGGGGAAGAGTCTAGAACATATAGGCACAGGAGAAAATTTCCTGGGCAGAACACCAAAAGCTTATGCTTTAAGATCAACAACAGACAAATGGGACCTCATAAAATTGCAAAGCTTCTGTAAGGCAAAGGACACTGTCAATAGGACAAAATGGCAACCAACGGATTGGGAAAAGATCTTTACCAATCTTACAACTGATAGAGGGCTAATAATCCAGTATATACAAAGAACTCAAGATGTTAGTCTCCAGAGAATCAAATAACCGTATTAAAAAAAAATAGGATACAGAGCTAAATGAAGAATTCTCAATTGAGGAATATCAAATGGCTGAGAATCGCCTAAAAATTTTTCAACATCCTTAGTCATCAGGGAAATGCAAATCAAAACAACACTGAGATTCCACCTCACACCAGTCAGAATGGCTAAGATCAAAAACTCAGGTGACTGCAGATACTGGAGAGGATGTGGAGAAAGAACACTTCTCCATTGTTGGTGAGATTGCAGACTGGTACAACCACTCTGGAAATCAATCTGGTGGTTCGTCAGAAAATTGGACATAGTATTACCTGAGGACACAACTATACCACTCCTGAGTATATATCCAAATGATGCTCCAACATATAACAAGGACACATGCTCTACTACGTTCACAGCAGCCTTATTTATAATAGCCAGAAACTGGAAAGAAACCAGATGTTCTTTAACAGAGGAATGAATACAGAAACTGTTGTATACAATGAAGTGCTACTCAGCTATTAAAAACAATGACTTCATGAAATTCTAGGGCTAACTCCTGATGAAGATATGACCTTCACTGGGTAACATAACTCTACTGAGCAAGTGTGAATCTTGTGAAGAGGATCAGAATTAATAGCAACCTAATTTGAAAATTTTCGATGTGACTGCTATTTAGTACTCTTTTCAAGATCATCTTAGGTGGAGGTGCTCTTCTTGGGCTCATGAGAGTCTTGTTGTTTAATAACTGTTTGGTGAATCTTAATCTTCAGAGCGGTTTCCATTCTTGAAAAACCCAAGGTAGAAATAGTTCATGCAGAACTAGGAATGTCAAGTCTCTCCTTTTTTCATATAATTAAACTTTTCCACCTGCAAATTACACGCAGATCTGAACTACCCAACTTCCTCAGATACAGGAACTCATTTTATCTACTAACAGAGGATGTGAAGAACTCTATTTTAATACCACACTTCCCTACCATGTTCCTATTTGATTTGGTGTCTGTATTGCTTTACTAGAGCTCCCAACTTTTCCATTACTTTAGACTTTCCTTTGTGTCCCAAGGCCAGTGAATTCACTCTGACTGAAGTGATGAAAATGAGAAGTAAAATAGGAAGTGGCAAGGTCAAAGTGACAAAACAGGAAATACGACTTACACTTACATCTAAAGTTTCTAACCAAAATATAATTCATCAACTGAAAAGCTGAAGTTTCTGGCAACATTCTCTGCTTTCTGCAGTTGAGTCTGAACCAAGAATGACCACTTGTTCATCATTACCCAGTTAGCAGGTTTTGTTCTTCCTTGACTGGCTTTCCTTACAGCCAACCAACAGTACATTTCTAAATATCTTGTTCAGATAGCAAGATGGTGGAACCAAAACAAATTGAACTCATTTGTTACTGTATCTATACTTTGACAGAACTCACATCCACATGTATTTGCAAGTCAGAGCTCTGGGAGTAAAGCCTGCAGAGTTTAAGTGTAGTCATGTGATCTGACTCTTTATATAAGTCTGTGTGAAATTCACTGCTCATTTTATGGTCTCTATATGATTAGTCACTTGGTCTGTCTCACTGTGTGAATCAATCCCTTAAGAACTTACCTTCATCAGTGTGAATCCCTGATTTTCTCAGACATAAAGAACAATCCCTCCTCCAACATACATTGTTTACACTCATGATATTCTACTTAAATATTTTCCTTACCAACATATCGCTTTCCAGAGAGTACTGTTTACTTTTGGGCAAGAACTATGCATTATTCATCACCGTGTCTTTGATGTCAAACACAGAATAACTTAGTTGGTCCTCATTAATGTTTGTTGAATGAGTAAATTATCTATGATAAGGTCTCTATTGGAGACTTAAAAGCAAATAATTTTCTCACTAAATGAGAAAAATAAAATGAATCTCTTATTAGACATTAGATTTATGAATATTTTGTTTTGCCTAGATAGACATTTTTACATAAAAATTAAAAAATCATTTCTCCCTTAAGAGCTCACTTCAGTGCACAATAAAATTACACTGGTGAATATTACTGATCAAGTGGCAGCTGGCTAATTCAATCTAGTCCTTTAATTGGTTAAAATAAGAAGACAGTGTGCATGAATGCTTAGGGGACTTTATGATCAGGCTTTATGTAGTAATCAAACTATCTAACAAAACCAGTTGACAAAATAAATGATAGATTATGCTGAGAGGCAGAATGAAGTTATAAAATAAAGGTCATCTTCTTCTATAATTTACTTAGTGCTAGGAGAACAAAATGTTCCTTTATTAGAATAACATAAACATATCTCATAAATGGAGATGAACAAGTATGTTTTAGACTTGTGTGGTTACCATTTAGGAAACTATTTTCTTAAAGAATGGAAAGGGAAATTCTGGGCACATGACATACATATATCCTAATTGCAGAGGCTTGAAACTCACTAAAATAAATAAGTGAAGCAAATACTGTAATTTCAAATATATTTTAAAATAAAAGACAGTCTATTTCAGTAGACATCTTATTTAGTGTTGAGTTTAATGATTCAAAATAGGAGCTGCATGGCTGTAACATTTGGATCTTTTTCCCAAAGTGAGTGATGTTCTAATGACCACTTGTGAAAAATAGCATGTCCTCCAGGATTTAATATCTAGTGATCTGTCATTCCACCCACAAGTAAGGCTCTGTGTTCATATGATTTAGATCCAGGAGGACTCTGGATAAAAATGTGATATTGATTTTTTTTGAGGCAAAACCATCACATTCTTGGGGGAGGGGGTGTAAAGGGCTGCCCAAGTGCTTTAAGGCATTGCTGACTACTGTTTTCAAATGTGCCTAGCATACCCTTCCAATAGCCCAAAATGATATAATTATTTCCCCTGACAATGTCTATCAATCTGTTTTAGTATAACTTTTACCAAGTAATACTCCTAAAATTAAATAATAATTTTTATATTTATATGTGTATACAAATCCATTGTTTAAAACAGGAAAATAATTGTCCTTTATAAAATTGACATGAAGCAACAAGGAAGAAACACATTCAAACAAGTTATTATATTTAAACAAAGGGGGTTGGAAAGTTGCAGGTTTCAAGCAGACAATTCCTCAAGCTTCAAGTTTAAATACTGCAATACTGTTATAAGTAAGACACCATAAGAAGTGGGCATATAACTGAATAAAGGGTTCAACTCAAAATTATTGACCACATGGACAAACATTGCTGCCATGTTGAAATCCTCCCAGAATTCCATTCTCTTTGCATTGTGAAGTATGAAACACGCACAGATCAAATGGTATTTACACTACATAACAGCATTGTTGGAAAGCAAAGCACCAATAAATATCCACACAATTTTTTTGTTTATAGATAAGTGATTATGCTCATGATATAGACAAAGATATATTCACCATGGCTGTATCATCTACTAGCTATGTATTCTTGAGTGGAACTTTAAATTCATCCATTTCTTCCTAAATAAAATAAGGATGAAAATAATCATACCCAACTCATAGTCATCTACAAAGATGCATTTAGCTAACATCGGTAAGGCATAAGATAGGGGTTGCAAACATATGCATATTGCTTATTTGCACAGACATGCTCTGAGAAAAATAAGAAGTTTATAGCAATATTTAACTTCGGAGGGAAAGTAATGTGGGCTAAAGGATGGAGAGACAAAAGGATGCTTGCTATTTGAGGAGGAATTTACCATGCTATTTCAACACATGTGTCATTACGTCCATAAACCTTTCTTCTACTTTCTCTCCTGACCCCTTTCCAAGTCCTTTCAATCATTTTCACTTTTGGGTCATACATTGTTTGGTTGGTTTTATCTTGTTTTAGTTTCCACATATGTGATGGTTGGTTTTAGTGTCAATTTGGTATAAATTAGATTCACTTGACTAGGGAACCTAATTTAAGCAATTGTCTTGATTTCCTTCATTGATGTGGAAGACCCACTCCTAATGTGGGTGACATCTTCTGATTGTAGTAACTACCCAGTTCTTGGACTGCATAGTGAAAGACAGCTAGAGTGGGCTACTCTGACTGACAAGGCAGCTAGCCTCAAAGGACAACCGATTGTCAGATTCTCTGCCTCTAAGATGTGAAACAACTCTTGTTGCTGTTCTGATATGAGTCAATTTAATAAACTGTGTGCATAAATATGTAAGTATTCATGCTATTGATTCTGTTACTCTAGAGAACCCTGACTGATACAATACATGAAAGAAAACATGGGATACTGGGAATAGTTTGCTTTTATCAATTTTCCAAACCTTTTCAAATGTTCACTAAGTAAAAAAAAGGTAAAGTTTGGGTTTTGGTCTTTCTTCTATCTCAGGGCATATACCCTCTCTACCCATTGTCTATACGCATACTCATAGAATACCAGACAACCCAGTAATTATCATATGAGCACCAACTATTGCAAATTCCCTGCTCTATGTTTTAGCCTTTCTAAGCCTACTGTGTCAGCTAGTTAGTACACTAAGCCTACTTACACTGGAGCTGCAGTTGGGAAGTTGTTCTAATGTTTTACGTGAATATTTCAGTGAGAATTTACTGGAAATTTTGTTCTTGTTTTTCTTTCAAACTTTCAATATTTCAGGACATTAGCTGAATGACCAAAATGATCTGGTACACTGAAATGTTAGGAAATTACTCTTGACTGTGTGGAAAAAATTTATTTAAAACTATTTTACACTTTAAATATTCAGGAAAGAAGAAAACGTTTCAGTTCCAGATAAGTTGTAAAGTAGCTGTTCTGCCAGAAGCATGTTGGAACATGTCAGAGCCAGCAGTTACAACAAAATCATGTGCATGATAAAGATTCAGAAAAAACAAAAGACACAAATTGTGCATAAATGACCAACTACGGTGCCTTTAAACATGACATTGAAAATATCTGATCCTGATTCGCGAGTGTGCTTGTTTGAGAAGCTGTTGGTATGTTGCTGTAGCAGAGAATAAAAGTAATTGAAGACAAGAAAGAGTGCCAACTGATATATGCATTTTCTGTTTGAGAGTCTTACATACATATAATGTATATTGATCAAATCCAGCCATCATTCCTTTCTCTCCAATTCTTCCATTATTGTCCTACTGCTTGTAGCTCCCCATGTTTTGTGCTCTTTCCCTTACATTGAGTCCATGTAGTGCTGTCTGTATGTACATGAAAGTAATATTTTCTACTAGAGCATTGGTAGCCTCGCAGAAGCTACTACATCCCTGAAGAAAGTTGATGTACTCTCCTCCAGAAGCTCACAGTTTCTCTTTGGGTATGAGTAAGATGTCTTGACCTGCGCTGGCTTGGTCTTGGGCAGGTCTTGTGCATAAAGTCACAAACCCTGTGAGTTCATATGTGCAATGGTACAGTCATGTAATAAATACTATTTTGCTGCAGATGTTCACTATTCCTGGCTATGGCAGTTTTCCTGGACCCCTTCCATGATAATTCCTGAACCTTAGTGTAGGACGGATGATGCATGCATCCCATTTACAACTGAACATTCCACAGTATCTTTGCTGCACCTTGACCAGTTGGAGACTCTGCATTAATTACCAACTCCTTCAAAAGAAAGATTCTGATGAGGAATGAAAAATACATTATTCTATGAGCAAAAATAAGAACTAAAAGAATAGTTTCATACTATCTCCATTTATTAGAATAGTGGTATTATTTTCTCAATAGGGCATATGTCTTAGTCTGCCATGAGTTTTGACTAAATAGTACCAGGTATGAGTACTTTCTTGTGGAGTGGTCCATAAATCCAATCAGAAGGTAGTTGGTTACTCCCATAACATTCTTCCCATTCTTGTGCCAGTGACGATATCTTACTCAGCCAGTCATTATTGTGGCTCACAAGGTTCAACAACTGGGTAACATTTTAAATTATCTTTATACATTTATTTTTCTTATTTCTTCTATTTTTAAGATTATAATTATATAATTATTATATATTCCTCTTCTCTATCCTTCCTCTAAATACTTCAATATACTCTTCGTAGCTCTTTTTCAAATTATCACATCTTTTTCATGAACATAATATAAATTTATATTCATATATATGAACACATATATACATATATGTTTTATAAACATATATAATATAAACATATATTTATAATATGTTCTTTAAAACATATGCATATATTCAAAATACATAAGCATCATCTGCTCAGTATAGATAGATGATAGATAGATGATAAATAGATAGAAAGATAGATAGATAGATTGATAGATAGATAGATAGATAGATAGATAGATATAGTTATTTCTATGTATGCATTCACAATATATAGATAAATACAGTTATTTCTATGTATGCATTCACAATATCCTGTTTTATAATAGGCTGAGGCTCTGGGGAGTTTAATACTTTTTTCCAAATAAATACATGTGTTTGAACAAAGATAATGACATTCTAGAATATAAGATTTTTTATCTTAGTCTTTACACTGGTGATGGACTTGCAAATACCATCAGTGCAACTCAGATTTTTTCCTTAAAGAATTTATATCAAGGTGAATGAGCAGAGGTCAGGTAGCTTTCAAAATCAGTCTTTTCAGACTGTACTATCTAGAGTGAACTCCCCATCCAATGTTTATTAGTTACCTCTCTTGCTGCTGTGATAAAACAGTTAAAGAATGCAACTTAAGAAAATAAGAATTTACTTTTGCTCACGGTTTGAAGGTATATATCATGGCAGAGAATCCATGGCAGCGGAAATGCTGTATTCACAGTTAAGAAGCAGAAAGCAGAGGATGCTGGTGACCTAAATGTTGCCTAGTTGTTTTTTTTTATACAGGACATGAAATGGTGCTCCCCACATTTAAGGTGGGTCTTTATTCTTTGATTAATACAATATAGGAATTTCTTACATATATAACCAGGAAGTTATCTTTATCTTCTAAACCATATTAGGTCTTGTCAAGTAGCCTATTAGTAGTAACCACCAGATATACTTTTTGAGAAAATCCATCCCAGTGAATTACATGGAATCAGGGTAGAAAATCTCAGCCATTTCTTTACCTAGATAGGAAATTTTTAATGAGCTCTTTGAACTTTAGAGCATGATTTGCAGGCTGATTTTTTAGTCAAATCTCTTTTTATATACACCCAATCCTACTTCCCATTCTCTCTACATTCTTATTCAGGGTTAGAATCTCCTTAAAAACATTCTATTTGCTAATCATAAGTTAAAAACCCCACTTTTTCTTTCAATATTAGGAAAGAAGCACAATCTCTAAAAAACCAACTTCCTTGGAATTTATGTCAGGTTAGGCAATCCAGAAATTTCTTTTCTACATTAAAAATCAGTATCTCTTTTGGAATAATAAGGTTATGTGATTTTGAACCATAGCTCCACTTAATATAATTTATGTCATAATATCCCATGAAAACATCAGTTGTCTACATTAAAATTTCCACATATATTCATGCAATACTCTAATGGACTGTGCCACAGACTATATATTTTACAAAAATCTGCATTCCCTTTTGACAGAACAACTTGCTAGTCAATAACTACATTTCTCAGATCCACACTGTATCCTTATAAACCAGGGAAAAAGAAGGAGGTCCTCAACACTGGGATAAGAGGTAAAGAGATGGGTATCACTTTTTTTAAACTTTTTTTTCTAAGATTTTTTTTATTTACATTCAAAATCATTTCCCCTTTCCCATTTCCTCCCTCCCCGAAAGTCCCATAAGCCCCCTTTCCTCCCTCTTTTCCCCATTCAACCCCCTCTCGCTTCTCATCACTTTTGAATAATGATGATTAAGGTGCCAGTGTGCTTCCTCTATTCTTTATTCAGCTTGGCTAGAGGAAGACACGTCTTGAATATATAAGAGATGGAGAGAAGCTATGATGATAAGAGCTAATGTATTATGCCACCTGAACTGTTGTACAAGAATGCCTAGGAACAGATGACTTATGCAGAATAGGGATCAAAGAGTAAAAAATTCAAAGTGGGTCCCATAGAAAGCCTAGCTTATACCTTTTGAAGGGGGAAACTCTGTACCCTTATACTATAGAAGCAGAAGGGAAGAGTCAAGGGTGCCCTCTTCCAAACCTTCTTATAAGAGTGCATAATTTAGTTCACAAGGTATGGTGGTTTGAACACGTATGGGCCCCACAGATTCATGTGTTTGCATTCTTGGCCACAGGTAGTGACACTCTTAGGAGATGTGGCCTCATTGGAAGAGGTGTGTCCCCATGTGAAACATAACCATTCTTCTTCAGATCAAGTCTACTTTCAGATCAAGATGTAGAAATCTCAGCTCATTCTCCAGTACCATGTCTGCCTGAAAGTTGTCATGCTTCCCAAAAATAATAATGGACAAAACTTCTGAAACTATAAGCCATCAGCAATTAAATCTAGTCCTTTATAAGAATTGCCTGGTCATGGTGTCTCTTCACAGCAATAAATCTCAAATTAAGATGCAATGGGAAATTTCCACATCTGATAGAGGGCTAATATCAAAAATATATAAAGAACTCAAGAAGCTAACCACCAAGAAACCAAATAACCCAATCAAAAAATGGGGTGTAGAACTAAACAGAGAATTCCCAACAGAGAAGTCTCGAATAGCTGAGAAGTCTATTTACCTTTTGAAACCCAATATCTTGCAACTATCACCCTAGTAACAGCTAGATTTTAAAGGTTCCACATTCAATGTACAACAAGCTTCAGATTTTCAAAGAGTACCCAAAAGACACTGATCTGCCATGCAAATTATTCTTAAACAAGTGTGTGAGAGAAAATAATTCTAATGCTAAAACTATTTTGCTTCTGGAAATCACATGTCACAACATCTATCCTTATCTTACTCTACTGTGTTTGCTACCTCAGGATTAATTTGCCTATTGGTTCCTAAAGTACTATGACTAAGGACAGTTAACCTCAAAAACAGTATTGAATATTATTCCACTTATTTTAGTATATTCTATGAAATATTATTTACACAATAGGTTTAGAGACATAGGGTGAGGGAGAGACAGACAGAGAGAGAGAGAGAGAGAGAGAGAGAGAGAGAGAGAGAGAGAGAGAGAGAGAGAGAAATACACAAATTCATGGAAAATGTTACATATTATATTAGAAATCAACCACTTGAGAAACTGATGTTGTTTGAAACATTAAATGAAAGATTCCAACTTCATGGAATTTTAAAATTGGATTTTTAAACTCAGGGCTTTCTTTTTTATTATTATTGTTATTATTAGATATATTCTTTATTTACATTTTAAATGTTGTTCCCTTTCCTGGTTTCCCCCTCCCCCAAAAATCCCATAAGCCATCTCCCCTTCCCCAATCAACACTCCCCCGCTTCCCTGTCCTGGTATTCCTCTACACTACAGCATCAAGTCTTTCCAGGACCAAGGGTCTCTCCTCTTTTTGGTGTCCATCCTCTGCTGCCTATGTGTCTGGAGCCATGGGTAACTCCATTTGTACTCTTTGGTTGATGGCTTTGTCCCTGGGAGCTCTGGGAGTACTGGGTGACTCATATTGTTATTCCTCCTGTGGCACTGAAAACCCCTTCAGCTCCTTGGGTCCTTTCTCTAACTCCTCCTTTGAGGACTATGTGCTCAGTTCAATGGCAGGCTGAGTGCCCCCCAGGTGACAGCTATGTCTGGCTCCAGTTAGCAAGCACTTGTGGGCATCGATTAGTGTCTGGATTTTGTAACTGTATATGGGATGGATCCCTGGGTGGGGTAGTCTCTGGAAGGTCTTTCCCTCAGACTCTGCTCTACCCTTTGTTTCTGTATCGCCTTCTATGGGTATTTTGTTCCCCTTTCTACAAAAAGCCCAAATATCCATACTTTGTTCTTCCTCTTTCTTGGGCATCATTTGATATGTGAAATGTGTCTTGGGTTTCCCAACAAACCAATCTTTATCAATGGTGTCAATATTGTGCCTTTAAAAATATAGTACAATTTGTTTCATCGACCTTAAGAGTATTTGAAATTTATTATTTATTATATGTTTTGTATTTCTCAATTACATATACTTTTATTTAAAATGTTGCTTGTTAAAGTAAGTTTCAAAGATAAAGGAAATTAGAGTATATAAAATATGGAGCTCTAGTTTTTTAAATTAATTAATTTGTATTTTTACACTCCATATTTTATTGCCCCCTGCCATGTCCACCCTCCAACTGCTTCACATCACATACTTCCTCCCCAACCCCCTGTCTCCACGTGGATGTCCCCAACCCACAGTGCACCTGACCTCTAAATTAACTGGGGCCTCCAGTTTCTTGAGGGATAAATGCATCATCTCTGAATGAACACAGACCCAGCAGTCCTCTACTGTATGTGTGTTGAGGGCCTCAAATCAGCTGGTGTGTGCTGTTTGTTTGGTGGTCCAGTGTTTGTGAGATCTTGAGGGTCCAGATTAATTTAGACGGAATGCCTGACAGTAGGGAGAGAGAACTTATAGAGCCCTCCTCCAGCAGGTAGATAGGGCATCAAATGAGGGAGAGGGGGACCATCCCACAATCACAACTCTGACCCATAATTGTTCCTGTCTGAAAGAATTACAGGGATGGAAATTCAGAGGAGCCTGAGGAAAAGAAGGTCCAGCAACAGGCCCAAAGTGGGATACAGATCAAGGGGAGGTTCCAAGGCCTGACATGATTACTGAGGCTATGAAGCGCTCAAAAAAAGGGAACTAGCATGACCACACTCCGGAAGACCCAACAAGCAGCTGAAAGAGTCAGATGCAGATATTTGCACCCAACCAATGGACAGAAGCAGCTGACTCCCATTGTTTAATTAGGGAAGGCTGAAAGAAGATGAGGAGAAGGGCAACCCTATAGGAGGACCAGTAGTTTCAATTAATCTAGAGCTCTAGTTTTAATGGTTACAAATTATGGACAATGTGATTTCACATATACCCTTATATAATTTTCTCAATCCACTAGTTTACCTTAAAGGAAATATCAAATATTATATGATTTTATCTGTAAATTTTCTATACAAAGAGAGAATCTAAACAGAAAGTCTCCATCAAATCCCTTCCCCCAGAGCTCAGCAAATCCCAAATCATTGGAGGCAGAAAGATTGTAAGAGCTAGAAGGAATGGAGGACAACAGGAGAACAGGGCCCTGTTCTAACTAAGCAAGGCACATATAAGCTCACAGAGACTGAAACAGAAAGCACAGGGTCTCCTGCTTCTGTACCAGATCCACTGCCTATATATTACAGATATTACCTTAATATTTTTATGGGACTCCTGACTGTGAGAACAAGTGGCTCTCTGACTCTTCTGCCTGATCTTGGAACTCTTTTCCTCTATTTGGGTTGCCATATCCAACTTTGATATGATAGGGTTTTTTTGTTTCATCTTTTATTTTATTTTGTCATGTTTGGTTGTTACTCCTTAGAATCCTTTTCTTTTGTAATGAGAGACAGAAAGAGAGTGGGTCCTAAGGGGAGATGAGGTGGGAAGAAACTGGGAGGAATAGAGGGAGGGCAAACTATAACCAGAATTTATTCTATGAGAAAGGAATAAAGGAAACAGTTAAGAAAATAATCTCTAAATTTGTCATATTTGTATATATAATTTGTATGAAGGAAAACTCACCTTTAAAATATGCAATTCCATCTATGGACCCATGCATATGGACAAGAATTAAGATACAAGAAGATGGAGAGATGGTGTGTTCACTAAGAGTGCTTGTGTAAAGAAGCAGATTTCTGTTCCTGACATCTGGTTTCTTTGGAGACTCAGTTGTGTCATACAATGTTTTTCTGGAAACTGTCTTATGAGAGGATGTTTTTGAGAGAATACATAATGTTTGAAAAAGTATAAATATACCACAACAGACAGTGGATGATGCTTTGTGGTATTGGTTCACCTTGCCACTCTTTGCTGGTCTTCACTGGGCTTTGCTGACTCTGGTCTTTGCTGACAACGCTGTTGTACTGGTTTGCCTTGCATTCTTTGCTGACCATTGTTTCTCATGATTTCATACGGAGAAATGCATCAAAGTACTACTGGTGGTGTTATAGTGGCTTCTTGCAGCTTCTGCAGACTTGGGTCAATTGGCAGAGCCTCACAGTTTTATCTGGATCAAACTACCATTGCTGATTTATGAATGATGTTTACAAGTGTATCTAACTACCACTGATGATTCATGTGAATTGAACTGCTGATATCCTCACAACACAGATTGGATTTGCCCCAGAGAACTATTTCTAAACAGGTCCATATCCTCCTTTGCCATATTAACCTTTCCTTTACACTACCTGGAGTAGACACTACCTCTGACTCAGTTACCTGCCACTGGATCTCTTTCTCCTACCTGTATTACCTGGTTGAATCACTTAGGCCTACTGCAACTGGATTTCCCAAGGTAGAGTGGTACCCAAAGATGGTTTGCTTTCTTTGAGGAGAAAGAGATAATGGAGAGAGGGATTTGTAAAGGTGGGAAAGGAGGAGGGATAGGGGTGGGGGTGGCCCATGATCAGGTTGTAAAGTAAATTTAACAAAAAAATCAAGACAATCTCCCACAGACATTTCTACATGGCTGTCTGAATTCTGCAGTCAGAGGCAATTCTTGAATTGAAGATTTTCTTCTCAGTTTATTCTATTAATTTGATGGTTAAAAGGAAATAGGAAAGTATGATCAGTACTATAAGAGAATTCTGGGAAGCTTTTAGAACATGTTACCACAATACCACATATAAAAACAATTCAGAGTATTATTTACTTGTTAATATGTTTTCTGATTTAACATTTTTTTCATGGATTTCTTTCCCTTGCTTCCTCTCTTCTAATATTTTTCTGTTTCTTGTGCCTTATTGTGAGCTGTTTTCTTTTCATTTTTTTTTCCAAGAAAATGCTTCCCTGATACAGCTATCTTTGGCTTTCTTAGCTTTCTAAGTTCCTTTCTCCAAATTCCTAATAGCCAGGGTTCACTTCTGCTTGACTGAAAAATGAAATTGCTATTTCTCCAGTGAGGGACTGGCAATGTGACTTTTAACTGAACTGGTGCCCTACAGATGATGTAGCACACTTGCCCTCTTCACTTCAACACAATTCCCATCAGATTGCACACTCTCAATTCTTGATCTAACTCCAAAGTTCTTACACATGTATTGAATGGACATTTTTGTTTCTTTCTGAATAAAGCCACTAGTACTATTTTACTACAGTCATAAACTATAAGAATCTTTTAACTTCCATGCTTCCTTGGTATACGCATTTGAGAAAGTTAGTTGCCCAAATCCAAACCATCAACCTGTACTCTCTGTTCCCTCTCAATCCCAGAAAAGCATGTGCTTTATTTACTTACTAAACCTTACTTCATGGCTGCAGGGTTGCCTCACTCATAATCATGAAAAAGTAACATAGTTCAGGTTAAGAAATTAGAAGGTCAGTTTGGCTTGCCCTGTTTCACACAGCTACTGATAAATGATTGGAAATTCAAATGTAGCTAAAAGTACTTCCCTAATGCGGTCAATAAACATATATCAGATAATTTTTTTAATCTAGAAGATATTGCCTATAATTCTATCCTGTGACAGTATTATGCAATGTTTGTCTTCATGCATTTGAATTATTTTCTTCTTAACATGTGAATAGATGGGACCTCAAGGAGAAAACTGGTACACACACACACACACACACACACACACACACACACACACACACACAGTGCTTTTGACATTAGAAATACCCTGCTAAAACTGTAGCATTTAGAAACATGGGTATTGGAGTATGAGAAAACATCTGAACAGCATTTGTGACAGCAAATGTCTGACAGCATACACCCTAGATTGAGAGTTTCCCTATTGCTTTATTTCAGGACAGGAAAGCAAACCTAATAATGTCTCTGTGAGGAACTTCCAGGAAATATTCCCCATGTCTGAAGCTGTGTTTTACAGGAAAGTAGAACAATATATCTTGGTTGTGAACAGAAGTGTGGACTGTGTTCTCATCGGTAGATTCTATGAAGATATCATTCAAAAATGACCCTTCTCTGTGGGTTCTACCTTTATAGCTTCAACCAACCATTGGTGAAAAATATAACAACACAGCTTTAACAATACAATACAGCTAGAGTCACACCCATAGACTCCCTGCAGTCTCCTCCCATATCTCAGGTCTCCAGCTAGTCCCAGAGATGCCCCCAGTGATTTCCATTCTAACTCCCAGCCCTCTACCACCCCCTCCACCAATACCTGATTATCATCCCAATCCTTTTCCTTACCCCCTCTCCCACCCAGTCTCTCTCTCCATCCACCTCTGAAGACTATTTTGTTGCTCCTTCAGAGTGAGATTCACACATGCTCCCTTGGGAGCTTCTTATTACCTAGTTTCTTGGGGTCTGTAGATTGTAGGATGGTCATCCTGAACTTTATGACTAATGTCCAATTAAAAGTGAGTACATTCCACATACGTCTTTCTGGTTCAGGTTACCTCACTCAGGATGATTATTATTAGGTTCTATCCATTTGCCTTCAAAATTCATGATGTCTTTGTTTTTAATACCTGAATTGTGTAGATGTGCCTCTTTGTCATTATCCATTCTTCAATCAAGGTTTTTTCTTCCAGTTTCTTATTATTACAAATAAAGGGGCTGTGAACATAGCTGAGTAACTGTTCCTGTGGCGTAGTGTGCTGTCTTTTGGCTATAAGCCTGAAGTGGCTACCTCATGCAGACAAGCAGGGCTTCAAGTGGAAGGAGGAGGACCTCAACCCACTAACAAAACCTTCAAGCCCAATTTTGTTCTGCCTACAATATGTGCAGGTATAAAGATGGAGCAGAGACTGAGGGAATGGCAATCCAATGTCTAGGCCAACTTGAGACCTATCCTGTGAGAGAGGGAGTAAACCCCTGACACTATTAATGATACTCTGCTGTGCTTGCAGACAGGATCCTAGTATAACGGTCTCCTGAGAGGCTTTAGGCTTTATCCAGGGTGTCCTGGATAAAGGTGTGGAAATAGATAGACACCCTGGTAGAGCTTGGAGAGTCTTGTAGAAGAGTGGGGGAATAGAACTCAGTGAGCCAAAAGGGTCAAGGACATCACAAAAAGACCTACAGAGTCAATTAGCCTAGGCTAATGGGGTCTCCCAGAGACTGAAGCATCACCCAAAAAGCATGCAGGATCTAGACTTAGTTGCCCCCCATTTCTAGGGTATATGAAGCTTGGTCTTCATGTGAACTCCTTAACAATTAGATCAGGGACTGTCTCTGACACTGAATCCCCTTCTCCAACCTGGACTGTCTGTTTGGCCCTCAGTAGGAGAGGAGGTGCTTAGTCTTACTTGGACTATATGTTCCAGGGTGAAGTGGTATGCAAGGGGGCTTTCCCTCCTCAGAGAAAAGGAGAAGGTAATGGGGGGAGGGATTTTAATGGCAGGACTTGGAGGAGAGAGGGTAGAGGCCTGTGATTGAGATGTAATGTGAACAAAATATAAACTATGGACAAAAAACCAATATAATGCAGCTACTTACATCATTTATGATGTATTAGTTGTTATATGTGATCAGAAGATGCTTTGGTATGTGCAGAGGACTTATGTAGATTATATGCAAATAACACACACCATATATATATATATGTATATGTAAAGAACTTGAACATTGACAGATTTTATTGTCTATCTATTACCAGCCTTTGATAGCATCTTGGGAAATGACTACATTGCGTATGAAGTTTCCATTTAAACAGGAACTGAGCCATAGTTTAGTGCCCCTTTTATTTAATGCCAGAAATGTTTGGGAATTTCTTTACATTAAGGTCTAAAAATTCAATGCCATTTTAAATAAACCATTAAAGACTTTTAAACTTACTTACCAAAATAATAAAAGACCTTTCCTAGACTTAGCCTTATGGATAGTTAGGAACTATGAAGCTTAAGAGTTTTCCCCAGACATTTTATTGTGACAAGTAGAAAATGAAGTTAAGAGAATAAAAACAGGGTAATAAAACAACCAGGAACCAGGTGAGGGCCATGTAAAGGCAGAGTAGCAGACTCAAATATTTTATAACATGGAATAAAATCTTCAGACTGTACACCTAATGTCATTCATGTAATAAAATAGGAAAAGTATTAAATCGGCAAAAAGAAATAGAGGAAAAAAATTAAAAATCTTTTATTCTAATAAGAAAACTCATAAAAACATTCTAATTGTGAAATGCAAAACAAAAAATATATATACTTACATTCCATACTCAAACAACTATATTAAACAACTTTTAAATGCTAGCAAATATGTATAAAAAGCAAAGCTTGTAATAGGCCATATGAAATAGTTTGTATAGTGCTGGAAATAGCAATTTGACAGCATTTATTTCTTCATAAATATGTCTTCTAAGACTCGATATTTTAATGTTATGAATTTTTCATTATTAAATAAATCAAAGTATGTAACACAAAAAAATTTCTATGGGAATTTAAAGTAGAAAATTTCTTTAAAAGAACACCATGAGATCAATAAATGATTAAAATGAGATACTTTACTTAATTAAATGTATTGCTGTCTCCAAAGCAATATTTATTAGGTGACTTTAACACATTGTAAAATTTAATGATTTTAAATAAACAAAACATTCAGAAAAATGCTGAGTATAAGCATTGAAAATTGTTATTTGCTGTATTATAACTATTTACATATTTTCTGTCCCAATGCCATGCTTTTTTATATAATTAGAAATAAAATTAAAATTAATTTTAATACTTAAGTCTCATTTCACTAAAATAGCAAAAAAATCCAAATCCAACATAAAGTTTAGATGACATATGCTCCTTTTTCATAAGCTATTATTTGCCCTTTTATTTTTCCCTATATTCAGTAAGAAAATTCCTCCTGATACTGAGGCAGCTGCAAATTATCTGGTCACTGCTTTCATGGATGGAGAGAGCTCTCTCTGTAGCTGGGCTATGACTACCTAAGTCAGTAGACACATCAAAAGGATGCATCAGTCCCCACATAAGCGTTTTGTCTTAATTTTTCTCCTGACAATAAACCTCACTCGGTGAAGAATAAGACCTCAAATTATCACTTCCCACTCCAACTACCATCATGTACTAACACTTTGTAAATTCACTACGCTGTCATTATAATGTTGACGTTATTACCATTTCTTACATAAAGAAAGTGAGACGATATAAGGAAGTCAAATAACATCTTTAAGATACAGAGTAGTGGATCTGACACACAAATTTTACTGACAACTAAATGATTTATTTCTGTATATATCTCTGTATAAATATAACCTTACAATAAATTAAAACAGATCTCCCCTGCTAAATTGTTAAGGCAGCAGGCATTGTCAGCATTGGGGCTATACCCTTGAACATTTGAAGCATCAAGTCTTTACCAGCTAAATTTTTAATAAACATGATTATATTACTCTGTCTCTCCCTTTGTCTCTGTGTGTCTGTCTCTGTCTCTCTCTGTGTCTCTCTCTCTCTCTCTGTTTGTGTGTGTATGTGTGTGTGTATGTGTTATATGCATACCATTGCACACATGTTAACAGAAGACAACTTGTAGGACTCAACTTCTCTCCTTTCACCATGTGCTGTACTGAGGCTTGAACTCAGGTTGTCAAGCTTGGTGGCAGATAGTTTTATCCACTGAACCATCTGATGTTTTAACAAGTTCTTTCAATTAATCCTTGCAACTCCACCTAGAGAATCTCTTTATATTCTTTAAAGATGGTAGTTGATCAGCATTGGAGAAACAAAACAAAACCAAAACATATAAATGATAACACACAATAGGTTTGCAGGTCTGCTGTGCAGCTCCTGAGGGTCACTCTTCTATGCAGAAATTCTATTCTTGCAAAAAAAAAAAAAGAAGCAAATTATCTGAGTATCTCATGCAGAATGTTCGAGGCCTCAGTGTGTTCATTGACTATTAGACTTGAACCACTCACCTGGAGTGGTTTACTCATCAACATGAATAAAACTAGAGACTGTGTCTTTTACATGTGCAGATGGGAAAGTATCCTGCCAAAAGAATCCCTGAGAATCAGAGAATTTAAATCAATCTGGATAAAAAAAACAATAACAACAATACTACTGTAACAAGCAATAACAACAATACTACTGTAACAAGCAATAACAACAATACTACTGTAACAAGCAATAACAACAATACTACTGTAACAAGCAATAACAACAATACTACTGTAACAAGCAATAACAACAATACTACTGTAACAAGCAATAACAACAATACTACTGTAACAAGCAATAACAACAATACTACTGTAACAAGCAATAACAACAATACTACTGTAACAAGCAATAACAACAATACTACTGTAACAAGCAATAACAACAATACTACTGTAACAAGCAATAACAACAATACTACTGTAACAAGCAATAACAACAATACTACTGTAACAAGCAATAACAACAATACTACTGTAACAAGCAATAACAACAATACTACTGTAACAAGCAATAACAACAATACTACTGTAACAAGCAATAACAACAATACTACTGTAACAAGCAATAACAACAATACTACTGTAACAAGCAATAACAACAATACTACTGTAACAAGCAATAACAACAATACTACTGTAACAAGCAATAACAACAATACTACTGTAACAAGCAATAACAACAATACTACTGTAACAAGCAATAACAACAATACTACTGTAACAAGCAATAACAACAATACTACTGTAACAAGCAATAACAACAATACTACTGTAACAAGCAATAACAACAATACTACTGTAACAAGCAATAACAACAATACTACTGTAACAAGCAATAACAACAATACTACTGTAACAAGCAATAACAACAATACTACTGTAACAAGCAATAACAACAATACTACTGTAGCAAGCAATAACAACAATACTACTGTAGCAAGCAATAACAACAATACTACTGTAGCAAGCAATAACAACAATACTACTGTAGCAAGCAATAACAACAATACTACTGTAGCAAGCAATAACAACAATACTACTGTAGCAAGCAATAACAACAATACTACTGTAGCAAGCAATAACAACAATACTACTGTAGCAAGCAATAACAACAATACTACTGTAGCAAGCAATAACAACAATACTACTGTAACAAGCAATAACAACAATACTACTGTAGCAAGCAATAACAATACTACTGTAGCAAGCAATAACAACAATACTACTGTAGCAAGCAATAACAACAATACTACTGTAGCAAGCAATAACAACAATACTACTGTAACAAGCAATAACAACAATACTACTGTAACAAGCAATAACAACAATACTACTGTAACAAGCAATAACAACAATACTACTGTAACAAGCAATAACAACAATACTACTGTAGCAAGCAATAACAACAATACTACTGTAGCAAGCAATAACAACAATACTACTGTAGCAAGCAATAACAACAATACTACTGTAGCAAGCAATAACAACAATACTACTGTAGCAAGCAATAACAACAATACTACTGTAGCAAGCAATAACAACAATACTACTGTAGCAAGCAATAACAACAATACTACTGTAACAAGCAATAACAACAATACTACTGTAACAAGCAATAACAACAATACTACTGTAACAAGCAATAACAACAATACTACTGTAACAAGCAATAACAACAATACTACTGTAACAAGCAATAACAACAATACTACTGTAACAAGCAATAACAACAATACTACTGTAACAAGCAATAACAACAATACTACTGTAACAAGCAATAACAACAATACTACTGTAACAAGCAATAACAACAATACTACTGTAACAAGCAATAACAACAATACTACTGTAACAAGCAATAACAACAATACTACTGTAACAAGCAATAACAACAATACTACTGTAACAAGCAATAACAACAATACTACTGTAACAAGCAATAACAACAATACTACTGTAACAAGCAATAACAACAATACTACTGTAACAAGCAATAACAACAATACTACTGTAACAAGCAATAACAACAATACTACTGTAACAAGCAATAACAACAATACTACTGTAGCAAGCAATAACAACAATACTACTGTAGCAAGCAATAACAACAATACTACTGTAACAAGCAATAACAACAATACTACTGTAACAAGCAATAACAACAATACTACTGTAACAAGCAATAACAACAATACTACTGTAACAAGCAATAACAACAATACTACTGTAGCAAGCAATAACAACAATACTACTGTAGCAAGCAATAACAACAATACTACTGTAACAAGCAATAACAACAATACTACTGTAACAAGCAATAACAACAATACTACTGTAACAAGCAATAACAACAATACTACTGTAACAAGCAATAGTTTCTCAGTCATCACTAGTGTCATCTAAATCTATGAACCTGGGTCTTCACACCTGAAACCACTCATATTCTCAAATAACAGACTAAAGAGAAATGGATTTTGTCAGAAATGTTACTTTACAAACAAGTTCATTTTCAAAGTATCTAAAGATCTTTGTCAAGATTCTAATTATATGTCTTTCCTCTTTCCACATTCAGACCACAGTACAGGAAATTACACTCGAAGCTACCCATCCCATCACATAAGAAGGATATATATATATACATATATATATGTATATATATACAAAATAAACAATCTATATTCAAATTTTGAAACATAACTAGCTAATTTGGGCTTGACTAATTCTGCATATGCCTAATATAGACTTTAATTTGTATATGGGAGATAAGAAACCAGAAGATGTACTAGCATACTAGCACTGGGTATTGTTTTTAAAAACATACATTTTTATACATATATATTTATATATATGAAAGTATATATACTTTCATATATATATGAAACATTAACACTCTCCCAACTCAGATAGGCATTGCAAAGCTTTCGTTTTGATGTCAGATACTTACACTCACAGACAGCTTAGTTATATGGCTTGCTTGGACAACGGAGTATAAGCAGTTGTGACACATGCCACATCGAAAGAGGATCTTTAAAAGTGATATATGTTTAAACACATCCTCTTGAGTATCCTATCCCAGAAGAATGCATTGTTCCAAGTAGACACTTGTTACTCCCACTCAACTTGAAATAAAAACATGTGAAAGCAAAGATATGGTTAGCTCACAACTAGCATGAAACAGATAAGAAAGAAGGTTTTTTTTTTTTGTGAAAATTATGGAGATGCAGGGCTCATTAATCACCACAGAAAATTACTTCTCATTTTCTTACAGCTCTTTTTTGGGTATTTCAGCTAATATTTGAGCCTTATGATGTATTTTTAAAGATGTGAAGTGACAATTTTATTTGCCAACTCTTTATAAAGACAATCTCTGAGATGATGATATCATCTGTTTGATTATTCTTTATCAAAACTGAAATCCTGTTGATAACTTCTTAATTAAATATCTTTCTTGTATATATTTGTTTGATTGAATTATCAGAGTTTCCTCATGAGTTATTACATTGAGTTTGTAATTTCTACACAACTGAGAATCTACTGATGCCCTGCCCCATTTACATATTTTATGCCACATTCATTAGAAAATTTTGTTCTGATGATGTGATCCACAATCAATATTCTCCTATAATCGTCAAATTATGAAAATAAACAATCTATATTCAAATTTTGGAATGTAACTAGCTAATTTTGCTCTGGCTAATTCTGCATATGCCTAATACAGACTTTAATTTATGTATGGGAGATAAGAGAGCTGAAGATGTACTAGCACTGGGTATTGATTTTAAAAGCATTTTCTGAGGCAAAAACTACAGTCATGGAAAAAGCCCATTAAAAACAGTTTTCTACAATCTTTTCCTGTTGCAGAAGAAAATTGTCATTTAAAAAAATGTAGCCTGAATCCAGAAGATGGGGAAAACATGCAGGCATGGTCTGCCTGAGTTTCCAGGAAGTGGCTGTAGAAAGTAGGCTATCAATATCCAGAAGAGGTGCATGGTTGCTGGAGATCTCTAGTTTAACAGAAGAGTGAAACAGAGAACTTCACAAAGCGGAGCAGCGGAAGTCCAGTCAGCTTTGCAGGGATGAGTGCAGTCTGTAGAAAGCTCCCCTGACATGTGGGAGAGTGACTGCAACACATGCAAGAGGAGAACCTTGAAAAATCGGCACTGTACTCTGAGTAATAGGCACCTTAAAGAGAAAAAGAAGAAAGGAAGTAAGACAGAAGTAAAACTCAGCAGCAGCAGGAGGAGAGACACTACAACTTCCCCTAATAAGCACTTGATTGGAACAAAGCAGAAATGGCATTTGAACAACTCTTGCTGGGTGTCTTGGCAACCTCATATCCTCTGAACTATACTCTCTGGAGACCCAGAGCAAGTGTTGAGAACTCATTTCCTGAGATGTCTATACCCTATCCAGTCTTCTTTCCTTCACATTTATTCATCCTTTATTTACTATATTCATAATGGGGAAACCCTTTCATTGTGACTGTCTTTGCATACAGTATTCTACTTTTAGTGACACGTTGTATGTTGAACATCATGCTACCAGAAAAAATTCACACTTACCCATACTATAGTTTAGTCCCTCTTAAAACTTTTGATCACCTACCCTGAAAGAATGAGCACTTTCTAAAAGGGAGAGAGAGAGAGAGAGAGAGAGAGAGAGAGAGAGAGAGAGAGAGAGAGAGAGAGAGAGAGAGGAGAGAAAGATCTATTCAATAATCTATGACACGATCTGTAAGTCATAAGAAGCATACAAAAATCAAAGCAACAAAGCTCATCAAAAATACTAATCTCACAACAATGGCTTCCAAAAACAAACAAACAAAACAAAACAAGCAACAACAACAAAACCAAAGAGAACACAGATTAAACACCCAACTAATTCCAATAGAATAGAAGCATCTTAATGAAAGTAAAAGTCAACATAGTAAATGAAAGTGAAATTCATATTACAATTAAAAACACTAAAATTCAAGACAAAGGCAGTACATTGAAATCTGAAAGAAAGAAACACCAATCCCCATACAGAGGCAGGCTCATCAAAGTAATTGAAGATTTCTCAACAGGAATTTTAAATACCAGGATGGCCTGAATACTGTATTTCAGCTTCTAAAAGTTAATTGCTGAGAGCCAGAGGATCAAGGAGTTTGATGTCTCCCAGTAATCTTAGAAAGCCCATGAGCCATCAACCCTAAACAAAGAACTAACAGCAACCTAGGAAAGCTGAGAGTGGAAGGGGTGATTTCCTCAAGAGAAGAGCACACCAATTGGTTGTCCTGTGACAGTCAGATTTTAAAATATATGTAGAAAGTAAAATTATATGAACTAAGCAGATAGTATATATAAAATATATGCAAATAATAGCAATTAGAAAAAAATTAAAAGACCATGATTTGAAGGAGAGTAAGGAGGAGTATGTGGGAAGATTCAACCTGATTGTAACTCAGGGAGTCACGAGAAGTAGAGGTGGATTTACTGCTTTAACCCATGATGGTGCTGTAACCTGGTGGGTGACTAAATTTGTCCTCTGTTGAATAGAATGTATAGAGCAGTTCAAGAAAAGAGGCAACAGATGCAGAAGCTCAAGGCAAGGGAGCGTGAGGAGACTTCTGGGGCATGGAGGTCATTATTCTCACTGGAATTTGGATAAATAAGAGAAATATATCTCGATAGGGACTTGGATTGATGAGAGAACTATGTATATGTATACAGTCCACTGAGAAATTATAAATCCTTCTTTTGGTAAGTAGAAATCCATTAGTATGATTTAAGCAGAGGAGAAAATATTGTTTATTTTCAACAATAATTCAGATTAATAGGACTGAGGATTTGCCTCAATGGTAAAGTGATTTTTTTTGGTATGTACAAGGCTATGGGCTTGCTTCCATAGCTAATATCACATACATGCGTGCACACACACACACACACACACACACACACGCACACACACACATGCAGAGAGAGACAGACAGAAAGACAGAGAGAATTAACTAGGGGCATTACCTTGACCAGGTGGTATAATTCTATGCTAATCTTGTCAAGCAGTAACTGTGACTAGAATTTGGGTAATGAGAATTGCCGTGAGAATCGTAAACTGATTCTGCTTATTCCCCCAAAACTAATTTTTTTGGCATACTTTCATGTTCAATGAATGAACATATTAATAGATAGAATTCATGCTACATTAAAGACTGAAATCCCCTTTGGTGTCAAGGGAAAGTAGAATTGTGTTTTATCTAGTAGTTGTCATTTTTAATAATTTCTAAATATATACAACAGAATTTTTATTAACCTATAATGGTCAATTAACCTGTAATATCTCCTTATTAACTATTGTGACTGAGAGAGTTTGTCTTATGTGTGTGTTAAATAGTGATATATTTGCAATACAAAGGTTGACATCATCATAGGTAATTGCTTGCCAATGAATTAGCTAAAATAGTACCATATATATTCTATTAACATTATTTGATTAATGTGAAATGTTTATCATGTGAAAATGGTACATTTTAAAAAATAATTAGAACATCCACTTATTTCCATTTAATGAAATAAAATCTATAGACTAATTTCACAAATACTTATCTAAGACAATATGCAAAGTTCCTGTGAGGTGAACAATAGGTATTATATTAAGTTAGCATAAACCCAATTAATGTCTTTTTACACCCATCTGCTACTGAATCTTAGCAAAACACCATCTGCAACCTGTACTTTTCAAGATGTCTGGAGTACACTTTAAAATGCTATCACTGAAAAAAATGTGTTACTAGGAATTTCATAGTTATGTTCATACATAGAAAAAGTCTATGTGATCTTTTTTTTTTTTCCTCCTAACTTTATCTTACTGGATTCCACACTTGCAGGAAGACTAAAAAAGTCTATTCTTTTTCACAATTGATATCTGCTTCACAAGTCAGGATTCTCTTAACAGGTTGGGAAAATGATACTTTGCCTATTTTCCTACCATTCATTGTGAGCATTCTCCATATGTTATGCACTTATGCCTATGTAGGAGGAATCATTATTTGCTCGATTGTGCTATGAAGAGATAATAAGCAAAATTCATTGCAAGAATAAGAATAAAATATCAATTACTTTCCTTATGCACTCCCTAATAGCATCATCTTGTGGCAGAATTACAGTCCCCATACAACATTCAGAAACTGGAGAAGATGAAATGCATGTCTCCTTGAATTGATCTTGATCATTTCTGCACAATTCACCAATCAAAGAAAGGCTAAAAAAGATAGCTGGATTTGTGGATTTGCAATTTGCTAGCTGTTTTAGAATAGGCAATTTTCATATTTGAGTTGCTGATTTCTTTTCAGCCTTAAAAATAAAATGATATTTATAAAAGAAATAATGCCTCTGCATCAATATCTTCATTAGTATCAAGGCAGTACTGACATGAAAGTTTCTTTCACATTGGCTATCTTTCATGGTGTTGTAAGATGCTATACAGGATTCTGGGGAAGCAAAATCATCCACAGTCTCACCCAGTTGTGAACCCTTCTTGCAACAATAACCAAACCAACAAGACATGATCATTGGAACAATAATGACATAAATGTTATAAAGGTAACCACCCACTTTTGAAAACTAGAGTCAAAGCCCACTTCACAGTGGAGAACTTGTTCTTCATACTATAATAAATGTGGCCAGAAACCTTGGCTTGGGAGTTTATAAGACATGGGGAGAATCAACTACTTTTATTTTGCTAAATTGGCATGGTATTAAATTGTTTCTTAAATATTTATCTTTGTATCCCTAGATGAGATCATCTCTCAGCCTCGTCAGAGAAGTTTATTTTTACAAGAGAGCAGTGTTTTCTCTACCTTCTTAGTGCTACAACCTTTTAAACATAGTTCTTCCTGTTGTAGTGTCCCCCAATCTTAAAATTATTTTTGTTTTTGCTTCATAACAGTAATTTTGCTACTGGTATGAATCATAATTTAAATATGTGCTTTCTGATATCTTAGCTGATCCCTGTGACAAGGTTGTTTGACACTCCCCCCTCAAAGGAGCCATGACCACAGGTGAGAACTGCTAAAAGACTCACAACTGGTGAAAGTGAAGAGAACAAGTTACTGTGAGGTAACGTTTGTATCACACTCCCTCTTGTGAGCGAGCTTGCTCACACAGAAAATTCACTTGCATGCCTTTTCTTTTCCTAGATGGCTTTTGACAATTAAAGAACAGGCAGGTGTAACTAACTGGGGTCAAGTGGGTTTAAAAGCAATAACAAAAAAATGAGGACACGGAATTGGGAGGGAAACATGGTGAGAGGACTCTAGGAGGAGTTGGAGGGAAGACAGGAATGGATACGATCAAAATACATTGTCTCCTTGTATGAAGTTTTCAAAGAATAAATACAAAATACATTTTAAAAAGAAAGAGTGGCACTGGCCTGAAGCATAAGCAGTACACACTAGTTTTTAGGATGCTAAATGTATACTAAAGATTTGTAAGTACATTCAAGGACGGAAAGTTTTTGTTCTTTATGTGTTATCCATGCATAGAACTGATCTTTCAAGCACTTTTAGAGGAGAGTAAAATTCTAAACAGCAATACTGACTGTATAATTTATTGTTTCTATGAGATCCAAATGTTTTAAATCATCAGCATAAAGTTACTTATATAGGACACTGTTCACCTTTGAGTCATGTATCATAAAATTTGGATAGCTCTTCTTATCCAGCCCTCACTTTGACTGTATAAAGACTGATTGAGAGGTGTTCTTGAACTTAATTTCCTACTCAAGACACTACAAGGAAACATTCCAATGCTGTCATTGTTTCAGAGCCTCAGTCAAGGCTGGAAGTTCACATACCCAACCTCTTACTAGTGCTGGATATATGGTTACATGTTACTTGGCACTTAGACTAGAATATGAAAGGTTTGCCCATTACAAAAAGTTAAACTTTCTGAGAAAATGCTTATCAACTATCTCTAACAATAAGTGTTCTTATCGTCCTCTATAAATCTTAAATTAGATGTAATTTGTGTCAGTCGTAGAGCTTTTATACTCAATCTTTAAAGCAGAGATACTTCAGAAAATGACAATTAAAAAGCATCCTTCACAGGTTCATGAGAACAGCCAAAAACCAAATAATTCTGGGAAAAATTGGGCCTCCCATCATGTTAGTTTGCACTAGCATCTGATCATAATCTAGTTGTATTTGTGATGTAAGAAGCAAGTGTTTTATTCTACTTCTTAACTAAACAAGGAAGGCAGTGCAATACCAAATATATAAGACTATGATCATTTATCCCCATGTAAATAGAAATGCCAGTCTATTTTGATTTCATCATACAGTCTCTTTAGATTCAAGCAAGTAGAGGAATAAATAAATAAGTTACAGATCATAATGGAGATGATTTTCCATAAAGAATGGAACTTGGAATTATTGTCAAATTCAAGAATTATGCAAATTTAGATTATTCTTCATGAAAAAGTATCAGAGCCCATGTATTTTACAATGCTAATCCCAAATATTTCCATTTTGTATAAAATCAGTTAACAACCAAGATAAACATATCAATATCTTTTAAATATCATGTCTTCCTGCTAAGGCATATGTCAATGTGTAGATTATAATATCCTCTTGAACTAAATCTGCTGTTCATGCCAGAACATTACCTAACTCAGTAAAGAATTTTACATAAGCACAAAAAAGAAGCGACCAAAGGTTCACAGTTCACAAAACAGAGTATAGTCACAATAATATAGCCCAAGCAATTAAGAAAAAGCTTCATGAGGAATGCATACCCTGAGCAAAGTATTTTAGAAAAATATACTATGTTGTTCATCATTATAGAGCTAGTAGCATAATTCATTGACATCCTCAAGGATATCTGATGAAAATATTGATTTCAGGTTTGATTAACTATTTTCCCAATCTTCTTTGAGTAATAAAGTGATCTTGTTTGTTATATTGCTGACAATATAAATGTGGGTTTTAGAGAAAACCAAATATTTCTTCCAAACATCATGAGGTTTATTTTTGCTGTTTTTGTTGTTGTTGTTATCTTTACATAGCTTCAACATATTAATCAAAAGGTAAAAATGAAGGAAACCCTGGACAATAATTGTCTTTTATTTCTTAATTTTATTAGCTCATCTATCAGGAGCTAGTTTCTAATGGTTGTTTTTCTTTAGAGTTCATTATGGTTCTCCTAAATCAAGTGGGCTCATCTGGGTAAGCTGTCAGCTCTGACTTACCACATTATCTCCAATATATGAGCTGTTACATAGTTGATTCCCTTAACGAATTAATTTTCAGGAAAGAAAGAAAACCAGTTAATCTGGTTAAGGGAAATGAATAACTTTTTTTAATGACCTGAAAAAAAATGTAGTAATGAAGAACTCAAGAATTCCAGATGCAAATGTCCCCCATGTTGAATAGTGCATTGCTAAAGAGTACCCACTTCTATGAATGTCAACAAGTGATTATTTAATGAAATATCAACTCTAAATAGTCCCAAATGTGCTTTTATAGAATAATATGTTAGGGTATTATTCTATAATATATATTTTATTATATTATAATTATAAGTAGAATGGAATACTGTTATTCTATATTATAACATTTACTATAATATATTATAATATATTTAATAATTATATATAAATATATATGAATAAATATTTATATAAATATAAATATATATCAATATATACAAATATTATATAAAAAATAAATATATGTTACAATATTATAGAATAATGGTGTTCCTTTTATTTTGAAGAATCTTTACTATTATGTAGTCTCATTTTTATTTATTTCCACATTATATAAATCTTTAATGGGCCTTTTATAGTCTCACAGGAGAAGACTTCTACTTGGAACTTTTAATGTAGGACAACTAATCAGCTTTTTGTCTGAATTATCTAGTTCACTGCGATAATCCAAACAATTCAGTTTCAGGGAGAAAGTGAATTCATCCATACAATCATGATGACACTACTCCTGAAAAAAGACTGGACTAGCTGCTCTAGATCGCCTTCCCATACGGGGGATCTTTCTTTGTGTGTATTTACTGTGAGTGTGAGCTTCAGCTTTCAATAAAAATTAGCGTATCAGTAAGGCATTGCTTTTTCTGACTCTTTATTTGATAAGTTGATGGAAGAAAAGAATCTTTTTCTATTAACCTAGAAGACATCATCTTGATATCATCTGCTGACAGTAATGTTTTTCTCTCTTTGGAACTTTTGACAGAATTGTATCCTGTAAACTCAATTGTGATAATATTAATTCTCAGATATCTGTATACTATATACTCTAATCCTCCTAATGCTCTAGACTGAACCCTCAGACCCAACCAGTTTGTCTATTAAAGTAAGGTCTTCTTCTCATGCATATTCATAATAGTTGTGCATCAAGAGAAGGGGTGATTCCTCATTGTTATGCCTACAGCTAAGATTCTTTAAGGATGTAGTTTTTTTTTTCAAATTTACTTTGTTTTATTTGAAAATAAGACAATTAATTTTAAAATGCTAAAACTTGTCATAAGATTTGCATAGTCACAGTATATTTAAAAAATATCAGAGTATATTTAATTCATCTACTCTAATGGAACCTGTTAGGGGACTGAGCTAAATCCTGTACATATGTGTTATGCTTGTGTAGCTCGGTGTACTTGTACAACTCCTTACAGTGACACTAAGGGTGCATCTGACTCTTTTTCTTGCTCTTGAAACACTTTTGTTCCTACTGGGTGACTTATTCAGCGTTTATACAAGGGTTTGTGCCTAGTCTTATTATAACTGGTTATGTCCTTTCAGTTGATATCTCTGGAAAGCCTGTTCTTTCTTAAGGGAAATGGAGGAAGAGTGGATCTGGAAATAGAGGAGTTGGGGTGGCAAGGACAAGGAGGAGTTGAAGGAGGGTAAACTGTCTGGGACATAACATGTGAGAGAATAATAAACTTAAAAGAGAAAGAAGGAGGAAGCAAAGAGTAAAGAGTTAAAAGTCATGAACTGATTTGTCTATCTTCATCGCAGGCTTTTCATTCAGAGGTAGTAAAGTTATTTGTCGTCTTTAGGTGATCTGTCACAGTCTTTTACATGCTTGAATACATACATCCTTGTATGGTATAGGTGTTCTCTGTGAGTCAGGATTTATGTTCATTTATGATTGGTTTGGTTCCTCTTTAACAGAAATTGTAGAAAATAGCCATATATTTGGGGAGATTGTAATTAGTGAAAAAACAGCTCAGAAATCTCTTTATGGCCATCTGCTTACCTTACCTAAAGGTTGAGCAAATGGAGAAAAACATGACAGCACAGACTTTACAAAAATGTGAAGTTATCACAGAGGAAATAAAACAAGCCTCCTTTCCTCTCAAGTACTGAGAAAGCGTGAGAGAAAAACTGCATATTACAGAAACTCGCTCTTTG
The DNA here is from genome assembly GCA_036184795.1 of Tokudaia tokunoshimensis. Lineage (NCBI taxonomy): Eukaryota > Metazoa > Chordata > Mammalia > Rodentia > Muridae > Tokudaia > Tokudaia tokunoshimensis. Next base: position 154,132,901 of record BTHU01000001.1, on the reverse strand, counting down.
CAGATATTTTTCCATTGAAACTAAAGAAATTACACAACCATATAGTTCTCAAAGGTGCTACCTTGAATATCAAGTTTATTTTTCACAAGTTGCTTTTTTGTTTTATACATCATTTGCATCAGCATTTTGGGGGGAAATTTGGATTATTTTAAGCATATACTAAAAACCCACAAAAATGTGAGAAATACAATCTTGGAATCTGTAATGGACTCTCATGATTGTCTGCAATTTGTCTTATGCATGGTTGTCTGCTCGCTTCTAAGTGTAAGAGATCAATTTTAAGAGGACTGTTGTATTAGTTCTCTATAGTAACAAATCTTATAGAATGAATATATATATGCATTTGTATATATATATATATGTATATGCATTTACTTGAGAAATGTATGGGATATATCAAGTAAATGTGTATACATATACATATATATTAAGGGGATTTATTAGAATGACTTACAGGCTATGGTCCAACTAATCCAACAATGGCTGACTATGAAAGGAACCTTCAAGAATCCAGAAGTTCTCAGTCCATTAAGCTAGATGGCTAATGTGGCCTTCAGTAAACACTGGATTCCTGAAGTAGGCTCTAATGCCAGTGAAGGAATGGACTTGTAAAACGAGCAAGCAGGCAAACAGCAAAAGCTTCCTGTCTCCAAGTCCTCTGCAGGCTTCCAACAGAAGGTATATCCCAAAATAAGGTGTGTCTTCCATTCTCAAGATTCGAATAAAAGACAGGAATGTGCTTTGCTGACTCAAAAGTCTGGGCTAGAAGTGGATCCACCCACTTCAAACCAAGCAGAAAGTATCTCCAAAGTGCACCGTCAATTTCTGGTTTCTAGTTTATACCAGATGTCGCCAAATTAGCAACCTAAAATAGCCATCACAAATGGAGAGAAGAAAGTGCCAAAACCAGCTTGAGAAAAACTGGAAGTGGAAGCTCAGAATCTTAGCTTCTTTGTTGCAAAGCAAAGGTTTTACTTAAAATGCTAACCCTGCCTAATCCTCTGCTCATGCCTCCCTTGTTTTCCTATGTTCTTATTTCTTTTTAAGTGCAGAATTATATCAGACCTTCAAAGAAGACCTAATACCAATACTTCTTAAGCCATTCCACAAAATAGAAGCAGTCATAGTTACACTGATACCTAAACCACACAAAGACCCTATAAAGAAATAGAACTTCAGATCAATTTCCCTTATGAATATCGATGCAAAAATGCTCAATAAAATTCTCACAAACCAAATCCAAGAACATATCAAACTGATCACTCACCATGGTCAAGAAGACTTCATCCCTGGGATACAGGGATGGTTCAATATATGGAAATCCATCAACGTAATCCACTATACAAACAAACTCAAAGAAAAAATCGTATGATCATCTCAATGGATGCTGAAAAAGCCTTTGACAAAATACAACACCTCTTTATGTTAAAAGCCTTGGAAGGAACAGGAATTCAAGGCCCATGCCAAAACATAATAAAAGCATATACAGCAAACCAATAGCCAACATCAAATTATATGGAGAGAAACTTAAAGCAATCCCACTAAAA